>OZ020490.1:10671251-11871251 GCA_963971405.1 Psococerastis gibbosa
CTAAATACGATTGTGAATCCACGGCGAAAATTTATTTTAATATGCAAGATGAGATGCACGTAATTGACGGCATATTGTTTAAGGGAACGGCATTGGTTGTTCCACAAGCATTGCGTAACAGTTTTATAAAGAATATTCACAGTGGGCATCAAGGACTTACTAGGTGCCTAGATCAAATTCGAGGAATTGTATTTTGGCCGAATATAACGGCTGATCTGAAAGCTTTCATAGCCGATTGCATTGCATGTAATACTTACCGAAAGAAACAAAAAAGAGAGCCATTACTTCAACATGAAATTGCCGAATATCCGTGGGAGAAGGTTGGCATGGATTTTTTTGAATTTAAAAACCAAGTTTATTTAGTGGTTGTGGATTATTTTTCACAATTTATAGAAATAGCTCTTATGAACTCAACTAAAGCTAAACCAGTTATTCATCAGCTTAAGTCTATGTTTGCGCGTTTTGGCATTCCACTAGAAATAATGTCTGATGGTGGACCTCCTTTTGATTCCCATGAATTTCAAATGTTCGCAGATGCATGGGGAATCAAATTATCTAAATCGAGCCCAAAATATCCGCAAAGTGACGGATTAGTCGAAAAATCAGTAGGAATTGTAAAAAAAATGCTGGCTAAGTGTGAAGCTTCTGGTGATGATCCATATATGGCTTTGTTGCAATATCGGACAACCCCTAAAGGTATGATTGATTCCCCATCGCAACTGTTAATGTCACGGCAGCTACGTACATTGATACCGAAAACTAAGGAAATGTTAATGCAAAAGGTAGTTGATCTCGAAAAACATAAAAAGAATACACTACTTAAGCGTATGAAAACAAAGAATTACTATGATAAAAATTCAAAATTATTGCCAGATCTTAATGTAGGAGACAGCATTATGTTTAAAAAATTTCCTGATGGTGTATTTTTACCTGGTAGAGTTATAAAAAAATGTTCTGAACCTCGTTCGTATATTGTTCAAGGGGAAGGTGGAGGACAGTATAGAAGAAATAGGCAGCATATAATACAGACCAATAACAGAAACCAAGAAAATGTATATTCTGATAATGAGATCATTGAAGTTGAAAAAATGCCGGTCGTTAATTCTAATGATAATAATGTTACTGTTACTGAGTCTCCAGCTGCTCCTGAGATCGGAGAAGGTCGTCCCTTAAGAGTGCGGAATGCGCCTCGAAGGTTTACCTTCTCCGAGTATTAGTTTTAAGAAAGGAAGATGTTGTGATGTTTGTTTTGATATAATGTCGTGCCTGGAGAACGTGGCAGGAGACAGTCAATAATGGAGGATGGGAATAATAAAGCATCGTTTAAAGTTCAAGTATAATTTATTTAAAACAGGTACCTCTACATGCCCTTTGTCAAGTCCTTTCTGCTTCCGTGGCCTTATCGTTTTTTATATGGCAACCCTATCCCTAACGTCCCTTTCGGGTTCATTGTTGGCAATTTTCAATTACTTTATTAATTATCTTTAAAGCTTTTACACAAGAACCAGTTGCAGGTGGCATTCCCAGTTTTGTTGATTGTAAAATTAGTAGTAGCTTATGTTAAGCAAAATTAGGGTGGCAGATTTACATAAAAACGACCTAAAAAACCAGTCAATGAGCCATTCATCTAGTGTAAATTTTTCTAAAATAAGGTCCATTTTATCTAGTCTTAAATTTAGTGGATTTTGAGGAACTTTCTATCATAGCGGCTAGCTAGCAAGTTAGCCGTAGCCTACCGTAACTTAAAAAAAAATTTTAAAATGACATTTTTAATTTCTGTAACTAATTTTTAAATTTATTTCGTTCTATCCTCCAGAAAAAAAGTGCCCACTCGAGCGAAAAAACCGGACAAACATTAATTTTTTTTTATCGGATAGAGGTAGCCTAGGAAAAACCGGACGCCTGGCAAGTGGCTATCCTAAGCAAAATCAAAATTAATTGTACTGTACTAGGCTGTAGGTTAGCAATAGGCCATGTCATTTGCTGTTAGATGGGGTAATGATTTGAGATTCTCTATTTTCACGGTAGACGATATGAGTTACGTACCTACCAAAAAAGCATGCAATATGCAAATTAGTTATTCGCAATCGTCCAAGACGTCCAGTAAACCAAATATAGCCACATAGCAAGCTGAAGGCTATCTGTGGCCCAACGGCGACCTTTTCACACAGTATATACAATATAATAATATAGTCATTGAATACAAAAAATTATGATAATTATAGTTAAGCTACCAAAATTTAAATTTTAGCGGTAAACTACTGCCAACAAATAACTTCTAACTTCTTATTTATCCGTCATGTTGGTCATGGTTGTTGACATTTCTGAAAAAATAGCGCATGCGCAAAACGCGAAGTCGCGAAGTTTGGGGAAGAATTTCCTTTCTCCAGTTTGGAGGCCTTTCAATTTTTAAATATTTAAATTAAAACTGTTTTAAGTATTTATTTGGCGTGATAATTATGCGCTAAAAAGCTGAATCTGTTTAATTATTCAGCGGGTAAGCGCAACAGTGTCTGAACAATACTCCCATATACTGCTCTGCGCGACCATCCCGCACTGTCAACCTCATATTATATCACGACCTGGAAGTTATGATGTCTTAGGAATTCTCAGCAGCCCTAAAAGGTACGTACATCTTTGATGCGATTAAAAATAAATTGAGCTTCAAAACTATGTGTGACTCCGAAGACTTTACCGAAGTTGATTGTTCTGTCAATATAACGGTGCTTATGGCCATGGGTCAATGTTTTTTTTGAAATTTGTCATGATTTTGCCACGTTTGGTATTATATTAATAGGGCGCTGAAGAGAAGTCATTACGTAAAAAGCTTACTGGTTTGCCCTACCTTGGTTTATGTGTTTTATAAACAGTTTGTCATACCAAGATCTAAAAATTTGGGTTCACTACTATTAATTGTTGGACCCAGCATTAGGCCTAAGCCAAGACCCATGGCTGCGGAGGAGGGGAATACTTGAGGAGTTACTAAAAACCCGGCTGTTTTGAAATGAGACTGACTCCTTAAATATGTGTACTGCGTTTTGAATGGTAGGTGAGGAACTAGAATCTTCTCTGGCTAGATTGCAAAGGAAATTAGCTCCATGACTGTATACTCATAAGTATCAAACGTAGCTGATAAGGTGATGGT
This sequence comes from Psococerastis gibbosa, assembly GCA_963971405.1. Lineage (NCBI taxonomy): Eukaryota > Metazoa > Arthropoda > Insecta > Psocodea > Psocidae > Psococerastis > Psococerastis gibbosa. The sequence goes on from OZ020490.1 coordinate 10,674,397, forward strand.
ACTTCTTGCGAGTGGAGGAACCCCTGGGAAAGGTTTCACATTCCAGTGACTAGGCACTGACCGACCTAATGAAATTTGGAATGGTAAGAGTTTGATAAATAATAAGATATGGTAAATAGGCTACTGCACCTACACGTGTATAATTTGCAATACAATTCAATACAAAGACTCCTGATCAGCCAGAGCCAGATCTACCGTGTCACCAGCCACAATAAAATGCGAGATACAACTACATTATAATTGCCACCAGAAAGGGTGTTGTACCATAAAGGGGTGGGTAATCGACTGTACTTATGTGTAAGTGCTGCAAATAGGTAAACAAATGGGTTAGAGTAGTATAGAGTTTTCGTTAACTTGGTAGAATTGGTAAAAGTAGCAAAGAGTGAAGTTGAAATTTGTGCAATTTAATGACTGAATGAACGGAATGCGAACAATACGGTACCGATTGTTCTATATTTGACAGGCTGAACACGATTTAGCAGGCATCGTGCCAATCACTCCGTTTAACACTGTACAGGAGGAGGAAACTGTTCGCTCAATAGGAAATGCGCTAATAGACTGGTAATTAATGCAACTAGCCTATCCGATTGCAAATGATAGTCTTGAAGACCGAAAAATTAAGGAATCAGACAATTTGGTATCCTAGTTCCATACATACATCAGGATTGGATCCAGCCCATTAAAGGGGGGGGGGTAGTTGTGGGCCAAAACATGAAGAAGTATCGATTAAACTAGAGCGTAATAAATTTACTTACAATAGAATTACTAAATTGGGGGGGGGGGGGGTAGCCTGCCATACACTTTATCCTGCTTGATTCGAACGCACTCTCAGACGGTACCAATTATTAATATTATTGTCCTAAGAACTTTTTATTTAAGCCTACTTACACCCATAGGTCCATTGTCCAATGCCAACGACCCCATGGATTTGGGACAATATGTGTATTGTTTCCTTATGAGTTTTCGATGTCAACCTTCACTGGCTACAAGCGATAATGGACAAGCTGAGACAAGCGTACCATTGACGCAGTGGAATAGGCGAAAGCATGACTTAACCAAGTACAGATATGAGGCCAGAGAGACGATATCCAGTGGCGTAGCCAGATTTTTTTTTTTTTGGGGGGGGGGGTCCAGATTTCATGCAACATCAATACATAAAATTTGCCCGTTTACGAATTACGATACGTTTTCGAATGGGATGATGTTTCATTTGGCGCTCCCCCCTCCCCCCTTTATTTTCGTAAAATAGTAGAAAAATAGGAAAGCCGTCCTCATGGACGTACGCATCTTTTAATTAGGGGCATGATCTTAATTTCCCCACCCCGAAGATTTTTGAAAAAAATAGGCCTGAAATAGTTTGTGGGCAAAACATTTTTGATTTTGCAGACGATAACATTATTAACAAAACGGGAAACAGGGGGACCGGGGTCTCCCCGGGGAATTTTTTTGAATAAATATCTGAAAAAATTTTCTGTTTCGCTAATTTTTTTTTTTGGTGGGGGGTCCGGACCCCGCTGACCCCCCTCCCCCCTTGGCTACGCCACTGACGATATCCATGCGTTTTTTAAATTTAAATGGCAGGAAAGAATGGACGGGGTTCAATCTGAAAGTGAACTTGCCAGTGTTACGTGAACAGCTGCGGCATCTTTTAATCAATCAATCAATCAAGCAATCAATCAATCCTTGTCCATGACCCAGCTAGGTGGGATAGACACCAGTCCTCAGTAATACGCAACGATTGACTTAGTTCCCATGGTAGATAGTAATAGTAGATTATAAACTTTGCCCAATTACTAAGATCTCTAACAAGTAGTAATTCCTTAGGTGAGAGGTCAGCCAAGGGCAGAGGTTTTATCCTTGGTCCCAGTTAACTGCTAGTCTACACTTACGGCATGTCCAGTGCTTTGCTAAATTTCTAAATCTAGTGTCACGCTAAATGCTGGCAAAATGGTTTAGTTTTCTGTTGTGTCAATTCATTGAATTTAATAGGGTGGAAGGTAAGGTAAATAATAAATCAAATAAAAAATAAATTAAATTGTTGATAAAGTTCATTAAATAAACAAATTACCTTCTATTTAAACCCAAAATAGGGAATCACGAAAAAACTGGAGAATGTAGGACTCGAACTCACGATTCCGATCTATCTATGCCTTTCCTGGGCATAGTGTTCTTCTTCTTAGTTCACAATCTCAACGATTGGTTGGCAGCAATTCCCTGCATATCATCCTCCAGCTCTCTCTCTTTCTCACTCTCTCCCTCCCCAGCATCGTGTGAAATCTACATTAGACTTGATTCTGTATACAATTTAATGTTAAATTGAAATTTACTAAACAAAATGTAGCGTAGTTTGGGCTTTAAAGATCCCTATTACACGCAACTGAGATGGCCCCGGACCACGTATTTTTCATGTCTTATAGCGCAAATATGGGGCTCAAACCTGCAGCCTTTCCAATGTAGGCTGAGCCTCATCTTCTTAGACAGGTTTGAAAATTCTAGGTAAGGAATTCTGGCAAGGTAAAAGAACCGGTCCGAGTTTACTCGAACGTGCTTTCCAATTTATCAAAATTAGTAGATAGAGAAAATGAGTAATTTCATGGTAAATAATTTTCCTTTCGTAAAAACCACTTTTTTGGGATCCTGGGACCTTAAAACGTGTAAATCTGTTGAAATCGTGGAATTGAAAATTTCGACCGTCACAAAGCTTTCCTTATACTACGTATAAATGGGAAAGCAAACGGAAGGAGGCCATGCCCTGCCGTGTTCCAACGACATCATTGCCGGATGGGGAGTGAGCCTAAAAAACAGTATGGCTCTATGATTGGGGGGGGGGGGGGCTCTAGGAGCTCTATACCCAGCCATGCACATTCCGTTAGCCCCGGCTTAAAGTTTGGGGCAGGTTACTATGCTGTGTAGGCTAGATGTGTAACATTGGTCACACCATTACAATGGTGAGAGTGATAGGCCACGTAATACTCCTTGAAATGTATACCTTTGTGTAGCTAATGGCTGTTCACACGCCTAATCTAGGACTAGATACATGCAGAATGAGTTATGTTTAGTTGGGGTTCTCAATAAGAGGGATTCGCTCTCACCATTTTTGGCATTTCTGGGGCCACATGTCTTCTTCGACCAATCAGAGCTGTCCAATCGGTACAGCTTCTTTCATCCAGCCAAAGCACGTCTTGCAGCCATGACGGGATATGCTATTTTTTTTAAGTACACAAGGGGTGCCCGGATTGGTAGTAGAAGACCTGGCAAGGAGGTAAGAGATGTTCGAAAGATATCCTTGCTGAATGTCCTATCTCTCTTATATAGACATCTAGATTTGGGTTAAATAAAGAAATAATGACGTTTCGATCTGCGAGTATTACCTCTGTTAGATGCGACTAGGGTAGGTGCCTCTTTGATTCCTGCTTTTAATAGCCTCTGCTGCTGACGGTTAAGAAACGGAAACTAACATACTTCGGTCATGTGATGAGGAATGAAAAATATCGCCTTCTGCATGTAATAATCCAGGGGAAGATAAAAGGACAGAGGGCTTCCGGCAGAAGAAGAACATCTTGGTTGAAAAACCTGAGGCAGTGGTTTGGCATGAGCACGACTTCCCTTTTCTGAGCAGTCTGTAAGGTCCAAATTGCCATGATAATCGCTAATCTTCGATAGAAGAGGCATTAAAAGAAGAAGAAAATGAAGATACCCTCCGAAGCAAGTCCTGAAAATGTAGCAAATGTGGAATTCAAACCAAAAACCAGAATAGCTACCACTGTTTTAAATTTCATGCTCTGTGTCCGATTAAAAAAATGAGTGTAGTTGACAGAAAAAAACGATGTTGGATCGTCTTTCTTCGTCACACGGTTTTTTTTTTTTTTGGAATATACCGTGAGTAAGATAACAATAATACTATTATATGTTTACGTTACAGGTGCCTAAAATGCCGTCCAACGTTTTGTTATTGATCGCTCTGCTCCTCTTGTCAGGTATGCATCCTTTTCTTTGAACGTGGTATAGCCATTATGAGATTAAAAAAAAAAAAAAATAAGGACCTTTTTGTTATATTAATATGCCAACCTAGCGGAGTTAGGGCTCTTAGCCCTCTCTTACACTCAACTTGTAAGGCCCGGGACCGCCTGCTTTACATGCCCTGCGAAGCCAGAAAATGTAGCCAGTGTGGGACTCGAACGAACAACCTTAAGGGTGAAAGTCAGAGTCCGTTCTACTACTCTACATGTCCTGACACTTATTAAATAGCCAAAAGATAAGCATAACACTTAGGTGCCCATTCCATTGACCGGCTAGGGCTATTTCCAAAAACGGTGACGTGGTAGCAGACATTCAAGACTTAGGTGACGTTTCCACCAACCTCGCATTGCAGAATTGACGGAAATGTTTATTTTCCTCTATGCCATAGTTAAAATTGATCAATGATCATACAGTAAAATCTCAAACAAACAAACTAAAATTAAAAAATGGCGTGATGGGATATGTTAAGTACAAACATTTTAATAGATTTCTATAAAAAGAAAAATTCTAATTTCCGTCAATGTCATTTGCATTCTGCAATGCGACGTCGGTGGAAACGCCACCTAAGTCTTGAATGTCTGCTACCACGTCACCGTTTTGGAAATAGCCCTAGCCGGTCAATGGAATGGGCGCCTAATTTTGACTTAAGAAATCAATATCCTTATATGTATATTTCTGAAATATGAAAGGAACAATAGTGGACCTAATTTGTCTACAATGCTCTTGAAGTGAAGATTCTCAATAATACAAACAATAGCAAATGCAAATCCGCCGTGGGATTTGACGAATCGAGACAATATAGTCAGGGAGCTACACGAACCGAGTGTAAAGCTCGGTCCCCTGGTACTATACATTATACAGGGCAGTCCTTGCACTGTATGTCTCAGTCAACTGACGGTGACATATGGCTCGACTCAGTGTCATTTTATAAAAATAAGGTATTTGGTTAACATGAAAAAAAGACTTTATAGTCTTATCGTTCGCTAATTGTATTGTTGCATTCAAGTCGTTATTCATTCATTCATATTTTCACTACACCAGCCGAACTTTATGCTCGGTCTCCTGGCACTTTCACGTAAAAAATATCTGTGGGTAATCCCACCTACAGTATGTTATTTTGGTTCTCGGTACACCAAACTACATCTATGGGGTATTGTCACTTTCCTTAAACCCTAGGAATTAGTCAAACATACTCGTGCCCTATGTAAATGCGTTAGATTTGATTATATCGTTCTTAAAACTTTTCCTTTGAGCGCACGTACACTGTAAAATTCTGCGAAAGTTCGCACGAATCCACTAATATGGTAAATAAATTATTTAATCTAATAACTCCCAGCATAAACACTCTGTGTCTTGGCTTAATCAGGCATATGCAAGGATTAATTAATTAATTATGAACTCCACTCCTTGGCGCTACGGTCCGTGAAGGGTCTTTGCCTACTCTGGACATCTCGCCAGCCTGCGCTGACCTGCGCTCTCCTGCCACCTGATGCGGGCTCTCTTGATTTCAACTACTATCGGAGGCTCACGGTATATCGTGTCGAGCTGGTCATTTCTACGGATACGCCAATCTCTCTTTCCCTCCCACTCTCCCTGATTTTGCACTGGTCCATACACCTTTCGGAGTATCTTACGTTTTAATTAATTATGGTCATGATTAATTCAAACCACATTTTTGACACTACCAGGAGTGGAGTGTAACCAGCCTCCAGTATTCACCGCTGACATGCGTGGCCTCATCTTGAATGAATCCGTCCCGGTCGGTACCGTTGTGTACACGTTGATGGGATACGACCCTGAGAATTCAGAACTTATCTTCTCCGTGGATGGATCAGACAAGTTGGAAGCGAATCCTACGACGGGAGAAGTAACTCTGGTCCAGCCTCTCGACTATGAGGTAAAATATTGTGAAATGATGGAGTTATACGAAAATATTTTAATTTAAATTGCATTATATTGCACGCACCGATCTCGAAAGAGCTCACGTCGATAGCGACACATTCGTGTAAGTTCCACATCATTTTCACTTTAACTAGCCGCCACTTGGAATCGTCAACTTTCGTAAAAAGTGTTAATTACCATTATCGTAGATAAAAATACAGGCTTTCCGTCACATGTTATCATATCCCTTTACGACCAATGTCAACTGAGATATAATAGTTTCTGATCGGCCGCCATCTTAAAACATAGTGGCGGATCTAGATGAAGACACTGGAATGATTCATTTTTGTACCAGGCTTAATAAACAACGGATAATATCTAAGGAAGATACAGTGTTTCTTAAATAGGCTCAGGGGGTCATGAAATGAAAAGTTACGATGAAATTTTTAGGAAGTCGAACATTAGTCACCGTTTCAATAGGTAGATGAAATTTCCCTGAAGACAAAAAAAAAGGTTCAATTAACCATTATATATGTGTATGTATTTACTGTTTGCAGACAGAACATGAGTTGACAGTGTTGGTCTCAATAGAAGATCGTGTAGATGCGTCTCCTAATGATAACAACGATGTTCTTAATACCAATAACAAAGTTAGTCAACCGGCTACGGTCATCATAACCGATGTAAACGACAATCCGCCATATTTCTTACACGTAAGTAATAAGTTGATACTTTTTTAAAAATTTTGAAGTTCTTTTTATGAACATATTACTACTTGTAATGAAACCTTATACTAGGTGCCAATGACATTGGCCATACTGGTCCCTGAAATCAGCCTGCATCTGCCACAGGCTGCTATGTAGACGCTGAGACAATCTTTTACCTTTTTTGAATATATTGCAGTATTAGGGGTCTTCACAGTTGGTGTTATCGAGTTAGATGTGCTATCCAAGTTAACACACAATCGTGAGTGGACTTCGGGGGTGAGTTATCATCCTATATCGAAAATATTTAACAGAGTAAACAACGTGGCAGTAGTCAGGGCGTTCGTGGCACAGTATTAAAGAAGGTGGCAGAACTCTGTTCTAGTGCCACATTTGTTTATATTTTTTGTTCATTTTGGTTATTTTAATTTAGGTATTTACCTTAATTGCTTGTGACATAAAAGATAATACAAATACATTTAAATACTACAAAATTTTAAACGCATGTTTCAAATCAACCTACATAAACAAATATGGCCGCAGTCAAACCACTGTCGATCGCAGCGCAATCTATATAACACAGTTAACCAACTCAGAAGTGCGTTTAGGATAGCACGCTGGTTAGCTTGGTTATCTGGTTTCACATGTGTTAACTTAGTTTGATATAACACACTTAACTAGGTATAACTCGATAAACACAAACACTGAAGACTCCTATTATTATGGAATATAAGACTGACATTAAACTAACTTAGGTAACCTCCTCGTTATAACCGAAATTAGAGGATGCCCCGGATACGCGTAGATCGTGGGTTTGAGCCCCGCCAAGTACAGTTTTTTCTAAATCCTCTAATTTCGGTTGAGGCAATCTTACCATTGACCCAATGTCACAGGCGTTAACCTGATTAAACCAAAGTAAATAGATAGCGGGCCCGTTTCAATAACAAATTATTTTTTGAAGAATTTATTGATAATTTCATGCCCCATTACATTGGCATACCATGTCATTATTACTGGGTTGTAATATTAATAATATAATATAATAATAATAAAATATAATATAATAATAATAAAATATAATATAATAATAATAAAATATAATATAATAATAAAAAAATGATATAACAATATATTCCGTGCTTTGGTAAACGACATGTCGAGGCAACCGAAACTTAAACCCTCAGGTAATTATTTACTATGGAACTACTAGAGTACCTATCCTAATTGACAAATAGGGAAGCATGTACGGGTTCATTCGTACCGGTTCTTTTATGTTTGTTAGGTGCTTGCTAGATAAGATTTTCCCCATAGAAGTCCGTATTTAACATATTAATGTAATGTAATGTAATGTCATTTGTTGCAGAACGAATATGAAATAGAAGTGGACGAAGACACTCCCGCGGGGACGACCATATTTAGTGACCTAATAGTCAAAGATTCTGATACCGTGAGTATATACAATTTTTTATAGAAGTATACCTACGTTTTAATTTTTAATTTATATTTTTTATAAACATTTCATGGCGTGAGAGGGTTATTTAGAATGCCTAGTATGAAATCCGCCTTTCTTTTAATTAATTATATACAATATATAATATATATATAATTGTATATAATAAAATTGGTGACTTTCAAAATTGGGCTCACGCTTCACATATTCTGTAGATCAACATATCAACATAACTCTAGGTACAGACAGACAGAACTATCCAAATCACAGTCACGACAAGCTACTCTCAAAAGCAATCAGCTAATATTGAGAAAAAAGCACTTTCACAAATTTCCTGTGGAAATAAAACTCACCAACTATCATTTATTCGGAAAAGAGTCCACAAATAGAAACCCAAGTCGTTACAATATAAAATAACAAAAACATTTTTCGATCCATTAAGTACACACACCATGCAATACCATAAATACATACAATACTTACATACATTATAAACAACAAAGTTTATCTTGCCTTAAGGTTGGGGGGTAGGGAAAGCCCGTTTTTTTTTAATACTAAATTGTATTATATAAGGTTAGGAACTAAATAAATATTTCAATCAATATATTCATTCACGTCGCCTAGCCATCCCGCGTGCAGAGTATTTAGACCATCTTTTGTTTCTATTTTTTTAAAGATGAATGAATGAAACGTGTATTGAAATTAAAAAACATAGTTCTTCTTAAGGTTACAATCTTAGCGATTGGTTGGCAGCAACTCCCTGCATATCGTCCTCCAGTTTACTCGGTCCTCGATCTACCTCTTCAGTTCTTGATATGAAAATATGAAAAATGAAAAACAGTTGATACACAATAATTGTAAGGTCTGGTAGTGAAGACTATTAGACCTGTAACAATATATTCGCATAATCAATTATCACAAACAATTCAATGATTGTATCCGAATAACCTCTTCAGCCGCCTCTGTAGGTAATATACTTGTGTTGAGTTACGACAGGCTTCCGATCGCATGGTGTGTACAGACTCGCACAAGTACGAACAAGCTACCACTATGCCCTCGAAGGCCATAAGGCTGTAAGGCCATCTGTACAGACACTTCAACTGCAAGACGTACAGGGACCTGAAGGGGCAGGCCGAGGACAGAACGGAATGGAGGATCCGGAGCGTCTTGCTGCAAACCAACCCCTAGTGGTTGTTCACAAGTAGAAGAAGCCATCCGTTATGAGATTGGTGGAGCTTGATCTTTGACGCTTGAGGATTAGCAATTGGCTGTTACTAATCTAGATAGATTGATAGAAAATCTGTGTATTTAGAAAAACAAATAAGAGGGAAAACATAAAATTACAAAGCTGTCTCAAGCCAAAACGCGTGGGAAGGTGGCATATCTGATTAGTTAATGTTTTTAGGTCGGTGAAGTTCTGGATGTAACCTGCTCAAGTAAGTCACATCCTGAAGATTCCTGTGGCGTCATCACGATACAACCTACGACAACGAATGAAAGTTACTACCATGGGGTGGTGATACTCAACAGAAGACTGAATTATCTAGACAGGCAGCTCTACCAGATTGCTTTCCTAGCTACGGTGAGTTCCGATGACACATTAATGTCCACTATACACCAATTAAAATATCGTATAAGAAATATCGTATAGGTGGCAACCCTAGTTCTAGCTGAGAGCCTCCCCAATGTTGTTTTGTTTATATTTTGTGACTTATTTATTTTGTCGTGTAGTTTGCTTTATGACAAGGTCGAGCTTACTTTATCCAACGCCCGTCCGTGGCAGTTCTGCCATTCGACGTCGAGCCTCCCAGTATAGACTGATGATGTTCTTCGGTGTTGCTTGGAGTTGGGCACAGTGGTGAAGGTGGTTAGCGTCCATTCTTCCTGCATGACACAGGGGGCAGTTGTCGTCATCTGCTAGGCCGATTCTGTGGAGATGGGCTTGTAGATAGTCGTGCCCTGTCAGAGTGCGGAATAGGGCCACAGATGCGTGCCGCTCTAGGTTACGCGGTATTGCTCTATCTGTCGCTAAGCTCGCCCATTGCTTTCCTTCGCTTTCGTTCTTCAACCGACTTGAAGTCTGGCGCGAGATAGTGATGTCAATGTGGTTGCGGGCGGCTCTCAAGGATTGGGGCTGAATGGGTTGCGGCTCCGCAGCTCCTTGCTTTGCCAGCTCGTCGGCCATGTCATTTCCCTTGACTCCGACATGGCTTGGGATCCACTGGAGCCATACGGTCCAATCGACGGATATCAGGTCAGTGAGCGACGTACGGCATTGTATTGTTCTTTGACAATCGGTCGGAGTATTTTTGCTTAGTGCTTGGATTGCAGATTGGGAGTCAATGAAGAATACAGCTCGTGTAAGTGGCGTATTTGAGTTCCGTAGGCAATGAACAGCTTCTTCTACGGCCCATATTTCTCCGTCGAAATTACTGGAGTATTTTCCCACTGCAATGTGTTTTTCGAATAGACTTGAGTATACTCCAGCCCCTGTGGAGCTCGTTTCAGGTATGTATGATCCATCTGTATATATGTGGACCCATTCGTGCGGTGGATAATGAAGGTTAATGGTTTCTAATGCGGCCTTTTGTAGTTCAATTGGGTTGGTCATAGCTTTCGTCGTGGTCAAACTGTGCAGCGTCGTTCTTGAGTATGGCAGCGTAACAGCAGAGGTCGTGTAGAGAGATAGAGGGGCAGGTTCGCCGAGCTGCAGGTTGTACTTTTCGATTAGCGTTTGGGCATGTGTCAAGGGGGTGTTCTGGGTTCTTAGGCGAAGGCTTGCTTTGGAGTATGAATTCCAGTGCCTTGTGTCCACTCTCTTAGCTCGCTCCCAGTACTTCAGATTCAGTTTATCACGTCTTGGTTCTAGTGGCTCGATTCCTGTCTGCAACTGCATTGCGGCTATCGGTGTCGACTTGGCCCCTCCGGTTATAGTTCGTAGAGCATTATTCTGGACGGTATCTAGCCTCGTTAGGTTCGTGTCGGAGGCCAAGGCTATCACTTCAGTTCCATATTCCATCGCTGGCCTGACGTAGGTTTTATATGTTGTTGCCAAGACGTCTTGTGTTGCTCCCCATGCAGTTGCTGCGAGCCGTTTCAGTAGGTTGTTACGCTTTTGAGATTTTTCAGCAGTCTGTAGAATATGGTCTTTCCATGTTAGTTTTGTGTCCAGTGTCATTCCCAGGTACTTCGTTGTAGTAACTTGTACAAGAGGAATTTCTTTATATTTTAGTTGGACTGCGTATCTCATCCCTATCTGGTGCTCATTGTAAATAGTTGTGTAACAGTTTTCTCTGTGTTAATTATCATCTTGTTCGTATCTGCCCATTTTTCTATGTTTTTCAGGGTTGTGTTAGGTGTGAATTCTAGACCTTGGATGTGGCTGCTGGTGGCCCATATAACTATGTCGTCGGCAAACAGTAGGCACGATACTCCTGGGGTTTTCTCGACAGCTTCTATGAAGTCGTTGATCATTATATTAAATAATAAGCAACTTATGACCGTGCCTTGTGGTAGACCTTGGCGCTGTTGTCTGTAGAAGGAGGCTACATTCTTAAAGTTGCATCTTATCAGTCGTTGCGATAAGAAATTTTTTATCCAGCGATACATGTTCCCTACGATGCCTAGAGATTTCATTTTCTTAATGAGCATTGGGCGTAGCACTTTGTCGTAGGCAGCTTTGAAATCGATGAGTACTGCCAATGTTGATTGTTTCTTGTGGAAGCCGTCCTTCACTGCTTGAGTGAATTTGACCACTTGATCCATCGTGGAACGATTTTTCCGGAATCCTGCTTGGTGGGCACTAAGGAGCTCGTTGCTTTCGAGGTATTCTCTTAGTCTTTTCTCTACCATTTTTTCAGCCACCTTACAGGAAACGCTGGTGAGGGAGATAGGTCTGTAGCTTTCTAGTTCAGTAGCTGCTTTGCCCTTTTTTAACAGTGGTGTTATTGTTGCCTTCTTCCAGGAGTGCGGTATAGTTCCTTCCCACGTGGCGTTTACAAGGTCTAGGAAGGTTTTAGTCGCTTCGGTACCAAGGTTGCGGATGAATTCTGGGAATATCTCATCTGGTCCTGCCTATTTCCCTTTCTTTAAGGTTGAGATAGCTGCCTCTAGTTCTTCGTAGGTAAATTTTGTGTACATGGTTTTAAACTGGGCTTTCGTGGGGCAAGTGGCTGTTGGTCGAACTTGGAGGTTTCTCCTTTCAGCACGTGTGAGGTGGGTTCTGCTTACTGCCGCGTAGTGTTTGCACAATGCGTTAGCTATATCTTTTAGATTGGTTAGAGTTTTATCATTTTTTATTATTGGCTCAAATCTCTGTTGCGTTTTATTATTGTTAAGGCTTCCTATAAATCTGTGCGCTTTGAGGCCATCTTTTCTGAAATCTAATTTGGCTGCAAATGATCTGTACTTCTCCCTCTTGGCCTGTATTATTTCCCGCTTGAGGGTGGCTTGTGATTTACGCAATTTAACACAGTCGGCCATATTTTTAGTTCTCTCTGCCCTTTTCCTAGCGAGATTTCTGCCTCGTTTGAGTGTAGTGAGTTTGGCGTTCCAGAAGGGTCTGTGCTGTTTCACTTGTCCTCTTGGAATGCATTTCTTTGCTGCGTCTAATATTGCTTCTGAAAACCTTGCTAATGATCTGTCGATGTTGTTGCAGATTATGCTCACTGGTAGGAGTTCATTTGTTAGTGTTGCGAATCTTTTCCTGTCTGCCTTTTGGAAGTTCCATCTAAGGAGTCGTTGTGGTTTATGCGCCCTTTTATTTTGGATTTTTAGGAATAGAACTCGGTGTCCACACCCTTCGACAGCGTCAAGGAGATCCAGCCTGCATCTAGTTGAGAGGTGTGCATGCGTTAAGACAAGGTCTGGTGTGCTGGTGGATCCGGCAAATGAGAGGAATGTTGGTCCAGAAGATATTTGTATCAGGTTTGAGTTGTCTAGTAGGTCTTCCACCGTTTTTCCTGCGCGGTTGCGGGATGAATATCCCCACCGAGGGGAGTGTGCGTTAAAGTCTCCGATAACGATGCTGTTGTTGTGGTTGCATATGTTGGCGATTCGTTCTATGTTGGGGGCATTGTTAGGAGGGTTGTACAAGCCGATGATTTTGTAGTGCTTTCCGTTCGGCCACGCTTCCACACATACAGCTTCTAGTTTGTCTGTATCGGTCATTTTGTGGATGTTAGTCACTTTGCTGGCAAACGTATTCTTCATGCCGACAATTATTCCCGACGCTACTTGTCGTGATCTTTTCATTATATGGGTAGAGTAGTTAGTCACGCTATAAAAACACTGCGCTTCTGTTGAAGCTCCGGCTTCGACAATAATAAAGATGTCTGCGTCATTATCACAAATAATAGTCTTAAGTTCGGTGAACTTGGGTTTGTTTAGCCCTCCAGCGTTCCAAAAGAGGATGCGAAGGGCTTCGTCGGAGCCCTCAGAAGGGCTATTGGCGAATCTATCAGTCATACCGATGTGGCTCGAGAAGATGGTTGGTCTTCGGCGGTCGCCGTAGCAGATTTAGCGTTACCCAGGGTGCACCACGTGGAGGCCTGCTACATTACACCCCATCAATCAGGTCAAGCTGTGTCCACGGACTGCATGGATACAGATTAAATGACAATAAATACTCGTTTGATTCGTTTGATTCGTTCCTGGTTAGGCCGAATTGAACAATTGACCATATGATGGAAAGGGAGCATCCGGTCAATCTGAAAGGTTACTTACGAACGATTCGTCGACAGTTGCGGCCGATGTCTTCATTTCGAAGATTATATCCATAACCTCAGTCGCTATTGGGACTGCTGCCGTAAAAGCCTTTGCAATCATAGAATCGGCCATAGTTTGGGAAAACACATTCCTTATATTTGGAACTCTATATATGAAATAACAGTCAATCTTCTGAATAGTTTCATTTCTGATGCTCATAATTTTAATTTAATCTTCTTGTTGTTATTCCACTTAGCCACAAGTTGGTAAAATTAATTAAATTAAAAAACATGCGTTGCCCCCTCCCATTGGCTTTTAATACTTGTTAACCGAAAAGATATGTCTAGTGGAGGTTCCGATGGTCCCCATATTGGTTTCTCCCACGCGGGAGCTGGCGTAAAGTCGACCGTACAAAAGTGCACCGGTTTCTCCTAGGCACGCCAGATCTTCTGAATCAGACTCTGTGGTTTTGCACTGACTATTCACCAAGCCCTATCCCTGCAATGGAAAAGACGTCGGCAAATCTATATCTGTATTTATTGGAAATAAAGAATTTTTATTATTATTATACTATTATATTAAATTGTATAATAGAGTCAAAAAAAAAAAAAAAAAAAAAATCGCGGCCGTTCGTGCTTTTTATTCAGTTAATCAACAATGAAATTAATTGGGGCTTTTATACAGGATGGTGCTTTAGAAGGCAGGACAATATTGGAGTTGAAAGTGAGAGATGTGCAGAATACTCCTCCCGTTTTCACCACGTCGCTGGTAGGCGTCATCAGTGAAAACGCCAGTATTGGCACCCACATTATGACTGTTCATGCTCGGGACGGAGACACGGGACATCCGAGGGAAGTCCGCTACGAACTACTCTCAAGTAAGTCTTATGACCTTCGGTGGCACAGGTGGTGGCTAGTGCGAGTCTACACAGAACGCAATCAAAGACCTGTCGTATTACATACCTGAAGAGGTGGTTTTGATACATTCATTAAATTGTTTGTATGCGTTTCACATTTTATCCCAACCAAAACACTTCGTGTAAAAACAAGCCAAGTTCGTACCAATTGTAAGTGTGTAAAAAGTTTAGCCAATTAAGGTTGTCAGATACGGAAGTTGGCCAAGTTCTTTGGCCAATTAATGTTGTCAGATCCATCAGTTGACCAAGTTCCTTGGTCTTTAAATGTTGTGAGGTACGAAATCTTTTCAATTTTATTATTAGGCCTAGAAGTTGCCAAACTTCTTAGGTCTAGTAAAGTTGTCAGGTACGAAATCGCTCAAAGTTTATTTTTAAACTGAGAAACACAAACAACTTGGCCATGCGGATGCTGAAATGCAGGTGTAGGTCTTAGTTAACATACATAAAAATATTACTTTCATACTAACTTTGGAAGTGGACTTCTTGTATAATATACTAACGGGACCTCACTTCGATATTAACGTGTAATAACATTGATGAGGAACTGACGAGATGCTACAACGCTGGCCAAGTTGTTTGTGTTTCTCAGTTAAAAAATAAACTTTGAGCGATTTTGTACCTGACAACTTTACTAGACCTAAGAAGTTTGGCAACTTCTAGGCCTAATAATAAAATTGAAAAGATTTCGTACCTCACAACATTTAAAGACCAAGGAACTTGGTCAACTGATGGATCTGACAACATTAATTGGCCAAAGAACTTGGCCAACTCCTGTATCTGACAACCTTAATTAGCTAAACTTTTAACACACTTACAATTGGTAGGAACTTGGCTTGTTTTTACACGAAGTGTTTTGGTTGGGATCTCATAATTTTTTGCATTAGGTTTACTTTCGGGAATCCCCTGGAATACCCCGGAAAATGAAAATCTGCTTATATTTCGTATAAAAATAGAAACTCAATGTTTAAATGCAAAAAACTGTAAAAACTCGGAAAAACCCCGGAATCCCCCAGACCACAATAGGCCTAACCACGAACCCCCCCCCCCCCCCTTCCAGAATCCCAGGAAAACAAATTTAATGATTATTATGGTGTGTGTGTGTGTGTAGGAACTTGGCTCGCGCGCTGCCGCGCGCTTTGATTAAAAACAAAAAATAAATGTAATTAAAAATTCAAAAATGCGTTCTCTAATTTAATAAAAATGGTAGATTTGTTTTTTATGAACCAATTGTAGGAAAATTCTTCTAGTAGCTGAGTACAGATTGAGATGAGTTTTGTTTTTATACAAAAACCTAGTATTGTTGTCATATCAACCGTTGCGATGCTTTTCTAAGGCTGATATGGATAAATTGTCGACTTCGATGGCCAGGTGGTAGCGTGCTTGTACATGTGCGAGACTCCACATGCCATGCGATCGGAGACGTGTCGTTACTCGACACAAGTACCTATTAGGTAACTTAGTGAGGCGACTGAAGAGGTCAATCGGATACATTCATTGAATCGTTTGTATGGGATAAACCTTTTTTAAAAAAAAATAATAATAAAAAAAAAAAAAGATAGGAAAGTGATAATTATCTTCACATTTAGGAGCAAATCGGCTTTTTGTACATAGTCGATTTTCACAGGAAATATCGATTATAGAACCGTCAAAAATTTCCGTTAATGCTCCTCTATATTTCAATATGACATATATGTATATGACATTTATAATATTTATATATATAACATTTATAATTTATAATATGACATTTTGGCCTTCACTAACAACAGTTATTGTTCTTGAACTCATTCCTTGGGAATACCACACCAATCGTTTTTGTACTAAATCAAATTCAATAATTTTGGGCAATCTGGGTTGGATACGCATATCATAATATATCAAAATGATCAGAAAAATGTCTTCTGTTTCTCCTAATATTTTTGACAGAACTCAATGATTAATATTTCATGTTAATTTTTTCCCCCTGTTAGTTTCTTAATTGCATTGTAATATAAAAGCCTTTTATTTCACAGATCCTATGGACTACTTTTTACTTGATGCGCGTTCTGGTGAACTGAAGACTGGGAAGCTTTTGGACAAGGAAGCACTGAGTGATTCTACCGGGGTGCTGAACTTTCAAATTAGGGTATGTTTAATTAATTAACTACAGACGATATTTGCTATGGAGAAAAGTACTATAAGCTAATATTGGATTTCACTTGGGGTATTCACTGTGTGCCCTATTCGCCTCCGTATCCTCGTATCCAATGGCTGGGTCATGTCGAGGACGCCGAAGCTGGTTTTCGAAGACACCTTCAACCGCCCTAGGCGGCGCCGGCCGCCTTACCAAGTTGAATTCAGCGGACCAGAGCAGGTTCAAAGATGCAGATAACTTGGTCGTGTGCACAGTACAGGTAGGGAAACATGGTAGGACTTGTCCTGGTCACCTCCGAACTAATCGTGTGACTTCACTGTGTTTCCCAAGTGGTTCGGAATCCACTATAATCAGGAGGTCCACTGTCCTATGGGCCCACACCGTGGCCTGGGACTGTGTCCAACCATACTACTACTACTACCCTAGGCGGCCCGGTAGGCCAAGGCTCAGATTGATGGACCAAGGGCTCCAAGTTGTGCCCGCCACCGGCACCCGAGACTGGAAGCTAGCGGCGGAAGATCTTCCGATATGGCGTGGTGTAGTGGCAGCGGCCAAAAGTCCCCCCGGGCTGGATGCGCCTACCTAAGTCAAGTAAGTCATTCACTGTGTTAGTTGAAAAGGGAAAATGGGAAAATAGAGAAATAAGTCAGTGTGAGGACACCTCCGCCAACCATAGAAATAGAAAAACCTAACCTAACCTAACTTACCTCCAAAGAATCTTTCCCTTTGGCTATTAACATCTGCTGTTCACCTCTTCCCACATGTTTCCTTTTTTTTAAATTCATTTCTTTCGCAGAGCTCATTTTTAAAATTAAATAGAAATAAAAAGCAAAACAACAAATCTGGCTGTTTTCGATTCCCCATGTGCAGTTTCCCAACCTACCGGTTGGGCAAAGTGGAAATGTTTGAGAAACACGTTTCCTTATGGCATTATTTTTCTACGTAGAAAAGCGGGAGTTCTATTTTTCTATTTTCCCTCAGTTTCCTACCTTCCCTTAGGCTTAGGGTAAACCAAACACAGTGAATATCCCTACTGCAGTATATGAAGAGCACATTCGAATAAGGGTCGAGAAGCCGTTGATGAATTATTTCCGAGTTGCGACACCCACTAGCCATGATTTCACCCGAGGACCTACAATGGCGATTATTTTTAATCTTAACCTGGGATTAACAATGTAAACAAGATAATTATGTTGTGTCAACCCCAAAAAATATTAAATACTAAACGGCATAGTAGGCCCATTAGTGTGCTGGCAGGATGGTGTATTATGGCCTGGTGGGCAGAAAAGTTCGATATGAATCACTTGTTGGTGCGGCTGCGGTAGTATAGTGATCGTTTGTTTGTTATTGGTATTGGCTTTATTGAGGCGCCCATCCCACCGACCGGCTAGGGCTAATTACAAAAACGGTGACGTGGTAGCAGACATTCAAGACTTAGGTGGCGTTTCCACCGACGTCGCATTGCAGAATGCAAATGACATTGACGGAAATTAGAATTTTTCTTTTTATAGAAATCTATTAAAATGTTTGTACTTAACATATCCCATGACGCCATTTTTTAATTTTAGTTTGTTTGTTTGTGATTTTACTGTATGATCATTGATCAATTTTAACTATGGCATAGAGGAAAATAAACATTTCCGTCAATTCTGCAATGCGAGGTCGGTGGAAACCCCGCCTAAGTCTTGAATGTCTGCTACCACGTCACTGTTTTTGTAAATAGCCCTAGCCGGTCGGTGGAATGGGCGCCTGAGCGCTTTCGCAACGTTTTTGAGAATTGAAACGTATTGAAGTGTCAAAACTGGATCCATTTGCGCGAAGCTTAAGTAAATTTAAGCGAATGCCGATGTTGTGACAGCCATATTGAACTATGGCTACTCGTACACACTTGTGTTGTATTGTATGTTAGGTATTTATTTTACGTACACATACATCCGTTTGACAAATCGATAAGATGCTATTTTTTTCTCCTACTTTTCAATTTGACTGCTTGTTTCTCGGGTATTGTTTTACGTTTTTAGTGTAAGTGATGTCTTTTTTGGACTTTGTCTGTTGGCAATGCAATATACTGTATATAACCTTATTTACTTGTTTATGCCATGGCTGTATTTCCACGCTGTAGGACAGGGCCATGACGCAAGTCCCCTTCACAGGGTGCACTTAGTGTGGCCCTTGGATATTTATTAATTGTATTGCGTTTTTTGATTAGGTGCCCATTCCATTGACCGGCTAGGGCTATTTCCCAAAACGGTGACGTGGTAGCAGACATTCAATACTTAGGCGGGGTTTCCTCCGACCTCGCATTGCAGAATTGACGGAAATGTTTATTTTCCTCTATGCCATAGTTAAAATTGATCAATGATCATACAGTAAAATCACAAACAAACAAACTAAAATTAAAAAATGGCGTCATGGGATATGTTAAGTACAAACATTTTAATAGATTTCTATAAAAAGAAAAATTCTAATTTCCGTCAATGTCATTTGCATTCTGCAATGCGAGATTGGTGGAAACGCAACCTAAGTCTTGAATGTCTGCTACCACGTCACCGTTTTTGGAAATAGCCCTAGCCTAAATAAATACTTACTTCCTATACTTACTTACCATTAAAATCACCAGAACACCATCAACTGTATTATATATTATATTGTATTATTGATTTCAGGCATATGAAATTGAAAATGGCGAGCGAGTGAGTAATGCTTCCGCAATGAAGACTGAAACGGTGACGATTACAATCAGGGATGTCAATGATGAACCTCCTAAATTTAACCATAGGGAATTCTCTGTGGAAATACCAGAAAATTTACCCGCTTACACACCCCTGCCTCGTTTGGACATGACTGTATCTGATCGAGACACGGTGAGTTTTTTCCCGCTTGGTATTATATATCGCTACTTCGGAAGAAAAAGGACACAACTCTAAATCAATAAATTTACAGAAATTGAAGTTAAAGTAAATGATTAATGGTATTTGACGGTCCCGTCACAAATAAACAGACACAACTGCCCTCACGCGAAAAATATACAGACTACATTAACGCAAAAGAGATTTTTTTTATAATTTTTAGCGTTATTAAGTCGAAATCGAGCTGGCCGCCATACCAAGTTGAATCCAGCGGACCAGAGCAGGTTGAAAACTGCAGATAACTTGGTCTTGTGCACAGTGCCGGTAGGGAAACATGGTAGGACTTGACATCCGAACTAATCGTGTGACTTCACTGTGTTTCCCAAGTGGTTTGGAATTCACTAAATTCAGGTGGTCCACTGTCCTATGGGCTGGCATAGGACAGTCAAGTCGGGGTCGCTCTATGGGCCCAAATATGAGGCCTAAGTCGTTCTTAACCCGACGAACACTACTACTACTACTAAGCCGAAATCGACAATTTTTGAGTTGTGTCTTTTTTCTTCAGAAGTAGCGATATGTTGACTAAACATGTAATAAAGATTTACTTTGCTTTAAATTGTATTGTACCTATTTAAAATAGTTTAGCTGGAAGGGCATCTCTATTGGGCTAAATTCCTCCCCTCCCCTTTTGTTCAATAAAGCCATATTTCCTTAAATTTCATATCAGTGCCTAAAACAGTCACCTGACGATAACCACTACATGGAAAGTCGTAACAATAGAAAACTCATGCTGTTGAAGTTGACCTATTGATGTCTTGTCAGAAAGCAATTATTAATTATTATTATTAATTTTTTAATTATGACAGCCAGTTAATAACGTGTTGGGTTTTTGTTATTATACTTATTTGTGATAATTTCACATTGTTTACATGGATAATTGGATTGTTTCAGGGTCATAATGCTGCATTTTCCCTTCGACTCGCTGACGCTGCAGAAGTGTTTGCTGTGGACCCGGCCAAGGCGACGGGGGCGACTTCAGTCAGCATCAGGGTGTCCAACATGTCTCTGGACTATGAGAATCCCAATGAGAGGAAGTTTATCATTCGGGTAAGTTTTTTTGTAATTTCTGCGAGAGTAGTCTAGTATAGAGTAACTTGCAACGAAACACGTTTCTTTTTTTCATCTTTTTTTCCTAGTTTGAAACCGGTGGGGTTCTGCTAGCCGGTTCCGTTCCTTTTTGGAATCTGAGGTTTTGAGGTTTTGCATTGTGTCCCTCTGGGTACACCTTCCTTAGTTTAGGTACAGGTAGCAGGTAGCTGCTGTGGTTGTAAGTCCTGGTTTTTCTATAGTCCTGGTATCATTTATCCCCGTAGCGTAGCCACTCAACAACTGGCCAACAAACTTGCCAACTCTATCAGACATGCTAGTGTTTGTACCTGACGAGTAATCCAATTTTTTTTTATGTTTACTTACTTACTATTCATTCTCTGACTTAATCGGTACTTAGTTGAATCATGCCTTCGTCTGTTTCATGAAGCTTGTCTCAGCTTGTCCATTATCGCTTGTAGCCGGTGTAGGTTGACATCGAGAACGTATACCAGTTTGCCAATGGCCAAAAATTAATACGGAAACAATACAAATAATGTCCGAAATCCATGGGGTCGTTGGCATTGGACAAGGTGCCTATGGGTCACACTATAAGTAGGCCTAGGTGCATAGAAAGTCCTTCAGGACACTATTATTATTACTATTAATTATTATTATTATGTAACTTATTTAAATATTATGGTATTATTATGTAAGGAAAGGAAAAAAATTAAATTAAATAAAAATAAAACAATATTAATATATCAAGTAAAAATAAAATAAATAAATAAATAAAATAAAACAGAATATTAATACATACAGAATATTAATACATCACTCTATAAATAAATAACAAAAAATAATTGTTTAGCAGCACTGTACCTATATTGTATAAGCCCGTTGTCCCAAACAAGCGCTAGCTTGGGGATGCGGGCTGTTGTTGTATTGTATATTTTTGTAAATATATGCTCCTTGTCCAGGGAATACTGGGCAAGAAAAAGAAAGAAAAAAGAGAAATAATTCTCAGGGAATGAGGGGAGCCTTCATTAATCAAAACTCATCTTTTTTTAGGTAATCGCCGAAGAACTAGGCACAAACCCTAAACTGTCATCCACAGCCACAGTTACTGTCATGGTAGCCGATATCAACGACAACCCGCCGACGTTCCCCTCTCTCGAAGCTTCCGCCAGTGTCATAGAAACCGCGGCAGCAGGAACACCCGTGACGGCACTGATAGCGTCGGACCGGGACAGTGGCCCGTTCGGCCCGGAATCTATTGTGTACACTCTCGATGGAAACGGGTCTGAGAGGTTCAAAGTGGACTACAAGCGGGGAGTGGTCACTGTGGCCGAATGTGAGACTCCGGGGCAGGCGCCATGTTTGGATTTGGAAACTAAGGCGGAGTATCACTTGACGATAAAGGTGAGAGGTCTATTGTATAATTTATATTCTATGATGCGTGATCATGCATGGAAACATGTCATTGAGGTTCAAGTGGTCACAGGAAACCAACACGGAGTATCACTTGACAATAAAAGTGAGAGGTCTTGTATTTATATTCTTTGGTGACGTGATCTATTCTTTGCACGGAAATGGTCAATAGTAGCAGCTGCAGTTTTTAACTTTTTTTAACTTTCGATTAGATAGTTTTATTTATCAACAGTAGAAATAATAGAAGGCAGTTCCATACTGTATTTACCTACGGTGTTTTCATTTCGTTGATGTTGAAAAATTACAACAGAGCACATGAGGCTACTCTAGGAGTTCTAGTCTTTCAGAACCAACTGTAAATTTTGTCTAAAATATGAAAATAATATTTTTCCCCTCCATAGGCGACTGACACCGAAGGGGCTGGGCTAAGCGCACAGGCCACTCTGCACATCACTCTGCTCGACGCCAATGACAACCCTCCGCGTATGGCGCATGCGCGGTACAGAGGCGAAGTGGAGGAAGGGGCCCGGGAGCTGCAGCCCCCCCTGTTTGTGACTGCAACCGATGCAGATGCCACCAGCGAGCTGGAGTACTCCATAATACGCGGCAATGAGCTTGGATTATTCACTGTGGATACGCATACAGGGCAGCTGCATATTAAGACGCCTCCGTTGGATTTGACGGTGCATTCTACGCCATCTGTTAACCTTATTGTACAGGTAAGTGTCTGATAGCAATGTTTGAACATTTTTCTTGCTATTTTTTCCTGGAATACTCGATTAGATGATATGTTGCAATGAGCCTTCCACGCAACAATAAATTCGGGTAAGGCTGCAAAGGGAGCTCTGATTGGTTGAATGATGATGCGGCAGGTGGCCGATTTGGTTTAAAAAACCCCTGGCGGGAAATAATGGCCCATTTCTCCTGTATATACGATAGAACTTAGTTTGCTTTATACAACGCCCGTCTTTGGCGGATCAGCCAGCCTCCCAGTATCTATCTATAGTTCTTGAGCTGGGGGCAGTTTGCCAGTAGTTTTGACTTGCTTGCAGTATTTACACGTATCCATTCTTTTATTTCAGGCATCTGATGGCCGGTTCACAGACAACGCAACAGTCAGTATTTCAATAGCCGATGTCAATAATAACGCGCCTATTTTCTCACAGCCCATCTACTACTCCAATATTCCTGAGAATTCGCCTTCTGGTGCCTCAGTTGGTCAGGTATGCATTCTTATGAAAAGAATTTCTTATGAGGTTAGCATATGTTAATCATGGGAAGAATTGTTCAGTCGAGCGCAGCAGACTATAAGACAGTTGCCTAGGAATATTCCCCTTTTAATGAAGATCGTCACAATAGCCCGTCTGAGGGAAAGATAAGATAGAATTGGAAATATGATATGATGAAAGGCAATACAGAATATATTCTATCTTGTTACGATCTGGTAGATCCCCATTTCCAAGTCAACTGCCGTTGGTCGAGTGAAAACTGCGAATAGTGCAATATTGTTCAGCTTAAGTGTGTGCTTTATTGTATTGTAGATATCTGCTGAAGATGCGGACTCTGGTGACAATGCAGCCATTCGCTATCTGATATATAGCGGCGGTTTTAACGATTTCCATCTAGACAGCGATTCAGGTCTCATCACTGTCACGTCACAGTTGGACTACGATAGGCGCAGCAACTACTCTGTCGTTATTCATGCCGTTGATAAAGGTATTTGTTCACTCCTGCACTAATTAGGAAACAATCGGAGGGGCAAGAGCCTTACTTACTTACTTACTAGCCAACGCCCGCTCTTGGCATTTCTGCCATTAAGCGCCGCGCTGACCAGTATAGATGTGCCGTGAGTGGTGCTCCTGTTAGTGGTAGTGTCCGCCTTCCCTCGGTCAGTATTGGGCAGCTATATAAGTGGGATGCATCCATGGTGTGGAAGTCACAAAGTGGACAGGCCGGTGACTGTAGGATGCCTATTCTGTTCAGGTGGGCTGCTAGAAGGTCATGTCCGGTGGTGGTGCGGAAGACAGCGACGAATGTAGGTCGTGGTAGAGTTCTGTTGATGGGTCTTGAAGCCAGTACGTTCCATCTCTTACCTTCTGCCGCTTGTTTAGAAGTGCTAATGATTTTCCTACGCACTGCTAACTGTATGGCATCAGGCAAGAGCCTGATAAGTGTGAAAATCAAAATCTCGTGACATGAACAACATAATGCCAACGACCTTACCATGTTGATTCCATGAGAGTAGAGCATGTTTCAAACTGCGGCAAACTTTGTAGTGTGCACAACGTTGGCAGGGGAACATGGTGAGGCATGATAACGCGCTGAGACTATGCCAGTTGTGCGCAGTCGTGCGTGCGTGTCGAGTCCTGGTCACCTCCGATTTAATCGTGTGATTACCATATTCCCCAAGTTCGGAATCCACTATAATCAGGAGGTCCACCCTGTCAGTCAACTCCCCTTCTCCCCGAGGTGAAGGAGTCTGCCCTTAGGGTGCCTCAAGTTAGAAAACAGACTCACTCCCCCCGCCAGGCTAAAAGGGTTGCTTAAAGCAGAAAAGCAGAAATGCAGAAATGCTGAAACAACAACATTATGCAAAATATTACCATAGCTTCTTCCTCTCCTTTATGTTCTCACCGAATTGCCTCATGGCTACTCGCATCCAAACAATGCAATGAATGTATCCGAATAACCTCTTCAGCCGCCTCTGGTAATACCTGCGTTGTCACGATAGGTTTCCGAGGTTTCTGATCGCATGGTGTGTAGAGACTCGCACAAGTACGAACAAGCTACCACTATGCCATCGGAGGCCACATGGTTCACTTTTCATTTTTTTTCAGGTATCCCACCCCAAACAGGCACGACAATTGTGGAAGTCCATGTGATCAACAGTAATGACAAGGCGCCAGTTGTCTCGCCGGCCACGCAGCGGACGCAAGTCTCAGAGGCGGCATCTGTCGGCGATGTCATACACACAATCAATGTAGATGATCCTGACGCCGAACCTGGTGGTCTACAGTATGAACTAGTCGAGAATATATCTGCTATTGACGCCAATGGACAGCCTGTACACTCCACTGACTTTAAGGTGTGTGAATGTTTTCATATGACAATAATCATTGCTCTACGACATACATGCAGTCGATATGTTAATGATTGCAATGCCCTAACTCCGCCTTCCCACCGCAGCCGTGTTGATGATGATGCTTCCCACGAAAAGTTAGCATCTCATCTCAGGTGGCAGAGGAGACCCATTTTGTAACGTGAAAATAAGAAAAATAGTGAATCTATGGCAACGAAATGCCATTAAAAGAAGCTGTGGCATATTGAAGATATTTTATGCTCCACACCATGACCAGGACATGTAGCGTAGTGGTACGGACTCTGACTTTCACTCGAAAGGTTGTTGGTTCGAGTCCCACACTGGCTACATTTTCTGGCCATGCTTCGGAGGGCATGTAAAGCAGGCGGTCCCGGGTCATCCTAGTTGAGTGTAAGAGAGGGCTTTATAGCCCTAACTCCGCTAGGTTGGCTTAGTAATAGAAACAATAAAAGTCCTTATTTATTTATTTATGACCATATTTTATTGTCTTTTGTCTATTGTCTATTACTGTCTAGCAGTCCATCTTAATACATAGCAACGCACCCACAATGGGATGCATACCGTACTATATGTTTCGTTTCACTGTTTTATTTTTTTTGTTCCCAGGAATGGTTCAAGGCAGATGGCGTTAGTGGCAAAGTTTTCGTTGCTAAGAAACTGCGCCGAGAATTGGCTGCCGTGGTGACGCTTACCGTTGTTGTCACGGACTTGTCTGCTCCTTCAGTACAACAAGGCCGCGGTAAGTATCAATGAACCTGAGAGTACCTAGAAACGCTAAAAGCCTTGTGGCAAGCCTTAACAGAAAAGTAGACATTTACACCGTATGTTCCAGTCCGTTGCCCGTGGTGAATTCCTGGACAAGCTCCATAATAAAAGTCAATTAGCCAATTCATGTGACTGGTCTATGCTGTCTTAATCGGTTTTTCCTTATTCTGTCAGACTAGTGCACTAGCCTATCCATTATTCAATGTTGGTAATTTCGGTATTAGGACCCCAAAGCTTCTTAAACCTTAGTTCATATAAATCTTTACTTGCTTTATTTTACCGTTACGCAAAGAAGCCGTGAAAGTCACGATTGTCATCAAGTGCTGGCTGGGTCATTCATAATTTACTTTAACCAATGCTAACACGTTTACTATAATTATCTGGTACACTACAATGTACGCTCATTCTTTGCTGAACATTCGTCAACTCCACGCTCACCTCAATCGCCTAGGTCAAGGTCATTCTACACCAGCAGCCTGATCGAGGCGATTATAATACCGGTATTTATTTAATCCCCTGGTAATGAAAATGTAAACAAGATAATTTTGTAATGGAAAGTGCTATTCAAAATTTGTTTGTTTACAGTTATAATCCTAGGGTATTTATTTAACCCCGGGATTATAATCGCCTCGATCAGGCTGCAGTACTTCGTATGTTCTGCCAGCCCTTATGTAATCTGTTAGCAGAGCTACGGAGATTTTGGGGATGTCCGATCAATCAATCAATCAATCTTTGTCCATGACCCACCAAGGTGGGATAAACGGCGTCCAAAAGAACAAAATCTAAAATAAAAAAGTTTCATGCAAAAGCATACGTTAGACAGGGGGGACAGACTCGAGTCTACTAACTTTCAGGTGAAAACTTGAGCATTAGCCACTGTATTAAATGTTCTGAGCATCTATAAGCTTGTAAGAATGTCGAAACATTGCTTGAGCAAGATGTACAAAGCAACCATGACGGGTAAAACGACTGACGTCAGCGGAACCGTTACAGGGAAACTCACCTCCCGCGAGTTGGTAAATGATGGGGTGTCATGGAACACCGAGATGACTGGAGGAGTGTTGCTTAGGCGCCCATTCCACCGACCGGCTAGGGCTATTTACAAAAACAGTGACGTGGTAGCAGGCATTCAAGACTTAAGCGGGGTTTCCACCGACCTCGCATTGCAAAATTGACGGAAATGTTTATTTTCCCCATGCCATAGCTAAAATTGATCAATGATCAATCAAAAATCACAAACAAACTAAAATTAAAAAATGGCGCCATGGGATATGTTAAGTACAAACATTTTAATAGATTTCTATAAAAAGAAAAATTCTAATTTCCGTCAATGTCATTTGCATTCTGCAATGCGAGGTCGGTGGAACGCCACCTAAGTCTTGAATGTCTGCTACCACGTCACCGTTTTTGTAAATAGCCCTAGCCGGTCGGTGGAATGGGCGCCTAAGCAAGCCAAACCCCATCAAGGGCAATAGAGCCAGAATAAGAAAAATATCTAAACCTTTTTTTCTTTTGCAGGTACACTCATCGTTACAATCACAGACGTCAACGATCACAAGCCTACGTTTACACCGCCGTGGACTGTGGAAAATCCCCGCTATCAGTTGAACGTCGTCGAGGGATGGTCCGAAAGCCCTATCGCAACCCTTACAGCTACTGATAAAGACAGCGCTATAGCTTACTACGCTATCATGCCTCCTAGTGATCAGTTCACCATTGACAACGCTACAGGTAAGTTGAAGGCTTGTTTTATCGTGTACTGAATAGTAATTGGTGCAAAGGCGCCCATTCCATTGACCGGCTAGGGCTATTTCCAAAAACAGTGACGTGGTAGCAGACATTCAAGACTTAGGTTGCGTTTCCACCGATCTCGCATTGCAGAATGCAAATGACATTGACGGAAATTAGAATTTTTCTTTTTATAGAAATCTATTAAAATGTTTGTACTTAACATATCCCATGACGCCATTTTTTAATTTTGTTTGTTTGTGATTTTACTGTATGATCATTGATCAATTTTAACTATGGCATAGAGGAAAATAAACATTTCCGTCAATTCTGCAATGCGAGGTCGGTGGAAACGCCACCTAAGTCTTGAATGTCTGCTACCACGTCACCGTTTTTGGAAAAAGCCGTAGCCGGTCAATGGAATGGGCACCAAATTTCATCTTCTTCTTTATCTAGCTTGTTAGCACCCCCTTCAGAGTATCAAGGGACCGATTCATACGTGAGACAAGTTTTATCGTTCGCACGATTGTTTTGCTTGGGCATGGGTTTCTACTATAGAACATACATAGCGCTAAGCCTTCGTTTTTGAACTTGCTATGATGTGAATGGGAGGACCTCCTGATTATAGTGGTGTCCGAACCATTTGGCTTTAGCCTCTCGCATTATATCTAATTAGACAGAGGTGAATTTGGGGCGGAATGGGACCCGTGACTTCCTTTCCGAAAGTCTAGATCTTTATTTATTACACTATTGCTTCCACCAGAAACCCAATAACGCGTATCGGGAACTCGCCACTAACTTCGATGGCATAATGGTAGCTTGTTCGTACTTGTGTGTGTCTCTACACATCATGCAATCGGTGACCTGTCGTAACTCATCACAGGTTTTACCTACAGAGGCGACTGAAGAGGTTATTCGGATACATTCATTGAATTGCTTGTAAGCGAATAATATTTGTTTAATAAAAAAAAAGAGAGGAATAGAATATTGCCGGCTATAATAATACTTATGAAACAGTTAGGGCTGATCTGCAGGCTCCTAGTGGGGTCGCAGGTGGCGAATAGCGAAAAGGCCACCATATCTTTCTTTCTTTCTTTCTTTTCCTTGTCCAGTATTCAACAAGGAGCATATATTACAAAAATGCAATACATAATAATACCATCCCGCATCCCCAAGCTAGCGCTTATTTGGGACAAAAGACTCATACAGTGCTGCTAAAAAAGGCTTAATAATTTATTTTTGTTATTTATTTATAATGTTTATTTTATTTTATTTTATAATAATAATAATAATAATACGTGTATTTGACAAAAAAACATTGCACATTTTTATAATAACCGGTGCCACAAAGCCAATAAAGTGCAAATACAACGAATAAGCAGCCCCCGACCAAGCAGTGGCATAATCGTAGGGTGTGGTGGCGAGTCTGCTGGTGCAGGCGTGCCTTGAAAAAGCCACAGTAGCCCGAGGATGACTCTGTGACGGGGCGAATAATTATTTTTAGTAATTAGGCGGGGTTTCCACCGACCTCTCATTGCAGAATGCAAAGACATTGACGTGGTAGCAGACATTCAAGACTTAGGCTTACCTCTCATTGCAGAATGCAATTGACATTGACGGAAATTTTTGTTTTACTCTATGCCATAGTTAAAATCGATCAATGATCATAGAGTAAAATCACAAACAAACAAACAAACTAAAATTAAACTAAGTCTTAAATGTCTGCTACTACGTCAATGTCTTTGCATTCTGCAATGAAATGAAATGAAATATCGTCTTTATTTTCAGGCGAGCTTTAGCCCCGAAGGGCTACTCTTCCAGCTAACCTTCACAATTTTTTGTTTACATTAAATTTTTTTGAACAAAGATCGTTTTCCTGTAAAAAAAAAAAAGATAGCCTAAACATAAGAAAAGAAAAATTCATGCACTCACTCATTTACTCGCACACAACATTCCCCAGAAATTGATGGCAGGCTGCCTTAAATCTCCCCAAGCTGCTCTCGGTCCTTGTTTCGTCAGTCAGGGAATTCCAAAGTTTAGAGGTATTCACTACAAAGGAATGGTTGTAGTAGTTAGTTCGGTGATTAGGGATGGAAAGTTTGTTTGAAGCTTTTGTATTGAAATTATGGTAGTCTGATAAATATGAAAATAAGGATGATAGGTAGGATGGGTTTTTAGTATGTAAAATCTTAAAGAGGTATAGCAGTGCATGCTTTTCTCTTCGCTCTCTAGCCTTCAGCCAGCCTATTTTATTATAGTAAGGGGTAATATGGCAGTCTTTTTTTAATGAGAATATGTAGCGGATACATGCATTCATTCTTAGCTGTAGCTTGTAATTGAGTGTTTCATTTAAACCCCCATACAAAACATCCGCGTAATCAAAAATAGGCAGTATGATAGTCTGTATTAGGGTCTGTCTAACTCTAACATCTAGCATATTTTTTAACCTATACATTGCATGAATAGTACCATTAACTTTTTTACATGTATTCTTTATTTGGGCTTCCCAACTCATGTATTGATCGAATATCACTCCTAGATTCTTTACTTGGGGGCTATACGGTATCGGGACTCCATTTAATTGCACTAATGGTGCTGTTAAAATGTCAACCCCGTTAAGTAATCGTTTAGATCCTAATACAATGACTTGAGTTTTTTGGGGATTTATTATTAATGCGTGTGATTGGGCCCATTTAGCTAATTCTTGCAATTGCTGAGACACATCATTAACTGTTTCGGCGAGATCATCGGGCTTACAATGTATGTATATTTGCACATCGTCTGCAAAGCAGTGATATTTGAATCTGCCCTTTATTACTTTTGACAAAGACTGAATATACATTGTAAAAATTAATGGCCCCAATACGGAACCTGCTGGTACTGCCCGCTCTAAGCTTTCCCAGTCTGAGTATTCCCTGCCTATTTGCACCCTTTGCTTTCTGCCTCGTAAGTAAGATTCAAACCAAGCGCAAGCCTCCACCGAAAAATTAAACTGATGTTTTAAAATGGTCAGAATTATTTCGAAATCTACTGAATTGAATGCTGCACTGTAATCAATCAGGACAAGGATAGTCAGCATTGTGTCGTCCATAGCTTGTTGAATATCATTGGTTATCTTCAACAATGCAGTTGTTGTACTATGCATTTTTTTAAAACCTGATTGCAATGGGTCAAGTAATGAGTGATTTGTCATATACTCTGTAACTTGCTTCGCAGCTAAGTTTTCAAGAGCCTTAGATGTGGGCGGTAATATGTTGATGGGTCTCCAATGGGCATTACACGTGGGGTTCTTTATTTTTGGAATAGGAATAACTTTTGACAGCTTCCAAATGGTAGGGAATTCGGACACTCTAAAAGCTGTATTAAAAATATCTTGCAGCGCAGTTAAAATGTGGGGTAAAATAATATGTAGAAATCTTATATTAATGTTATCCATTCCAGTAGCCCTGGATTTTACGTCTAAAATGGCTTTCTCTGTTTCCTCAATTGTTATTGGTTTAAATTTAAATTGTTCAAAATTATGCCTATCATACTGTTTTATGTCATTTATAGTCTTTTGCCTTTGTTCATTTGCAATGACTCCCCCGAAATTTACAAAAAAAGAATTAAGCTGGTTGTCATCTAATTCACTATCATGTTTTATTACAACCGCTGTTTTCCCAATGCCCAAGCTTCTTACGAAATTCCAGCCCTCCTTCATACTCATATTTTGTGTTTTGGATCTAATAAAACATTTCTTCGCGTTTCTTATTTCTTTCGTTAATTTGTTTCTAATGACTTTATATGCCTGTCTGTCCCCATCCTTGCTGTATTTCCTATACTGGCGAAGGTACGCATCTCTTTGTTTTCGTAAATGTTTAATTGAATCTGTCATCCAAGGAGCCGCTGGTCGCGTCATCCTGGCAGTTTTAAGTGGTATAGCGCTGTCGTAAAGCCTTTGTACATGTTCGTTAAAAATGTACAGCTTTTTCTCCAGGTCGTTGCAGTGAAGTATTTCACTCCAGTCAGTTGCCTCCGCCGCTATTGTGCAATGAGAGGTCGGTGGAAACCCCGCCTTAGATAGCGGTGAGCAGGTGGCAGAAGTCTAGTTAGTTCGTTGTCCACAACACTACGGGTATCACCCCAGCCAATGAGGTTCTGTAGGGACAGTTTTGGTCACTAGGTTCGCTGACGACAAACCGATATCCATATTATTCAAAATGGCCGCCGTTTGCATGTGAAAACTAAGCTCTTAGGCGGTGTTTCCACATACGTCAATCGTCAATGAGAAATATGGTAGCAGAATTTTTAGTATGTCTTTAATGTCTGCTAAACCTTCAATTTCACTTTTCTCATTGACGATTGACGTATATGGAAACACCGCCTTAGCATCTAATTAATTCTTTTAATATTGTTTATAATATTTTTACTATGCCTGGACCTTATTTCGCTGCATATAATTTAATATATATATTCTCCATGATTTATAGAAAAATATCACTTTAAAATAATACGAAATTGAAAATAATTTTAAAATAGTATTGAGGCTTATGGAAAAATCAACGCTTTGATATCATTGCAACTGGTGCTGCCATCTACAAAATGACGTCAGAAATGAACCTCATTGCATTAATTATGCCTTATTATTTTCAGGTATTGTGCGGTTACAAAGAGCCCTAGACTTTGAAGAAGCCCCCACGGTGTCTTTCACTGCTTGGGCTTTTGACACGGGTGACCCTCAGCTCTCGTCTTCTGCTCTCGTGACCGTTCAAATCACAAATATAAATGACCATGATCCTGTATTCTCCCAGGTACACATATGTAAATTGTTATTATAAATTATTGCTGTTGTTATTATCTCATAGCTACCAATCGAGGTCGTACCTAGCTACCACGAGTATATATAGTCGACAGTTTTCCGTCAGTCTTTTCCGCAATACCGCAAAATATTTAGTGCATATGAAAAAACTCTTCAGTCGTCAAGGCGGCACAGCAGCGGCGTTTCCAGACGACTGTTGGGAGCGTCTTCTCCGTTTTAGGAGAGTCCTCAGGTCGTGCGTGGATTACAGTTATACCACGAATTCAAAAATTATTTTTTTGTGACAAATCGCCTTTTGCGTACATGCTACTCACTTATAGTGGCCCCTTGTCCAATGCCAACGACCCCATGGATTTCAAACAAGATTTAAAATTGTTTTCGTATGAATGTACCGTTGGGAAACTGGTACGCGTCCTCGACCGTGTCCCTAATGCTGATTTCCAATGCCAATGACCCATCGATTTCGGACATTATTTGTATTGCTTCCGTATGAATTTGTGGCCATTGGCAAACTGGTATACGTTGTCGATGTCAACCTACGCCGGCTAGTAGCAAGAAGAGTACGACTACCATTTTCACAGAAGCAGTCTCCAAGGCCAGAATTGCTGTGATGATTGCCAATCTTCGATAGAAGAGGCATTTAAAGCAGAAGAAAGTCTTTGATATATTTGTAATATGATAGTTTTGTAAGGCGCCCATTCCAGTGACCGGCTAGGGCTATTTCCAAAAACAGTGACGTGGTAGCAGACATTCAAGACTTATGTTGCGTTTCCACCGATCTCGCATTGCAGAATGCAAATGACATTGACGTAAATTAGAATTTTCTTTTTATAGAAATCTATTAAAATGTTTGTACTTAACATATCCCATGACGCCATTTTTTAATTTTAGTTTGTTTGTTTGTGATTTTACTGTATGATCATTGATCAATTTTAACTATGGCATAGAGGAAAATAAACATTTCCGTCAATTCTGCAATGCGAGGTCGGAGGAAACCCCGCCTAAGTATTGAATGTCTGCTACCACGTCACCGTTGTTGGAAATAGCCCTAGCCGGTCAATGGAATGGGCACCTTAGCCATAGAATGCCATTTTTACGCCGAATTAATTCCAATTTTATTTTTTTCCAGCCAAAGTACTCTGCAGAAGTGGCCGAAGGCTCTGGCGTAGGGACTCTCGTCGTGACAGTGGCGGCATCTGACAGAGACCGGGGAGAGTATGGAGAGCTGGCGTACTCGCTGATCGGCAGCTATGCTGATAATTTCTCCATGGGCGCTCTCACAGGGGAGATACGCGTGTTGGATCCCAATGTTTTGGATAGGGAGTCGCGCAGTACGTTGCGGTTAGAAGTTGTGGCTCAAGATGGCGGACCACCTGATACCAGAAGGTCTGCTACTGCTGTGGTAAGTATATTTGGAAAATTTTAAATAAAAGTTAATTATGTTTTGTTGTAAAATACATTTGAAAATCTTTTCTTTTTCTGTCTTGAGGTGACATCTTGTATCCAAACTCGCCCAGACAAACCCCTAAAGGGGTTTTTGGTACTCTATAAAAATTATATGCCTTGTATTGTAGTTTCTGTTGATTATATGCCCTTAGTAAGAAACCATGCAATACATCACTATAATTTGAGGAGCGCCTGAACAAGCGGGAACAAAGGACAAAAAATCGGAAATTGAGATAAGATTAGATTCTGACTGTGGAATATAGTATATTTCACAGGCTTGAGCGAGACTGAGCAAACAAAATTATGAGCCAGTCATTTTAATTGTTCAAAACTCATGGTCTAAGCAAAAACGAATGTAGCCACAGAATGGTTTTTGGTCAATTAATTGTGAAAAATGTGATTTGAGTCCTTTGTTCGCGTTTGCTCAGACGCTCCTTGTTTATTGTAGATTCTTTAGTTTCATTTTTTTAAAAGCATGCACAAGTTTTTCTTGTTTTTAAAAATGTACCATTTTTGGTATTAGGTGGAGGTGACAGTGTTGGACGTAAACGACAACGCTCCAGTATTCGCGCAGCCGTTCTACTCAGTTTTCGTCATGGAAAACTTAGCGCTGAGCCCTCCTACGCCTATTGCTCAGCCCCATGCCGATGACCCCGATGCAGGCGCCAATGGGACAGTTACTTACGCCATTGTTCATGGAAATCCGGACGGTAAGTAGACTGTACACGTTGCTCTACAAGTTATGGCCCTGTATGTGTGTAGTTCTACTCTACATTATGGAAAGCATAGCGCTGAGCCCTCCTACGCTTGTTGCTCAACCCCATGTGAACAACCCCGATGCAATTACTTATGCTATCGATCATGGAAAGCCTAATGTTAAGTTGACTGCTATGCACATTGCTCAACAAATTAAGCCCATGCATTTTTATAGACCTGGAATAATCCTTAGTCTTAGGACTGTAGTTTACAGTACCTACTTAAATCCCTCTATTAATTGGTTTCTCTTTGTTACCCCACAGATACATTCAGAATTGATACAGATACTGGCATAATCTACCCCGCTAAGTCACTACGTGGCGGCGCTCGGGTCTTTTCGTTGATCATCGAGGGTAAAGATGGCGGCGGGCTTTCTGCGCAGACGCGAGTTGAAATATCGGTTAGAGATGTCAACGAGAATAAGCCAATATTTGACGTTCCGTCTGAGCTGACCTCTACAGTCCACGTGTCAGAGGTGAGCGCCTTTACTATTAATGAAGTCTATTTCAGAACGCACATCCGAAGATTTTTGACGCTGAGGCGTGTCCTGGGAGAGTCGAGAGGAAACCCTTTGGCGGCTATTCCACCGACTGATTTGCTTCACTAATCGTGGTAGCAGACATCATTAATAAGTCTCTACCATATTATAACTTAATTTATAATCGATAAGTTAAGTATCTACATATAGTCTCCTTAAAACAAAACAAACGTCAGTGACACAATCAAAAATTAAGCAAATTGGCGGGTGGAATAGCCGCCTTTGCACCTGCGGTCGGCTTCACACCAGTCTCAGATATCTTGTGAAGTTGTCTCTGTGGTTTTTGAATTACCCATTAGGCGGCTATTCCACCGGCAAATTTGCTTCACTAATTCACTTGTGTTTTTAGATTTTTTGTTTGTTTTGTTTTAAGGAGACTATTATGTAGATACTTAACTTATCTATTATAAATTAAGTTATTATATGGTAGCAGACATCATTAATAAGTCGCTACCATATTATAACTTAATTTATAATAAAAATAATATATAATAGTCTCCTTAAAACAAAAATCTCATCATTTTTTAATTCACAAATGAAGAAAATATGACAAGTGGAATACACGCCTTAGAAGAGTATGATACTTAAGTGTGCACAGACTCTCCAACGAACACTCTCAGATCCCAACCCATTCACAAGTCCTTGAGCTAAGTTGATGGCTAGAGATGTGGCGTCTGCTTCGGTCTGGTATATGGTAGCAGGCATCATTAATAAGTATCTACATAATTGTCTCCTTAAAAGAAAACAAACAAGAAATCTCAAAACACAAGTGAATTAGTGAAGCAAATTTGCGGGTGGAATAGCCGCCTTAGCTGTACTGACAAATTTCATAGCAAGTCACGGGCGTTTGAATCGTCGGTGTGTACCTGGCCATATACTGTATGTTGTATAATACAGTCATTAAAATTACTTAGGTTGAAGATGCTACCTCTTAGTTAACCTACGTGGGCTCGAATTCTGCCAAGCCCAGATTTTTTTCTTAACATGATAGGATAAGCAATTTTTTTCTAAAAGTTTAATAAGAATTCTAGGTTTAGTAACACTTGTTACTTTAGAGGTGCTTTACAGGACATGTAGAGTTCTGGTAAAGACTCCGAATTTCACCCGAAAGGTTGTTCGTTCGAGTCTCACACTTGCTACATTTTCTGGTCATGCTTCGGAGGACATGTAAAGCAGGCGGTCGCAGGTCTTCCTAGTTCACTGTAAGAGAGCTTTGTAGCCCTAACTCCACTAGGTTGGCTTAATAATAGAACAAAAAAGTCAATATGTATCCATACCGCGCGGATCTTCACTTTGCAAGTGTTCTGGAACATCTGGTGGCAGACCCAGAATCCTGAGGGCCCCCCTCACTTTTGTTTTTAGGGTTATCCTTAGTTGTCCTTGTCGTCCAGCAACTTGCGCCGTGACATCGCTGTGGCAGCGTTCCGAATGGCCACAGGATATCACTACCTCCAGAGCCACCTGCACAGAATAGGTATCGCTGAGTCATCTGAATGCCCCCTCTGCTTTCAAGGGGAGGGGAAAGCCGATCACCTATTTAGCTGCACTGGCATTGAGGTAGACAACCGAACTACGACGCAGGAGGGCGGCACTATGCGACACGGCGTCAAATGGCCTGAATTGGCTGAAGAAGAAGAAGAAGTCGTCCTTGTGGTCTTGCGCCCTCCACCGAATATTTATAAATATATCTGTATGCTTATTTTCAGGGTCAAGCAGTGCATGGATACCGACTGCTCACTGTTCTCGCCAAAGACGCGGATTCCGGTGAAAATGGGCGTGTCTCGTATCACTTTAAAGTAAACAACTCAAATGTGCAAGAGACGGAGGAATTTAAAATAGATCCAGACACTGGGGAACTTACGTTGAGAACTATACTGGATAGAGAATCTCAGGCTAGTTATCAGGTTAGTAGATAACAAAAAAGTTCTATACTTTGAAGCACGCCTGGGGCTAGTGTCACCGATGCAATTTAATGTGGCTATGTAGGGTGCGCATATATTGGAGAGATCGTGTCCCTAATGCCAAGGTTCTGAGGCGAATGGATACAGAAGCCGAGTTGCTGCTGATGGTTAAGAAACGGAAACTAACATACTTCGGCCATGTGATGAACAAAAAGTATCACTTTCTGCATGTTAGACTGAGGGCTCCCGACAGAAAAAGAGCATCCGGGTTGAAAAACGTTTGCCAAGACTTCCCTTTTCAAAGGGACGGTCTCCAAGGTACAAATGGCCATGAAAATCGCCAGTCATCGCTAGATTTACTATATAAAAGAAGAAGACGTATGGCATCATTCGTCCGTGCATCTATAACCGTCCTACACACTTCTACCCATTCTAAAGATCTGAGCAAACGTTAGAAGCTCTTGGCAATCATAGCTTGAATATACACGGTTATCGAGACCACTGATCATAGCAACATGGTTCAGAATTGAATAGTCCCGTGGAAGATGGTTTTAACTCACATTGTTGATAAAAAATAAAAATTGTCATGAAAAAGTGTGATACATTTTTTTAATCCAACATAACGCCTTCTAAGGAACCCTTTAATTGCTGTCTGAGCTTTTTAAACGAGATGGTTTTTCCAAAAGCTGTGGCCATTTTCCACTGGGCGCTACAGTCAGCGTTTATAGAATATTGGCATATACATTATATAATAAGCCTAATTTTTTTTTTCAATTTGCTACAGGTTGTACTAGTTGCCATTGATCACGGCTCCATATTCCAATTAGAAACTCTTCAGCAGCTCAGTGTAATTGTGGACGATGAGAACGACAACGCCCCAATGTTTTTAGTGCAGAGCTATGAGTTTTCTGTCACTGAGAATAATTTGGTGGGCTTGGAACTAGGCAGAGTACATGCTGTGGATCGGGATGTTGGTAATAACGCTAGGTATGTAGCAAATGACACTTCATCTGATTATAATAAACGCGACTCAGAAGCGTCTAAGGCGGATTGCTGGTCGAACAAGGTGGGTGCGAATCCGAAATGACCGCATCAGGCAAGACCTACAAGTGGATTCCATAGAGAAAAGAATGGAGAACAAGCAGTTACAATGGTTCGGCCACGTCCAAAGGATGGAAGAGAACACGACCACCCGGAGGTTGGCGGAAGCGAGGCCAGGAAGAAGACCCATCGGCAGACCGAGGACAACTCTTGAGGAAAGGATTGAACAACTCGCCAGAGCAAGAGGGAAAACAATGGCCGAGCTCAAGGTGTTAACGTTCGACCGGGGCGAGTTCAGGAACTGGGTTCGAGGCGACCCCTCCACGCTACTAATGGGGAAGAAGAAGAAGATGTAGCAAATGTGTTGTGCGATTGAGCTTGAATTTACTCCGAAACTGGTAATAAAAGTGAAAAATAGCAATAATTTTTTTTAAAGTGAGACAGCAGAGTAAAAAAGTATCCTAACTACGCCAAGGATATGGGCACCGGCAGCAGAAGCATTTCTGGGACATTAAGCTGCCGGCATCACCTGAATAGGAAGCCATGTATTATTATTATTATTATTGAAGGGATTATTATGGACGTAGACCTGCATGTAGTGGATTGAATGCCTTGCCAACGACCTCGATGTCAACCAACTACAGGTGCTATTGGACAAGACATGCTTGCAATGGATATATTAACAGGTGTTAGCTCAACATAACCAAGTATGGGAACAAGTCAAGCCATGTACTAAAAAGGCAAGAAGTTAAAAAAAAGGAACCCATGATTTTCAGCATGCCAGTCCGGCGCTTAATCTATTCAGTCACGGGGCCATTTGACCGACTAGCTATTAACCCTACAATTACCCTAAAATTTTATTTTCAGTAGTAAACAACAAAAAGATGGAAAGCATCACAAGTGCATGCAAAATTGCAAATTAATTGTTTACCAATAAATAAATACACTGTTACGGATTACGAAATGGTCGGTAATGTAGAGGGATACATTAAAGCGCCGTTCCTAAAAGTTTTGCCAATTATGCAGAAGAGTTTGCTATATCCTAAGCTATGCAGAAACTTTAAATGTCCTCCTGATTCAGCTGCCAGGAATAAAAGAACTCACCATTGTAGTATAAATTAATATAAATAAAAACATATGCAATATTCATGTTGACGTGAAGTGCAGTGATACGTCTCTGGGTGGCTTGACCTCCGTGTCGAACTTGCTGACGACCGCTGACAGCAGCAGACCAGGCCGAAGCCACCCAGAGGCGTACCACTGTCATCGGCATACACTTCATGCTAATATGAATATTGCATATTTTTTATTTAAGTTATAGTCATTTATACTACATCATTAAAATAATTGAAATTTCCATTTGCAGGATATACTACAGTATAGTGGCAGGCAACGACGATGAGCTTTTCGGGCTCGAACGCACTACTGGGGCCATAATAGCCAATGGCAGTTTAGACCGCGAGACACAGCAAAGACATCAGCTAGTTGTACGAGCGTCCAATGACCCTGCCGAGTTTCTGCCACATCCTCCAAAGAAGAGAGATCTTGAGCATGATAGAAGTCTGGTACGCGTGGTGATTACTGTACTGGACGAGAATGATAATGTTCCGACGTTCCCGTCTGCGGATTATCATGTTGGTAAGTCTGGAGGGCTCCCGCCAAAATTTAAATTAGATAATTTTGCTGAGTTTCTGTCAAATGCACATCCTTTAATATTCTATGAATACCTTAGACCAAATAATACTCTAGACACGCCATGTTACAATTTCCGAAATGACGTCAGACACTGGCAAAAGCAGCTGCTTTTAGAGGCGCGAACCTATTATTTTCTATTTTTGTTTAGTTAATTAATTAATTGGAGTGAGGGAACTTTTTTTAAAGAGTGAAAGAACATTGACCAGGTTCCCTAGCTAAAAAGTCGCTGTTGCTAGGTAATCTGAGCTGTGACGTCATTCGCTGGCAAAAGATAAACATAATGTTGGTGCCCCAACTTTCTCATTCAGTGCATATAGAATGCCGTGACTTGAGTATTATATGGTCTAAGATGAAAACGCTTGTGCCCAACCAGTCGGATCATAGTTTTTCAATAATCTGCCTACAAATTATCATGATACTGCTAAACTTGAAACTGACTTACACCAAGTTACTCTAGTTGGCAGATTATTTCCATTTAGTTACTTGTTATTGTTTGCTTTCAGGCGTCAAAGCCGGTAGCGTATTAAACGAACTCGTCACCCAAGTACAAGCAGACGATATGGATGGGGGTATTAACGGCACAGTCGAGTACATCATCCAGGCTTCGAACCTGTACAAATCAGGTGCAAAAACGTCATCAGGCTCGGTGGTACCGTCCCCCTTCAGCGTCAGTGCGGATGGCAAAATTATGACGGCAGCTGTAATGGCTGAATACACTCATGATAGGTTTCTGCTTACCGTATTGGCTAGAGAGGCTGCACCGCCACATCGCGCTGCTTCTACTACCTTACATGTAATTAATATTATTCCTTAAGTATAAGTACGCCATTGGTGACAGCTTGTGGAAACACAGTGCTTCTTATCGGTACTTGACTTGCTGCAACCTACAATCTGGAAACATTTTGCATCTAATATACTTCTACCACTACCGGCCACGTAGGATGCCATTTGACACAATTATTATTTAAAAAAAAAACAGTGTTCCAAATGTCATCCTATTACGGTCAGCTAGTATGCTCCATTGCCTCAATAACATGCTTGAAATAGCCTGTCAGTCTTGTCACACTTGCTGGTCTGATGGGATTTGGTAGTTGTGTGAAGCGGTTATTGAGTCGATTCAGTGATTTGGGATAGGGAAAGTCATGGTCACCGAAATTTAACCATAAGACAATTATTTTATTTACCATGTACAGGCTCAATAGTAGCGATTCTTTATAGTAATAACTGACCATAATAACATTTTGTACTAAAAAAATCTCACAACATTTCTATGAATTTGTATTGGGTTTTTACAGGTGTGGGTATATGAACCGCAGCAAGTTGTTCGAGTAGTTTTAAGCCGGCCGCCTGAAGAAGTGCATCGTTCCTATAGCGCTGTCGTCGCCGAACTGAGCAACGCGACGCGCAGTCTGGTGGTGGTGGATGACATTAGATACCACGTGGATAGTCAGAGGGAAGTGAGGCGGGACTGGACGGATTTGTATCTGCATGCTGTGGACCAGGAGACGCAGACTATATTGAACACAGATCAGGTAGACACTGTAGCTTAGTTGGATGGTGGTGGATGACATTAGATACCACGTGGATAGTCAGAGGGAAGTGAGGCGGGACTGGACCGATTTATATCTGCATGATCTGCAATTTTCAAGCGATCGTAGAACTCGCTTTTGGAAGTCTCGAGTCTTCTCGGCAAAGGACGGTTGCTGGTAACCTGGCTTCCAGCTGCGAAGGCCCGCAGGCCCTAACAGGGAAATGTCTAACCTCTGTGATTGATTTCAGGTATTGAAAGCAGTCGACGCACAGTACGACTTCCTGAAGGACAGGTACACCGGTTTCGCCATTGAAAACGTGATGCCTGTGGTGGAGGAGCCGCGTGCTGAGCCTATCGACGCAGCCCTGGCCGCCCTAGTGGCCCTCCTGATTGTCTTGTTCGTCGGCTGTGTCACTTTCATTGTCGTCTGCTGTTGCCTCCGGAATTGGTAAGTACTCATCGATAAGATGCACGAAAAGATACAGTCATTAAAAAAATCATCATCAATAACAATGAGCTCCAGTTTGCTGGGTGTGAGACGTGAGTCTCCTCTACTCCCTCCTGTCTCTCCACTTCTGATTATTCGACACTTTTTTTTTTGTTTAATTGGGGTATGGGTGTTACCTGTGTGCACATAAGCCTATTGGCCTATTGTGCCCCCTACAACAAAGTATCTACATCACTTCTGCATGACTTTCTCGAGGCCTTTGTCCCTCCAGGATCATGAGGGGATTCAGAAGTGGTAGGTCTTTTACATGTAACTGCAAGCTTCCCGAGCATACTGCTCTTCTTCGTGCGATTGCATCGCATCGCATCGCATCGCAGGTCCTCCGCACCTTCTTTACAGAATCTGCAAAACTATATTGTCTCCCCAAGAGACTCCAGATATTTAGCCCCAGGACCAAAGGCACCAAGGCCTGTTCTTGGTTTTGTACTTCCTAGCCTAGAGCCATCAGTAAATCGCTTGATTTCGACACCTCCTCTGGTACCAGCCCCCGCTTATCTGGGATAGCTCTTAATCTGGTTTCTGTATCTCTTCCTTGGTGTTCTTTTTCCTCGTATTCCCTCCTATGGCGCGGTTTCCACCTACGCCAATAGTCTATAGTAAATGTGGTATTGACGTTTTAGCAGACATTAAAGACAGTCTAAAAATGTCTGCTACCACGTCAATACCACATTTACTATTGACTATTGACGTAGGTGGAAACCGCGCCATAAATCTTTATTAATCTGCTTCCTGTACCTTCTCTCGCTTGCTCCTCCAGTCCTTCGTTTACCATCTGTCTCCCTTTTCAGAGAGTTCTTCGCGTATTCCCTTTACGAGAACCATTGGAGTCTCTTAATAGATGTTGTTTGCACCCCAAACTCTAACTACTTCAGTACTGATATCCCTTCTTATCATCTGTCAGGCTGTTACAATACATACTTACATTATTGCCCAAGCTTGTTCCTAGAGCTAAATCTTTCTGGCATCTTCCAGGGTACTGGCGCTTCCAGGGAAAGACGATCTTCATAGGAAGGATACTCTAATGAAGCATGGCATCCCGTCCGAGCCCCATACCACTGAAAATCCGCTGTGGATAGAACAGAAGTTGAAGCTGTACGAGGAACAAGAACTGACTATGCAGGTGTTTATGGATGAGCTGAAACATCATGAAGATAATATGTCTCA
The DNA here is from genome assembly GCA_963971405.1 of Psococerastis gibbosa. Taxonomy (NCBI): domain Eukaryota; kingdom Metazoa; phylum Arthropoda; class Insecta; order Psocodea; family Psocidae; genus Psococerastis; species Psococerastis gibbosa. The sequence goes on from OZ020490.1 coordinate 10,717,545, forward strand.
GGTGAGCAATAAGTACTGAGTTCGAAAAATATGGGGATCTAGTGAAGAACTTTCCTATTATGCACGTATATATATTATATTAGGGGTCTTCACAGTGTTCGTGTTATCGAGTTATACCTAGTTAAGTGTGTTATATCAAGCTAAGTTAACACACCGATAACCCGATAACCAGCGTGCTATCCTAAACCCACTTCCAAGTCGGTTAACGTGTTATTTACCTTGCTATAGCTCAGGTTTGACCGCCGCCATATTTGTTTTTGTCGATTGATTTGAAACACGCGTTTAAAATTTTGTAGTATTTAAATTTATTTGTATAATCTATTATCACAAGCAATTACCGTAAATACTTAAAATTATAATAACCAAAATGAACAAAAAATATAAACAAATGTGGCACTCGAATAGAGTTCTGCCACTTTCTTTAAACCCGTGCCACGAACGTCTGACTACTACCACGTTGTTTACTCTGTCGATATAGCATGATAACTCACTCCCGAGGTCCACTCACGATTGTGTGTTAACTTGAATAGCACATCTAACTCGATAACACGAACACTGTAAAGACCCCTATTATTTACAGGAAATCAAACATGGAGGGCCTCTGCCTTGCTGTGATTGGTGCGGTGCATGTTGTGAGATCCAGTTTCATTTTTAGTTAGTAAATTTTCCAAACGGGTGAATGTTTGGCCATTCTTCTCACTGCTATAATTAACCTAGTATTATAGGAGAACTGCACCTCTCTTCATAAGATAAGTTTGCATATGCATGTTCATTGTTCAAGGACAGGCCGGCGGTCATTCCAAGTTGAATCCACCAGAACAGAGCCTGTTCCAAACTGCGGCAAACTTGGTAGTGTGCACAGCGTTGGCAGGGGAACATGGTGGGACATGATAACGTGCTGAGACTATACCAGTCAGAGTGTGTATCGAGTCCTTGTCACATCCGAAGTAATCGTGTGACTTTACCATAGTCCCCAAGTGGTTCGGAAGCCACTACAATCAGGACGTCCACCCTGTCAGTCAACTTCCCTTCTCCCCGAGGTGAAGGAGTCTGCTGTTAGGGTGCCTCAAGTTAATAAAGAGATTCACATTTTGCAAGGAGAACCAGAGACGTGGCCAGTGGCCCCAGAAATGAAAAATCAATTTTTGGCGGGAAGCGATTGTTCCATCTCTCTACCTACGCCCATGTTGCCTAGGAGGTTCAATTTTTTAACGATGGTCTGTTACATTCGCAGCATGAAGACAACACATATGCCACCATTCAGAATCCACATAGGGTTGAGGACGGTGCTGACTATGAGACGTTAAATACGCACCGAGCTCAGACACCCAAGCATCAGCAGATGGTAAGTGGTAAGCATGTTAACTGAATGACCAACCAGCAACTTTTAGAGTCAAAGTCAAGAGTCCGTTCCACTACTCTACATACGTTATAAGGAAATCATTGTGATGGTCGCAATTTTCGATTTTGAGATTTCCACCTTTCGAGGCACAGGAACCAAAAAAAAAAGAAAGAAAGAAAATTGTCTTTATTTTCCATATGGACTAATTTTGGGCCTTTCGGTCCACTCTTACAATTAGCCCATTTAAAAAGTGTTTTTGACTGTAATAATTTTTCATGTAAGAAAAATCAAATGTACTGCGGAAGCTTTTGTTTTTTATTAAGCCTTCAAAAGACTATTCTAATAGGTTTATGGCTGTGAATCGACTCATAAATTAAGTTTGTCAAAATGACTCATTTCATATTAGAATAGTTCTTTAAAAGTTCTTAAAAATGTTTCAGCTTTGTTATAATGCAGCTAGGCTGATTAATTTACTAAGCTGTCCATTCTATAAAATCGGCAACAATATATTAAGGGTCTTCACAGGGTTGGTGTGATCGAGTTAGATGTGCTATCCAAGTTAACACACAATCGTGAGTGTACCTCGGGAGTGAGTTATCATGCTATATTTAACAGGGTAAACAACATGGTAGTAGTCAGACGTTCGTGGCACGGTTTTAAAGAAAGTGGCAGAACTCTATTCTAGTGCCACATTTGTTTATATTTTTTTTTCTTTTTGGTTATTATAATTTTAAGTATTTACGGTAATTGCTTGTGATAATAGATTATACAAATAAATTTAAATACTACAAAATTTTAAACGCGTGTTTCAAATTAATCAACAAAAACAAAGATGGCGGCGGTCAAACCTGAGCTATCTATCGCAGCGCTAGCTATATAGCACACTTAACCAACTTGGAAGTGCTTTTAAGATAGCACGCTGGTTAGCTTGGTTATCGGGTTCTCGGTGTGTTAACTTAACTTGATATAACACACTTAACTAGGTATAACTCGATAGCACGAACACTGTGAAGACCCCTATTGTGTTAAGTTTGTTCTTAGGTTAATATTTCAGAAGAGAAAATTTAAATTAACTAAGAAAACCAAAATACCTGCCTGCTGATTACTTTCCATTTTTATATGTAGTTTCTTTTCTTTTTGCAGGTTCTATCCCAAATGCGGAGTAGACATGAACTTCTTCCTGGAGACTGGACAGGTTCAACGTAAACCAATTTTGGTCGAAACTGCTGTCAACCCACTTTGTGCCTTCAATTCGTAATTCTCGTCGGTCTATTCAATGTAATCCAGGCCTATTTTTCAAATGAAATAGGTACACTCTGACAATTGCAACGCGGGCGTGCCGAGAAATTTGTAATGGGAATGGGAAACCATGGAATAAAGAGGCCACCACGGAACAATAATATGATAAGGCGGCTATTCCACTTGTCAATATTCCGTTATTTATGCATCAATAATAAGTCTACCATATTATAACTTAATTTATAATAGATAAGTTAAGTATCTACATAAGTCTCATTAAAACAAAAATTTCATCAATTATTGATGCACAAATGACGGGATATTGACAACTGAAACAGCCGCCTAAGAACGAGCCTTCTTAAACTCTTGACCTTCTCGCTTAGTAGCTTACTAATCACTCGTTCGTGTTCATCTTTTCTGCCCTTCTTTGTGCTTACCCACTACGCGCTGTTTGTACGATGTCGATTTTCCTCCAAATTTCGAAGCATATGTTGTCTTCTCCAATGCCAACTAGCCGCAGTTCTTGAACTCCTTCCTCGAGACTGGGTCACGAATTTAATTTTGCCAAAATTTTCTTCTATTCTGAAATTTTTGACAGCTCTACTATTGGTATTTGTTGAGATATTTGATTTTTACTCTTCTAATTCTTAAGAGTGAAAATTAGCGGCCCAAAATTTAATAATTTTTATTTTTTATTTAATTAACTAAGCAAGTTATTAAAGATTTGGGTCATTTACGTTGTAGACTACTTCATGCATCATATTATAATAAGGTATCTATTTTTAATTTTTGAAATTGTAGTTTTTTTCATAAACACGATAATAATCTATACTCCGTAATTTATAAATTATTATCGTGTTTATGAAAAAACTACAATTTCCAAAATTAATAATACAGTATTATATGATGCATGAAGTAGTCTACAACGTAAATGAGCCAAATCTTTAATAACTTGCTTAGTTAATTAAATAAAAAATAAAAAGTATTAAATTTCGGGCTGCCAATTTCCTACGGGCTACATACACTCTTAAGACACTGGGCAAACCTTTACATTTGTCATCAGGTTAATTTGTCGGTTGTTTTACATTGGTCAGGTGTGGATACCATTTTCCATGTGAAGATGAGTTGGATATTGTGTTAGATTGTGCCAAACATACGATGTTTGAACGAAGCCTAAGGCAATTTGTTATTTGCGCGGCTTAGTTCGTTTAAACGTTGTACTATGAAGTTACTGTACAGATATAAATATAAAATTGTTAATACGGTAAATCTCTCAGTTACATTATTTACTGTGCGATTTCCTAACCTTTATCGTAGTAACGCTAAAATTATATCCTGCCTATTGCTGTATACATACAGTTTAATAGAAAGGGCCCTTTGATATATAAATTGCAGAGAAACGACTATTGAATACTTCAATCTTTCTCAGCTGGGCCGATCTACCCTTCATCAAAGTCTGACAACTTTAAAGGTGGCTCCCACTAATAGGCTACTTGAAAGGTCTAACTATAAAATGTAAAATTTGCTAGATAAGGTAGCTTATAAAACAATAATAATTTTTGCATGAAAAAATATATACATTTTAATAAGGCGGGGATTCCACGGACAGAGTAAAACGCACGCACAGAGTAAAACAAACATTTCCGTCAATGTCATTTGCATTCTGCAATGCGAGGTCGGTGGAAACCCCGCCTAAGTTTTGAATGTCTGCTACCAGGTCACCGTTTTTGTATTTAGCCCTAGCCGGTCGGTGGAATCCCCGCCTAGAGAAATAAGTGTGACTGGATTACAAGAACCATAACGCCAGCAGACATCGGTAGCAAAAAATGACGAACCAATTACGACACAGGAGAAAATGGAAGTAGTCCTGAAAGACTTTTTATGAGCCTAGGACTATTGGTCCCCTGCCCAATGCCAACGACACCATTTTGTTTCCGGATGGAACTAAATCGTATGCGTCATCGGTGTCAACCAACACTGGCTATAATCGATAGTGGACAAGTTGAGACAAGCTACCGTTGAGCAAGGGCGGATTTTGCCTCCAATTTAGGGGGGGGGGGCGGTCAGCGGGCAGTTTCAGTGGATTATATCATTAAAAAACATAATTATTTTTAATTCTCACTGTAAACTCATTGTTATCTAGGCTAGTGTAAGTTATTTTATTTGGGGGGGGGGGGGTCCGAACCCTCTGACCCCCCCCCTAAAATCCGCCCTTGCCATTGACGCAATGAAATAGGCCAAAGCATGAATTAACTTAACAAATACAAGTCTACCCAAAGGGTAAGCATAACAATAAAAATTCCCAATTTCCTAGCGCAAATTCCCAACAGGGACCCGCGCTTAAAAAAAAAAAAAAAAAAAAAAAAAAAAAAAATTGAATTAAGAAATTCCTACTCTGATTCCTGAAATACGTGGGTTGAAAAAAAAAACGTTGGGCAATAATACTTCATAAAAAAGTACATCTGTGTCCAAAATTGTAAAATTATTGTCTCTTAGGCGGCTATTCAATCTGTCAATAATTCGTCATTTGTGCATCAATTATAAGTCTCTGCCATATTATAATTTAATTTATAATAGACAAATTAAGTATCTATCCACATAATAGTCTCCTTAAGGCGGGGTTTCCACCGACCGGGTAACTGGGTAACTGGAGAATAGTCCCTGCCACTTCGCCAACAGTGACTGTGTTATGTGAAAACCCAAGTCGGACGGGGGACATACCGGGTCCTGCATGTCAATGCACCTATGACTGGTAGCTTCCTTGGCCAAAGCGTCTGCCATCTCGTTTCCTACGATCCCGACATGTGCCTTAATCCAAATAAATTGGTGTTCCCATCCTTTACAGGCTAGCTGCTCGAGAAGTGTCAGTACGCTGTATCTATGTCTGCTGTCGATAGGGGGCTGTAGGCTACTCATCGTTACTTTTTTATATAAGTATTGAATTTAAATATGAGATGCTGAACGAACTTGACTTTCCTTTTGATGTACTAGTAATAGTGAAATTACAATAAAAATTTTGTTTTCTTATTTATACGTGGCAAGTATAAAGAAAGCACGAAAGTTTTGTGATCATCGGAATTTTCGATTTTGGGATGTCAGTGTAGCCTATATCTAAACGTTTGAGGTCCCAGGAACCCAAAAAAGTGTTCTTTATTACGAAAAGTCTGACTGACGATAATAACTCCAAACTCCAAAAAAATTGTTTGCTAATAAACGGCTACAGCGATTGTAAATTCACATTATTGTAAAGTCGTTACGAATGGGAACAAAACCCAATTAGTCAGCAGGTCGTGCCCCTGTATCTGTATAGTTTTGTTCTGTAAGCAATGAAATAAAAAATATAAAAATTTATTCATGAAAAATGACAAAATAAGACTTTTTATGCTTGAACTTTACTATCGATGGTTTCTAACTTCTGCAGGTAGCCTATGTTTAGGTGTTAAATAACAAAACATGTTACTCTAAAAAAAAAAATTTGTTTTGTGCAAAAAAAATATTTTTTTAAGAGATTATGCAAAATTCACGCTCCAAAACAATGCATACCCTGCCATTATTACTGTGTTGTAAGGTAATCCAATCGATCAATTAAGTGCTTTGGGATAGGGAATATCGAGGGATCCGAAATGCATCCATAGAAAAATAAATTAGGCCTATCTACTATTAAATTAGGTACTCTTATTATCTATCTACTAATTGATATTGATAAATAGGACAGCATGTTTGGATAAACTCGGTTCTTTTTATTGATTCGGGCTAAATTTTTGAATAATGTGAACATGCAATTAAAAATAATTTTAAATGCTTTAAAACGTTGGAAATATTAATAAAAATAACGTAAAGTCTCATTCATTTATAAATTTGTACAATTTAACAATAGCACCGAAATTTGGTGACAATATTTAAAGCAAGTTGGGTTCTGTAATTGTAACGGATATTTTCAATCTATTTCTGTTAATATTCGGGAGTCCGAAGTACGGTATCTGCGGTTTCCGATCTGCGGTATCCGCTGCGCCTGTCCTGCTAAATCTGTACTCAAACTACATATGGGTTACTTCCTTGCAACCCCGCGAGGTGTAACTCATGAATTTTGTGATACTATACATTCTTGACTTCCCTTTTGCTGGTAATTAACAGTTTTGCTTACTTACGGAGCCTAAAGAAAGTTTTGTGACGGTTAAGAGTGTACAGCCTGTAGGGAATTGGCAGCCCGAAATTTAATACTTTTTATTTTTTATTTAATGAACTTAGCATGTTATTAAATGAAGAACCAGAAGAATCCGGGCTGATGGGCCGTGGTCGAAATGAAAGCGAACTTCCAAACGTTTCGTCAACATCTGCGGTCGACATCTATCTCGGAGGCTCAGCAGCGACTGTGAGCCTCCGACCGAGATACAATCTTAGAAGTCTACGCAGTTCCACTGAAGATGTCGACCGCAGATGTTGACAAAACGTTTGGAAATTCGCTTTCATTTCGACCACGGCCCATCAGCTCGGATTCTACTGGTTCTTCATTTGACTCTGGCCGTGAAAGCCTTTGCTGTTACATGTTATTAAAGATTTGGCTCATCAAAGCTGTAGAAGACTACTTCAAGCATCATATTATAAGATATTTTTAATTTTCGAAATTGTAGTTTTTTCATAAACATCAAAACATGCAACTATTTTATAAACAATAACTTTTCACGTAGGTTATAATAGTTTGTTATCTAATGTAAGTTAATTTATTTGGGAGGGGCGGGGGTCCGGACCCCGCTGACCCCCCCTGGCTACGTCACTGGTAAAGAATTGTTTGAATGCAACGCCCACTTCCCAGTTATCGACTTTTGCTCAAATGAAACAATTTTTGATCCGCAACTGAACGGGACCTCAGCGTTTGGAAACAAGATGCACGGATGAAAAGGGAACTTTTTATGTCTAAAACGTGGTGATATTAACCCGGATCGTTCGAAGCCTGCAAAGGCGCATATTCCACCGACCTGCTAGTGCTTAATACAAATACGGTGACGTGGTAGCAGACATTCAAGACTACAGTTACATTATTTACTGTGCGATTTCCTAACCTTTATCGTAGTAACGCTAAAATTATATCCTGCCTATTGCTGTATACATACAGTTTAATAGAAAGGGCCCTTTGACATATAAATTGCAGAGAAACGACTATTGAATACTTCGATCTTTCTCAGCTGGGCCGATCTGCCCTTCATCAAAGTCTGACAAATTTAAAAGGCGACTCCCACTAATAGGCTACTTGAAAGGTCTAACTATAAAATGTAAAATTTGCCAGATAAGGTAGCTTATAAAACAATAATAATTTTTGCATGAAAAAATATATAAATTTTAATAAGGCGGGGATTCCACCGACCGGTTAGGGCTAAATACAAAAACGGTGAAGTGGTAGCAGACATTCAAGACTTAGGCGGGGTTTCCACCGACCTCGCATTGCAGAATGCAAATGACATTGTCGGAAATGTTTGTTTTACTCTGTGCCATAGTTAAAATTGATCAATGATCATAGAGTAAAATCACAAACAAACTAAAATTAAAAAATGGCGTCATGGGATATGTTAAGTACAAACATTTTAATAGATTTCTATAAAAAGAAAAATTCTAATTTCCGTCAATGTAATTTGCATTCTGCAATGCGAGGTCGGTGGAAACCCCGCCTAAGTCATGAATGTCTGCTACCACGTCACTGTATTTGTATTTAGCACTAGCAGGTCGGTGGAATATGCGCCTATGAATTTAGGGCTTTGCAGTAAAGATGAAGTATCTCTGCATAATCTTCATTGTGAGGACGGGTATGAGTACTCTAATAAATTACATACTTGTGTACCGTATGATAGTTCTGAACGTGGTGTAGCTATTAAACCAGATTTTGCTGATTCTTATAAGTCGTTTATTGTTTTGAGTGTTTTCTTTGGGATATTGGTTTAAAGTTAAACGAATAAAGGCCTAAAGGACCTACCTGTATTTTAACAATAAATTACGGTAATCAGCTAATCAGCGTTTAGAAAAGAACCGGTGCAAGTGAACCCATACATGTTTTCCATTTATCAATAAATTATAGGTACAGAAATAGAAGAAATGTTGTTCATTCCCAGTCGTTCTATATGGCATGGAGGGATGGATGTTTAGGCTACATTATGCTATGGTGAACATAATCAGAGCATTTGAAATGTGAATATACAGATATCCTGGCGAGATCGTGCCGCTAATGCTTAGGCGCCCATTCCACATACGTACAACGTCAATGAAAATTATGAAATTGAAGGACATTTCAATTTCTCATTGATGGGGGCCATTCCATATGTTTTTCAAAAATTGACAATTTTCAATTGAAGCGTATGCGCCAAATTTTTGAAATTTGTTTGCATTTGTTTCTTGAAATTGTATTTGTTTTCTTCGTCGCCTTATTATTTAATCCTTATTATAATTTTTATACAGAAATGCTTTCTTTTTAGAGAAATCAATTAAAATAGTTGTACTTGTCATATCACATGACGCCATTTTTTAATTTTAGATTGTTTGTTTCATTGTTTGTGATTTTACTCTATTATCAATTGATCATTGATCAATTTTTAACAATGGCATAGAGTAAAATTGAAATGCCCTTCAATTTCATAATTTTCATTGACGTTGTACGTATGTGGAATGGGCACCTTAGGTCTTGAAACTGTTTAAAAAAAAACTAGCATACTTGTGGTCATATGATAGGGAACAAAAAGTGTCGCCTCCTGCATGTAATAATTCAAGGGAAGATAGAAGGAGTGAAGGGCTCCCGGCAAAAGAAGAACATCTTGTTTGAAAAACCTGTGGAATGGTTTGGCAACAGCACGATTTCCCTTTTCAGAGCATCAGCAGTCTCCAAGGTACAAATTGTCAGCATGATGATCACCAATCTTCAACATTTAAAGAAGAAGACCTAATGAGATAATATGAGTAATTCCTTCTTGTTAGTAACTTCAATGGCTGGGTCATGTACACCGTATGCAAGCGGAGAGGTCGCCGAAGCTAGTTTTCGAAGACACTTTCAACCACCCTAGGCGTCCCGGTAGGCCAAGACTAAGATGGAGAGACCAAGTGCTCGAAGATGTGCACGCCACTGGCACCCGAGATTGGAAGCGAGCGGCGGAGGATCGTCCGAGGTGGCGTGGTGTGGTGGCGGCGGCCAAAAGTCCCCCCGGGCTGGACGCGCCAACCTAAGTCAAGTATTAACTTCAATACAGAGCAGTCTGTCATAGACTCTACCTACAGACTACAGTATAGGTAGATACTCGACTTCGCGACTTCGGTGGCAAGGTACTTGCTTACGTACTTGGGTGATATGGGAGATATTTTTAGGTACACTAGATAGAATTAAGTTTTAAACATATTGAGGTTACCTCACCTCCGGTGACGTCCGACGCCCCCCCCCTCCTCCGATAAACATTCTGGTTACGGCGTTGCCTGAACTATAGGCAAAGGTTAATAGCAATGGTGTAATACTATTTAACACAGGGTTAGTTGGACTTACATTGATTGCCTGCTGTGTTAATAATCATTAGAGGCCCAGGTCATTAAATGACTATTAACACAGCAGGCAATGTAAGTCCAAGTAACCCTTTGTTAAGCCTAAGTTACAGTGGTGGCGCTAGAAGTTTTAAGGCGGGGGGGGCATGGGGGGCATGACTTCTATCTGGGGGGGCCAATGAAAAAACAAAACATTTTTCATTGGGAGTAGGTATAATGAAAGTAAGTAAAATGTAACCAGTATTAATTCTGACCGTTTTGAATTACTAAAATTCTGCTAGATATAACATGTACAATATCTCATAAGTGGGGGGGCCAGAGGAACTTTCGGGGGGGCCAGGCCCCCCAGGCACCCCCGTAGCGCCGCCACTGCTAAGTTATAGGTAAGGTTTGCCTGGAAACATCCAAAATATGAAATATACACTTTCGTACTATAATTGCATTGTATTGTAGTGCATTAATTTCACAGTTTTATAAAATTTAATTTTATGTACGGTACCATAAGTACTAAATATTGCAGCAGACCTGGCCATTAAGTTGAGTACCTTACAGCATAGGTATTGAAAATACCTATTGTAATTCTTTATTTGCTACAAGAATTTAACTAGCTTATGAGCCTGTAATTTCGCAGCTATGAGGAACGAGGACGACTCAAGTGAAATGCAGTATGACTGACTAATATAGGATATAGCATCAGGCGCGGATCTAGAATGAGAACAAGGAGGGCTTTTTTTTTAAAAAAGGGCAGAAATTATGGGTTTTATGCATTTTGAGAGCAATAAGGGTTCTATATTATAGGTAATTAATACAATCGAGCACAAGGGGGGCCGGGGGTCTCCCCCGGGAGAAATTTTGTGAAAAATAGGACAAAAATAGTGGTACTTTACGCATTTTGAGGACTTTAAGGGGCCTCCCATAGATCCGCGCCTGTATAGCATACAATATTCTAGGTACAACAACATTTTATATAAGTCTATACCTTAAAGCAGAGTAATACAAACATACAATAGCTTGTACAATATTTACAAATTTGAAGCATGTAATGTGCTTGATTAGCTTATATTATGGATGAGCCTTTTTTGCATCTCAGCGCTTAAATATTCCTAGGCTCAAGGCCTTATATTAGCGGGGGATTTTTGGATGGGGAGTGCTAGGTTCATATGAACAATGATCCTTTAGAATATTTATCATTAAAAAAATAAAAAAATAAAATAAAGACAGAAACCGCGATAGTGTTTAAGAAACAAAGCGAAAAGATTCGATTGTACATCCTCGTTGGACGCCCCGGTTAGGCGTAGATCGTGGGTTCGAATCCCGACAAGTCCAGTTTTTTCTGTACTGTATCCTCTAATTTCGGTCATAACGAGGAGGTGACCTCTACAACCAAAGTTAATTTAATGTCAGTGTTATATATGTATATGCCATATAACTCGTAGGAATTCTGATATACTGTATATTGTAACAGTAAATAGGGGCACACGGGGACTCCCCAGGGGGAAATCTTTCATAAAATAAAGTTTCGACTTTACAGACAGATTCATATATGTAACTGCACCTCTCTCGGGAGGAAATCTCTTGAAAAATTAAGCCTGATTGAAATATAGTGATGGTGGTTTATCACTTTAGTTAAGATTTTATACACTTATTCAACTTAATTCAAACTGAGGGGGGTTCGGGGTTTCCCTCGGGGAAATTATTATAAAATAGGCCATAGGTACGAAAAATAGTAGGGTTCAATACATAAATAAGCATTAATTTGCAAACAGACCCAAAATTTCAATGAAATGCAAATCTCATAGCCTACAGCAAATTTCAATACAATTTGAACTCCTTCAAGGCAAAATGTTATTTTACTAAATTGCGTAAAATTTTTACGCATTTGACAAAAAAATCACAATGAAACAAAATGATTTGAAACTTTTTCACTACACATCTTTATGCATACTACTATAATTAATTATTTTAAATACTTAAAATAATTTTTTCTGAGGGAGGGATTAAAACCTTCTGACCCCCCCCTCCCCTCACCTATGAACAGATTTTCCCCTCCAAGCGGTTAAATCAAATGACTCCCCTGACCAGGGACGGATCCAGCCTATTTTGCGGGGGGGGGGGAGTTGGGGGTCAAAATAGAAGAAACATGTAGTATTGATTAAATAAGAGCGTAATAAATTAACTTACAATTTACTAAATTTGGGAGGGGCGCTTCTACCCTCTGCCCCCCCCCTGTATCCGTCTATGCCACTGATCCGTCTCTGCTGGATCCGCCCTTGACCTAAAGGCATGTTTTGCATTACGCAATCAGGTACTGGCAGCAGTGTTGCATGTAGCCCTGCTTTTGTAAAGCGGACAGTTGTGAAATCTTTTGACTATTTGGGAGGGGCGCATCTACCCCTGCCCCCCCCCCCCCGCCCCTCTGCCCCCCCCCTGTATCCGTCTATGCCACTGATCCGTCTCTGTTGGATCCGCCCTTGACCTAAAGGCATGTTTTGCATTACGTAATCAGGTACTGGCAGCAGTGTTGCATGTAGCCCTGCTTTTGTAAAGCGGACAGATGTGAAATCTTTTGACTATTAAATATTAATATATACAATACGTCCTGTTAATTAAGCTTAGCAACTTGTGCTAACTATATCGATCTCATCGTCATTTTCACTGTCGTCCTCGAGACTTCTGTGCCCCGTCGCTGGCTTGAGAGTTTTCAAAAATTGTTCTGCTGTCTGGCTACGGGAAAAATCTACAGGTAGATCTGTAACAAAGAGAGAGCGCCAAATTAATCGACGGACAACAGGGGTTCGAGATTCAACATTTTGTTTGCCGGGCAACCTCAATGGCCCTGAATATTAAACACTCCAATATTTATTAAATTTATTATTTTGTTTCGAAATCGATGAACACGAAGAAAAACACTAAGCTTTAATTCTTCGATAGGGGTTTCTCGAAATAATTATTTGCAGGGTATATAACTTTGTGTATTAGTTAATTATACTTGGAAGGGTAGATTTCTTACAATATTGTAGTTGTATTTACTGAACCTCCCTGCCTTCAAAAAGGCAAATAGGGGTACGGCCATGGTTAGTTCGTTTACAAATATTGGGCAGTGGAATTGTTCCAATCTAATACTTTAGTACGAGAAATATAGCGAAATTTGGCCAACCATGTTGATTCCATTAGAGCAGAGCACGTTTCAAATTGCGGCAACTTGGTAGTGTGCACAGCGTTGGCAGGGGAACATGGTGGGACATGATAACGCGCTTAGGCAGTATACAGGTAAGTCGAGTCCTGGTCACCTCCCATCTAATCGTGTGACTTTACCATGTCCCCCAAGTGGTTCGGAATCCACTGTAATCAGGAGGTCCACCCTGTTAGTCAACTCCCCAAGGTGAAAGAGTCTGCCCTTAGGGTGCCTCAAGTTAACAAACAGACTCACTCCCCCCGCCAGGCTGACAGGGTTGCTTAAAGCAGAAATGCTGAAAGCAGGCGTTAGAAACAACAACAGTATATCGAAATTTGTCAAGGTCTAAAAATATACCCCTATGACAATTTATTTGCATTGGATGTTCATAGTCGCTCCTAATTCTCAATTTTTATACTCAATTCTCGGAATTCTCCCGCCCACCGTTAGAAAAATTTCTAAATCCGCTCCTGACATGCATAACATGAAAAATGTATATAGAATGGTCTCAAACGAAAGTATAAATAACATGGGATGCAATGCTGATGCAAGAAGCAAAAAGAAATTACGATCGAGGGAAGAGTATACAAAGTTATTAGATTACCAGGAGAGCCCGAAAACAAGTGGGGGAGGGGAAAACCCCGAACAAGTAAAGCTATAGGGAATGATGCGGGGTACGGGAGAGGGAGGAAAAATTGAATAGATACGCCTCCGCAGGAAATTGAAGCAAATTGCTCGAAATTGAGGCAAATTGCTCAAAATTGCTCGAAATTGGAGACCATATCATATTATTATTACCAGGTTAACATCATTTAGAAGCCTTTGATATCGAGTTAACGTGAATCTATCTCTTTATAATATGCCTTTTTTAAAACGTTATTTAAAAGTTAATTTGTTAAAAGGTTGGATGCGTTAATAAGATAATTAGATGATTCTGTTGACTTTTTGCAATTTTTGAAGTAGACCTTCAGTTTTTTTTCATGCTCTATTTTATGTCAAGCCGCCCTACCATGCCGTTTACAGATTAACTTAGCACTGGGAATATAATTAAATTATTTTGAATAAACCCAAAAGTGTCCCTTGACAAGGTTAAAAGCATTTCACTTATCAACTAGATATTGTCATGCATTGGTTCATTTTTTTTTTTTAAGTGCTAAAGCACAGGAAATTCAAATTAATAAATTATTGCATGGAATTGAATGAATATAATATGGTTGCATACTTTTATTGTACAGGTATAATTGAATTAAACACAAATAAAAATAAAAATGTAAAAGTTTTAATTTTGGATGATATTGAGAATTGTTAATAATTAATTGTCTAAATCTAAGGGTGACTAAATTAAAAAACTGACCAAACATATAGCCGAGGATCAAATTTATTAACTTAAGTTATAAATTTTCAATATCTGTCTATCCCCCCCTATTTAGCCTAATGCGTAAAGTGGTTGCCGTGGTATTCGTGCAGTCACTTAGTTTGAGGGGAACGTGCGATTTCAAATTTCAAATTTAAGCTCTGACTTTGAAATCTTATAAAGGAAATTGTTAAAAATACGACCAAATAAGTATAAGGTGTAAACTCTCAAGGTGTACTTTAATTAACTTAGGTAAAGACCAATTTGAATAAATAAATAAAAAATGGTGTATATAGATCAGGATTAACACAAATGTATACTCTATTCGTTTAGCCGTTCAGGAAAATTCTTGACAACTTCAGAAAAGTCAGTACTTTCTTCAAAGCCACTACAGCATCTACCCTAGCCGAACATCTGGATTCTGACAAGGATTTCACAACAGGGGTTTCATTTTTCATGCATGAGATAGTTTTTCATTTCGACTGGCACCTCCTCGAAGCTTGGCGCCATGGGAAAATCTCCAGTTTGCCCCTTTATAGGACAGGGCCTGGTATCAAAACTTAATATAGCCCAAACGAAAATAACCGCCAGAGGTCATTAAAACACTCAAGAAAATGTCACAACCCACTAAAGTCTTCTTCCAGTGGCAACATCAAGGTTAAGTTTCCAAAAAGTAACGAACTCGCTCCTAAAACTCCAGCTATAATGGGCCGTAAGTGACTGAGGGGCAAAAACAAAGATGGAGTCATTTCCAGGGTAATGGGCGTGAGAGAGACAGAGCACTTTGACTTCAATATATATATAGGTAATTAGATGATGCTAATTGGACAACTTAGGTAAGTCAAGCGTCTTGCCCAACTGCCATTAACTTCCTTCGTCAACTCCCCGCCATCTTCCTTCCATTTTCGAATTTCGTAACCCCCTCCCCCCCCCCCTCTTCACCCTCCCCATTCACCCCAGCTCCCTCCAATATTTCCCCTTCGTGAAATATCTTTCCGTATAGTTTCGCTTACTGTTGGGCATTTCTCTGGGAAATTTACAGTGGAAATTTAATGGTTTTTATGATTGTTTTTTTGCCTTTTGATTATCATAGTATTATATCATGACCTTCGATGGCATGGTGGTAGCTTGTTCGTACTTGTGCGAGTCTGTACACATCAATACATCATGCGATCGGTGACCTTGCTGTCGTAACTCAACACAGGTATTACCTACAGAGGCGACTGAAGAGGTTATTCGGATATAGGCTACATTCATTGAGTTGTTTGTATGCAAATAATTTTTAAAAAAAAGGCATATATAGTGGTACCCACTTTGTCACTGAAACCTGTAGAAAAATTGTAAAAATTAAGGAAAATAGGAGTAGAAACGAAAATAACACATACATTAGTACGGTATTGCAGTATACCTAGACTACATAGGCTTTACATGGTATTTTTTGTTTATTCATTTAGGAAAAATACACGGATTATTATTATTATTACTATTATTTGATTTTGACCTACAAACGCGAAACCACTCATCGGGAAAAAAATGAACTAACTACCTACATAATTTACATTTCGACCTTATGCTTTAAAAACGACTTTTGGTCTGCTTAGACTCGTATCTGCACTTGGTTAAGTCATGCCTTCGCCTGTATCATTGGGTCAATGGTAAGCTTGTCTCAGCTTGCCCATTATCGCTTGTAGCCGCGGTGTAGCCCAGTAGCGTAAATAACTTTTGCTGCGCCCCCCCCCCCCCGCAAGACCTTTGGTGCGCCCTAACTTGTCGTATTGTTTTATCTTTGTTATAAGTGATAGTCAATAGTGGAGTGCAAGGCCGTAGCCAGGATTTTTTACGGGGGTGGCTGTGATTTTATCTAGTGTATTCTTAAAAGGTTATAGTATTACTCGTAGGCTATATATGATAGCATACGTTCGTAAAATGCTAATTTAGTGGAGACAGCCAGATAACATTTTGTGGATATGCGTTATGATACCATTACGACGGCTTAGATTTTATAGAAATAATATTGTACGTAGAGGGGGCCCGGGAGTCTCCCCCGGCGAAAAAAATTGAAAATATAAGTCTAATATAGTTGGCTTTTACTCATTTTAACATCAGTAAAGTATAGATTTTTACAAAACTTACAAAGGAATGCTTAATGATATTGCAGCAAACAGGAAGGCCCGGGGGTCTCAGGATTGGAGAGAAAGATAATTTTTAGTTTTAAATGAGATGAAGTTCCTAATTTCATAATTATAGTCAACATGGATAACAAATTGATATTTAATATTTTTATTAATTACCGTACGTAGATTTCTGTAGGTAAATTATCTTATTATTTTTGGGGACAGAAGTGCGCCCCCAGCGATGGTGCGCCCCCCGCACCGCGGGGGTTGCGGGGGTGTTATTTACGCCACTGGGTGTAGGTTGACATCGAGAACTTATAGTAGGTTGCTAATGGCCCAAAATTCATACGGAAACAATAAAAATGTCCGAAATCCATGGGGTCGTTGGCATTGGACAAGGGACCTATGGGCCACTATAAGTCAAGGACGGATGCAGGGGGGTAGGTGGGTAGCTGCCCCCCCCAAAATTTGGTAACTCTATTGTAAATTGATTTATTACGCTCTGATTTAATCGATCCTACATACGTGTTTCCTATTTTGACCCACAACTACCCCCCCCCCCCAAAATGGGCTGGATCCGTCTCTGCTATAAGTAAGCCTAATAGGTCCATAAAAAGTCCTTAAAAAAATAACCCCTTGATCTGTTTAACTACAGAGACATTTTTTTTTTACATTTGTGATCGGTCGCTATCTTGAAACAAAATTGATCAACGTGTTTGTTCCAAGATTTTTTGCTATATTTGATTTATTATATTAAATACATTTTATTATAATAATTATCTTATTAACCTTGCAGTGACCATACGGCGTCAAATGAGAAGGTTCTTTTTACAGAGGGGACCCATCAGAATTCAGAAAATGTACTGTATATGGAATTCAGGAATAGTCACAGCCACGGCGCAACTACGTACGGTGAAAAGTCGCGTCGTTTCATCGCCTATTCCATCATGCTATACATTCTATTACGCACGCGCAATGTATTTAGACAGCTATTCTAGTCAGTTTACCTCGCAATGTTCTGGAATAACCCAGGCTCACATAAATCGTTGTTAGATAGTTACCGCACCATGGTAATGATACCTGTATGGAACTGACGGCAAGGTCAAGCTAAATATTGCAAGGTACCGATCTATAATACAATGTATCAACAAAATTATGAAGATACCTGTACATGAAGGACCAACTATTCAGGATAAATTACAAAGATGCCCCAATGCAGGGCTACGGCCGTTCTGGCACTGATGCTTACTGTTTTACCCAATTCTGCACCGGAAGAGGTATGTACAGTATAGTATTTTAATATTAATTTCATCTGACTAGGTTATACCTACATACATAGGTTAAAGGGCCAAAGGGGTCCTACTCTCGTCTGGCTCGTTCCCGAAAGATTGCTGTAAAATTTGAAAGATTTGGAGCGACTGGTTCAGCGTAGTCGTGATGACCCCTCTAAATGGCGCTAACGCCAAATGGAACAGGACGCGCCATTTGGCTTGGCGCGAGTCCGTTTGGAGCCCTCGTGAATGGCCAGCTTAAGAGAGGGCTTTACAGCCTTAACTCCGATAGGTTGGCTTAGTAATAGAACAAAAAATCAATATTAATTTATCCATTTATTTATTATTGAATAAAAAATTTAACTAGGGGAGTCTCCAAACTTGCGACTCTCAGATTTTATAACACGATTTTGGTTTCACTGGCAGATTTGTTATAACCTGCGTGCCGGCAATAATCATTGCACAACAGTCTGTTGCGGACAGTTTACAGTTGGCTTTACACGCTTCTAGAATCATAACATGGGTGTGCTATGTTGCCGTTCTAAAGCAATGGCGCTGCTTCTGATTGGGGCAATCTGGTTTCCATATATTTTTGCACTTGAGGAGGTAAGATTAGATAATTTAAGATAGCTATAGCTGGGTAATACAACGTAGGCAATTGACGTTGTAAGTCAAATATTGAATTCCGAATAAAAAATCCCTTTCGGCTCAGGCCAATCAGGAGTAGGGATATTTAATAAAAGATTTCTCGCTCCCTTATTATAAATGATATCATGTTGCCCTATTAATGTACATTAGAACACATTTCGCAAAAGTACTGCTTTCCCCCTTTTAACACGCTAATTGTAGACAATCTTTTGTGCAAGTACCTATCACATTATTTTATAAGGAAATAACTACCTAACTAACTCTTTCCTTAAAATAAAATCCGCAAGCTTTGGTCATATACTACGTTTTTTCATGTTTCTTTTGTTTTTTCTTCTCTCTTTTGTTAATGAATTTTTACAGCCGTTTTATATGTACTAACGTTCTTAACTGTATTAAAATTTATAGGGAGCCCCTTTATAGGTTAACCCTTTGGGGTACCCTACCATCAGTTATTGTAGGCCTAATATACTGTTTACCTGTTGTAAAGCTGTATAATTGATCACCGTGTTATTTATTATTTTCACTTTGACAAGCAGCCATATTGAAATTGTTCTTTTGTCGTAAAGCGTGTTATGTTCCGTTATAGTGGATCAAAATATGTATTTTCAGTCACATTTTATACCATCCCTCTCAGACCAATATTAACTATGATATGATTTTTTATTATTATGTCTTTGATAGAATAATAAGTGCGAGTAAGCCCAGGCGCGGATCTACGGGGGGGGGGGGGAATGGGGGCTATAGCCCCCCCCCCATTAGGGTCCTCAATAAGCGTAAAACCCCACTATTTCACTCCTATTTTCACAAATTTTCTCCCGGGCCCCCCTTGTACTCGATTGTATTAATTACCTATATAATATGGAACCCTTATTGCTCTGAAAAAGGGTAAAAGTGTAAAACCCCAATATTTCAGCCCTATTTAAAAAAAAAAGACATCGAAATTTAATCTTAGCCCCCTCATTCTAGATCCGCGCCTGAGTTAGCCCATGCAGCAATGAAAATTTAATTTCTTCTGGGACAATGTTGTCCAGCGCAAGGAATGCTTAGTGAAATTTGCCGTGGCAGAATGAGATTTTGACAAAAATTGACCATTGATCTAGCTACCCTAACGAATTATGTACCTGGTAAAGTATTAAACACATAGGAATTTCAAACATTTTGTTCTACATCAAGGCCGCGGTCAGGATTTTTTTTCGGGGGGGGGGGGGGGATTCAGATATGTCATTGGATATTACATAGTAGGTTTTATTTTTCCTCTCCGCAAAATTCAATTCTACCAAGTGTCAAGCCATTTAATTTGGGGGGGGGGGGGTGAACCCCCATGAACCCCCCTGGTTACGGCCTTGCTCTACATGATTGGAAATCATAGAGTTAAAGTAGCTTTCCCTCTACTACGGTTACTGATCAGGACTCAGGACCGCCTGCTTCACTTATATTATAATATATTATTTAAAGTTACTGCAGCGTACTGTACTCAATGTTGTTTTCAGGTAGAAGAACCTCTCTGCCCCGATCACAGCACAATTATTAGCCCAGACTTCTCCCACTACGCCGCCGGATGCATAGCTCACGTCGTTTGCCTACAAGAAGATCCTAATGGAGAAACTAGAAGTACCTACGACACCGTCAACGTAGCCTTCTTATGCAACCCATCCTCTAGAATTAAGGAATGCATTGCGGTGCCCAGTAGTCAAGAATTCTTAGTAGAAGCCTCTCAAAATGTTATAGCTGACGGAATCCTACAGAACCCTGCAAATGCTGTTTGCTTACAACTATTTGAATGCAAAATTAACCTACCCTATCATCAATATTGTTTCAATCAAACAATTTTTGATTCTATCAATAATAATTGCATAGGCTATGTCAATCAATCTGATAGCTGCATTCGTAGTGGAAACCCATATTACATCTGTGGGGACTTAAAACCAGACCGTTATAAAGCCCCAAAAATTTATTCAGTTTGTGTTCAATCGGATTTGGACTTGTTTGACCCATTAACGCATCCTTGTCCTGAGGGTGATGGTTATTTATATTCTTATAGAAAACATAGCTGTGTACCAAAATCGGTAGCAACCGATAGTGGTTTTGCAAATTTGGCTCAAGTGTTTTTGGTTGCTTTGGGATGTTTTTTTGCCAACAGTTTGTAACTTCTCGTATTATTATTACACGATTATGTTGTGTAAAATCTGTAGTATTTTTTTATAGGTAATGTTTCGCCTATGAAGAACAGGAATTTCAGAAATTTACATTCAGATTATACTAGTAGAAGTTAGTAGGCCTACTTATTAATATAAACAAACCCCACCAGGTCACATTCCCCTATATCATCAGTGATTCCCAAACTGTGCTAGGGGCACCGCGGCGCCATGGGACAAATTTATTTCCATTTTAGAATTTAGACTACGTAAAACATATAAATAAACGATAATTAAAAAATAAAAATAAAAGTATTTTTTCTCTCTTAAGTTTTGTCTCTGAAATCAAAGTGTTACTGCACTCGAAATGCGTAAAACCCCAATATTTCAGTCCTATTTTTCAAAAAATTTCACCCAGGGGAGACCCCCTCGTTCGCAATTATATTATTTTCCTGTAAGATAATGTTATTGTTGCTATGAAAATGCGTAAAATCAAACTATTTCAGGTCTGTTTTCTCTAATCTTCTCCCCCGCGGGTAGACCCACGGGCCCCCTCCATATCTCCCGAACCCTCTGGCTCCTGCGCAAAGGACACTAAGAACATTAATTTAAAAGCTGCGTACGTCGATGAGAACGGCTGAGGTGATAGAAGTGTTTAGGACAGGTCCAAAAAGGTAGGGTCGGTAGGATTTATTCGTATGTAGACCTACATGTACAATACTGAACATGCATTCGGGCCATGCTGGACACCGCTTACTAAATCCCTGTAAAAAAGGGCACTGCCTCCAAAAAAGTTTGAGAGCCACTGCCCTACATAGTTTGGTTCAGGGTGTAAAAAAAATAAATAAAACAAGGCTCAATTGACTAAAACGCTGGAAAAATATGGGAAAAACTAGTGCAGAAGAAAGACAGGCCGCCAAAGAACCTACCCAGATACCAGTCAGTTGCGGAATTTAGGTTAACTACGGGTCATGACTACCTTCAGAAACATCTCCACCGTATAGGTGGAGCAGCGTGTAGCAGCGGAGCCTTTCTGCCCTTAATGCGACATCCGGGAAGAGATGGACGGAAATCATCTTAAGACGTGCCAGGCTCTTGTCAGTAGCAGAGGTTCACCAGATTATGTGTTGTATTGGGCTGCAAGAAAGCTGATGGCGGAAGCCTAGTGCTATGGTGTAATTTAAGAAAAATTGACTAAAACAATAATTTTTCTGCGGAACCATTCGATCGTTATTTTTCTGCTACAAGTATGTTTAAGGTGCTAAATTGAGTTTCAAAACAGAATAGGGTAGTTTCAAAGGCAATGTTTCGGGTATAAGAAGGAATAAAATTGATGAAAATTAATTTTTGAAGATAATGTATTATCCATAATCTGAGCTCCAATGCATTGCATATATTATTGGCATGCCGATTCAATACGGTACTGTTTCATTGTCCTCTCGATCAATCCAGTGTCTTGGGACAGGGAAATTCTACATAGGCATTAGCCGCCGTCTTCTCCATTGTAGCCATAGGGGTACCAAAAGAGTTCTGGACGATTTTGGAAGCTGGCGTGAAGCCGACCGCACAAAAGTGCACGGTAACCCCTAGACACGCCAAATCATAGAAATCTTCTGAATTAGACTCTGGTTTTGAACTACTTTTGACCATTCACCGTTTCCCGTCTCATGAGCTAATCCCGGATGAATTTATAAAATATATTATAAACAAAAGAATGGACAACCTTCGTTTAGGAAAATTCTTGCGCCATAGCATAATTAGATCATTCAAGTCAATTGGATTTTGAAGTCATTTCTCTTTGTATTCCAATAGAAAAGTTGGCCTGCGTGTAATGTAGAGCTATTGTATAGTAATAGGCTACATATGGAAAATGACGTCAAAATTCCAGGTTTTGATTGGTTGGGCCCATGATTTGAATGATCTGATTGGTGAGGTACGAGCATTTTCTTATCCGAAAGTTGTTCTTTTGCTACTTCACAACAAGGAAATAAACTAAAAAAACTGTTGTTAAAACCTGCAACTATCAGATCCATACAAGGACCATCGTCAGTCTTTAATTTTCCTCGAACGACTACGTATCATATATCCACGAGCAAGGTGTTTTCAGAAGAAATGGCTGCAAATGTTATAAATTGTCTCCTTTTCGCCATTTTTATTTATGGTGCAATTAGGCTTACAGCAGAATCAGACGTAAGTTTGTTTAAAATTTTTATTGTTACAAATTTAATTATTTTTAATTTTTAAACGTTTCATGGACGTTGACAGCCGGGACAACTTGAAATTGTTTAGAGAAAGTACAGTAGAAGTCCAACAGTCCGGAATGCCCGATAGTCCGGCATCGCTCCGGAAACTTGCAATGTATTGATTTCCATATCATTAGAAATAAATTTTATACTAAGGCGGGGTTTCCACCGACCTGCTAATGCTAAATACAAATACGGTGACGTGGTAACAGACATTCAAGACTTAGGCGGGGTTTCCACCGACCTCTCATTGCAGATTGCAAATGAAATTGACGGAAATTTGGATTTTCTTTTTATAGAAATCTATTAAAATGTTTGTACTTAACATATCCCATGACGCCATTTTTTAATTTTAGTTTGTTTGTTTGTGATTTTACTCTATGATCATTGATCAATTTTAACTATGGCATAGAGTAAAGCAAACATTTCCGTCAATGTCATTTGCATTTGCATTTGCATGCGAGGTCGGTGGAAACCCCGCCTAAGTCTTGAATGTTACCACGTCACCGTATTTGTATTTAGCACTAGCAGGTCGGTGGAAACCGCGCCTAAACGCCAAAAGTCAAGAAAACAAAAAGACATTCGTGACTTTTTTATATCTAAGTGAAATATGTTTTACAGTATACGTGTTCATACATTAAGCTTATATTATGAAATGTAAAATAAACTTTGTTGTATGTATTTGCATACTGTATTTGTAATTTAATTATTAACCTAATTGTTCTTATAATTACCGCCCGATAGACCGGAATTATCTGTAGCCCGGCACCGAGCCGGTTCCGAACATGCCGGATTATCGGACTTCTACTGTACAACATATGCTGCGTTAAATCTACTATTTTATTCGTTTTTAAGTTTTAATGAAATTCCCGAGCTACTATTTCTGGGTGAATTCAAATCTATTATGGTTTTATTGGAAATTATTAATCAATCAACCTTTGTCCATGACCCACCAAGGTGTGATAGATGGCGTCCAAACTTTGAATGATTAGAAAATGATTATAATAAGATTAAATTTATAATAATGACCTTAGACCAGCCCCGAATCATCCAAAAATTGGTCAGTTTTTATTATTTTTATTATTTTATATCTTATTTTTAATCTTCTTTTAATGCCTCTTCTATCAAAGATAATTAATTTGGACCTTGAAGACTGCTGCTCTGAATAATTTTAACATTAGTGTATTTTATTGTATTATTTTATTTAATACCTACGGAAGCTTGACTCGTAGCAGAACTTGCAGGCTAAGTCTGTGCCTGGCCCATTTTGTGTAAGCGGTATAAAAGCATGTCTCAGCTTGTGCATTATCGCCGGTTCTTAGGCGCCCATTCCACATACGTACAACGTCAATGAAAATTATGAAATTGATGGACATTTCAATTTCTCATTGATGGGAGCCATTCCATATGTTTTTCAAAAATTGACAATTTTCAATTGAAGCGTATGCGCCAAATTTTTGAAATTTGTTTCTTGAAATTGTATTTGTTTTCTTCGTCGCCCTATTATTTAATCCTTATTATAATTTTTATACAGAAATGCTTTCTTTTTAGAGAAATCAATTAAAATAGTTGTACTTGTCATATCACATGACGCCATTTTTTAATTTTAGATTGTTTGTATCATTGTTTGTGATTTTACTCTATTATCAATTGATCATTGATCAATTTTAACAATGGCATAGAGTAAAATTGAAATGCCCTTCAATTTCATAATTTTCATTGACGTTTTACGTATGTAGAATGGGCACCTTAAGAGTATACAGCCCGTAGGGACTTGGCAGCCCGAAATTTAACACTTAATTTTATTTTTTGATTTCCAAGTTATACGTAGTATAAGGAAAGCTTTGTGATGGTCCGAGATTTCAACGGATTTACACGTTTTGAGGACCCAGGAACCCAAAAAAGTGGTTTTTACGAAATGTCTGTCTGTCTGTATGTCTGTCTCTTCATCGATTTCCGGGCAAACTACCCGGCCAATTTTGATGAAATTTTGCGTGTAGGTTTAAAAAATTCATACCGCGAGAAAAATGTTTTTACTTTGGGCTAACTCAATTTGGGGGGGTTTTATTCTCAAAAAACTCCAAAAAAACGTCTAAAAAAAGTATTTCTCAAAAACGGCTCCAACGATTTCTTTTAAATTCACATATATTGTAGTCGTTATTAATGTTAACAAAATGCGGGCGGTCACATGCCCCTTGTTATTTAATTAACGAAGCAAGTTATTAAAGATTTGGCTCATTTAAGTTGTAGAAGACTACTTCATGCATCGTATAATAAGGTATTTTTAGTTTTCGAAATTGTAGTTTTTTTATAAAATCGATTGTAGGCTACGTGAAAAATTATTGTTTATAAATTATTATCATGTTTATGAAAAAAACTTCAATTTCGAAAATTAAAAATACCTTTATTAAATTATGCATGAAGCAGTCTTTGACAAATTAAATGAGCCAAATCTGTAATAACATGCCTAGTTAATTGAATGAAAAATAAAAAGTATTAAATTTCGGGCGGCTGCAATTGCCTACGGGATGTACACTCTTAAATTCTTGCGGAAACAAAACCAATAATGTGGTCCATGGGGTCGTTGGCAGGGCAATATTCAATATACATACATACAAACAGAGCTACTTCTGTCGTCTATAGCAAAATCCTTCAGGTAATGCAATAATAAACACAAGTACTACGCAAGTTATAAAATATTTTAAACTCTCCATTTTGTAGAGAACTACCTATTTCATACATATAAAGCTACATACTAGATTTTTATTTTTACTGTTCTTTTGAAAGAGAGAAAGAAAGAAAGAAAGAAAACTATCTTCTGTGCTCCTATACCGGCGGCGCGCTGCTGTTTATCGAGGGGCGGGGGTTTCATATACCCTGTGATTATTCAGCAGGTCTCGTTCAGCGCAGTATCTACCTACTTTGCGTCGGCTGATCTGTTCCAGACAGGACAATTTATTGAGTTACTTCGAGAACACGAGGTTTTATGGAAAATAAAACACAAGGACTACCATAATCAGATCAAACGAAGTGTATGTTATGAGGTATTACTTAGAAAAATGAAGGAGGTAGAACCCAGTGCAGACACAAGAAAAGTGCAAAAGAAAATTAGCAACTTGCGTACCGTTTTCCGCAAGGAACTGAAAAAGTGCAGTCTTCTCAAGCATCGGGAATGTAGCACTGATAGCGTTTATGTATGTATGAATCGCATGATCACATCGCTCGTGTGTGTTCGACGGTCTTCGAGAGATAAATCGGACGATTTTCTTGACGATCGGTCGTGACGACAAATGGGGGCCTTAATAAAAGGCTTTGGCGGTTGTAATCAGAACGCTTGGTTTTGCGCCCCACTTGCTTAACGTGTTGTTGTTTTTATCGCCTGCTTTCAGCATTTCTGCTCTAAGCAACCCTTTCAGCCTGGCGGGGGGAGTGAGTCTGTTTGTTAACTTGAGGCACCCTAAGGGCAGACTCTTACACCTCGGGGAAAGGGAGTTGACCGACAGGGTGGACCTCCTGATTAAAGTGGATTCCGTACCACTTGGGGTACATGGTAATGTCACATGAATAATTCGGAGGTGACCAGGACTCGACACGTACGTAGACTGAGACTGACAGACTGGTATAGGCTCTGCGCGTTATCATGCCCCACCATGTTCCCCTGCCAACGCTGTGCTCACTACCAAGTTTGCCGCAGTTTGAAACATGCTCTGCTCTAATGGATTCAACATGGTAAGGCTTAACGTCAGCGAATTTTGCTGATTTTCTTTATGTATTCCTTGCAGGTGAACGGAGCCCCCATCACTCCTCCCAATAATATTACCGTCGCTGCTGGTTGCAAAGGACACCTTGTCTGCAGAGGCAGGGATTACAACGAAACTCTTCGACGCGACAGAAGGATGCGGAACGTTGTTTTTGACTGCGATTTACCTAAAGGGACATGCTCTCCCCGCGCCAATGTAATATCCACCGTAGAGGACCTTTGTTATGGAGATGTTCTAAAAAAATCCACTAGTCTCACATGCGCACAAGTCTTTAAATGCGAAGTACACGTTGATAACGATGATTATATCAATAACGCAACCGTTGCCGATTTTATTGACAAAAATTGCACTGGCGAGGTTGTTGATGTTCACGATTGTTATAAAATCGGCGAGCCTTTGTATATCTGTGGTAAATTTCTTGGTAGTTTTTTTGAGCCGCCTACAACGTTTGGAAATTGTACATTGGGGGATTTGGACATTTTTGACGATCCTGACACACGTGGGTGTAAGAAGTCAAGTGCAAGTGTCACTACGGAGGGAGATAATCCAGATAGGCCTAGTACTGAGTTGTAGAAATAGTGCATCTCTTGTAAGTTGTCACTTGCATTAGGGTTCTAAGCAATATTTTCTCTAAAACTGTTGAAATATATACGTTTGCTCTCTATATGTTTTAGAAAAGGCATTTCAAAATATTTTGTTAAAAGCTTGAAGACCATCATGTCATTTTGACGAAATTAATTAACTTTTCGTTCTGGAAATACAAACGAAAACATACGAAAAAATTATTAAGCAAACATTTCCCTAAAAGCCGTTTATTTGCATAACAGCATGACTAACATAAAAATTGAAAAAATGATTCCAACAATTCAAAACTTTCTATTTTCTTTAGCAATTTTCATTTTTCATTTCTTTGCAGCTTCGGAACGGGGAATTAATTGATTTAATGAAAATGGCCTGTTGGTCTCAAGTTATTAAAAAAAAAATATTTGTAAATTTCTGTCTTTAAAAAAAATAGGCTATATTCCTAAACCCAAAAAATATGATTGTTTTAAACAGTTAAACAAAGTTTTAAAACCTTTTTAAAATCAACGATTCGAAATTTTATACGTTCACTTGAAACTCAAATTATTTATAAGCGTCCTAATTTTTGAAAAGTAAGGTGTTGGTTTTCTTTCTTTGTGGCTATATTTGGGATGATAGTAGATGAATTGATATCGTACTAGACTAGGTTTTGAAATGAAAAAAATGTAGATACCATTGGTACCTACGTAATTACTAAGGTAATAAAGTACTTACTTATTTGAATTCTCTAGAATTATTTTTCACTCATGCTAGCCTGTGAAATACATTTTTGTTGCAATATTGTATGTATTCTGAAATATAAGTTTTAAAACAAGATATTGGCTAGTATTTTTTTTTAAATATAACATAACCTCTTATTTATTAAATCTATGGTTTAAATTCCCCGCATTTTTTTAAATATTGGGTAAATTCGTAAAAGAAAACCCAATTCTATCTACGTAGTGTTAACCAGTTAAATTTTAGGGGGGGGGGTGTCACCCCTTAAATGCACCTCTCTGACTCCACCCATGCATTTTTTTTTTTTTTTTTTTTTTTATTGGCAAAAGGGTATACAGCCAAATCCAACCTGGCAAAAGACTGCTATCGGGAGCTCACTGGACAACGAGGTTGCCCAGGGACCGTCTAAAACAGCTTGCCCAACGTCCTACCACTTTTGTCCGATACTCTCCAGGAAGCGGACCACCGTCAGCCTATGCATCAATCTACAGTACTACCTATGTGTAGAATACTGTACTGTATGTAAGTTATTCTGTAAAAATTTAACAAATAAATTTTGGATTGCACTTTTTATTATAAAATTATCTTGTTTCCATTTTTAATCCAAGATTAAGATTATAAATAATAATGGCCATAGTAGGCCCACAGGTGACTTGTTCTATTTTTGCCCTTTATGTAGTTCCAAAAAATAAGAGGAGCAGCTCTTCTAGAGCTCTATTACTACAATTTTGGGATTGACGTAACAACTGGATTTATATGACACCCGATTTTTTTTTTTTTTATACCGCATTAGTAAGGGGTCACGTTCGTGACGGTGTTAAAATACGCGCAGGAAATTCATATTAATAAATTATTGGAATACAATGGAATGGTTGTATTGTTTTATAATTGAAGGAAATACTAATAAACATTAAAATATACAGGTAGAATATAAAATATAAAAGGGGTATTCACTGTGTTTGCTTTACTCTATATAAGGGAAAGTAGGGAACTGACGGAAAATGGAAAAATAGGACTCCAGTTTTTCTACTTAGAAAAATGATGCCAAAAGGAAATGTGTTTCTCACTTTACCCAGCTGGTAGGCGACAGAAATTAATAAATAAAAAACAACAAAAGGAAACATGTGGCTAGAGATGGACTACAGCAGATGTTCATAAGTAAATAGCAAAAGGGAAAGAAACTTTGGAGGCAAGTTACGTTAGGCTTTTCTATTTCTTTGGTTGGCGGAGGTTTCCTCACACTGAGCTGTTTCTCTGTTTTCCCATTTTCCCTTTTCTACCAACACATTGAATACTCATAATCAAGGCCGTAGCCAAGGGAGGGTTCCTGAGGGTTTAAATCCCCCTCCCCCCGAAATAAAATGGCTTGATACTAGATATAGAATCGGATTTTGAGATGAAAAATAAAAACCACTATGTAATATCCAATGAAGTTTCTAAACCCCCCCCCCCCCCGCCGTAAAAAAATCCTGGCTACGGCCTTGCACCTAATAGGTATTTTCATTATTGTGTCTACATCTAAGGGAGAAAAAATTAAAAAACTCACCAAAAATTAATCCTAGGATTAATTTATGAATTTGAATTAACCGAAATTTGAATTTCCCACTCATTTGCTTAAGAGTTAGGAAATGGGCAGCCCGAAATTTAATACTTTTTATCTTTTATTTAATTAACTAAGCCTTTTCATAAACATGATAATAATTTATAAACAATAACTTTTCACGTATAATAGATACCATTGAAAAAACTACAATTTCGAAAATTAAAAATACCTTATCTTATGATGCAAGAAGTAGTCTTCTACAACTTAAATGAGCCAAATCTTTAATAACTAGCTTAATTAATGAAGTAAAAAATAAAAAGAATTAAATTTCGGGTTGCCAATTTCTTATGGGATGTACACTTAAAACAATATTGAATAAATCGCGGTGTTACTTTAATCCCATAGCACCATAGGGCTGCAGGGGTGGGAGGTTCACTACTATAGAGCGTCTCGTATTGTATAAAGCCGCGTCATTACCGGAGCGGAAAGCTACTCCCAGAACATGAATAGGCCTGCGCGGCTGCACTGATATAATTCAGCTATCAGCATTCCTGCTTGTTACAAGTTTGGGACAAGTGACTGATATAAATATTATGTAGGTGTCGCACTGTCCGTATTTTAATAAGAAATGACTTCTATTTTTTTAATTATTTGGTACGTTTTACTTCTTCCGCTGATCTCTGCAAGTGATGACGTAAGTTTTTCACTTATGATATTTTATTAATTAGCCTGTAACGAATAAATTAATGATAGTTAATTAAAACATGTTTAATTGGAGGTTCTAGAAGCTAGTAGTAGTAGTGTTCGTCGGGTTAATAACGACTTAGGCCTGATATTTGGGCCCATAGACCGACCCCGACTTGACTGGCCTATGCCAGCCCATAGGACAGTGGACCTCCTGATTATAGTGGATTCCGAACCACTTGGGAAACACAGTGAAGTCACACGATTAGTTCGGAGGTGACCAGGACAAGTCCTACCATGTTTCCCTACCGGCACTGTGCACAAGACCAAGTAATCTGCAGCTTTGAACCTGCTCTGGTGCGCTGGATTCAACATGGTATGTCGGCCGGCTAATTCTAGAAGCTAAGGGGTACATGGGACGAAACAAACTTTCGGAATCATTGATATGAGGCTAAAGTTCGGTGATCTATTGAAATTGTACAGATATACCCGTTTTCCATGTATTCCAGCATTGTCATGACTGATAGAGTTGTTCTTAATGGCTTCTAAGATAAAGAGTAACATGAGGAGCAGCAGGCCGGCACCAGGGGGGAGGGGGCTGCAGCCTTTAATAAAAATTAACTTTAAATTCAGAGTTTCGCGATTTTTCTGAGTATATACGGTACCCAACACATATAGCCTACACAAACAATTCAATGAATGTATCCAAATACCCCCTTCAGTCGCCTCTGTAGGTTTTTACCCGTGTTGAGTTACGACACGTCTCCGATCTCATGGCGTATGAAGACTCGCACAAATGCAAGCACGTTACCACCTGGCCATCGAAGCCGATTTATTCCATGCCTTTTATTTACAGTTTCCTGCCTGTCCTGAGAAAGAAAACGAGAACATATTTGTTGCAGGCTGCGTCCCAAGCTTCGTCTGCTTACACCGTCGCGGCTATGGAGAAACCAGAAAAACCTACCACCCCTTGCAGGTCGCCTTCATTTGTAACCCAAACTTACCCCGTATAGGCAACTGCGTGCCTGGACCTATAGGCAAAGATCTCATTCACGTTGCATTCCAAGAGGTTACAAAAGGCACGAAACCAAAAATGAATGCCAAAAACTGTTGGGTCAGGTTAGAAATATACAGATGTACGGTGAAAGTGACAGATTATGATTTTTGTACCAAAGTAGATGTTTTTAGGGGTATTAATCGTAATTGTACAGGGGTTAAGAATGATAGTAGGCCGTGTATTAGTAATATAAAGGAACCTTTTTTCATCTGTGGGGATACCAGACGATCTTGGTCAAAACCGCCCAAGGTATTCGGAATTTGCGATGAAATAGAGCTGGGCGTTTTTGATCCTGAATTATATTATTGTCATGATAAGGGGTATATTTATTCTCACAGAGATCTGGGATGTATTCCTAAGCCTGTGATTACTAAACATAAAGCTGGTTAGCAGGCGAGGCGTGGGCTTAGAAATGTTTTTCATGTGGTTTTAGGCGCTTATTCCACCTACGTCAACAGTGCATAGTAAATGTAGTATTGACGGAAATTGCAATTTTTCATTGATACACGACATTCCACTTGTTTTTTCAACTATTGATCACTTTTCTTCTAATGACACGTATGCGCCAAATGTTTGAAATTTGTTTGCATTTGTTTTTTGAAATTTTCTTCGTACACTTATTATTTTTAATTAGGGCTCTATATTAGACAGGTATTGTCATCCGCCATGTTGTATCCATTATAAGTCTTGTGTATAAGCCAAGCATTGGGTGTTTACCTATTTATTTTTTGAAATTTATCGTTGTTTATTTATTTTTATTTAAAAAACGTGCTACCAAGTAGGGAAGTGTATAATAAAAAATTACTAAAACGTGTATTAGTTTTTTTCAATTTTTTACTTTTCTTACAATACTTACCATATAGGAAATATGGGATACAACATGGCGGATGACAATACCCGGGTATATAGTGCCTTATTTTTAATAAAACCTAATAATAGTAGGAGATCCGAAGTAAGATTGACCTTCACCGATCTGTTTAATGGATGAAAACTGTTTTATAAACAATCTATTAAAATGTTTGTACTTAGGCGCTTATTCCACCAACGTCAATAGTGATAGTAAATGTAGTATTGACGTTGGTGGAATAATCGCCTTAACATATTCCATGACGCCATTTTAGTTTGTTATTGTTTGCAGCGCGTGATTTTACCCTATATGATCATTGATCAATTTTAACTATGGCATAGAGTAAAACTCAAATTTCCGTCAATACTACATTGACTATGCACTATTGACGTAGGTGGAATAGGCGCCTTAGCAAATTGTAATTGAAATTTTTGCTCTCGTAGGGGTTGTAACACCCACTGGTCTCTCCTTTATGGGTGGATAAGGTTTTCTATTGAATAAGAACAGACCCTTGTATTGTATGTGAACAGCCATGTATATACAGTACAGTATAGTATAGGTATATAGTACTATAGGTACATTTTTTTTTTACCATACGAGAAACCTTCTAAAAAACCTTCTAAGTAACCATCTGCGTGGGATGATGGTCTTAGGCGCCCATTCCACCGACCGGCTAGGGCTATTTACAGAAACAGTGACAGCAGACATTCAAGACTTAGGTTGCGTTTCCACCGATCTCGCATTGCAGAATGCAAATGACATTGACGGAAATTTGAATTTTTCTTTTTATAGAAATCTATTAAAATGTTTGTACTTAACATATCCCATGACGCCATTTTTTAATTTTAGTTTGTTTGTGATTTTACTGTATGATCATTGATCAATTTTAACTATGGCATAGAGGAAAATAAACATTTCCGTCAATTCTGCAATGCGAGGTCGATGGAAACCAGGCCGGTCTTGAATGTCTGTCTGCTACCACGTCACTGTTTTTGTAAATAGCCCTAGCCGGTCGGTGGAATGGGCGCCTTACGCACATTTGCAGGGAGCTTAAGTACCAGGCCGTGCCCAGGGGGGTGGTTCAAGGGGTCCGGACCCCTCCGAAATAGAAAGTTTTTACACAGTTACACTGGATAAAATAGACTTTCATTACTTCTTCTTCTTCCGGCTCTACAGCCCTTGGTGGGCTTTGGCCTGCTCGACAACACTCCTCCATTCTTCTCGGTTTTGCACAACGCTCCACCATCTGGAGACTCCCAACTCGCGAAGGTCATTCTCTAACTCGTCCTTCCAGCGGTTTCTTGGCCGTCCTGGCAGTCGTCTTCCCGTCATGCTTGCTTTGTACATTTTTCGTGGCATGCGTTCTTCAGACATCCTTACAACGTGTCCCAGCCACCTTAATCGTTGTGCTTTAATGAACCTTACTATGTCTTCTCCGTTGAGAGCGGCGTCGATTTCAGCGTTGTGTCTTATACGCCATTCTCCGTACTCGTAAAGGGGTCCATATATCCTCCTTATTATCTTTCTTTCGAGTACACGTAGTTTGTTGGCATCGTTTACATAAAATAGATAAAATAGACTTTCATTACTAAAATACGTAAAAACAATTTTGGACCGCCTCCCAAACAAAAACCTGGGCGCGGCCTTGCTTAGGTATAATTTTATTATTGTATATAGTCTGTATATTAGTAATATTACACATTTGTACCTGATGTAAAAAACGTAGTCTAACTTATGCACAATATGTAACAGGGAAGGTAGAGTTTTCCATTAATAGGAAGAAAGAGTTATTCTCTTTGTAACTTATTATCAACTTTAAGCAATGTACGATATATTGTGACGTCATTTTACCTATTTTCTTCCCTCGTATAAAGAATAGGCTATACTTTTTTCATAAATACCGTTATTTACGTCATGTACTGTAGAATTACCCTGCTTGCAAAATATTTAGGTACAGCATTGACGTACAGCATTTAATTTAAAGTTATTATATATTATTATTATTATTATTATATAAATGTTATTTAAAGCGGTTTCCATTGGGGCCTTTCTTGCACGACACCGACATTCATTAGCGGATTGGTAGATTTTTCAAGCGATTGCAAAGGGACCCGCGGCTTGTAAGCTTGTCTAATGTTAATCCCTAGTCATCAACCCATTAGTAAAATTACTCTATTTCTGTCATTAGGTTAGAAATAGTAAAAAACAGCCTAATTTGGAAATACCCCGGTTTTATTTTGTGGTTAGTCATAAGCCAAGCATGTGTAAACAAATCTCGAATACGATAGTTTCATATTGCCAATTGCAGGATTTGGAAGTGATAATACTCGTTATTGTACACATTGTTAGCAATGGCTGCTATTGTTTTGATTTTGTTTTTAGCATTAGCAATAACTATTATTTCTTCATTGCCCATTGCTGTAAGTAAAATTTTGAATTTGACGATAGGTCTATTTTATGTCGAAGCGTTATTCATAACATCAGGTCCGTTAGTACAGTAGTATCTTATATATACTGTGTGGTAGTAGCCTACGTTGTAAATGCTCGCACGTCTGGAGTTTAATAAGGACTTTTCGTTCT
Organism: Psococerastis gibbosa; assembly: GCA_963971405.1. Lineage (NCBI taxonomy): Eukaryota > Metazoa > Arthropoda > Insecta > Psocodea > Psocidae > Psococerastis > Psococerastis gibbosa. Next base: position 10,752,346 of record OZ020490.1, read on the forward strand.
ATTACTAAGCCAACCTAGCGGAGTTAGGGCTATAAAAATCAAATCAATAAATATTGACTTTTTTTTTGTTCTATTACTAAGCCAGCCTAGCGGAGTTAGAGCTGGCCATTCACGAGGGTCTGTCGAGGGCCTGTCCTGTTCCATTTGGCGTTAGCGCCATTTACGCCATTTAGAGGGGTCATCACGACTACGCTGAACCAGTCGCTCCAAATCTTTCAAATTGTACAGTGTGACGATATGGAAGAGGTACTTTTACACTGTACAATTTGAAAGATTTGGAGCGACTGGTTCAGCGTAGTCGTGATCACCATTCTAAATGGCGCTAACGCCAATTGGAACAGGACGCGACATTTGGCTTGGGGCGAGTCCTCTCTTACACTCAACTAGGAAGACTCGGGACCGCCTGCTTTACATTCCCTCCGAAGCATGGCCAGGAATTGTGGGACTCGAACCAACAACCTTTCGGGTGAAAGTCAGAGTCCGTACCACTACTCTACATGTCTTAACTTAATTCTATCTAGTGTAAAGCCATTTGGGGGAGGTATTGTTCTGACAATTGTCCTCAATTTGTATAATAATGATTCACTCTGGACAGCTATGTCTAAAGGTAATACACGTATGTATCAGTGTAGCTATATGGCCTGCTGTCATCAATTGTGCGTCATTATTAGCCAATCAGAGCGCTAGCTAGGCTACATGTCTTTCAGACTACAGATAGGTAGACTCCCTAACGGGATAAAAGATAAGAATAGATTTATAGTGTCCTATATCATAAATATATCAACTAAATTCAAATCAAATTTCACAGGAAACATCGATTGTAGAGCAATAAATGAGGCGCAATAAAATAGAAGAAATGTTCCTCTATGTTTTGATTTGCATTGTGGGCATTGGCGTAAATAGGGGTCCTGGGGGGGGGGGGGCTTAGACCCCCCAGGTCCACCCGCAGCCCCCCCCCCAGGATTTCTGGTGACAAAGACGTTATGGAGGCTAAAGGCATAGTATCCACAATAATCAGAGGGAAATTAATTCTCAGTATGCTTATTTGACATGAAAATAAAATCAACATATTGACCAAGTACTTTCACAAAAAATTTATTACTCAAAATGCTTTATGCCCCAATACTTCAGAGCTATCTTTTTCCAATTTGTTTTCCGGGGAGACCCCCGGGCCCCCCTCAATGGTCGTTATAATATCTCAATTGTACTGCTTGCAATCATTGTCGTAAATAGGGGGGGGGGCTCCTGGGCCCCCCAGAAGCACCAGTAGCCCCCCCCCCCAGGATTTCTGGTGACAAAGACGTTATGGAGGTGAAAGGCATAGTATCCACAATAACAAAAGGGAAATTAATTCTTGGCATGCTTATTTCAAATGAAAGACATCATGAAAAAAATCAACATATTGACCAAGTACCTTCACAAAAATATATTTTATTGCTCAAAATGCTAAAAACCCCAATATTTCAGACCTATTTGTTCAAATAATTTCTTTGGGGGAGACCCCCGGGCCCCCCTTAGTGGTATGTTTATTCGTCTGTAAAATCGCAACTGTACTGCTTGCTAAATGCGTAGGGTGCCTCATGTTAACAAACAGACTCACTCCCCCCGCCGGGCTGACAGGGTTCCTTAAAGCAGAAATGCTGAAAGCAGGCGTTGGAAACAACAACAACAAAATTGTTATCATTATTTACCCTTTTTTCAGAACTCAAGCTGCCCATTCTTCAACAACACAAACAGCGGAAACATATACGCTGCAGGATGCTACATACGATGCTACAGCAAAATCGGAGCCACTAAATACACCTATCGCCTTGGAGTAGCCTTTCTTTGTAACCCCGCAACCACCAAATGCATCGTCGCTCCCAACAACGAGCAACTCCTAGGAAACTCAACAAAATTCCTCGAAGAAGATGGAATTTTGGAAAATAACTATATAGTTTGCGTCGAACTGTTTAAATGCGATTTGCACTACGCAGTCGATGAATTTTGCATGTTCTTAAATATTTTTGACAATTTAAATCGTACTTGTTTAGGCTATGGTGAGGACTATAAGGACCAGCAATGTGCTGAGATTAAGAATGGGCCATTTTATGTTTGTAGGGATCTTGAGAATGATCGGAAGGTTTTTGATCCTAAAAATTTTACTGTGGAAGATCGGGAAAGTCTTCCTATGACATTTAGGGTTTGTAATAGTAGGGAAGTGGAAATTTTTGATCCGTCAACACATCCTTGCAAGTGGCATTACCAGAAATATGATCCTATTAAGCAGTTGTGCAATTAGTTTATTTGTGTTTTTGATCAGGCTGTATACAGTTCCTCTTAAAGAACTACATTTAAGACTTTAAACATAGGTCAGCATCAGTGATCTGATTAAACAAAAAATAACAAAAACTCTAAGGTTTTGTTATTTATGGTTTATTAAAATGAAAAACCACGAAGTCACGAGTAATCTAATTATTTATGTCAGTGATCTTCCTGATTCTGCAGTAATTCCGCTTTTGGCTGGTATTTTGACTATAGGCCTAAATAAAGTGACAATGGGTCACACTGACACGGCTATTTAGAACTGAATGACAAATGTCAATTGATAGTACATACAAAACGATACTTTGTACAATACATTGCCTAATTTTAGATCAAACCTTATAGGTTTCGGTATAGATATAAACCAAAAAATTGAAATTGACTCCTTTTCAAACAACTTGTTGTCAGGTACGGTACAGGTACAGGCAACATTTTGCGTGCAACAAGTATCCGAGGCCGAAGATAGGATTGTATTTCAGGGGAGTTCAGAGATGTCCTTGTCAAAATCCGATTCTATCTAGTGTCAAGCCATTTCATTTCGGGGGGCGGGGGTGGTGATCCCACATGAAACCCCCTCCCCCCCTATCCCGGCCTTGCAAATATCAAGCTCATGTGAACAAGTTGCTAGGCATCAGTCCCAACACTTATCGACCATATCTATAAAGTATAACTTAATTATTAGACGCATCAGGAAAGTGCTCTTTTAATAAATAAAAAAGGGCTTTTTGTTGTTTCTATTACTAAGCCAACCTAGTGGAGTTAGGGCTATAAAGCCCTCTCTTACACTCAACTAGGAAGACCCGGGACCGCCTGCTTTACATGCCTTCCGAAGCATGGCCAGAAAATGTAGCCAGTGTGGGACTCGAACCAACAACTTTTCGGGTGAAAGTTTGAGTCCGTACCATTACGCTACATGTCTTGACATTAATATTGATGATAACTTACCGGATGGTTCAGGATTGGGTTGTCTAGGCTTATCTTGGTGCATTTTCCTTAGTTGCTTCTTATGCTTCATTCTTCTATTTTGAAACCACGTTTTCACCTACAACAAGAGAAAACTTTGGTGATCAGGGTAGATAGATGGCCATCCACAACGCATGCGTAGAAGGAGCAAAAAGTGGCCATAAGGACAATGCAGTCAAAATCAAGCTATTAAGACGGCCAGGAGCCCAATGGCAAATGCGCAGAACTTACTGCGCCTGAGTTATGTTGTCGATTTAATCGAACTTTTGCCCTTGTCCCACCTCTGGATCCAATCCTAGCTACGCCCATGGCGCCACTTCCTTTTAAATTGATAAGAAAATGGGAATGGGTTGTCATCATTATTATAATCAACAAAAAATAAAAATAAATAATAATGATTGTTACGAAGGACTTTTTGAAGACATACATATAGTGGCCCATGGGTCCCTTGTCCAACGTCACGAACCCCATGAATTTTGGACATTATTTGTATTGTTTCTGTATGAATTTTTGGCCATTGAGAAGCAGGAATACGTCCTCGATGTCTACCTACACCGGCTACAAGCGATAATGGACAAGCTGAGACAAGCAATAAGAAACAGAAGAAAGCATGACATAACCAGTACAGATACGAGTCAATGTCAGCAACAACAAGGCCGTGCCCAGGGGGTTGGTCCAAGGGGTCCGGGCCTCCCTCCCAATATTAATATAATACGTAATAAAATCTTTGAACCCCCCCCCCCCCCATGAAAACCTGGGCACGGCCTTGAACAACAACAACAACAACAGGAAATGAATTATGGAACAAAAAGTGAGCACCTGAGTCTCTGAGAGGTTGAGCGCATTCGCAAGTTCGACCCTTTCGGGTGTAGACAGGTACCGTTGAGCCTCGAACCTTTTCTCCAGCCCCGTCAGCTGTTGGTCCGAAAATACAGTTCGCGCCTTTCTTCTCCGGCAGTGTTTACCCGCTAGTTCGGATCCTGTGAAAAGTGTGCTGAATGGAAGCCCTGGAAAGCGAACTATGCTGAATTAAGATGCAAATTATATATGCAGTAGTTTTAGACCATATTATAATACTCTAGACATGGCATTCTAGATGCACTACATGATAAAGTTGGGGCACCAACTTTATGTTTATCTTTTGCCAGCGGTCAGCGGATGACATCACAGCCCAGATTGTCTAGGAACAGAGACTTTGTATAATTGTATTTGAATATCAAATAAGTTTTACCAAAGTTTAAAAAAAGTTCCCTCACTCCGATTAATTAATTAACTAAACAAAACTAGAAAATAACAGGTTCGCGCCTCTAGAAGCAGCTGCTTTTGCCAGTGTGTGACGTCATTTTATGTTGGTCCCTCGGAAAGTCTAACATAGCGTGTGTAGAATATTATATGGTCTAAGGCAGTAGTAGACAGTCGCGTATTTGAGGAGCAAGTGTGCAAAAGGTGATTTGTAAGTTGAAACTGCAGGCTGATCGAGGCGATTATAATACCGGTAGTTATTTAATCCCCTGGTAATAAAAATGTAAACAAGATAATTTTATATAATGGAAAGTGCTATTCAAAATTTGTTTGTTTACAGTTATAATCCTAGGGTATTTATTTAACCCCGGTATTATAATCGCCTCGAACAGGCTGCTGATGTAAATATAGGAGAGGAAATAAAGTTTTAAAATCTAAATGCTTCTTCATTATGGGACATAATACTTTAATTAATATTCTTTGATAATCTAGGAATCACAGTAGACTTTTGTTACATTTTTTGTAGTAGTCAATGCGACGATTCCAGTGATACCACCAACCCAAAAAATATTTTTTTGTGAGAAATCGCCTTTTGCATTCATGTTTCCCATTAATTTTATAGTTAGAAGAAATTAACTTAAGAGTGTACGTCCCGTAGGAAATCGGCAGCCGAAAATTTAATACTTCTTATGTGTTATTAAAATAATTAAGAAAGTTATTAAGATATTGCTTCATTTAAGTTGATGAAGACTTAATACCTTATGCATCATATAACAGGGTATTATTAATTTCTAGTTTTTTCATCTTCTACTTCTTCTTCTTCTTCTTCTGCTTCTTCTTCTTCTTCTGCTTCTTCTTCTTCTTCTTCTTCTTCTTTTTCTTCCTCATCTTCAGCCAACGCCGAATTTTTTCCATGATATCTATCATAATTTTAATTTAACTTTAGCCCTCAATCATTTTTCTGAGAAGGCCACGGTACCAAAAATGAAAAAGAAAACCATTATAATATGATGAATAAAGTAGTCTTAAATGAGCCACATTTTTAAAATCTTGTTTTCTTAATAAGAAATTCTTAATAAACTAAAAAATAAGAAGCCGGTAAAAGCAACTGATTTTGGGGTACCTACCTATTTCCTAAGGAACGTATACTCTTAAATATCACTTAGTGGTCTTAGCCTAATGTCTGTTAATATGTTTTCAGAAGTCTGAAGGTGTAGTTGGAATCTTGTTCACTCAAAAAATTTTACTGTAAATATAACCCGACAGGGCTTACTGCAACACGAAATTTCGTGTAACTTTTGGACGGCACGAATAGGGTGTAAATCCTACTAAATGAGTTGTGTTAAATACGTAGAGTAATTGTTGCAATAATTGGGATAGATATTACCCATACAAGTTTGGTAAAAATTACACTAGTTGTGTAAATGTGATTGAGTAATGCTTACTAAATTATCTGTGTTTATTTTACACAACTCTTATGTAGATTGAAACATACGACATGTGTATCTTCTACCCAACTATTTGAGTACTATCTAGTTTAGGCTACCTGTTTGGGTTCATGCTACTCAACTACTTGGGTAAAATCTAGCCGACCTTATTGTGTGGTTGTAACACAGCAATATATATGCATTGGGTTGGATTTGAACACACGTTGTGTAGAATTTACAGAAGGCGTTGGGTGTTACTGGTACCCTCGGTTAGGGTTGCACCTAGCTTACTCAAGAGATGTACCGTAGGGCGGTTACCATGGTGACGTTCAGTTGTTAGCTTTTTATAAATTATTCAGCATTTGTAATTAACGTTAGAGCCTCAAATAAATTTAGCGGGTCTAACGTTAATTACATATTCTGAATAATTTATAAAAAGCTAACAACTGAACGCCACCAAGGCAAAGGTCCTACGGTCCATCTTCTCATTAAAAAACTGATTATTCGCGATTTTTTTTCAAAGTTATTTCCATTTCATTTGGCAGTCACGAATAGGGAGTTTTTTTTTAAGTAAGGCAAGTAACACCCAAACCGCAGGTTTCTTTCACTATCCCACTCAGTTTCATCGGTAAATTCTTCACACTGTGAACAAACACAACAAAATACATACATAACAACAACAACAGCCTAATTTAGTGACATTCGCATGTCTCGAACATATCATGTAGGTAAAAGTTCTACACTCACAAACATTAGCTGCACGTCCGGAAAATACGAAAGTGACGTCAACCATTCGATGTATCAGGAATAATATTCGACAGTTGATACAAAACAAAAGAAGGATTGAGACAAACCAAATAAGAATACAAGTTTATATATTGGCATATAACATATAATGAACAAAACTAAGCATTACATTTTACCGTAATTATCAAAAGGGATTTCTTGTTGTCGTTCAACTCTTAGCATTTCTTCTGTCATGTCTTCGCCATCAGAGAACAATGCTGACACGAAATTTGGAGAACTAAATATATCCATTTTGAACTTTAAACTTAACAAACTTTCACTTTACATTAAATTTGAAGAGGCCACACTAAAAACACTTCTCCTTCTTCTCCCCCCCCCCCTTAGTGCCATTTCCTGAATTCGGCCCTGTCGAACGTTAACGCCTTGAGCTCGGCAATTGTTTTCCATCTTGCTCCGGCGAGTTGTTCAATCCTTTCCTCGAGAGTTGTCCTCGGTCTGCCGATGGTTCTTCTTCCTTGTGGCCTTGCTTCCGCCAATCTCCAGGTGGTCCTGTTCTCGTCCATCCTTTAAACGTGGCCGAACCATTGCAACTGCTTGTTCTCCTTTCTTCTCTCTATGGAATCCACTTGCAGGTCTTGCCTGATGCGGTCATTTCGGATTCGTTTCCATCTTGTTCGACCAGCAATCCGTCTTAGACACTTCATCTGAGTCCCGTTTATTTTACTTAGGTCACTTGTTGTAGGTGTCCAGCTTTCGCTCCCAAAGAGGAGAATCGGCTCCAAGATGATTTGTTGGACTCTGGTCTTTGTCTTCCGTTCGAGTTCTCCTTGCTGTTGTATTTTGGACTCGGTTTCGGTCTGGTGTTTGCCTGTCTGGTTCACTGCTGTACCCAAATAATTGTAGTTTTGCTGGAGAGTCTGCTATTAGGACTACGTGATAGGCAAGGGCTTACACGTACGCGTGCCTAAGTCGCCACAAACCGACCAACGATCGATCAGTTCTTGCCTTGCACGTCTTCATTACTTCATCCATAAAAATCAGGAATAATAGTGGGCTTAAACTGTCCCCTTGTTTTACCCCTCTTTTCATGGCAAACGAACCTGACTTCTCGCCATCTAATCGCACTACTCCCTCCATTTTTTCGAACATTGACTGAATTGCGCTGAAACTAAAAACACCTGAAGGAAAATAAAGTCCAAAAGTTTGACAACCGGCTACCGCACTTGCTAATAGACATTCAATGACTGGGAAGAGGCCCGGGAAGCATCAGGGCTCAGGCATCGCGGGTATAACGGTATTTCAGGTTTGCAGGTGTCACCCCGCTGTAAATTTTACACGACCCTCGCGTGGATTCTATCCAAGTTGTGTTAGCATTACACAACTTGTATTAAGATTTCAACGGTTTTTCGCCAAATAACAGTAGTTTGTTGCGTTTCATCGTGCTATTATTAAATGTTATCATGTACAATAATATGTATATTAATATCCCTGATATTATGGGGGTAGTTGGGGGGGGGGGGGGGTCCTCAGTGATACGCCACATATTATTATAATTACATGGCAAAGCTACAAGACTGCGTTACTAGGGGAATGAGGGGAGGGGGTCTAAAATATGAGATTGAAATAGGAGTAGGCCGTTGACATGGCCGCGTTTGGATGTTTTAGATATGTAGAATTTGAAAATTCTACATACAGTAGATCTATTACGGGCGAGACCGTCGTTCGACTTCATGGAAAATTTATGCATTTATGCACTAAATTGTCATAAAATTTAGTCTCAATTGTACACTGAGAAGTAGTGTAGAATTTACTCGATTTCGTGTGATTTCTGCAAATGATGGGCTTATGTTTAAACAAATGTGTGTAACTTCCAATCAATTTTATGTAATGTATACATTTTACACAACTCCGTGTAAAGCGTTCCCGCCAGAATTCAAATTTGTTAAGTAAACATTTAGGATTAACGTATAAATTCAAATTAAATTGTTATCAGTTGATAGTAGACATACCAATGAAAGCAATAGAAGTCATAGACAATGTTAAAAGAAAATTTCAATCACGATTTAGTAAGAAGTTCAATATTGAGAGGTGATTGTAACATATTGCATGCTTCATAGCCTAGGTCCTATGTCTTTCAAAAGAAAATCAAAGGACTAGTCTGTTGACTTTCAAAATGAGCTCCTATAACTCTACAAATGGTAAATTTACTGTTCATTATTAGCTACTTTGGCCACAGCGGTCAAGTGGCATGGGTATTAGGCTACTGATGAGGTTTAATACGGGACGGGCCATGAGTCTAAATTCCTACGTGTACACCTTTGCCTATCTCAGTTTTTGACAACACTTTAAAATACGTAATTATGAACCGATTTTGATAAACTTGGCAAGTAGAGACTTCTCCTCAATACCTAGACTATGATCATTGGCATGATACCTACTAATATAATAGGGTAATAGGCATATGGCAATAATGTAGGAAAGTGTGGGACTCAAACTGACAATTCTTTGATTGGCAGTGAACAAATATCGCTGCATAAATAGTACAGATGCAAGGCCGTGCCCAGGTTTTGATTTCAGGAGGGGTCCAAATTTTTTTTAACGTAATTTATTAATGAATTAATGGATAAATTTTTCAAACCATACAGGTTTACAAACAAGAATTTATTTCGGGGGGGGGGGGGGGGGGTCCGGACCCCATGGACCACCCCTCTGGGGACGGCCATGTACAGATATACTGTATATCACAGGTTCGTGTAGATTTCACCTAAGGGTTGTGTAGACTAAAAAAAAAAATGCATTCGCGTATATGGAGCACAAGTGGTGCGGCTATGACAACACAAGTAGTCATTGCAACTTTAACACAAACTGTAGACTAACATTTACACCATTCTCTAGTGCTCAGTGCCGTGCCGTGGATTTTTCAAGCATGAAGCAAGGTTCGAAAATGGCGCCCTCTTGTATGCATATATTATATATACGTATATAGTGTATAGGCCCTATATATAATATATGTATAGCACCATAGGTACATAATATATTTCCCAAATAAAAACAAAACCATCTTCATCGAGAAAAATTTATTATTTATTACGCATTGAAGTTATAAAAAAGAATTTTCCTAGTTCTTCATGAAACTCCTCATAAAATGGAAAGTAATTACTGGCATAATGGTACATTTTAACAATATTAGGCTACTTCAATTTTACTTTCCTTACTTTCAATTTGGCAAATTCGTCAATCAAATCAGTATAGTCGAGAGTGGCGGCCAAGCCAGACTCAATCGATATTACAGCTAAGTTGGACAGTTTCAGTTGACTAATAGAATTTCTTAAATAATTTTTAATTATTTTCAGTTTTGAAAAGCTCCTCTCCCCACTCGCAACAGATACGGGCAGGGTGAGGAGTATTCGTAAGGCCACAATTAGGTTGGCGTACAACGGTTCCAACTCGTTTTCCACTAAATAATTGAGAGTGTCTAAAGGCTTCATGGATTTAGGCAATAAACGGGCCACATCACGCAACTCATCTTGTAAATCAATTCCATTTATATCAGATTCATTGTCAGCTGTTAAAATATTTCCAAGTTCTTTACAAAAAGTTTCAAGAGTTTCGTCATCAATATCTCTAATTTTATAGATATCATATAAAAATTGGAAATTCTTACTATGATTTTGTAGAAGTTGGAATCGCTCACACAATGAAGTAATGGTTTTGTCTAAAATATAATAAAAAAAATTTACAGCAAATTTTTTTTCTTCATTTAAAGGTTCATCTTCTGCTTTTTCATCAAATTGTCGCTTTTTTTTTCTGGCCCTTACCTCCATTTCTTTAGGGAATTCCTTATTGCATTCCATTTCGTCTGCGATTTCGTTGGCTGTAATTTTTATATGCTCCAGCCCTGCTTCTCTAAATGCTTGAATCCTGTTAATTGTCTCTGATAAAAGTGTTACGCAGTCCGAAAGATTTATTGTAATTGATTGAAGTAACTTGGAAACCACATTCACTTCAAATAAAATATTATACCACAGAACTAACCCACAGATAAATTTGTAATTATTAATGCTTCTAGCCAACCCTCTAGCTCTTACTTTAGCCTCTTCGTCAGTCCTTTCATCTTCCATGATATCTATCAATGTGTCATACACATCGCCTAGTTGATACCTCAGTGGTTTCAATGCATCGATTCTACTAGACCATCTAGTAGCACTCAAGGGTTTGATAGTCAACTGAGTGACATGTTTTTTTAAGGCCTCCCAACGCTTTGTAGAAGCGGATAAAAAGTTATATAGTTCTTGTACGGTAGAAAAGAATGATGTGGTTTCCAAGGTACATGAAGCCGCATCATTTACAACAAGGTTTAAAGTATGATTTGCACATGGCACATAAAAAGCTCGAGGATAATTTTTAAGGATGCGACTTTGTACACCTTTTCTCACTCCTTTCATGTTGGCGCCATTGTCGTATCCCTGACCTCTTAACCACTTCAACGTGAATCCCAATTTCTTTAAATGCGCCAGAATAAGCTCAGCCAAAGCTTCACCAGTCGAATTGGTAGCCTCAAAAAACCCAACGAAAAATTCATGAATTTCATACTTTTTAATTTTTTTGTTGAGGGTAACAATTCTTACTGTTAAGGACAGTTGCTCAGTATGGCTTACATCAGGCGTACAATCTGCTATCACTGAAAAATACTTAGCTGTATTTGTTAATTCCAAAATTTTTTCTAAAACAGTTTGCCCCATTAATTGAATCAATTCATCTTGTATACGGTTGCTTAAATAAGTAACAGACGGTTTGTCTGATGCCCTTTGAACTCTTCTAATGTGTTCCTCCATAACAGGATCAAACTCTGCAAGAAATTCTATAAATTTAAGAAAGTTTCCGTTATTTTCGGCAAACAAATGTTCATTTGATCCTCGCAGAGCTAAACATTGCGTTGCCAACGCCCTAATTAAAGAAATTATTCTTTTAATGACTCCTCTCCAGTGCTGAATCTCCATTTCAGTAAGTCGTTGGTACTCATCGTCTATGGTTCTTTTCATCCGCAATCTTGAGTTAAATTCTTTCCATTTTCGAAAGGCATCCCTGTGGTATTTCGATTTTTCATGAGACTTGAGGGTTCTGCCAATATTCTGCCAATCGGAAAAGCCTGCTTTTGGCCATTGAGAGACGTCTGACTGATCAAAAAGTTTGCAACAGAAACAAAACACGGAGTCGTTTGAAACAGAATAAATGAGCCAATTTCTTTGTACAACTTCGCCATTTTGCAAAACCATCTCATAATTTGATGCTACAAATCTACGTTTTGAGCTGTTGGCTGGAAATTGGAATTGTCGTACTTGTTGCGGGCCCCTTTCTACCAATATTTGACGAATTGCCGAAGTAATTGAAAATCCCCATAAGGCTGGGTCAGAACTTAATTCAGAGACTTCGTTAGAACTGGATGGTCCCGATGGTGTATCATCATTTATCGGCTCGGATGCGTGACAATTCAATATCACAGGCGATTCTTCGGTTGAATTATTGTTGCTGGTGAAGGCCTTCATAGCTTTACTCAACTTTATATTTTCTTCTTCTCTCTTCTGTCGTTTTAGCTTGTTCTGATATCCGGACAATTTTCCACGTTTTTCTGACATGCTTGCACTGAAATAAATTATTTTCTGAATTACACAAATTTTCTGGAGGAAGTGACTTTGGTATTTTTATTGATTTTTATGACTAACATCTCTTAAAATTTAATCAAAATCGTTAGAGCCGTTTTTTAGGAAAAAAAATTGAAAACCTGATTTTTGGGGGCAGTGAAATTTGCAATCCTTCTGTTTTGTGCTCGTGTCCCTTAATATATGTGTGAAGTTTGATCAAAATCCATCCATTAGTTTAGGCTTTAGCTCTACGTGCATAGTGCATGCACACCCACACATACAGTACAGATACTAGCCAATGGAAACCGGCAACCATGGCAATGAATGCCTAAATACTTACAGTAAATAAATTAGCTATTGTAGTGTACAAGGCAAACGCGCTACCCTTCCTTCACTGAAATATGCAATAGCATAGCTACATACATAAATAAATACATATACTATATGTAGCCTACTGCTCAAATTTACTTACCATAAGTTATACTTTATACAGTATGTAGCTAGGTAAGGTAATTGTTCACAAAAGCTACCCACGGCGTCTGTATAGAGGATTTGTACTTTGTATTTAAGTCAGCCCAACGGGGTCGGAAAGCACTCACCAGTCACTGGGGCATTGGGAAGGGCAGAGTATTAGGGGAGGAAGCTAAATTTAAATTTAACACAAAGATATTTTTCGCAAGAAAATAAAAAAACACCAATTTGGGCCTTTAAAAATTAACCAAGCGCCATTTGTAAACAAACATGATACCACGCGACACGCGTAAACAAGAAACACTTACCTATCGAGTATCGACTGAAAAGCCGCCAAAAAGTTTGAAATAGTTTGTTTAGTTCTGAGTTTTACAATTATTTTAAATTTTATTCTTTTTTATATTGCATTCATGTCAATATTTAAAATTTTTGTTTTCAATAAAAAGAAAATCTAGAAGGTATATTTAGGATACATTTTTGTCCAATTTGGCGCCCCCCGCAGCGTGGCGCCTGAAGCGGCTGCCTCATTGCCTCAATGGACGGCACGGCCCTGCTAGTGCTCATATTAACCAAATAGTTCAGATTTTACCCAACTCCAGCCACGAACGCAATTTTTGTAAAAGGTACATAGCAGCGTTGTATTTTCAGCCCCTTTTATTCGTGTGATATTTACTCAATACCCACGGCTAGAAAGTACACTGAACACCGAGTAATACTGACCCAATTTTTGGCCTGCGTTAATACTAGTTTCGTGTAAATAGTCACCCTACACAAATGACTTTACACATATCATTTTGTTGATGGAAACCAATTGCTACTCTTAGTTTAAAACAAATTTGGGTAATCTTTACTTTATTGGGTAATATCCAAACAAGTCCCGGCTTACACAGCGTGTGTAAGAAATATTTTTTTCAGTGTTTGAGTTATAATAGCAATCGAGGGCGATGATTAAATAAGGGGAAGTCCATTAATCACGTGATGTTTTTTAAGCATTTTTTAACCCTCCCCTCCCCCTTGGTGATACGTGGTGAGGTTTAAGACTGCCCCCCCCCCCCCAAAATCAAGTGTATTATTTTTTAGTACCTATACAAATAATCTTAAAATTTTTAAATACAGGTATAAAGTATAATCTAATTTTATTCTATTGTAGAAAATTAAGGACCATGATAAAAATGTGTAGACAGAAAGGTTGCAGGTTGTTTTTGACTGGCATAAAAATAATATTTAAAGGAAGGTGTAAATCATGCGAAAAACATATATTGTACTGGTTAGTATATGAACATATTTAATGGACAAGAAATTAATACACGTGATATCTCACTATATACCCCCCTCCCCCTTGTGATATTTCGTGATTTTTGCCGAAATTTTGCCCCCCATTCAAACCTCACGTGATTAATGGACGCCCCCTAAACTGTAGACATTTTACATTTTATCCAATCACGAAATCACCAATTACTAACGCCTAACGGGGAGATTGAATTGATTGACTCTTGCAAGTATTAAGGGCAAACCGCGGAGTCACCTATATTCCATTTTCTGTTCAAACTTCAATTTCTCATGAAATATGGCACGCAGAACAATGAAAAAATGCTGAATGGAAAGAAAAATATTTTCTCCTAATTTTGATGTATAGTATATGGCCTTAATTAACCCCAATTCGCCACAGTTTATGAACTCCTTCAGCTTGAACTCCTGAGTGACCGTTATTTTTTGCGTATCAAGTTCACTAACTATAGCCGATCGGTAATGATGATCGCAACATACTATGCATCAAAATTAGGATAAAAAATTCTTCTTGCCATTCAGAATTTTTTCATTGTCCTGCGTTCCATATTTCATGAGAAATTAAAGTTTGCACAGAAATGGAATATCGGCGACTCCCGTTTGGCGATTTCGTTAATCCTGATTGGTGATTTGATAGAATGCCTCCAAATTTCTACCATTTATCAAGTCGTTCATGTGTTTCAATAATTCTGAAGTGTAATTGGAATCTTGTTGGAGTTATCGAAGGCGATGATTAAACAAACTGTAGACATTTTACATTTTATCCAATCACGAAATCATCAATTAATTACTAATGGGGAGATTGAATTGATTGAAACTTGTAAGAATTAACGATTTCGTTAATCCTAATTGGTGATATTTTGATGGATTGTCTCCAAATTTCTACCATTTATGTGGTCAGATCGTTCATATCATACCTGGAGAAGTGAGGAAAAATGGTTCTTTGTGTAGGTAGGGATGATGAACTGCTGATGGATGATGAAGGTAAGCCGCGACTGCTGGTAGAAGGCTGTTTCCGTACCCGTCTCCAACAACTACCTGAAAAATAGTGTTCATCAGGGCTTGATTTAGGAATTTGCCACCCCTGGGCTACTCAGAATATGCCACCTCCCCTCCCCCCGAAACCATGTCTGAGTTTTTATTTATTGTAATAATTTAGAGCTAATATAGAGTCGACGCCGCCTACGACAAATTTAATTATTAATGGAATTTCAATTCTGTTACCTACTCCAGCGAGAATTTGCCACCCCCCAAAATCTGCCACCCTCGTCCAGTGGGTGAGTCAGGCGCTGGGTAGCATGGATATAAAAGGAAACCTCCGTGCAGGTGCATTCATAAGAAGGTACGAACAACCTTACCCAGTATATTGCTGATTAGACTACAGTTAAATGCTAAAAAATATCAATAATAATAATAATTGTGTTACCACTGAAAATGTTTTTTGGATTTGAAAGATTTTTATACGCTTACAGCAGATTTTATTTCGAAAAAGACACTAATAATTGTGTATATAGTAATCATAAAACAGTGTGTTTTAAAGTTTACATTAAAAAATCTTCTTTGTCTTGCTCTACAGCCCTTGATGAGCTTTGGCCTGCTCGACAACACTCCTCCAGTCATCTCGATTTAGTACAATGCTCCACCATCTACGGACTCCCAACTATGTAGGTCCTTCGATGGCATAGTGGTAGCTTGTTCGTACTTGTGCGAGTCTCTACACATCATGTGATCGGTGACCTGTCGTAACTCAACACAGGTATTACCTACGGAGGCGACTGAAGAGGTTATTCGGATCAGGGACGGTTTCAGAAAAAGTTTTCGGGAGGGGGGGGGGGGGGTGCGGTGGCCAGAAAAATATCGCGATTCTTTTACTTGAGTAATAATTTTTTTTTTATTTCCTTCAAAAGTCCATTCTATCTAGTATAAAGCTATCCCCCCCCCCAAAGGATCCGTCCCTGATTCGGACACATTCATTGAAATGTTTGTATGCGAATAATCTTGAAATAAAAAATATAAAAACTCATCCTTCCAGCGTTTAATTAATTACTGCAACTAATAAATTTGGCCCACGTTTTCATCGTATTTTCCAGGATTTTGGAAGGAAGGGGTTGGGGCTTAAGACCCCCAGTCCCCCCTAAAGCTGTGCCTGGAAATGAGGGAACCATCAACCAACAGACAAATTAAGATGAAGTCATCAGGTATAGAAGAATATGTTCATAGAAGGCTACTAATTTACTGCTCCTTCTTATCGTTTATACTTATGATTGTGTGAAGAGAAGTGCGTGATTCCGAAGATGATGGTAGAGGAGGATTCGCTGTAATTCTTTAAATTATGAATAAGGTTTTACTAGCTCATAGAAGACAAAAGGCAATTTTGTATTTAATGAAAAAACATGGTATGTAACTTATAATAATACCTGATATCGCTTGAAAACTCAGTGGTGGCTGGCTTAATAAATAAGTTAGGCTGAATTTGGCTGGAGCCTACAGCGGTAAATATTTGGGGCGTCAAATTTTCCGAAGAACTATTGTATAGTGGGGTTAAAGAAACGTTTTTTTTTAGAAACCAACAATAACTTTGTAGGTAACAATTAATCAATAACTTACTCAAAATGTGATGATTCCATTTTCCAACATGCTTAAAATGGCTTACTGGCAAAAATTAAACAACATGCTCCTTTGGCGTCAGTTATTAAATAATTTTATATACCATTCGTGGGATACTCTATAAATTTAGGTCTCACATAAGTCAACATGGCAAAGACAGATTTTTTTCACCTACTGCCAAAAAACCTCCAATGCTGCCAGCTTTA
Organism: Psococerastis gibbosa; assembly: GCA_963971405.1. Classification (NCBI taxonomy): domain Eukaryota; kingdom Metazoa; phylum Arthropoda; class Insecta; order Psocodea; family Psocidae; genus Psococerastis; species Psococerastis gibbosa. The sequence continues at coordinate 10,769,242 of OZ020490.1, forward strand.
TACCTGTACAACCTGAACCTATATAATAATCCATAGACCTATAATAGCGCTAATGGTCTTAAGAAACAGTTGCAACCTTGGCGCCTTTACGGACACCTCCATGTCCAGAAAAGAAAGTTTTTAAGTTAGTTTTAAAAAACTTCGAAATCAGTAGAGGTACCTGCGGTAACGAAGGTTTTGGCCTGCACAAAATATCCTTTATCAGAAACGAAGTCCTGCTGACACTTTGCTGACATCGCTTCAGGTCCATAGCTACCACTACTCACAGCACAACACATACCACAACATCACTGTAATGCCTCGGTTATCCCATCTCAGCACAAATTGCAAAACGGGGGCGGAGCTTAGCCCCGGCAGACGACATAATTGGCAGTCATTTCATCGCCATGGCAACGCTAAAACCCTTCGCATCCCGACATCCCTTAACCACTCACCCCTAAGCTACACATGTGCTCAACAAACAGCAGGGTGAAATGCGTTTCCAGCTTTTCCTGTTATTGCAACCCCACATAAGTTAACTATGGGTGTTGGTTGGGTAAATCTGGTGAATAGCTTTAAATTGAGTGGGAATCGGATTTTTTCTGGGTATCAAAGGGGATATTATTGGGTTTGAAGCTTTGTTGGGGGGAAGGGAGGGGAGGTTTGGGAGGGCTAATCATGTGTAGAATCTGCTCCATGATGGGCCCTATTTTCTCTTCAGTGTTTGGGAGTCAAAGCATACCTAGTAGCAATCTCCCCGTTGGATTTAGCGATCAATAAAGCGCTTTCGACTGTGTTTGGTATAGATTAGTCTGTGTTTTAAAGGGAACGTTGCGTTGTTCCCTTTCAAATTGGCTTTGGATTGTGACGGCTCGTTTGTCCTTTGGTTGCTTTGTTATTCAGCCTACATAAATATAGGCCTTTATGCAGGATTTTTTTTCGGATGGGAAGGGTGGGGGGAGGTTTGAGTACATTGAGCATGGACTCTTATCGACTTATTGCATTGTAATAAGTTTTAATCTCTGGCCAGTGCCCCACATATTGCGATATGGCTTTAACATTGACCATATTATGTCAGTTGATTGTAAACAAGAATTGTCGAAACAGGTGTTCACTAATGTGTTCAATAATAAAAAAACACTATTTTTTATTTAAGAAAAAATGTTTAAAATCAAAATAACCTACTTTCTTATCATTAACTACTCTATTATGTTATATAAATAATAATTTTTTTTTACGTAATATGCACCAAAAAAAAATTTAATGTACGCGCGAGGCATTTGCCTCAGTTGCCTTACCTACATTGGCGGATCATGACCCCCCCCTTTAAATTTTTTTGAATAAAACTCAAATTTTCAACAAAAAAATTACCTTTTAAACGTAAAAACAATTTGTGACCCCCCCCCCCACATTTTCTGCTGGATCCGCTCTTGCTTGCCTATAGGTAAATCCGCCACTGGTAATGCTGTTGCTCGTAGGAACCTAATGGGGGGGGGGCTATAACCCCCATAGCCCGCCTCGTAGATCCGCGCCTGCGACTGCTGGAAATCAGCCCCATATGTGAAATACAGTTCGACATTGTATCTGTATGTAAGTTTAAAAAATAATTTGTTAGTTGGAATGTTTTATTCAATTATTATTATTATTTTTTACCATCTTATTAATTTACTTATTTAAGGGGAGGGGGTAATGACCACATGACTCCCGCCATTGGCTACAAGAGACAATGGTAGTTTATACTTTATAATAAACAAGATTAAGAAATAATGATAAATGGGGTGAAGTGTCCGGATGCTGGTCTGGAACACCCTGTGTTGTATATATTGTATGTTGAGTGCATTGACATCGTCTGCTGTGAAGTGGGGTAGGAGAGACACAAAATAGAGCAATTACTCGGATTTAATTCTGCGGAGAGATGAGAGAGTTAGTTGGGTTACTCAGCTCATTTGAACCTATTATCCGCTTGTTACTCCGCGTCTCATCGACAGCTCCCGGCGCTCCCATATAAGCAGCAGCAGGCGCGGAACGACGTCCACGGGGGCGGATTTAGCACCCCTCTTCAGTACCGTGAATGGTGGTGAATAGGGGCATGGTGGTGAATAGGGGCATGGTGGTGAATAGGGGCATGGTGGTGAATAGTGCCATGGCCCTGAATAGGGTCATGGTGGTGGATAGGGTCATGATGGTGAATGGTGTCATGGCCCTGAATAGGGTCATGGTGGTGAATGGGGTCATAGTTGTGAATAATGTCATGGCTCTGAATAGGGTCATGGTGGTGGTTAGGGTCATGATGGTGAATGGTGTCATGGCCCTGAATAGGGTCATGGTTGTGAATAGGGCCATAGTTGTGAATAATGTCATGGCCCTGATTAGGGTCATGGTGGTGGTTAGGGTCATGATAGTGAATGGTGTCATGGCCCTGAATAGGGTCATGGTTGTGAATAGGGCCATAGTTGTGAATAATGTCATGGCCCTGATTAGGGTCATGGTGGTGGATAGGGTCATGGTGGTGGATAGGGTCATGGTGGTGGATAGGGTCATGGTGGTGAATCGGCTCAAACAGAGACGTAGACGATCTATTTAAGTATCTGTCCCTCTCTGACTCGTATCTTGGTTAAAAAAATATACCCTGGAGAAAGGGGAGCCCTGGGGTCTCACCCTGAGAAAAAAATTGATAAATGGGCCAAAATTAGTGAGGTTTTACGAATATTACACCCTGGAAAAAGGGGAGCCCGGGGGTCGCCCCCGGAGGAAAAAAGTTGATGAATAGGCACAAATTAGGGAGGTTCTACCCATTTTGCAAGCAGTATAGTTGAAATTTTACAGACCAGTAAATTTACCACTCAGGGGGGCCCGGGGGTCTCCCCCGAAGAAATTTTTTGAAAAAATAGGTCTGAAATCTTGGGATTTTAAGCATTTTGAGCATTGGCGTAAATAGGGGGGTCCTGGGGGGCTTAGTTCCCCCCCCCCCGATTTCTGGTGACAAAGATGTTATGGAGGCTAAAGGCATAATATTCACAATAATGAATGGGAAATTAATTCTTAGTATGCTTATTTAACATAAAAAAAATCAACATATTGACCGAGTACTTTCACAAAAAATGTATTACTCAAAATGCTTAAAACCCCAATATTTCAGAGCTATTTTTTCCAAATTTTTCTAGGGAGACCCCCGGGCCCCCCTCAATAGAAGGTTTATTCGTCGTTATAATGTCTCAACTGCTTGCAAACACTGTGGCGTAAATAGGGGGGTCCTGGGCTAAGCTCCCCTCCCAGGATTTCTGGTGACAAAGACGTTATGGAGGCGAAAGGCCAATACAATCCACAATAACGAAAGGGGAATTAATTCTTGGTATGCTTATTTCACATGAAAGACATCATGAAAAAAATAAATATACCGACCAAGTACTTTCACAAAAATATATTACTCAAAATGCTTAAAACCCCAATATTTCAGATCTATTTTCTCAAAATTGTTCTTCGGGGGTCCCCCTCAGTGGTATGTTTGGTTGGCTTAGTATTAGAACAACAAAAAGTCAAGATTTCTTTTATTTATTTATTTATTCGTCTGTAAAATCTCAACTGTACTGCTTGCAAAATGCGTAAAACCTCCCTAATTTGGGCCTATTCATCAAGTTTTCCTCCGGGGGAGACCCCGGAACCCCCTTAGTGGTAAGTTGGTTGCTTTGTTTTAGAACAACAAAAAGTCAAGTTTTCTTTTATATATTTATTTATTCGTCTGTAAAATCTCAACTGTACTGCTTGCAAAATGCGTAAAACCTCACTAATTTGGGCCCATTTATCGTTTATTTTCTTCGGGGTATCAAAGTCTTGGGGTCCTAAAGCCCCCCCCCCCCCCAGAAATTTTGGGAATTTACGCCAATGATTTTGAGTAATATATTTTTGCGAAAGTACTTGGTCAATTTGTTGATTTTTTTTCATGATGTCTTTCATGTAAGCATACAAAGAATTAATTTCCCTTTCGTTATTGTGGATTGTATTGGCCTTTCACCTCCATAACGTCTTTGTCACCAGAAATCCTGGGGGGGGGGGCACGGCTGCTTCTGGGGGGGGGGGCTTAGCCCAGGACCCCCCTATTTACGCCAATGTTTGCAAGCAGTAAAATTGAGATATTATAACGACGAATTAACCTACCATTGAGGGGGGCCCGGGGGCATCCCCCGGAGAAAAATTTGGAAAACTATAGCTCTGAAGTATTGGGGGTTTAAGCATTTTGAGTAATACATTTTTTTTAAAGTACTTGGTCAATATGTTGATTTTTTCATGTAAAATAAGCATACTAAGAATTAATTTCCCTTTCATTATAGTGGATACTATCGTATGCCTTTAGCCTCCATAACGTGGGGGCTAAGGACCCTATTTACGCCAATGCCTAGAAAGCACTCTCGATCCCAAAATCCACTGCAAGCGACAGCGAGAGGTGTCCTCACATCGGCTCGACTGAAAATGACAAAGTATAAGGGATAAACTAGTAAATAGTACAGTGCTGAAGAGTCAATTAAGTTGGTCACCCTGTTCTATTGACAACATATTAATTTTCCCCTAAATAGAGAGCCTTGTCTTGCACCCCTGTAATTCTTTTTGACTTGCGGGGGTGCTCGAGTTAATATAATATGATTACAACTACACTTCTATACCCCTTTTTATTTACAAAATGATAAATATATTGAATTACGGCGCATGCGTCTCTCATAAAAGGCCTTTAAAGTAATTAAAGAGTTGCAGTTTTGCTTTAATAACTCAATTTGTTGAGTTATAGAACGGTGTTTACTTTAGCTTTTTCAACCTATTTATGAAGCCTCCATTGGGCATGAATTAACCATAATTTCTTCTTTCTTTTAATTTTTTTTTATAAAAAATCAAACCATTCCTTGAGAAAGAAACATGTTCCGTTTTGTTACTAAGGTATATTTAACACCGAATTAAGCATCATGCCTGAAGTTATAGAGTATCGACAGAAAGGTTCCACAGAAATAATCTTTTTTAGTATTTTTTTTTATGAAAATTGAGTCTTTTTTATAAACCTTCTAGGGACATTGGTTTGGTTTACGTTAACAAGTACAATATACATATACTGTATGTGAATTTAAAAGAAATCGTTGGAGCCGTTTCGGAGAAACTGTTTTTTTTTTACATTTTTTAGTTTTTGTAGTGTAAACTTTAATTTGCCCAAAATAAAAGTGCCAGAGGTATGATTTTTCTGAACCTTCATGGCAAATTTCATCACAATCCGCCGTGTAGCTTGTCCACAAATCGGCATTTCTGGCTGATATATGTGTATATATATAATATATATTATATATTATATTTGTAGGTCTGAGTTTTTTCTATACGCAGATCCCCTCAATGTCATGCAATACTGTAAACGGATAAATAGCTTTTTATGTGTTCACCATAGCATTTGTATCCTGTCTGAATGGCTTATTCTTGGGACTGAGATTTTTTGAAAGTTAAAATACATACATGTGAAAGGAGAAGGGCTGAAAGAGAGAATACATTTTGGTAAATGTGACCCCTTTGTAAAATGGCAGTTAGCGGTGTCCCTAGGGCAAAGTGCTGGGAAATGTCAAGCCACTCACACAGTCCATCTGCGGTATTTTCTGGCATTTTCACCACTATTTTTCAAGAAAGTATTTACTATGTATGTTGGTAATATAATGAAGTTTAATACTGGTGCTGCTATTGCAAATGCTCGGGGCTATACCTTAGAAGAAAAGATTTTTTTGTAACCTTGTAAACTTTTTTTTGTAAATTTTTCAAAAAAAAAAAAAAAAACTCACCTAAGCTTTATGTGATTTCTCTGAATTTTAAGGTAAAATTCCTTTCATGTGCAGTCTTCTTTTTCCTCTTCGAATGCTCTTCTATATCGAAGATCGGCGAACATCATGGCAATTGTATAAACACGTAGATACCGTACTTCTTGATTATTATCGATATTCCCACAGATATTGAAGATAGGGGCAATGAAGAATATTGAAGAGGTGTTTATATTTACAATGCGGGCGTATAAGGCTTGAACAATATACTTAGGACCCTGGCACCCTCCCTTGCAGAGTCACGTCTCCAATTAGGAGAAGAGCCATTCTGAAAACTTTTCAGGGCTCTCATAATAGCAGCCCACAAATAGATGTTTAGCTAAGATTAACACGTACCAACTACTTTGATATAATGGCGAGAACAGAGGCGGACGCACCGACCGGCACTGTGGCCAATTGCCCTCCCCCCTTTGGACAGCAGTTATATTCTCTGCCTCTAAAATCTAAGTGTTACTGCACTCAAAATGCGCAAAACCTCACTATTTCAGCCCTATTTTTCTAAAAAATTCTCCCCCTTGTCCACCACCATATTGATTCTTTGTAATATATAAGCCTTGTTGCTCTCAAAATGCGTAAAACCCCCAATATTTCGGCTCCTGAGCAACTTTTATGAAAATAGGTGGAGAGGCGCCAAATTATACACCTCCGAAAACCTATCGTTACGCCACTGACAAGTGCCTCCCCCTTTTGTGAGGTCTGGGACCGCCTCCGGGCGAGAACAATCAATTTCAATCTCTCAAGTAGAGTAGAGTATGCTATATAGAGAATGACTGGATGCATTTCATTTGTGTAATAGAAGCGTGTATACAATAGCTAATATACAATGCATCGCTCCTTCGGAAGAAAAAAGACAAAATTTAATAACTTAATAACGCTAAAATATTTCAATAGAAATCTATTTAGCTAGAAAAACGGCAGTAATGAAGTGTGTATATAGCTTATTTTCCGCGTGAGGGCAGTTGTGTCGTTTTCTATTTGGCGATAACTGTCAGGTATAAGTTCATAATAAAAAGGCTTTAACTTCAATTTCTGTAAATTGATTGTCTTTTTGCTTCCAAAGTAGCGATTATACTAGTAATAATATCGCTCATAAGCTAAAAAATGCTATAAGATCCGTGCATTTTACACCTACAATTTTTTTTTTTACACCAAATTTTCCTTCCCCCGGATGAGTAGCCCCTTGTGGTCTGGGGCTAAATCCCAATGATTCAATGACACTATACCATACACCATTCTGCTTGGAACCGTCGCTGGGGAAGACTTCCGGGACCGACTTTTTGTACATACCTACAAGACTTTTTTGAAGTAAATGTAGTCTACACTATAATAAAGAATGTTACTTTAGCTGCTCCCAGTGGCGGCGCTAGCAATTTTAAGGCGGCGGGGGGGGGGGGGGGGGGCAATGAAAAGACGAAACATTTTCATTGGGAGTAGGTATACCGTTCAATAATTCTGCAATTTAACATCATGTAAAATATCTCAAAAGTGGGGGGCCACGGAGAGGCCAGGGAAACTGTTGGGGGGGGGGCAGGCCCCCTCGGGCACCCCCGTAGCACCGCCACTGGCATAGCCTGCATTTTTTCGGGAGAGGGTCCGGATCAGGGGCGCAAAGTTGAGGGGGGGGGGCACGGTCCATCTTGCCCCCCAGCTACTTTTGGGGAGGGGGGGGGGCTTTCCCCAGCCTCGAGCATTGTAAGACGTGGTTCATACTTCATGGTTCCCTTTGCAGCAATATGAAGGTAAGGATTCCTTTTTTAGCTTTGTAAAATCTACAGCTATATACTTTACAACTATTCAAATGCGTAAAACCCTACTATTTTGCTCTTATATTTTCAATTTTTCCGTATCCTGCCTGATGATGTCATAAGGTCTACTTAGTTTTGCCCCCGCCAACATTCTAAAACTTTACGCCTCTGGTGCGCATTACCCAATAGCGACATCAAATGTAATAATAGTATCACCATGCGCACAGCTGTGTTTTGGATTTTTCATAGTGACGCTTGTGGTGCCCCTACAACCTGAATAAGAATACATTTTTGGACTCAACTGACGACAGAATTCTTGCGTTCTTTGCCCAGTTAGAAAATTTCAAGGTAAGTATTTTTAAGCCAGTAGTCTATACTGTGAAATATTGGCCATTTTTCTCTGCTAGGGGGGGGGGTGACCAGACCCCCCGGACTCCCCGGCTACGCCTGTTCTTGTCAGGGAATTTTGAGTAGCGCTTTGAAACCCCTAAATAAGTATACTACAGTGGTGTGTCAGACCCATCACCACAGTTCGAAATATCCGCCCATCAGCTGGAGAATATCGGAAATTCTCTTAAATTTCCTGAAAAAAAAAAGAGCAAAACGGAGGGTGGCAAACACGCTGAGGGGGTGGAAAAGGTCTCTAGAAACAATATCGACCCAATCACATAGCAGATTACCCGAAAAGCGGCTTATGGCAGTTAACAATGCGAAATCGCCCGTTAATTACTCGAGGGACTTATTAGCAGTTGACATTTCTCAGGTTACTACCCCTAACTATAAAATCACCCTCTCCCCCTCACTCTTTCTCCCAACCCTTCATCCCTTATTGCTTCTTTACCCTCTGTTATGGTAAAAGTTGTTCAGCATAAGTCAGTCCACAGTCGATAAGTCGGGTATAATTATTACTTCGTCTGAAGAGAAAATCCGGAAAAGCAGGAAGCTGCGAGTATGTGCGTGAAAGGTCTCTTCTTCTTCTTTTAATGCTCCTTTAACGAATATTGGCGTTCATCATGGTAGTTTGAACCTTGGAGGCTGCTAATCTGAAGAGGGAAGTGGTGCTCTAATTTTCAATCAGAATAAAGTTCTTCTTGCCGGGAGCCCTCAGTCCTTCTATCTTCCCGATGGATATAAAATGATATTATGTTCCATTCATTGCGCATTAAAAGGCTTATTTTCAATTATTGAGAGGAAACAACGCAAACCCATTGTATACAATTAACTAGTCTAATTCACCAGTCCTTAAAAAATCACCATACTTTCATTAAAAATAACCACGATAAAAGGTTATATATGGGAGTACTTGAGCAAAATCTCGCGCTAAATGCTCAGTAGAGAGTTCAAAAAACACAAAAGACATAAGGTTCATGTGTATATAAGTGGTGTATATAAGATGGGTCCCAGTACAGCACCCTGCGGCACTCCAGCCGTGATGGAGAGGGCTTGTCGCGTCTTTGTCTGTTATGACTTTATTATTATCCACCCCATCAGCATATCAACCCTTATATCTTCATCCTCCTACCTCGCGCCCTTCGTCTCTATCTCTGCTTTATGCTCTTTTCTGTCTAGTTTATCTTCTCAAAGAGAGTAAATATTCGAACCATGGGGCTGTAGCCGAGTAATTGTTCTAACACAGACCATTCGTAGCTTTTACAGGGGCATTCATGATGTGTCCTAAGCCTTGAAAATCTGTGGAAACTGATCACAAAGCTTTCCTTATGCTACATATATAAAAAGGAATGCAATAAAAATGCAACCATAATTTTCAATGTCTCTAGGACCTGCACTTTAACTGCTTTAACCGGCTGGAAAATTATTTGAAAGCAAATGAAAACGCGCGGGAAATAGGGCACGTGTCTCTTTATTATACATCGTATGTGTGTGTGTGTTCCGTCCAATTTGATTTGCCAGTAATGAGCGCATGTCATGGCTGGTTACCAAGCTTTTCATCTCTGTCAAACGTCTGAGATTGCTCACATCAGCCTCGTTTAAATGCTCTATTCTCCTGGCTATTAGATTATTTCCCAGTTCTTACATTCCCACAACCTTCCTATACTGAAAACCTCTATCAGATATACTTTATATCTAGGGCTGAGCTGCAGGCTTCAAGCGGGTCGCAGGTGGCGGATAGCGACGATCAGATTTGGTGGCTAACTGAGAATATAACAAATGAGAAGTTCCTAACCAAGCAGCGGCTTAATCGGAGGATGTGGTGGCAAGTGGTGCAGGCTTCTCTAGAAAAAGCCATAGTAGCCCGAGGATGACTACAGGGTATGTGACGGGGCGAATAGTTGCATAGTTGCATGAATAGACACTCTTTTGCCCTGGGGTTGGGAAACTGGCCCCGAAGGTGGAGGAACTCAATGGAGAGTCAACGGCATATGGATGGCGAAGGCAACGGGAAACCACTGCATTGCGATTCCCTAAACTATTGTATATTCGATACTCTATATAATTGGCTTCCTTTTAGGGATTCCGAAGTAAGCTATCTATGTGCTTATTGACATGATGATCGCCAATCTTCGATAGAAGAGGCATTCGAAAAAGAGGATATGTGTATAAATATCTACAATATATTGTACTTCCCGACCACGATATAGTATGGTATTTGGAACAATAGGTTTATTCGAAAACTTGCTTAAGCTTAAGTTTATTCAATTTTTATAAATGTTGCTAATGATGTCATCCTATCGTGGTCGGGTAGTACATCAGTGAAAAATGATGGCAACATAATTTTATTTCTCTCACAAATTAAGTAAGATGTCACAAAAACCTAACGGCTTCTCAGAATGTCACAATTTATACACATGACAAGTCTAAACTAACACAATTCTTTGTTTCGGTATCGTAGTAATGTCCATTATTGCACTTATGGCGTATGGTAGCGGCAACATAAATTTTCATTTCATTAGTATTACAAATTCGAAATGTTTTTGGAAGACTTTCGCGATCCAATTGAACCTCAGTGCTGTTGGGATCGAAATTCTGACGATCGTCCTGCAGATCCCGGCAGATATAAGTTGGATCCCGTTGAGTCACGCATGATTTCGAGTTGAGAATGTATTTGAAGTCAACCTATAAAAGTAATAATACACCGTTACCGCATTACCGACAACGACAGCAATAGGGTAGTCCAATGACAAATCGCGCCTTATCCACTTTTCATCGAAATTGAGTTCAATAATTATGTCATTCGAATTCTCTGCCAGACTGCCAGCTACCAGCTACTACACCATGAGACCATCACGTTGCAGCAAAACTAATCCTTCCCCGTGTAAATAAAATATAAAAAAAATCGTGAATCACAGCAGAAGTTGTCTTCTCAATGTGTCCTGTCCCTGCAGAACGTGCCTACTCTGAGTTGCCAATAGCTGATGCCCATTGTGGTACACCACAACCAAATAACCAATAGGGTTTCCTGGCACTGTTGAATTGAAGACATGGAGGGCAGGAAAATGATTTTAGCTCCCCTAAAAAAATGTGAAACTGAAGAAGACGCGTTTTGCAATGGGCACTCAAATATAGGCCATCATGTTGCCATATAACGTCTCTCGGAATTAAGAATATCAAAATATTGTTATTAAGACAATGTACTAGAAAGAACAATAGAGGCAACCTGTAACAACATACGAGACAGTGAGAAATACGTTGTGCAGATGATTCATGGAAGAGTGTCAATGGTTTTCACTTGTGGGACTAAAGACAAAGGTGTTTCTAACGCCTGCCTTCAGCATTTCTGCTTTAAGCAACCCTGTCAGCCTGGCGGGTGGAGTGAGTCTGTTTGTTAACTTGAGGCACCCTAAGGGCAGACTCTTTCACCACGGGGAAAGGGGAGTTGCCTAACAGGGTGGACCTCCTGATTATAGTGGATTCCGAACCACTTGGGGATCATGGTAAAGTCACACGATTAAATCGGAGGTGACCAGGACTCGACTTATACTGCCTAAACGCGTTATCATGTCCCACCAGGTTCCCCTGCCAACGCTGTGCACACTACCAAGTTGCCGCAGTTTGAAACATACTCTGCTCTAATGGAATCAATCGTTGGCGCTATAAAGGCAAAGGTACCAAAGACTATACAGATGAAATCGCTGCATGGTATATACATATCTAACTTATATATATATATATACTGTATATAGGTTCTTTGCTGCCAACAACAGCCTCTTAAAATATATTGTAACTTTACCTTGAATAAAACTGGAGTGGCATATTGTGTCGGTATGAGTATTTCCTTAAGAAGAAGTGGCCAATACTCGACACATGTCCCACCATGTTTCCCTGTCAACGTGTGCACACAACGAAGTTTATCAGCAGCAGCAGGCTCTGTTCTGATGGATTCAACTTGTTGGTATGACCGTTGGCTTTATCATATTTACTAGCTGCCGGTACTTGCATAAGAAGAAAAAAGGAATCTGGCCTAAGACCGGTCATTTTCAAGCCACAAAGAAAATAATGTATATGAGCTCTTACCGGGCCAGAACATTTGCGATGGACAGTATCATAGACTGTGTCATAGTTGCAATAATCGCCAACGGAGACTGTTACATCGCAATCGAAGTATTCGATACAATTCTCGCAATTGTACCATTTCTCCAATATACCGAATCTCTCGAGCTGGTTCACGGATTCTTCGATGCGGCCTTCGTAATCAGGTGCAGCAGAACAGTCTCCCGTGATTGGATCACAGACAAAAGCGACTCTTAGACCGTAGTGACTGACTGCGCCATTTCTGGTGTTTAAGCATTCTATGTGCGGTACGCAACCTGCAGCGTAAATGAAATCATTGTCGATATCGTCGAGAAAGGGGCATCGAGTTTTCTGACAACAAAAAAGGTGTCTGACAATAAAAGGAGACCATACCGTATAGTGAAATAATCCTCTGAATGGGTCGGACACGCAGGACAATTTTATTCCACAAATTGACGTTGGGCTTGTTATTTCACAAGCCCAAGTAATGTATTGGTAAATGTTTTCAGCTAGCAATAATCGCACCTCATTGGTTACGTTATCATTGCGCAAAGCAATTAACTTTTTAACTTTACGTAAATGTTATGATTTACCTGAAATATGTTGGTTCCTGTATACATCAGGAATAATAGCCGAACTCTTGCAGAGACGTAAAGTTTTAGAATGATGGCGGCGGCAAAACTAAGTAACTTAGACCTTATGACGTCAACAGGTAGGATAAGGAAAAATTGAAAATATAAGAGCAAAATAGTAGGGGTTTGCGCATTTTAATAGTAGTAAAGTATAGCTGTAGATTTTACAAAGCTAACAAGGGAATGCTTGTATTCATATTGCTGCAAAGGGGCCCGGGGGTCTTACAATGTTCGAGGCTGGGGGGCGGCAAAGCCCCCCCCCCCCAAAAGGAGCTCGGGGGGGACCGATCCCCCCCAACTTTACTTTACGCCCCTGAACACTCGCACACACTTCCTCACTGTAATAATTGTTACACACATTCACCATTTTGGACAAAGGCAACCTGGGCAATGTTGTTGTGCAGCAGTGCTCTCATGTTTGCAGCGTTTGCCACTTCAGGCTAACTCACCCATCTCACCCAGCACACAATGTACGAACACTAACAGCAAAGGCTTTCACGGCTGGAGTCGAATGGAGAACCAGTAGAATCCGGGCTAATGCCGAAATGAAAGTTCGCTTTTATTTCGACCACGGCTCATCAGCCCGGATTCTAATGGTTCTTCAATATACGAAGACATTGCACAAACAACTCGGTGGGCTTGTAAGCAACCCAAAAGCTTGAAGTCGCTCTTAAAATAATTATAAGAAACGAAACCAAGCACGCTGTGATCTCGCACACCTGCATTATGTTCAATATGCTGCATTATTAAAAAATAAGTAACACTTACGATTAGTGAACCAACTGATCCAAGTGATGTAGTAATTGTTACTAATAGAAACAAAGAAATTACAACCATTTTGTGGTCACTATACGAAGCTTTCGTTGTCAGTATTCAGTACAAGGCGTTTACCTTTAAATATATTTAGACATAGGCTACTGGTTAAGAATCCGATTGTGATGACGTGCGAAGGTTACTACAAGTATAAGAAGTCATAACTTATGTCCGTCTGCATTCCACGTAGTCCAAACATGAAAATTGCATTTTAATTTTTGTTTTGCGCAATGGTAGTTTTCATCAACACACTAAATAATAATGGCATATGCTAAGCCTTTCTCTTAGCCGTGGTAATTTGGCAGGTACTCAATATGAAATTCATCCATGCCATAATGGTCCAGGTATAGTCTTCTTTGACCAATCAGATCATTCGAGTGCCTACTCCTAGGTACCGTATAATATAGTGTAGCCAGCATGATTCACTACCAGTCTCCATACTTAGAGTTCTATGTAGGACATTCGTTCCCGCCAGAAATATATATTTTTTATTTCTGTCAGGTCTCTAATGATCAGCTATTGAAAGAACCGGTCCGAGTTTACTCGAACATCAAAATTAGTAGATAGAGAAAATGAGTAATTTCATGGTAAATAATTTTCCTATGGTTAAATTTCCGATATCTTGGGGGGGGGGGGGGGAGGGGGTGTCCACCTGACGTCACTGGAGGTGAGGTAAATTCTAGGTAGGATTTTGCGCAAAACCAAATAGTTTTTTGGGAAAGCAACCTGTCTGGTTTCGTTACTCAATTTAACACCTAAAACATGCCTGAAGGTAGAAATCATCGATAGAAAGGTTTCGCAGAAAAATTATTTTTTAGTAATTTTTCATTAAAATTTAGTTATTTTTAATTTTTTGCCCCCAGAAGCAAACTATCAAGTAACATTAATAACGACTACAGTATATGTGCATTTAAAAGAAATTGTAGGAGCTGTTTTTGAGAAAAAAATTTAAAGCCGTTTTTTGGAGTTTTTTGAAAATAAAAACCCCCCAAATTGAGTTAGCCCAAAATAAATTGATTTTTATGAACCTACATGACAAATTTAATCAAAATTGACCGAGTAGTTTGCCCAGAAATCGATGAACAGACAGAGTGACAGACAGAGCGACAGACAGAGCGACAGACAGACATTTCGTAAAAAGCACTTTTTAGGGTTCCTGGGACCTCTTAACGAGTAAATCCGTTGAAATCTCGGAATCAAAAATTTCGACCATCACAAAGCTTTCCTTATCCTACGTATAAATTGGAAAGCAAAAACGGAGCAGGTGGTCCCAGGTTTCAACAAATATTTTTGGCTTGCTCGTTATCTCTCCTCTATTAGAACTGTAGACATATGTATAGCATAAATTCGTCTGTAGGTAAACTTACTTAAAGTGGAAACCAGCGGGCGTTGTTTCCACAATTCTTCCACTAAGAATTATTGGACTAGGATAAAACTAGACGACCTTCTGGTTTGCATTCATTCATACGTGTATACCGTATAATACTGCAATGCATTAAGAAAGCGTGTGTGTGTTTCTAACGCCTGCTTTCAGCATTTCTGCTTTAAGCAACCCTGTCAGCCTGGCGGGGGGAGTGAGTCTGTTTGTTACCTTGAGGCACCCTAAGGGCAGACTCTTTCACCTCGGGAAAGGGGAGTTGACTAACAGGGTGGACCTCCTGATTATAGTGGATTCCGAACCACTTGGGGAACATGGTAAAGTCACACGATTAAATCGGAGGTGACCAGTACTCGACTTATACTGCCTGAGCGAGTTATCATGTCCCACCAGGTTCCCCTGCCAACGCTGTGCACACTACCAAGTTGCCGCAGTTTGAAACATGCTTTGCTCTAATGGAATCAACATGGTAAGGCCGTTGGCATTAAGAAAGCTAATAGATTTACTTTAAATCAGACGCATGTTAACTATACAAACAATAAAGAAATGCAATATAATATAATGAAATGAAAACATAATACCAAACAATAAAATAAGCAATAACTAGGTAACACAAAACACGAAGTAAATATATTCTAGGCTATTATTAACAACCAATTTATAATATAAATACAGTAAATCACTTTAATACCGGTGCGCTAGTTTTTAATCTACAGTATTTTAAATGATTCATCAAATCACATGGATGGCTAGGCCAGGAAATTATTATAAAATACAGTATAAAGCAAATGGTCCATATATGATTAAGCCGAACCGACTGTATGTTAACAACCTCAGCATACCTTAAATTAATAAAAGTCATATTCATCTGTGGAAATTGCCAAAAAAGGCCCAATCCACGCATATCACGTGAAACACAAATTTCTCCCTTTTACACGTTTGAAGGATCTCATTTTGCCGCAACCCATTGCTCTCCAGCGGGCCTACTACGCCGTTTAATATTAACTTAATCTGGGGGTTAAAAATTTAAACAAGATAATTTTAGAATGGAAAGTGATATTCAAAATGGTTTTGTTTACATTTTCAACCCAGATTAAGTTAATATTATACGTCATATACTGTATATAACAAGTAGACCCACAGTAAGAAAATCGCTCCTGCGCCGCCAAATATTGGTTATAGCTAGATTCCCAAATCCCAAAGTCATCAGATAATCTATACACATTGTTACAGTAGGCTATAGGAATATTACACGCACCTAAAAAATATACAAAGTTAAAAAAAAGTCTTCTTGACCGACCCCTTTCCAAGATACGATAGCAAATACCCCAGTGAGATACGCCTGGGTTGTGGGGTACAGGGTGTCATTAGTACATAATTCTCTTACGACTGTATGAAATTAACACTACTTGAGTCTTGAAAATGTCTACGCATGAAGGACTTTTTCGATCAGCCACGATCTTATGGGAGTCGCACGGGTTGATAGGCACTTCAACGTTCGGGGGTGCGGAACAGGTACCGGTCTTAGGTTTACCCATGAAGGCAACGTTGTAAAGGTTTGTTGTAATTCTGTTGCCCTGTGGGAATTTTAACAGTTCATCTGAGCCCTGCAGGCTGCCGTTTATATATGTATGGGCTTCAGTCTTTGGCGAGTTTCAAATGGAGGCAGAGCATTACTTGAAATGTAGCCGATGATTTCTTCTTCATTTGACTCTTTCCTTTTGTAGACGTTTATAGTTATTTGCTCGTCAAATATAGGTCAGTGCTGGCTCACCAAAACTCCAACTTGCCAAGGGTGGTCGCTGGCAGTAGTAAGTGTTTTTTCAATTAGGTTGTACGTACCATACAAAACTTCACCCGATTAAAAGGTTCTGCATATGTGAAAATCAGTAGGGTCTCCTGCATTCATATACCGACCCTGTTGCACTTCCCTACAAACTTGAAAATCTGTCTCCGACGTCACACACGGCTGACCAAGGGCCCCATACTTCATAAAATTCAATTTCCCATTACTGGCTGAGGTACCAAATACCCCAATACAATTCTTCTGGATTGTGTCAAACAGGTTGTCATTCGTACAAAACTCTCTTACGGTTGTATGAAATGCACACTTGAAAATTTCTACACATGGAGCCCTTTTTCGATCAGCCATTATCTTATTGAAGGCGAAAGGGTTGACCGGTGCTTCGACGTTGGACGTTGGAGTGCGAGCGGCAGTACAAGAGCTGGTCTCAGGCTTACACATGAAGGCAATGTTGTAGAGGCTTGTACTAATTCTGTGGTTGCCCTGTGGGATATTGTTGCAGTACACCTGAGATCGGCAGCCTGCAGTGTATACGTGTCCACCCTCTGTTGCAAGATCGTAATATCGACAGCGAGCATTCTGCAAAGATATAAAAAAACAAGAATTTAAACATTGTCCTCAAAATCAGCGCGAGGGAGTTGGCTTCTGCGGTTTTTGATATGGGTAACGAGATGACTTGCATCTGTACTTGGTTAACCGTTACAGGGATGTTGAGTCACTCATTAACTCACCGAGGAATGTTTTTTTTTTTCTTTCCAATTTATACGTAGTATAAGGAAAGCTTTGTGATGGTCGAAATTTTCGATTCCGAGATTTCAACGGATTTACACGTTTTGAGGTCCCAGGAATCAAAAAAGTGGTTTTTACGAAATGTCTGTCTGTCTGTCGTTCTGTCTGTCGTTCTGTCTGTCTGTGCGTCGATTTCCAGGCAAACTACTCGGTCGATTTTCATTAAATTTGGCATGTAGGTTCACAAAAATCATACCTCGGGATCATTTTTTTATTTGGGGCTAACTCAATTTGGGGGTTTTATTCTCAAAAAACGTCTAAAAAAATTATTTCCCAAAAACGGCTCCAACGATTTATTTTAAATTATCATATATTGTAGTTATTAATGTTGATAAAATGCGGGGGGTCGCTTGCCCCTTGATAGTTTGCTTCTGGGGGTAAAAAAATAAAAATAACTAAATTTTTATGAAAAATGACTAAAAAATAATTTTTCTGCGAAACCTTTCTATCGATGATTTCTACTTTCAGGTATGTTTTAGGTGTTAAATTGGACACCGGACAGGTCTGACGTATCTAAAATTTACCTCACCAGTGACGCCAGGTGGACCCCCCCCCCCCCGAGATATCGGAAATTTAACCATAGGAAAATTAATAACCATGAAATTACTAATTTTCTCTATCTACTAATTTTGATAAATTGGAAAGCATGTTCGAGTAAACTCGGACCGGTCCTTTTTTTCTGACTCCGCGATAGTGGGACTCTGCCCGCGCTCAATGGTTTCAAATTTTACCGCGCATTTCTGTGACGAGACTGGTGGCCAATCTTATTTAAAAGTCTACCACCTTGTATTATTTTTTATTAATAAACAATAATGTTTATTAGTCAGAATGGCGTAGAGGTAACGACTCGGACTATCATCCAGAAGGTGACTGGTTCGAGTCCCACCCGAATG
Organism: Psococerastis gibbosa; assembly: GCA_963971405.1. NCBI lineage: Eukaryota > Metazoa > Arthropoda > Insecta > Psocodea > Psocidae > Psococerastis > Psococerastis gibbosa. The sequence continues at coordinate 10,787,582 of OZ020490.1, forward strand.
CCAAAATTTTCTAGTGGTACAATTATTTATCTTCTGACTACCATGCTTCGGAGGGCATGTAAAGCCGGCGGTCCCGGCAGTCTTCCCTGACTGTCGATAGGTTAAACAGGAGGCTGTTGATGCAACCTGAAAACTCCTGTACCACGGGTAGTACCACCCCGACACGAATTTACTTTTATGTAAATGTGTACCTCAAAGGGTTAAGTCATGCTTTCCCCTGTTTCATTGCGAGAATGGTAAGCTTGTCTCAGCTTGTCCATTATCGCTTGTAGCCGGTGTAGCTTGACATCGAGAACGTATACAAGTTGGCCAATGACCAAAAATTCATACGGAAACAATACAAATAATGTCCAGAGTCCATGGGGTCGTTGGCATTGGACATGGGACCTATGGACCACTATAAGTAGGCCTGGGTCTATAAAAAGTCAATTAAAAAAGTAAGCAATAAAAAAAATAATGGGTAACGAAGATAAATACAAATTTTTTAGTTGATCAGGATTTGGTTTTCAGCAGCTATGCTGGTTGCCGGCCATCATACCAAGTTGAATCCAGCGGACCAGAGCAGGTTCAAAGCTGCAGATAACTTGGTCGGGTGCACAGTGCCGGTAGGGAAACATGGTAGGACTTGTCCTGGTCACCTCCGAACTAATCGTGTGACTTCACTGTGTTTCCGAATCCACTATAATCAGGAGGTCCACTGTCCTATGAGCTGGCATAGGACAGACAAGTCGGGGTCGCTCTATGGGCCCAAATATGAGGCCTATGTCGTTATTAACCCAACGAACACTACTACTACTACTACTACTACTAGCTATGCTGACATCCGTCCTTTTAGAAATTCATCTCCAAAACTGCAGGTTCATGTATTTCTAAAGACTTAATGTGAAGGCATAGCAATAACAATAAATTAGCGACTTCGGTGGCCAGGTGGTAGCGAGCTTGTACTTGTGCGAGTCTCTACACACCTTGCGATCGGAGACGTGTTGTAACTCAACACAAGTACCTACAAGGTTACATAGTGAGGCAATTGAAGAGGTTAATCGAATACATTCATTCATCATTCATACATTCATGGGATTGTTTGTACGCGATTAACCTGTCATAAAATATAAAAAAAGAATTAAAAGGGAATAGGCCTACTTCCCTTAATAGTTTATATAGGCCTATATAAGAGGATGGCAGATAATCTAACCTAATGTTTTATATATTCAATGGCTGTAGTCTACTTTGTTATAACAAGATTGTGTTTCAGCTGGGCCTACCAGGAAAAAATAATAAAGGGTTCACCGACCAACTTTCAAAGCGTAAAATCTGACGGAAATAATAATTTTATATTAAGAGTGTAGGGTACTTTCACAATCAGTTGTTTTTAATGACTTCTTATTGCTTTCCAATTTATACATAGTATAAGGAAAGCTTTGTGATGGTCGAAATTTTCGATTCTGAGATTTCAACGGATTTACACGTTTTGAGGTCCCAGGAACCCAAAAAAGTGATTTTTACGAAATGTCTGTCTGTCGCAATGTGTGTATGTCTGTATGTCTGTCTGTCTGTCTGTCTGTCTGTTCGTTCGATTTCCAGGCAAACTACTCTGTCGCTATGTCGATTTTGATGAAATTCGGCATGTAGGTTCACAAAAATCATACCTCGGGACCATTTTTTTTTATTTTGAGCTAACATAATTGGGGGGGGGGGGGGGTTTATTCTCAAAAAACTCATAAAAAACGTCTAAAAAAATTATTTCTCGAAAACGGCTCCAACGATTTCTTTTAAATTCGCATATACTGTAGTCGTTATTAATGTTGACAAAATGCGGGGTCGCTTGCCCCTTGATAGTTTGCTTCTGGGGGTAAAAAAATAAAAATAACTCAATTTTCATGAAAAATGACTAAAAAATAATTTATCTGCTAAACCTTTCGTTCGCTGATTTCTACCTTCAGTCATGCTTTAGGTGTTGAATAACGAATTGAGTAACGAAACGGGACAGGTTGCTTTCGCAAAAAACATTTTGGTTTTGGTGAAAAATTTTTTTTTGTTGAAAAAATGATAGAAAATTCACGGTCAAACGCATTGCGTGCCCTGCCATTATTACTGTATGGTAATGTGTTGGTCAGACCTATCTAGAATTTACCTCACCTCCAGTGACGTCAGGTAGACAACCCCCCCCCCCCCAGATATCGAAAATTTAGCCTTAGGAAAATTATTTACCACGAAATTACTAATTTTCTCTAACTACTAATTGATAAATTGGAAAGCATGTTCGAGTAAACTCGGACCGGTTCTTTTTTATTTAATTAACAAATCAAGATATTAATTATTTGACTCATTTAAGTTGTAGAAAACTACTTCATGCTTCATATTTGTACTAGGGTATTTTTAATTTTTGGTACCGTAGCGTTTTCATTAATATTATAGAAAAAAAATTTCATGTAAAATAGACTCCATTATAAAAAACAACTGAAAAACCAAAATTTAAGAATACCCTATTATATGATGCATAAAGTAGTGCTTCACAACTTAAATGGAATAATATTTTAATAACTTGCTTAGGTAATTAAATAAAAAAAAAGTACCGTAGTATTAAAATTTCAGGCTACCAATTTCCTACAAGCTACAAGCCACAATATTTCTTTCTTGCCAATAATAAAAAAAAAATCATGGTTTTACGAGTATTGTATAGGTATACTAATTTTTGTAGTCTTCTGCAGCTTAAATGAATACCTAATAAAATAATAACTTGGTTACTTAATCTTAATATATAAATAAGAAGTATTAAATTTCGGGCTGCCATTTTCCTGAGCGACGTGCACTCTTAAATGGAATATTTTACACTTAGACATTATTGTATATCTGCTACAAATTACAATATTTCTCTCTGCATGCCTTGCCAACAATGAATGAAAACATACTTGTAGCAGTAATTTGTACTAATTTTATTTTTGTTCGAAAAATTGATGGTTTACCGTTAGATAGCAGATTATGGGAATTTCAGTTTTTGCCTGCGTTTTGTATGAACAGGAGTCCATTTTAGGGATATTGAGATAGCGACCAATGTTCGACTTTCGGAAAATTTCTTCACAACTTTTCATTTCATGACCCCTCGAGCCTAAAACCACCCTCCGTTCAAAATGTTATATGTACATATATATATATATATATATATACTGTATGTTATATGTATGTATATCGATTTTAGGAAACACTCTAGCTTCCATAAATATTATTCGATTTTCATTAAACTTGGCACAAAAATTGATCATACAAATATTTTGTTCGAGTTCGTTAACCAGCTAGATCCACTATTTAGTTACAAGATGGAGTAATTGCCCTCCTCACAGGGCACGGACCTTTTCGGCAACACCTGTCTCGACTCTCGAATCAGAATGCCGATCAATCCTGAGTGTCGCTATTGGTGAGAGTGAAAACGAAACAGGGTGGCTTATACTAGCAGACTGTCCAGCAATTTGGCGTTCACTTTTGGAACACTTGGAGTTTGCGGTGGCCGAATCAGAGTGTCAAATGAACCTCAGGCCACGGGAGCGTCTGCAGTCTGATCGAGGCAATTATAATACCGGTATTTATTTAATCCCCTGGTAATAAAAATGTAAACAAGATAATTTTATAATGGAAAGTGCTATTCAAAATTTGTTTGTTTACAGTTATAATCCTAGGGTATTTATTTAACCCCGGTATTATAATCGCCTCGATCAGGCTGCTGAAGTTCAGCAATATGATAAAATTGCAGTAGAAGAGAAGGGCGGACTTATGGGCCCAAGTGGCGGCCTGAGTTCCTATACCCCTTCACAACAACTACAAGTTACAAGATGGTGGCTGATTGAAACCTTATATAATTCATTTCTCAGTTAATATTGGTCGCAGAGGAATAAATTAAAACCTGACTGAAAGCCCATATTACTGTCAACGATAATGGTAATTAACACTTTTTACGAAAAATCAACCATTTTAAAATGGCGTCCAGTCAAAGTGAAAATAATTTGATAAATAAAAGTTCATAGGCAGCATTGTGGTTCGAAATTTTTTTTAAAAAATTTTTAAAATTTGACAGCAATGAAAAGCCATAAAGCCCTGTTTATTCCAAACCAAGCTTAAACACTTAATTTATATTTGCTATGATTATACGGTAAATTACTTACATCTATGACAGGTGACCCAGAGGTAGCGGCAACAACTAGAAGAAAAGACAACTCTGCAAAAGCCATTTTACGGAAACTTTACGGGACACAAATTTGACTGATCAAAAACTGGTTACTGATTCTAGGATGTAGGAGGACTGAAAGGCATAAACTTATCAGTTCATGATTTATATAGGAAGCAAATGAATTGAAATTATTTTTAGCCTACTGCCTGGGCTAGCTTACAATGAATGAAGTACAAGGTGCAGGTGGCTGGCCGTACTTTGTAGGTGACAAATATATTTCCATACATTAGACAAAGGTCAGTGGCGTAGCCAAGGGGGGGGGGAGGGGTCAATGGGGTCCGGACCCCCCAAAATTTAGCAAAATAACAAATTTTTTAGAAAAATTCGCTGGGGAGACCACGGTCCCCCTTTTTCCAGTTTTGTTAATGTAGTTATCGTCTGCAAAAACCAAAATTTTTTGCCGACAAACTATTTAAAGCCTATCTTTTAAAAATCAATCCCCGGGGTAGCCCTCGGCCCCCTTGTTAGCTGTAATATTCTTTACATGTAAAATATAAACATAACTGCTTTCAAAGTGCGTAAATTCCACTATTTTGGGCCTATTCTTTTTCAAAATAATTCCCCACGGGGAAGACCCCCGGGCCACCTTTTCTCGCAGTAGGTCTACTATTCTTCGGCTGTAAAACCCAAACATTATTAGAATACGTTACAAGCCGTATATATTCATCAAAATGTGTAAAACACCACAATTTCAGGCCTATTTTTCAAAAATCTTCCCGGGGGATACCCCCGAGCCCCTCTTTGGTTTCCCGGCCCCGCGGGTGGGGAATTTGAGATCATGCCCCTAATTAGAAGATGCGTACTTCCATGAGAACGGCTTTCCTCTTTTCCACTATTTTACGATAATACGGGGGGGGGGGGGAGCGCTGAATGAAACACTACCCCATTCGAAAACCAATCGTAAGTGGGCAAACTATTTGAAAACTGGACCCCCCAAAAACAATTCTGGCTACGCCACTGGCAGAGGTATTATAGGTGAACTACCAATTTACCATTCTATTAGAGTTAAAAGGGAATCCCAATTGACTTTCGCCAAATTTTAAATGGTATTAAATTCAAATTGTACTTTCTATTTTTGGGACAATATTAAATTTCAGAGGTGATATCAATACAAGAACCGGTACGGGTGAACCCGTACATGTTCTTACTATTTATGAATTAGTATAGGTAGGTACCGAGGTCCGAGACAGATATGATAATATAAGTAGTTCCATATGGTAAAAAAACAGTGGCGTTGGCATTGAGGTAAATTGCCAAAATACCGGGGGGGGGGGGTCTTAGGAATCCATCTGTGCCGTGCAAGTACTTCTCAAAATACGGGGGGGGGGTGCCGGGTAAAGGCCTAGTGCCCTTTAAGGTACTAACATCCATAAGATCTACTGTATAAGATATTCATATCTATGATTGCAGTGCCGATTCAAACAATAATATTGACAAAGAACAGTCTGAAACTCCGAAATTCCCCACATAATAATAAAAATAAAAAACCTTATTTATTTATTTATTTATTCATAATACATAAAAAGTAAAAATTTTTGTGGTAGAGTGATTCTTTTCAAAAATTATTTTATGATCTGCGAAAAAAACTTTCGTATTTTTAATTATTCGTTTATTTATTAAGTTTTCTCAATCAATTCATTTTATTTCCTTGAAAATCCTGGGGGGGGGGGGGTGACTTGACAAGTACCTGGGGGTGGGTATGCCCCGTCAATGGACGTTGGTCTACCGCAAGAGGGAGGGGGTGGGGCCAATTGGGCTTTAACACCCTTGCGATGAAATTAATTACGGAAAGCAAGAAAATCTTCCTTACTTCCATTATTAGGCTATATGAATGTCTGTGTCTTTATAAATTAAATTTCACGCTGTTAAAAATCGCATAGCAGGGGATAACGTTCACCTCGGGCTTTGAATGAATGAATGAATGAATGAATGAACGAATGAATGAATATATTTTAGTATGATACAATGAGACAATATACAATATAACAACAATGTATAAAAATCACGCCACTGGGCAAATGCCCGAGTGTGGCCTACATCCGTTAACACAACGAAATAATCAGTAAAAGTTTGCTAGCTAGGCTACAATAAAATAGGTATACTCATGTTTAATTTTGTTTTTCGCACGTATAGTAGCATTGTATAGAACTGTATATTGTTATAATAAATCGACTTTACAAAGTATCAAATGTCAAAAACATCACGCTCTTTAACGACTTTAACATAATTAGATATTTCCTTTTTTATGATATATGGACTTCCAGAACTTCGGCATATCAATGGAAGGGCATTGAAATGTTTTACACCAATGAATAACGCTGATCTCATGAACAGTTTAGAATTGGGATGTGGGACCTTCAGTGGCTCCCTGCTTAAATATCTGGTGCTATGATGGTGCCTAACATTGGAAAGGGAGCAGCGCGTCTTTAAGAGCGTACATCCCACAGGAAATTGGCAGCCCGAAATTTAATACTTTTTATTTCTTATTTAATTAACTAAGCAAGTTTACATATTGTAATATTGGTTCATTTAAGTTGTATGCATCCGCTAGGTAGGCTTAGTAATAGAACAAAAAGTCATTATGTATTTATTTATTTATTTATTATAATATGAGGAGGCTGTTTACAAACATGGCCAATTCCAAGTTGTAGAATTTTCCAGGAGAGCGGATTTTCTGTTGAAAATTTGATTAAGTTTATAACTAACCCTAGACTTCTCAGTGCTTTTGTGCGCAATCTGGCTGCTTTTGCCACTTTATTTTGCCATGTGCAGGTGGACATTAATATTTTCTGCAAGGTCGGATCAAAACCACATTTTGTGGACAAATGGAGTTGGCCACGTTTGTAACCAAGCTCCTCATATAGTTATATGTTATATATATATATTATATATATAGTTATTACACGTATGAAGCAGTCAGGAACCAAATCTTTAATATCTTGCATTGTTAATTAAAAAAAAAAAAACAATAAAAAGTCTGTAAAAACAACGGATTTTGGGGTACGGTACCTAATTCCACGTTTCCACATTTGACGCACACTCTTAAGTCTACTATGTCGGTATCCCTCTAATCCTTCTGAAGTTGAACTATAACGGGAAGAGACGAGCTACCGTAGAGCACTTGACCAACCCCTCTCGCTTACCAGGGGGTTGAAAAACAAAAACTGTCATCAGGTGACAAGCCCAAGGGGGTGCCATTGTCTCCCACTTTGTCCCGTGTCCCTATTGTTCGCCGTTATTATTACGCGTTCAATTGTTGCTCTTTATGAGATTTCCTTTGACGTTTAGCGGAGACTTCATTACAGGGCGCTTCCGGTATTTTATAATTCAATTACTTATACACTATGCACCGCTTGCTGACTGCATGAGTACAGTATTTGTATCTAGACAGAGCCATCTGCAGCCATTACAGGCCCCGGGGCAACTGAATCATAATTTTCTCCTGTTGGAACGCCCCCGGGCTTCTGCCGTCAATATCCCAAAGAAGACTTAAACCTTTTCAGCAGCCCTGTTAGGCACCAATGCAAGAGGGCGACCAAGGAAGGCGTACGTAGAAGACCTCAAGAAACATATGAGATGCGGAACCTACTCGGAACTCAAGAGAACGGCCCAAGACAGGGAGGAGTAGAGAAGGAGGTGGAAAGATTTGCTGCAAACTAATCGCTAGATTGCAACTACAGAAGAAGAAGATTAGGGCTATTTGGCATTAACGAAGCACTGGGGTTTAATTAATTTTTTTATTTTATTTGTTTAAAAAAAGGTTAATCGCATACAAACAATTTAATGAATGTATAATGAATGTATCCCCTTGACCTCTTCAGTCGCCTCTATAGGTCATTACCCGTGTTGAGTTACGACACGTCTCCGATCGCATGGCGTGTAAAGACTCGCACAAGTGCAAGCACGTTACCACCTGGCCATCGAAGTCGATAATACATGGGTTTATTTTTTAATACCGCATTAGTAAGGGACTAAGGGGTCAAAATACTCCAAAATTACCCCAAACAGCTATCCAAAATTGCATTAGAGAGAACTAAAGCGTGATATATGATGTGTATTCATTCATTTGTAGAATATCCCTCCCTCAATTATTAGTCTAAATGTATAAATATAATTACTTATTCTCTTGGAAATCCCATAATCATACTATGATCCCACTTCATATTTGTTACCACTTTCATTCATATCTTCCATTGTCGAATATGCTGTTTGTATGAAGCATATACTATAAAACTAATTGAAATCGATGACTATATGTACTTTCTCTCCCGTGAATATAGCCTAGCCCTAGCTTACAATAGGCGCCTATACAGGCGCGGATCTACAAGGGGGGGGGGGCTATGGGTGCTACAGCCCCCCCCCCCCATTAGGTTCCTCTCATAATGCGTAAAAGCCCACTATTTCAGTCCTACTTTTCACAAATTTTCACCTGGGGTTGACCCCTGGGCCGGCGGGCCCCCCTTATGCTCGATGGTATTAATTACCTATTACCTATATATAGTATAGAACCCTAATTGCTCTGAAAATGTGTAAAACCCCAATATTTCAGCCCTATTTTTAAAAAAAAAATCGTATTTAATCTTAGCCCCCTCCTTGGTCTCATTCTAGATCCGCGCCTGGCGCCGTACAATATTTATGAAAAACAAGTGGCCATAGTTAATGTTAGTCCATCATAGCAACGGAGAAATTGCGTTATTTTTGGAGGTCATACACATTTCCAAAATTAATTCAAAATGTGTTCAAGAGCTTAATATTGATAATTTATGGATATATTTGAAGTAGGCTCACTGGTTGCAGATTGCACAGAAGGGTCGTATCGTCATTCTGTAAAAACTATCTGTTTGAGGCACGGCCTAACCATCTTCAATAAATTATCAGTACCCCAAGCATCGGTATCGGTACCTACTACCATGCCGTTCTTATATTAGCTTATTCTTGCTTGGGGCTAAAAATGTAAACAAAACAATTTTGGATAACACTTTCCACCATAAAATAATCTCGTTCATATTTTTAATCTGTAGCAGCGGAGCCTTTCTGCCCTTTATGCGACACCCGGGAAGAGATGGACGGAAAACATCTTAAGACGTGCCAGGCTCTTGTGAGGTTCACCAGATTATGTGTTGTATTAGGCTGCAAGAAAACTGGTGGCGGAAGCCTAATGTTATGGTGTAATTGAAAAAAAAAGAACAATATATATTTTTAATCTCAGGTTAGGATTTAAAACTTATCACCATATTAGGCCGGCAGGTGGTTGCTAATATCTCAGTAATAGGCTACTTAAATTTCTGCTGAAATTGTATGTACCTATGTATCTATTTTTTTTTTTTTATATGTTAAAGATTATGCGCAAACAATTCAATCCGGATAACCTCTTCAGTCGCTTCTGTAGGTAATACCTGTTTTGAGTTATGACAGGTCTCCGATTTGAATCTTACTTACGAGGCAGAAAGCAAAGGGTGCAAATAGGCAGGGAATACTCAGACTGGGAAAGCTTAGAGCGGGCAGTACCAGCAGGTTCCGTATTGGGGCCATTAATTTTTACAATGTATATTCAGTCTTTGTCAAAAATAATAAAGGGCAGATTCAAATATCACTGCTTTGCAGACGATGTGCAAATATACATACATTGTAAGCCCGATGATCTCGCCAAAACAGTTAATGATGTGTCTCAGCAATTGCAAGAATTAGCTAAATGGGCCCAATCACACGCATTAATAATAAATCCCCAAAAAAACTCAAGTCATTGTATTAGGATCTAAACGATTACTTAACGGGGTTGACATTTTAACAGCACCATTAGTGCAATTAAATGGAGTCCCGATACCGTATAGCCCCCAAGTAAAGAATCTAGGAGTGATATTCGATCAATACATGAGTTGGGAAGCCCAAATAAAGAATACATGTAAAAAAGTTAATGGTACTATTCATGCAATGTATAGGTTAAAAAATATGCTAGATGTTAGAGTTAGACAGACCCTAATACAGACTATCATACTGCCTATTTTTGATTACGCGGATGTTTTGTATGGGGGTTTAAATGAAACACTCAATTACAAGCTACAGCTAAGAATGAATGCATGTATCCGCTACATATTCTCATTAAAAAAAGACTGCCATATTACCCCTTACTATAATAAAATAGGCTGGCTGAAGGCTAGAGAGCGAAGAGAAAAGCATGCACTGCTATACCTCTTTAAGATTTTACATACTAAAAACCCATCCTACCTATCATCCTTATTTTCATATTTATCAGACTACCATAATTTCAATACAAGAGCTTCAAACAAACTTTCCATCCCTAATCACCGAACTAACAACTACAACCATTCCTTTGTAGTGAATACCTCTAAACTTTGGAATTCCCTGACTGACGAAACAAGGACCGAGAGCAGCTTGGGGAGATTTAAGGCAGCCTGCCATCAATTTCTGGGGAATGTTGTGTGCGAGTAAATGAGTGAGTGCATGAATTTTTCTTTTCTTATGTTTAGGCTATCTTTTTTTTTACAGGAAAACGATCTTTGTTCAAAAAAATTTAATGTAAACAAAAAATTGTGAAGGTTAGCTGGAAGAGTAGCCCTTCGGGGCTAAAGCTCGCCTGAAAATAAAGACGATATTTCATTTCATTTCATTTCATTTCATTTCATTTCATTTCATTTCATTTCATTTCATTTCATTTCATTTCATTTCATTTCATTTCATTTCATTTCATTTCATTTCATTTCATTTCCGATTGATGGGTATAGACAAGCTGCTACTACGCCATCGAAGGCTGCAAGACTTGGTGAAGTCATTCTTGCGCCTGTTAATTGTGTCCATGATAAGCTTGTCTTAGCTTGTCTGTCGCTTGTATCCTGTGCAGGTTGACATCAAGGACCAGTTTGCTAGTGGCCATAAATTTTTACGGAAACAATACAACTAAATTTCGAAAAATCTATAGGGTCGTTGTCATTGGACAAAGGACTAACAGACATTGTTATTATTTAAATTGCAGTTGCAATTCTGGAGTACTTACTTGCTTACTTAGACGGAGACTCAAAGAAGTAGCAGCTTAATTTCGGCTAATCTCCATTATAAATTGGGACTTATGACATCCACTGCTGTGTTACTCGTATTATATTATCCTTAACTATAATAGATGGCAAGCACTTTCAATTCACTTAATAAAGCCTTGGTTATACAATTGATGTGCCAAAATAAAACATTCAGCAGCGACCATTTGCTGCGGCAGTCACAGATCTTCTGTTCCACCAGATAGTACCTTGCTAAAACTGACATCTACAACGTAATCGGTAGGTAAGTAGCAAAATCAATGTAGGTATAAAGGTGAATAATATGAAGAGGTTTTAGCTAGACTATGCATCGGCTACTTAAGACGCAACAACAGGAGGGAGCAAAGCAAGGGGTACATTGCCCCCGGAAACCTATTGCCCCCTCCCTGCTGAAACCAATTGCCGTCACCCCTGATGGGTAAGTCTCAATAATACTTTTAATGTGACCTTGTATTAAAATTTAAACTACAATGAAATGACACTTGAAATTTTTGTTACTTCCATAAGACGACATTCGACTTCGAGAGTTTTTTCTCACCCTCGAAATGTAAATATGCGAAAAACCCCACTATCCCGCACCTATTTCAAATAATATGATTTCTCAAAAACAGCTCCATTGATTTTTTTAAAATCAAATAGAATGTACGACATATGTTGTTAATGTCAACAAAACGCACTACCCCCCCCTTAATAATTTGATTCAGGTTAAAAAAAAATAGTTTTTTGGAGAACCTATCTATCAATGCTTTCAAACTTGAGGTATGTTTATGTTGCTAAGGCGCCCATTCCACATACGTCAATCGTCAATGAAAAATTGAAAAATGACGTTTTAGCAGACATTAAAGACATACTAAAAATTCTGCTACCACGTCAATTTACGTCATTTTTCAATTTTTCATTGACGATTGACGTATGTGGAATGGGCGCCAAAATAGAGTAAAGCTGGCCATTCACGAGGACTTCAAACAGACTCGCACCAAGCCAAATGGCGCGTCCTGCTCCATTTGGCGTTAGCGCCATTTAGAGGGGTCATCACGACTACGCTGAACCAGTCGCTCCAAATCATTGAAATTGTACAGTGTGACGATATGGAAGAGATACTTTTAACTGTACAATTTGAAAGACTGGGAGCGACTGGTTCAGCGTAGCCTTGATGACCCCTCTAAATGGCGCTAACGCCAAATAGAACAGGACGCGCCATTTGACTTGGCGCGAGTCCGTTTGGAGCCCTCATGAATGGCCAGCTTAACAGGTTGCTTTCCCAAGCAAGATTAGATTTTTTAAGGAAACAAATATTTTTTGAAGTGTAATTATTGTAGGCCTTAATGATATTTTTGTTGCTGCTGTGTAGTAAGAATACATTTAATTTGATTGATTTGATCTGTAAATACTATGAATTTTGTTAATTTTTCTTCAGAAATCGAAGATCTATGGGTGGAGAAAATAAAATCACTGTGGTGGAACAAAAGCCACTGGATCCGAAATCTTCCTTTGCTAACGGAAAGGTAAGCGATCTTCTAGCAATGCAATGCAAATCTAACCAGTAGCCTACCTAGATGGACTCTTTACATGCTTAGAATGTAATATGACAGTTAAAGTACCTCTCTGATTATGGCTGCCAACTTTTTCTTTTGTTAAATATAGCCTAGGATTTGTAAGTATTTATGAGAAAAAAATATTCCACACACAACAATAATAGTATTCGTCATTTCTATTGAACAAAAATTTAAGTAAGTTACACATTTAATACACTTACAATACATATAGCTATTCCATATTTCTTTCTTTCTTACTTGCTTTCTTTCGTAGTTATTACTAATGTACATTTTCTGGCATGCTTCGAAGGGCTTGTAAAGCAGGTGGTCTCGGGCCTCCTTAGTTGAGTGTAAGATAGGTCTTTATAGCCCTAATTCCGCTAGGTTGACTTAGTAATAAAACAAAAAAGTCAATATTTATTTATTTATTTATAATTTTAGGAAGCAGAGAAGAAAACATGCCAAAAATTTCATCCGTTTAGAGATGAAGAATTCACAAGTGACAATTCTTCAATTTTCTTTAGCGATGACTTTTTACGCAGTAAAGCTAACAGGGATTTGGTCAAGAATCTGAAATGGCTCAGGCCAAAAGTAAGTAAAATCAAAATACAATATCATAATAGGCATATTCAGTAGGTATATACAATAGAAGGTTGTAATAGGCTACAATAGATAATAGAACTGATGATTTTTTTACAGGTAGATTTCCAGTGCTTACATTTACGAGTAGTGTTTTCACATTTTAGTTGAACGGTTGCACAAAAGTAGTTTATATCAATAAGGCGCCCATTCCATTGACCGGCTAGGGCTATTTCCAACAACGATGACGTGGTAGCAGACATTCAAGACTTAGGTAGCGTTTCCACCGATCTCGCATTGCAGAATGCAAATGACATTGACGGAAATTAGAATTTTTCTTTTTATAGAAATCTATTAAAATGTTTGTACTTAACATATGCCATGACGCCATTTTTTAATTTTAGTTTGTTTGTTTGTGATTTTACTGTATGATCATTGATCAATTTTAACTATGGCATTGAGGAAAATAAACATTTCCGTCAATTCTGCAATGCGAGGTCAGTGGAAACGCCACCTAAGTCTCGAATGTCTGCTACCACGTCACCGTTGTTGGAAATAGCCCTAGCCGGTCAATGGAATGGGCACCTATGCGTAAAATGGTGGTCCTTGATTTAAATTTTTATTACAGGAAATATCAGAAGAGGCAAAATTTATTATAGATGATACTTCCCGTGTCGATGTGAAGCAAGGATATTTAGGTGACATATAATATAAATACATATACAATACATAATATATGTATAAAACTCACTAGTTTAGCTATGACAAAGAAAAAAAGAAAAGATCGCGTCTTCCATGGGCGTAACCAGGGAGCAACAGGGGGGGGGGGGGGCACGCTCCCACCCCCTAAACATTTGACGAGGTAACACTAGAGCGCATTGAGTTTTCATTGATGAATTTTACAGAGTATAAAATAGTTTGGGGCACTTAAACTAATTTGGGTATAATGAATAAGATGTTAGTGTTTATAAGCAAAAAAAAAAAAATTCAAATAAACCCGCGGAATGTGATAGATTTAATAGAATTTTTTCACCTGCCCCCCCAGCTTTTTTTGAATGTTTGAATTATCGCGCCTTTTCTACTTAAGTCTCTATGATCGATGGTGGAGGACATAGACATTTCGTATATGAGGAGCATGAATACAAAAGGCGATTTGTCACAAAAAAATAATAATTGAGTTGGTGCCAGTATCACTATGGAATCATCACATTGACTGCTACAAAAAATTTAATAAAAAATTAAATACGATTCCGATCTTATCGAAAAATATTAATGAAATTATTACATCCCACAATGTAGATCATTTAGAATTTATGCTCCTCATATACTACATGTTTTTTTGTTTTTGTTTTTTAAAAAGGTTAATCGGGAATCGCGTACAAACAATTTAATGAATATATCCGATTAATCTCTTCAATTGCCTCACTAAGTAACCTAATAGGTACTTGTGTCGAGTTACGACACGTCTCCGATCGCAAGGTGTGTAGAGACTCGCACCAGTACAACCAGTACCACCTTGCCACTGAAGTCACCACTGAATGTATATACTGTATATATTGTACGATTTGATTTCGTCCTGTAGGAGACTGCTGGGTATTAGCGGCCATTGCAAGCTTAACTCAGAAACCTGAATTACTCAAGGAGGTCCTCAATTTTGACCAAGATTTTGACAAAAACTACACGGGAAACTTTCAATTTAGGTAATAAGAGGAATTTCCGTCCGCTTACATGCATGCAATAGGCTAATATTTATTTATTATGCGCTGACATATACTGTATATCAGTCAATTTGAAAACACGAAATGACCTTATTGCTCATTAAAAATCTTAAAAATAGCCTAAAACAATGTAGCCTACCAGTTGTTGGTAGTGGTTTTTAGTAATATCTGCACTGAGAATCATGAGAAGACCACCGGCTATCTAGTTCCTCATCATGTCCTCCACATACAAGCATTGGTCTATGGTCTCTATAGTTTACTTCCAAAAACAGCCATGTCTTCCACCTCTCTTTTGTTCCTAGGCAGCCCTTGTAATCAGAGGCGTAAAGTTTTAGAATGATGGCGGGGGCAAAACTAAGTAGACCTTATGACGTCATCAGGCAGGATTTAAGGAAAAATTGAAAATATAAGAACAAAATAGTTGGGTTTTACGCATTTTAATAGTTGTAAAGTATAGCTGTAGAATTTAGGAAGCTAAAAAAAGGAATGCTTATATTCATATTGCTGCAAAGGGGACCATGAAGTATGAACCACGTCTTACAATGCTCGAGGCTGGGGGGAGCTGGGGGAGCAAGTTGGACCGTGCCCCCCTCCCCCAACTTTACGCCCCTGCTTGTAAGTATCTAGCGCCTGCATAAGCTGGTTTACCCTCATACCTACTAGTAAGCCTGGGTTCATAAAGAGTTCTTCAGGGCATTATTAAACTTAGGCGGGGTTTCCACATACGTCAATGGTCAATGGTAAATATGGTTTTGACGTGGTAGCAGACATTTTTAGTATGCCTTTAATGTCTGCTAAAACGTCAATACCACATTTACCATTGACCATTGACGTGTGTGGAAACCCCGCCATAACAATACGATGCATGAAATTCTTCTTCCTGTCCGGCTTGAATTTGTTTAGCTTGGAACTTTTAGGTTTTGGCAATACGGAGAATGGGTTAAAGTGATTGTTGATGACCAACTTCCTACCAATGGCCGTGAACTTGTTTATGTCAGATCTACAACCCCAAACGAATACTGGAGTGCCTTGCTGGAGAAAGCCTATGCAAAGTAAGTATAGATTCCAATTGATGGTTTAAAATGGTTGTACTATATATATAGTTACGTTCCCGAGGGTGATAATTTAGTTTTTAAAAAAGATACCAAAAATTCCACCCCTACCTTCGATGCCGCTCAGCTCAGACTGCCTCTGCTGAGCGCCCACAGCCCAGGTGCATGGCCTGGGTTGCTGACTAGATGATTGCCCCGTCAGCATGGGAGCCCAGCACTTGCAGTTGCCAGGGACGTAACTATATTCATATATAGTATATAATAAAATCATGTCGTTTCCTTGTTGTTATATTATTATTTATTTTGTCGTTAACTTTTCTTTCTTTCTTTCTTTTCCTTGTCCAGTATTCCCTGGACAAGGAGCATATATTACAAAAATAAACAATACATAATAATACCACCCCGCATCCCCAAGCTAGCACTTATTTGGGACAAAAGACTCATACAGTGCTGCTAAACATGGCTTAATAATTTATTTTTGTTGTTTATTTATAATGTTTATTTTATTTTACTTATATTAATAGTAATAGTAATTTATTGTAATTTTTATAATTTCTCTTAATGAGCACTTCAAGAGCGATGAACTAGTGTCCAGACAAACCTCTCGGTTTTGAACTGAACTAATTGTGGTTTTTTTTCATTGTACTGTTATGGTATATTTCACCATGTTTATAAAAGAGACTTAAATGATTAAATATACAATATATTATAACACTGACAATTACCCTAATCCATCTTGTAGTTGTTCTCTCTTACCATTTCCTTCAGTCTGGTAACAGCGAATGTCTGCGAATTGTCCTCTAAGTCGTCGTTACATGTCTTTTATCACTTCAGGGAGCCTACCAATCAGTAGTCTAAAAGACATGTAACTAGCGCTCTGATTGGCTAGTAATGACGCACATTGATGACAGTAGGCCATAGGTACACTGGTGAACACGTGTGTCACCTTTAGACCTAGCTGTTCAAAGTGAATCATTATTATGTCATTTAGGACAATTGTCAGCACAACAGTACAGATAATATAAATAAAAAATATATTTCTGTTGGAAAACACTGTATATTGTGCTACCTTTTTAGATTAAATGGGTCTTATGAAGCCATCAATGTAGGAGTAGCAATGGATGCCATGGTAGACCTAACTGGAGGAGTATCCGAAGTTTACAGTGAACCGCACGATAAAGAACTTTTTGAATATATGCTCAAATCCTACGAGGAAGGCTCAATTCTTTGTTGTTACATTTGTAAGCGAAAGATTAACGATTACAATAAACTCCAAAAGCAACGACTACTCCTGCAGAAAGAAGAAAAAGTGCAGGAACAGCAACTGCTGGAGAATCAACTTCCAGAATACCATTCCTACAGTATTGTTTCAGTCAAAAGCCATAATTGCAAAGAATGTTTAGTAAATCATTCTTTGATTCGTATAAGAAATCCCTGGGGGGATAAAATTGAGTGGAAAGGCCCTTGGAGCGATGCGTAAGTCAATGATTTTAATCAATCTGAAGAGTAGACATCATAAAAAATGAAAACAAAGGGACGTGTTTAATATGTTTGCGTCCTGTGCAAAAATTAGTGGTATGTTCTATAGCCTAGTTCAACAATAGTCTTTAAATACTACAATTAAAACAAGCTCAAAATGTCTTCATCAAAATAAAGTATGTACGACCATGATAGGATGTCACTTTGGAACACTTATAAGAATCGAGCAAACTCGGTGTTCCGGTTAAATGCAAGTTTTCGAATTAACAAAGTGTTCCAAGTGCCATCCTATCGTGGTCGGGTATTACTTCGGTGTTGGAATTTCCGGTTAGACCTTCGAAATGTATTTGCGTCTTGTACAAATACTAGTATGATCTACAGGCTAGTTCAACAGTACTCTTTGAACGCTAGTATTAAATAAAATAAGGTCGAAATTTCTTCATCCAAATAAAGTATGTAATTAGGCTACCTGGGTACAACCACGATAGGATGGCTAAACATAATATTCTCCTTAGTAACTTTGTAAAACTTGCTGTCACTCATTGTTAAAATTAACGTTGTATAGTTTTACGAATTTTAGCAATGAGTGACGATAGGATGGCACTTGAAACAGTTATAAAAATTGAACAAACCCGGTGTTCCGCTTATGCAAGTTTTCCAATTTACTAAGTGTTCCAAGTGCCATCCTATCGTGGCCGGGTAGTACTTCGGTGTTGGAATCACAGGTTGGATAAGTTATGTGTTATTCCCATTCGTTCTATATGGTATGGAGGAATGGACTTTGACAGAAGCTATATGGAGAACAGAATCAGTGCAGTTGAAATGTGGGTTTACAGACGAATGCTATGCCTGGAGAGATCATGTCCCTAATGCTGGAGTCCTGGGGCGAATGGACATAAAATCATCGTCTTCTGCATGTAATAATCCCAGGGAAGATAGAAGGACTGAGGGCTCCCCGCAGACGAACATCCTGGTTGAAAAACCTGAGACAGTGGTTTGGCGAGAACATGACTTCCATTTTCAGAGCAGCAGCCTCCAAGGTCCAAATTGACTTCCAATCTTCAATGCAAGAAGCATTTAAAGAAGAATATTATGTCGATCATTGCCAACCACTAATTTTAACATCAAGATAGATTAGGGCTATACCTGCGCAAATTAAAAGAAAGCCTATTGACTTCTGAAGATGTACCATTCCTTGACTGTCAACTCATCTTTCTCCTTCATTTTTTAGTTCTTCAAAGTGGAATTGTATGTCTATTGAAACAAAGATGGAACTTGGCTGGAAGAATCAAGATAATGATGGAGAATTTTCCATGGCTTTCGAAGATTTTCAACAGCATTTTGACAGAGTTGAATTTTGTCATATCCCCACTCCTACGGGTAATACCAATACAGTTGATAACGGCAAGAAATGGTGAGCTAGCATTTGGTCTGTATTATAAGCGGTTTGTCAGTAAGTGGCACCTTGCTAAATGTATGGATTTAATAGCGAAAGGAGAGATAGGGGAGTTAACCAACTAACCAAGTAGCGTACGCATTGACATTGGATTCGTCCTTTTTATTTAAATGGACATGATTTCCAATTTATCAATTAGTATTTTTTTTCTTCAGGACCAATACTTTTCAACATACCTGAAGTTAGAGAGCAACGATAGAATGGTTCATCAGAACAATTATTATTTTTAGTACTTTTTGATGACAGTTGAGCCTTTTTAATTTTTTTGATCTCTGAATCAAACTATCAAGGGCGATGTAACCTAGTGGGATTTGTTTACATTACAGCACATTATCTGTGATATTTAGTTTAATGTGTTATATTATACAATAGGAACGTAATAGAAGTTAAGGGAGAATGGACCAAGCCGCTAGAAAAAAATGGTGTTAACAATAAGAAATTGTTATTTTCCCACCCTAATCCGAAGTACAACTTAAGAGTCATTGATCCTGATAAGGGTGACAATAAATTCTCAGTCATCATTGAATTGATGCAGAAAAGGAAGATGAATACGAGTCCTACAGAGATGGCTGTAATTGGATTTGAAGTTTTTCAGGTAGGTACCTATCGTATATTTCAGGTAGGTTATAATATATACAATGAGCACCTGAAGTAAACGAACCAATGATGGTGGACTGAAGTGTGATTTGTCTTGTCTTGACAGGTGTTAGGTATTCTATAGGTACCGGTTGGCACCATACTTGTATCAAATTATGTTCTATTTCTGTCTCTTATATTGTAACACTATGAAGCTGTCAGCAATGAGTGGGTTTCTATGGTCTGTGCCTCTGAAGGCAGTGACTGTGGCCTTTATAGTGACATACTACTGAATTGACTAGGCAAATTTCTTGAAATTTCAAGTAAATATTTTGCAATATAAATTTGGTGGAACTAGCATTCAGTTGACAGTGTGCGAGTACCTACTGACCTAATAGTCCTATAACTACATAAGGGCTGAGCTGCAGGCTTCTAGCAGGTGGCGGATAGCAAAAAGGCCACCATATGGCTGAATATAAGCTGCGAATATACATATAATATATACGTACATATATATAAGCAGTCCCCGACCAAGCAGCAGCTTAATCGGAAGGTATGGTGGCAAGTCTGCTGGTGGTGCAGGCTTGCCAAGAAAAATCCGTAGTATACCCAAGGATGACTATGTGATGGGGCAAATAGTTGCCGCCACTAAATAAGCAACCGCTACTAGGGCACTCTTTTGTCCTGGGGTTGGGCCCCGAAGGCGGAGGAACTCAATGAAGAGTCATCGGCATAGGGATGCAGAAGGCAACGGGAAACCACTCCATTATACAATTCCTTATAGTACAGTCAACATGAGTAAGTACACTCGGTACTCTAATAAATACTTGGCTTCCCTTTGGGGAGTCCGAAGTACGGTATTTACGTGTCTATGATTACGATGATGATCGCCAATCTTCGATAGAAGAGACATTCGAAGATCAATTGAGGATGTGGGGAAAATTAAAATTATTATTATTTATTTATTATCTGTAATTTTTACAGCGCGAACATTCAGGTAACGGCTCCCAAGAAATTTTGAAACGATGTGGTCTCCGGTTCGATCCGTACCGGCAAGTAAGTCGTCGCTTGCACCTGAGTCCGGGTGACTACGTCATTGAACCGTCCATGAAGACTCCAGCAAATGAGTCTACAGAATTCCTACTGCGAATTCTATTTGAAGGCAACGCTGAAAATGGAAAAGTACGTGGAACTACAGTACATTAGATATCGATGATTACTTTGAAATTGCAATAATACATTCAGGCCATACCCGACTACTTAGGGTCTTTTCGACTTTCGAAACTTATCCAGCCAGTCAGCGGCTAAGTTTGATGGTAGCTTATCGCACTATGAGCTTTTGAGATAACCTCTCCCTACACTTAGTGGCTGGATAAGTTTCGATGGTCGGAAAGGCCCTAATACTTATCAATTAATATTATGACGCTTACCTTGTTATTTTTGATGTTATTATTGAATCGGCTGACAATCTGACATTAGATATCGATGATTACTTTGAAATTGCAATAATACATTCAGGCCATACCCGACTACTTAGGGTCTTTTCGACTTTCGAAACTTATCCAGCCAGTCAGCGGCTAAGTTTGATGGTAGCTTATCGCACTATGAGCTTTTGAGATTACCTCCCCCTACACTTAGTGGACGGATAAGTTTCGATGGTCGGAAAGGCCCTAATACTTATCAATTAATATTATGACGCTTACCTTGTTATTTTTGATGCTATTATTGAATCGGCTGACAATCTGACATAGGCTAACTACGTCAGCCGATTCAATAATAACAACAAAAATAGTAACAAGGTAATTGTCACTAAAATGATAATTATCATCGTTGGATCGGGCCTTAATGTACACTAATACGATATGCCGTTTAGTATTCACTAATACTTGAGGTTAAAAATATAAACAAAACAATTTTGAATAGCGCTATCCATTGTAAAATTATTTCCGAATACGAATATCCCATCTCTCCCATATAGTAGTCATGGCAGATGGCACATTGTATGCTGTGTTTTCTTGTCAGAATATTAGTCCATGGTGATCTAAGCCAAACTTTATTATCAAGTACAATCTGCGGCACGGAGATAACTCGATAGCGGTCTCTATCGCTAGTGTAAATAAACCAATGGAAGCTACAGGGCCGGACTGATACACTTCCGGTTACAAATAGGGTTGCCAGATTAGAAAACAACAAGATCGGGGCAAAGTTACAAAATATGGGGTTTTTGTAAGTCAAAATAAATAAACATTGGCGTAAATTCCCAAAGTTTCTGGGCTTTAGGACCTCAAGACTTTGATTCATTACTCAGTCACTTCTGAAGTCTGCCTAGCAAATTATGTAACTATTTTAAGCTGTTCTGAATGGTGGTACGTACCAGGCGCGGAGAAAGGGGGCCGGGGGTCTCCTCCGGAGAAAAAAAATTGGTAAATAGGCCAAAATTAGTGAAGATTTACGCGTTTTGCAAGCAATACAGTTAAGATTTTACCGACGAATAAACCTACCACTGAGGAGGCCCGGGGGTTTCCCCCGGAGAAAAAGGTTGAAAAAATTGGTCTGAAGTATTGGGGTTTTAATCATTTTGAGTAATATATTTTTTGTCAATGTACTTGGTAAATGTGTTGATTTTTTTATGATGTCTTTCATGTAAAATAAGCACACTAGTACCAAGAATTAATTACCCTTTCGTTATTGTGGATACTATGCTTTTCGCCCCCCTTGCGGTGGCTTAGCCCCACCCCCCTATTTGCACCAATGTAAAAAAAAATATTCACTTTATTTTAACTTAAGGTGCAAATGTATACAGTATATCAAAAGAGTAACATAAAGTCATTCCTTAAGCAAAACAGGGTTACTTTCACACACACAAGCATTAAAAGTTTGTCGGGACAAATAAAAAACTACCAAGAAGAAAATTTGTTGACGATCTGGTCAGGATCGCTACTTCACGAGCCAGCCATCGATGGATGTAGTGCTTGCGAAATAATTAAATCAGGCTCTATATAGGCCTAGCTCGTAGGTATTTTTCTAAACATTTGTTCTTAGGCTTTCTCCTCATATTTATAGGCATAGATAGGTTTGAGCATATTATACAGGGTACCTATATTTATTATATAGAGTATATTAATAAAAAGAATACAATATTACAATATACAGTATATTTAACCCTAAGCCTCTCCGAACTCCGACCTTGATCTTGTGGAATGGAGGGACCAGTGGCAATCAAGATTATAAAATATATACTGAGACGAGACTGTAATAAAACCAATATTTGTGATAAGAATAAATGTGAAAGCGGAAATGAGTGTGCAAAGACAACTGCTAACAATGAACTACTGAACTGGACTGCTCTTCCTCGCGTGCCTACTATATAACTTATCATTATATTATATTATTTGTCTTTTCAATAAAATAATAATAATAATAATAATAATAATAATAATAATAATATGTAATATAATATAATAAATATAAATATTGTGTATTGTATTGTTAAAAAAAAAACTGACGATTTCATCTTATACTTTACATGTATTGTATAATTTAAAGGAAATATAAATAGCATTGTATTGTAATAATTCGTGTAGATTTTAACATTTTTAACATTTCTACAGATATTGCGGGCCCCTTCACCTAAGGTGTGCGGAGGTACCTACTAACTCTAGCTGACAAAATTAATATAATAATTACACCAGATTGACCAGACATAATTGTAATAATTCAGTAATAACAATAGGCTATGTACTTATGCCTGTACGGTATTGTAATGTTGGTAGTAGTGCTTCTGGTATACTTTAATTTGACTTATAGGCCTATATACTACAATAAAGTTTCACAATAGCGAGGAATATGTTTCCTATTTAAAGCTTTGGCACCTGCGGTAGTTATTTTAAAAGCTACGGCATTAGATCATGGTCGTTTCGGATTTGTTTATTTCACTATTGATATGAGGTAACCACTAACAATTGAGTTGCCTATTAGCAAAAGCAATCCTCTCCATTTTTTCAGTTTTGAGATATTCGCGCCATTTTTTTTATTTTTCAATACTTTATCCGATGAATCAGATATTGAGACGCAAAAGCAATTCTAATACTGTTAAAATTAGCTTTAAAAACTGTAATGTTATACCTCATGGCGTTGCGGCACAGCAGTTTTTTGCGGTTTCTGAAAAATCGACCTGGGTGGACAGGATTGCTTTTGCTAATAGGAAATTCAATTATGTGTCATCTGGAGTATTTTCACACAATTACATTCGTACGGAGCTTAAGACCTAAAAATTCACGCCGCCCCTGAAAAGATTGTTTTTATCAGGCTAATGCAATCCCTTTATCTTTCGGCAGTTTCAGTGGAAAACTTGAACTGCCTGCACAACCATAATGTTCCATTTTCTACTAGCGCTATTATTTTTTGTAACAACATCAGGTTTTGCCACGTCTCAACAGGCGAGTGGCTTATACGTACCTAAAGATGTCTGCAGTATCTGTACCTGTGAAAACTCAACCATTGATTGCATGTAAGTATTGCAGATCAGGGGATCCCAACCTGAGGTCCATGGACCACTGGTGGTGCTCAGAGTCACTCTCAGATATATCAGGTGGTCCACGGGCCAAAGTATAAGAAAATAAAACAGCTGAGTTATTGAAGAACCAGTAGAATCCGGGCTGGTGGGCCGTGGTCGAATTGAAAGTGAACTTCCAAGTGGAACATACCTGAAGGTAGAAATCATCGATAGAAAGGTTCCACAGAAAAAATTATTTTTTAGCCATTTTTCATGAAAAATGATTTATTTTTATTTTTTTACCCCCAGAAGCAAACTATTAAGAGGCAAGTGACTCATTGAATTTTGTTAAAATTAATAACGACTTCAATATTTGTGAATTTAAAAGAAATCGTTGGAGCTGTTTTTGAGAAATAATTTTTTTAGACGTTTTTTTTTAGTTTTTTGGGAATAAAAACCCCCAAAATTAAGTTACCAACAAAAAAAAAATTAGTTCTGAGGCATGATTTTTGTGAACCTACATGCAAAATTTCATCAAAATCGGCCGAGCAATTTGCCTGAAAATCGATGAACAGATAGAGCGACAGACAGATAACCCCTTTTTGGGTTTCTGGGTCCTCAAAACGTGTAAAGCCGTTGAAATCTCGGAATCGAAATTTCGACCATCACAAATCTTTCCTTATACTACGTCTAAATTGGAAAGCAATAAAAAAAGTATTAAATTTCGGGTGACCAATTTCCTACGGGAACACTCTTAATATTGGGGCTCCATTTTTAGAGTTGTCCATAATTAATCGTTTTACTAGTAAACGTTTTATAGTTTGATGACGGACAACTTATGTTATATTTTTCAGTGGGAAAAAGCTTCAAGAATCTTTCTCAGAGGACGACATTTGGCCAGTGAATATGACGTCACTACTGATGGATCTCAACACAATTGGCCGCATAAAAGTGCTACCACCTTTGCCACTCAAAACTGTGAGCTTCCGCTACAACAATATTATCTACATCGACCAAAAGGCTTTCTACAATCTGACCAAACTTGAGGAACTTGATTTGAGCCATAATCAATTAGTTAAGAGGGACCTTACACCAGAGGCATTTGAGGTACGGTACATTAACTTTGTGACAATTTAGACTTTTTCCTACAGTACTGTACTTATCATATCCTACTTAGGTGCCCATCCCATTGACCGGCTAGGGCTATTTCCAAAACGGTGACGTGGTAGCAGACACTCAAGACTTAGGTGGCGTTTCCACCGAACTCGCATTGCAGAATTGACGAAAATGTTTATTTTCCTCTATGCCATAGTTAAAATTGATCAATGATCATACAATAAAATCACAAACAAACAATCTAAAATTAAAAAATGGCTTCATGGGATATGTTAATTACAAACATTTTAATAGATTTCTATAAAAAGAAAAACAAACATTTCCGTCAATGTCACTTGCAATCTGCAATGCGAGGTCGGTGGAGACGCTACCTAAGTCTTGAGTGTCTGCTACCACGTCACCGTTTTGGAAATAGCCCTAGCCGGTCGATGGAATGGGCGCCTTATATACTTAGATATTATCAGACACTCACAGTATTTTGTCGTTGTTTATTAGTCCAGTAGGCACAGCGCCAACGGAAGAGAAAAACTTACACGAAGAATTATTTAATACATTTAAATATATTATTACAACTAAGCCGCAGCCGTGTTGGTCCAATAGAGCTGTGAAGAGCCTATAACATATTTTCCGTAAGTAAATTTACATACAGTGCGGTTTACTTAGGATAGTTTACATTTGAGTGGTATAGAAGCAAACCGTGCTGCTGTTCACAAATGTCTGAAATTATTGAGTTATTGGCACCAATGGATTCGTATCGTTAAAATCATTGAATTTATTATCATCAGATGCCAATTACGGCTTTGTCCAGCGTAAAACCATAGACAGGAGGTCCACCATGTCAGTCAACTCCCCTTCTTCCTATGGTGAAGGAGTCACCCCTGAAGTTAAGAAACAGAGACTGATTCCCCCCTCCCTTAAAGTTTAAAGCTGAAATGCTTTAAAGCCGGGGTCGGAAAACAAAACAAACAAACAACCTGACAACTTCAATTTTCAGGGACCCTACAGCCCAAGCGCGTATGAACCACTCCCATTGTTATCCTTGAATCTTTCCTACAATGAGCTGGAAGGTCTTGACCAGAACGTGCTAGATCATCTTCCCAAACTTCAAAGGTTGTTTTTGGCCCATAATCCATTAGCAGACACCAGAGGATTGCTGGATAGATTCACCACAGTGGCTATATGCTCCGTCTACTTGCTGCAGGTGAGTCCAAGGCTGTAGCCAAGGGGGGGGGGGTTCAGGGGGGTTTAAACCCCCCGAAATGAAATGACTTGATACTAGATAGAATCGGATTTTGGGAGGAAAAATAAAAACCACGATGTAATACCCGATGAAATTTCTAACCCCCCCCCCCCGAAAAAAATCCTGCTATGGCCTTGGGTGAGTCATACCACATACTAAAGTTAAGATAAAAGATATTAATCATATTATATAAAGATAAGCAAGACCACAAGGAAGAAGACCCAACGGCAGACCAAGAACAACCCTCGAGTAGCCGGAGAAAGTAGAAAAACAATGGCCGAGCTCAATATGTTAGCGTCTGACCGAGTCATGTATATGAAATGGGTTCAGGGTGACTTCGTCACGCAGCACTAAGAGGGAAGAGAAAGAAGAAGAAGATAATATAAAGATTCCATATTCTGTTAAAAATATACTAAATTATATATTATTATTTTTTATTTTTTTATAGTGTGGTGTAGCGTGCAGTATCCAGCACTGTCCACTATGGTGACCCCCCCCCCCCTGAAAGCAGGTGTTGGAAAACGAGAAAACAAATTTTATTCATTTACCTTTCTACAGGTTTTGGACCTTTCGTATACCGGTATAAACCATCTACCCGACACCTTCTTGTCCAATTTGCCCGATTTGGAAGAATTGATTCTGGAAGGAAATGAGTTCATTCGGCTGCCAGTTGAGTCTCTGTCCTACTCACGCAGTCTCAAGGTTCTCAACTTGGACAACAACCCCATCAAGATCATAGCTTCAGGAGAGTAAGTCCAGTAATGGGTCATTCGAAAATAGTGCAATTAAGCAGTTTTTTCCTTATCCTCTAATTTCGTTTATAACGAGGAGGTTACCTCTTCAACCAAAGTTAATTTGATGTCAGTGTAATAGGCCTATATACCATATAATACTACAACGTACCATAACAATTAAGCGTCCACTAAGTTAGTTCTCGAGTTCAAAGTTATGGCAGTCAAAGAACAACAAATATTGTTGCTGACATATGAAGTTCAAACTGGTGCGACTGAATTTCGCTAGATGGCAGTACTAACTTTTGTGTATGAGTGTCAATCGTAATTTGGACCTTTTTGCAATAAAATGTTCCTTGGCGTACTAGAGGTATGGTTCCAAAACAGTCTAGTTTATAGCAGACTGGAATATGAAGATTGATGCTCGAAACTTGATATAAAGGAAAAAGTTTCTGTTGTACCTGAGTTCACTCAATCCCAATGCGAGGGTTCTTTAATAGGCCAAAGCACTCGGTCAATTTCAAAGAAATTGGTAGTTTTAACTAGATCCCTTTTTGTAATAAGCAGATTGCTGAGAACTTGACCGGTTCTTACACGAACCTTCTTTGGATAGGTTTGCATTGATTTTCTTTTACGGTATGTATGCAAACATTTAGATTACAATTTAAAATTTTCATTCTTTTAGCAAACTTCGAAATTTGGACAAACTGACACAACTTCACATTTCATCGATGCCGGAACTCACAAGAATTGAAGAGAACAGTCTGGCTGATCTAACAGCTTTGAATTTTTTCGACTGTAAAATGAACGCCAAGCTGGAGCACATCTCTTCTGATGCTCTCAACGCTTCCAACCTCTCAAGGGTAAGCGACGAGGGGGTACTTGTGCGAGTCTTAACACACCTTGCGATCGGAGTCGTATCGTAACTCGACACAAGTACCTACCTATTAGGTTTTACTTAGTGAGGCGATTGAAGGGGTTAATCGGAT
This sequence comes from Psococerastis gibbosa, assembly GCA_963971405.1. Taxonomy (NCBI): domain Eukaryota; kingdom Metazoa; phylum Arthropoda; class Insecta; order Psocodea; family Psocidae; genus Psococerastis; species Psococerastis gibbosa. The sequence goes on from OZ020490.1 coordinate 10,815,816, forward strand.
GCATTATTTAAATTGTTTGTACGCAAAGATCTTTTCATAAGGCGGGGTTTCCACCGACCTCTCATAGCAGAATGCACATACGTTGAGGTGGTAGCAGATATAATTAATAAAGGCGAGGTATCCACCGACCTCTCATTGCAGAATGCAAATGACATTGACGGAAATTTTTGATTTTTGTTTTACTTTAACCCATAGTTAAAGTTGATCAATGTTCATAGAGTAAAATCACAGACAAAAAACTAAAATTAAAAAATGGCGTCATGGGATTTGTTAAGTACAAACATTTTAATAGATTTCTATAAAAAGAAAACTTCAAATTTCCGTCAATGTCAGTTGCATTCTGCAATGGGAGGTCGGTGGAAACCCCGACTAAGTCTTGAATTTCTGCTACCACGTCATCGTATGTGCATTCTGCAATGAGGGGTCGGTGGGAACCCCACCTAATGAAAAGAAAAAAGAAAAAACTGAATCAGGTCCGTCCCGCGTCTAGCTCGCGTCCATATATACACAGCTGCATTAGGAAATTCCTATTCGTTTACAATGATTTTGACTTTCCGCTTGTAGATCGACTTGAATGACAACAATATTCGATACTTTCCCGAAGATCTCGTCGCTGATTGGTCAGTTCTAAAACATGTAGATTTCCGTGGCAATCCAATCGCGTGCGAGTGTAAGAACCAATGGATTATCGTAAAGCTTATGCCTCTGGTGTCTATGCGTACGGATGGTCTAATGTAAGTACCCCACGTAAGGGTTAGTTTCGGAGGGCATGTAAAACAGCCGGTTTTATGCTATCTTAATGATAATGAGAATGCATGAGAATGGACCCATTGCCGATCGAAATGTACAAAACAAGCATGAAGGACGTCCACGGAGCCGTAAGTCCGTATAGTTGAGTGTCATGCAAACCCAAAAGACTAGAGCAGTGCTGTTAAAAATCCTCATCAATGACGAAGAAGACGAAGAAGGAGGAGATGAAGGTGAAGAAGAAGAAATAAGAGGAAAAAGAAAAAGAAGAAGAAAAAGAAGAGGAAGATGAATTTCTTTATATGTACAGTATTAACAGGACATAATGAGAACTAGCACCCAAAATTTGTTGTTTTATTTACTTTTTATTTTTCGATTAATTAACAAATTAAAGATTTGGCTCATGTAAGCTGTCAAAGACTAGACTTCCTCATGTATCATATAATAGGAAATATTAAATTTTTATTACCTTAGTGCTTTAATAAAAACCAGTGGGGACTAAAATTTCTCTGGGATTTTTGGAAAAACTGCAAAACCGAAAAGTGAAAATTCCCGATTATTTGATGCAAGAAGTACCTAGTCTTAAACAACTTAACTTAAATGAGCTAAATTTTTAATAACTTGCTGAGTTAATGAAAAGTACCTATTTAATTTTGGGGTATCAATTTTCTACGTATCATATTCTCTTAACAGTCCAATAATTTTCAAAACTGGTCAACCTGGACTTGACGTTAAAAACATAATGGAATGTACTGTATATAACTTGCATATTGTACAGAGATTTATAAATATAGTACCAAGTACCAAACACCGGTTGTTTCCCCACGCGCCCTTAGGCATGGGGATGCCCTAATTATTGAAGAAATGTGTATAAATTCAGAAAAATATAGGAATAATAATTTTTACTATTAAATCATGCATAAATTTATATTTTCAGATGTAACACTCCTGAAGAAATGATTGGCAGCAATCTGAAGAACCTTTATGAGAAAAACTACGATATGAGGTGTTTGGATTATTACGGCAACCATCCTGAACGGGATTCGACATTTTTGGTCATTACATTTATAATTGTAGTAGTTGTTCTCATCACTATTGGAATCGTATGGAAGTGAGTAGCCTACTTTCACTGCTATTAAATATGATTACGTTAGGATATTTTAATATTGTGTACCTACATACGTATTCATGGGCGTAGCTAGGATTAGATCCAGAAGGGGCACAGGCACAAAAAAAAGTTCTTTTAAGGGCCAACCGGAGTCGCCCATATTCCAGTTTCTGTTCAAACTTCAATTTCTCATGAAATATGGAACGCAGAACAATGAAAAAATGCTGAATGGCAAGAAGAATTATTTCTCCTAATTTTGATGTATTTGTAGTATAGGTATTACTCCTGAAGACAACATGAGTTTCCTATTAGCAAAAGCAATCCTGTCCACCCAGGTCGATTTTTCAGAAACCGCAAAAAACTGCTATGCCGCAACGCCATGAGGTATAACATTACAGTTTTAAAGCTAATTTTAACAGTATTAGAATTGCTTTTGCGTCTCAATATCTGATTCATCGGATAGAGTATTTAAAAAAAAAATGGCGCGAATATCTCAAAACTGAAAAAAATGGAGAGGATTGCTTTTGCTAATAGGCAACTCACATGCATTCATTGCTGGGGTTTATTGATTTCCCACTTAGACCTTTTTTTTATATAAATTGGGGTACAGGTGTTACCTGTGTGCACTTAAGCCTATTGGCTTATTGTGCCCCCTACTACAAAGTATCTACATTACTTCTACATCACTTTCTCGAGGCCTATCTCCCTCACGAGAGCCAGGATCTTGAGGGGATTCAGAAGTGGTAGGTCTTTTACATGTAACTGCAAGCTTTCCGAGCATGCTGCCCTTCTTCGTGCGATTGCATCGCATCGCATCGCAGGTCCTCCGCACCTTCATTGCAGAATCTGCAAGACTATAGTTGTCTCCCTAAGAGACTCCAGATATTTAACCCCAGGACCAAAGACGCCAGGCTTAGGCCAATAAGGAAACGTATGTGATGGTCGAAATTTTTAATTTCGATATTTCAGTGGATTTAGCCTACACTTTTTGAGGTCCCAGGAATCCCAAAACGTGGTTTTTACTAAATTTCTGTCAGTCTGCTAGCAGGCTGCTGATCGCCAATTTGTGACGTCATGTTTTGAAGAAAACATGGACAATTCATTAGTTCACGCCCCAATAGATTGAGATTGCATACAGCAAACTCTACCATTATTACTGTGTTGTATTGTACTATACTGGTCTGCCCGTTCTTAACTATGCAATCGTCCCATCGATCAATATCTATCCTGGTGCTAATTGAATAATAGGGAAGCACGTACTGGTTCACTCGCATCATTTTATTTAAGGTTTTTTAAGTTATAAAGAATTGGTCCACTCAATATGCCTTATGCATCCTTAATTCGATATGACGTTGAGTTACTCCTCCTTCGGGGCCTGTTTCTCAACCCCAGGGAAAAAGAGTGCCCTGCACAGAAAAGTCTGTGTTTTTCATTTTTCCCGGCTCAAACTTGGTCCCCTATCTGTTCAGTCGCCACTACGCGCTTCTATCTTCACCACAAGGAGGTGACACAGATTAAGGATATTGGTGTCTTCTCCTTTGAAACAATAAGGCATTACTCAGAAGCTCAGATACTTTGAAGACTGACCCGGGCTATAGCGAAGCAAAAACAGGGTCCAAGTTTTCTACTACAGCAGCTACCTTACTAAGGGAAGGGCTAACCAGAGGGGCACAATGTGAAACCTTAGCAATCTATTTGTAAAGGTTAACGCCAATGATGCAATACTGTTTAACAAAGAAAGGGTTAGCGGGACAGAACCAGGGACGTTTTCAGAAAATGTTTTCGGGGGGGGGGGGGTGGTGGCCAGAAAAATATCGCGTTTCTTTTACTTGAGTAATAATTATTCTTAATTTCTTTCAAAAGTCCATTCTATTTAGTATAATCCTTTTTCTCTCGGGAGGGGGGGGACGACCGCCCCCCCAAGGATCCCTCCCTGGACAGAATACAACCGGCAATGTAAGTCCAACTAACCCTTTGTTAAATAGTGAAACCTTAGGTTACAAAGTGAAGGCACCGGATTACAATATGTCAAAGGGCGCAGTTAGAACTACCAAACCCGACCGGTTGCAACATATGGAAGAACCGGTCCGAGTTTACTCGAACATGCTTTCCAATTTATCAACATTTATAGATGGAGAATATGAGTAATTTCATGTAAATAATTTTCCAGTGGTTAAATTTCCGATATCTCGGGGGGGGGGGGGGTTGTCCACCTGACGTCACTGATAAACTCTAGATAGGTCAGACCTTAATTACCACACAGCAATAATGGCAGGGCACGCAATGCATTTGAGTGCGAATTTTCTATCATTTTTTCAAAAAATAATTTTTTGTGCAAAACCAAATAGGTTTTCGGGAAAGCAACCTGTCCGGTTTCGTTACTCAATTTGACACCTAAAACATGCCTGAAGGTAGAAATCATTGATAGAAAGTTTTCTCTGAAAAATTAGTTTTTAGTCATTTTTCATGAAAATAGAGTAATTTTTTTTTTTTTTACCCCCAGAAGCAAACTATCAAGGCGCAAGCGACCCCCCGCATTTTTTCAACATTAATAACGACTACAATATATGTGAATTAAAAAGAAATCGTTGTAGCCGTTTTTGAGAAATAATTTTTTTAGACGTTTTTTGGAGTTTTTTGAGAATAAAACCCCCCCAAATTGAGTTAGCCCAAAATAAAAATAAAATGGTCTCGAGGCATGATGTTTTTGAACCTATATGCAAAATTTAAGCAAAATCGGCCGAGTAGTTTGCCCGGAAATCGATGAACAGACAGACAGACAGACAGACAGATAGACAGAACGACGGACAGACAGACATTTCGTAAAAACCACTTTTTGGGTTCCTGGGACCTCAAAACGTGTAAATCCATTGAAATCTCGGAATCGAAAATTTCGACCATCACAAAGCTTTCCTTATACTACGTATAAATTGGAAAGCAAAAATAAGCACCTAAAATGTTGATTTTTCAATTTCAGATTAAAAGGAGGCCGATGCCGACAAGGTCGTGAAATCGACTATACTGCCATTTATCAGCAGGCGGTTAGGGACGAGGAAAAGTATTAAAAAATGTCTTAATTAGGGTGGGTTGGAATTAAGTTATTTTACGCGAGTCCCAGGTTAAATAAGCAATTTAACTAGCTGTTGTGCACTGGGTTTATATAGAAGCATTGCACTGTCTGAATAATGACTATAGAAATTCACTTGAACGTGCCGTGTGACCCCATCTTTCCGTATTTAAGAGTATGCATCCCGTTGAAAATTGGCAACAGAGAAATTAAATACTTCTTATTTTTTATTTAATTAACTAAGCAAGTTATTAAAATATTGTTGCATTAAAGTTGTAGAAGACTACTTTATGCTTTATGCATTATATAATAGGGTATTACTAATAATGGTTTTGTAGTTTTTTCATGGTATCGATTATACGTGAAATTTCAGCTTTCAATCAGCATTTTTATGAAAAAACTACGGGACAAAAAATGAAAAATACCTTAATATATCATTGCACGAAGTCTTCAAAAACTTAAATGAGCCAAATCTGTAAAAACAACGGATTTTGGGGTACGTATTTCCTACGGGGCGTACACCCTTAATATAGTGAGTAGGTACGACAGATTTGCTTACCATCAATTAATTATTTTAGAAGATATTTAAGTCAATATGGAGAACTTTCGTATACTAAATTAAACATGGCGGGCATCTTCTTCGATGTGATTATCATCCCTTGCTTAATAATAATAATAATTTAAAAAAAATGTCCCAGAGGACTTTTTATGAACCCATGGCAAAATACCACAAATATAATTTCATTAATTTCAGTTCGTTACAAGCAGTTTTTTAAGTATTGTTATATCTAGTCAGTTGCCAGGTGTAGATTAGGTTGGTAGCACTGTTCCCCGATCTTGTCTATTGTATAACCTATATGTACTTAAATTTAGAAAATTACAGCACCATTTTGTTTTCATATTTGATTATTGTTTCGTATGTCAAGACATGTAGAGTAGTGGTACGGACTCTGACTTTCACCCGAAAGGCTGTTGGTTCGAGTCCTACACTTTCTACATTTTCTGGCCATGCTTCGGCAGCATGTAAAGCAGACGGTCCCAGGCTTTCCTGGTTGAGTGTAAGAGAGGGCTTTATAGCCCTAACTCCGCTAGGTTGGCTTAGTAATAGAACAAAAAAAGTCCTTATTTATTTATGATTGATAGCCTATTGAAACTCCTGTTGCATCGTACACCCGATCGTATTCTTGTACATTTATGATGAGTCAGAAAGTGCACAATCCTCTAAGATTTAACAATCGAGCGACAGAGAAAGTCAGGCCAAGGAGAGTAGTGAGTGGTACAGACTCCGACTTTCACCTGAAAGGTTGTTGTTTCGAGTCCCACACTTGCTACATTTTCTGGCCATACTCCGGAGGGCATGTAAAGCAGGCGGTCCCGAACCTTCCTGGTTGAGTGTAAGGGAGGGTTTTATAGCCCTGACTCCGCTAGGTCGGCTTAGTAATAGAAAAAAAAGTAAACATTTATTTATTTATTGAAGAACTTCATGCATATTTGCTCTAAAAAAAACAATCGTATTTAGGAGACGAATACTAGCCTACTACAGATTGGGGTAAGTACTCATATTGGTAAAATGAAGGAAAATATCCGAGAGAATAGCAATCGAAATAAGAAAAAAGAGAAGACATTAACAAAAAATTCCGCTGTATTTTATGCTAATTTATTTACATATTTATTTGTTTGAATTTTTATTTTCCCTTTATTTTCAACCACTTTCCCATTCCCACGAATATGCCTTTTTTAGTATGCCATGATACAGATGAGTGACCCTGAGTGGTAGTACCACCTTAACGTAGTTATTATTTAAACTAATGTAAATTATTAGATTATGTAAAAATGGCGTCAAACATTTCTATACTCAAATATATAGGTCTGGGTAGGCGTACTCAAAGCACCACTTTTGGGGGAGCATAGGCGGTATCTCGGAATTATCAAATTTAGGCGTTGGGCTTCAAATGAAAACTCTTCTAAACACCTTTCATTTGACGCATCACTTGTGTGGTTTATTAAGGTACACTATAAATTAAATTTATTATTTTAAGATTACTTATCGACCAAATTTTGCCCCCCTACACCTGCGCGTAGTCCGCCTGTTCGGAAATACATCACTGACCTTAATTGGAAGCTAAGTTTTAGTACACTATAACACACAAAGTTCAAATCTTTCAATACTATTTCAGGTACGATTTTCAAACATGTAGGCATTGTTCGTTCGAATAGAAGGGTTAAGGCCATCTCAGATTCTGTAATCTAATTTTATATTGAAATCCTATATATATATTTTAAAAAAAACTATCAGGCTGAAATACGTTAGGCCTTCGACCTATTGCTGACGACTTCCGTTTAGAAACAGTGATACGCTGAAATCTAATTAAGGCCTAAAAAAGTGATGGTTTTAGGAACTTTGCCCCTAATTTGACCTCACAGAGAGATTAAGAGACAGACGTTATGTAATTTTTTTTTAATTATTAGATAAGCTAAAGTCCATCCGTGTTATCGTAACTGAGACTGCTGTGGACGAGTTAAAATTAAATGAGCCAGCATTTACTGCGTACTGTATATAAACTTTAGTACCGTAATGTCGAAGAACATAATATAAATTTATAGCCCTAACTCCGCTAGGTTGGCTTAGTAATAGAACAAAAAGTCAATATTTATTAATTTAAGAATTTTAGGCACGGTTTTACATTTTTTTGGGGGGGGGGAGGGAAATTTGACACTAAGAATTAAAATGACTTTTTTTTATAATAAACTCATACATTTTACTTCATCACCCGACGGTCTTATTGTACCACGAAAAAGAAGAACAATCAGGAAAAACCATAGATTTTAATAGACTAATAATACTAGACATCGAACTCCCGTGGTCTCTGTAGGGAGTGTTGTGAAGCCACCCGCCATTGCTATAAGTGGATAGAAAGAACGGAAAGAACGCAATGTACCTGTTATTAAATGAGTACTTCACGACGAAATAAATTTTATCTTGATATAATTTCAGTTAATATTATCTTTTATGTAACTATTGATCAAAATCCAATGAAAATAAACTGAAAGATTACAATGGCGGCTGGCTTCAAAATATGCAGGGGAGTTCGTTATCTAGTATTATTATTAAAATCTATGGGAAAAACACACTTACAAAATATTTTCCCAGTGGAAAAAAGTGCTATTCAACATTGTTTTGTTTACATTTTTAACTGCGAGAAATTCTCGGCGAGAATAAACTAATACTAAATGGCAAAGTAGGCCCGCTGGTGGGATTGTAAGTATCGTATAGTTGGGGCCAGTCCCAGGGCCGGGTTTGTGGGGGCCCGTGGGCCGGAATTGTGTGGGGGCCCTTAGACGAATAGATCTAATCCACTATCAAATATAAAATGGAGACTCTGGCACAGGATGGAAAATAGATTAGAATAAGGCGATAAATCATTAATATCATGGCACGTTCCAATTTCCCGCCAAATATTTCAACAAGTTTATATCCTTTAGTTTATTGTTTTGATTTTTAATTTCTTGTAATTTTGTATGTTGTGGCTTTATGTGGGGGGCCGGGGGCCCCTTCTTTGTGGGGGCATAGCCATACCCGGCATGGGCCAGTCCAGTGTTGAGAAGAAAAAGGGCAAAGGATTCAGCTCTTACCCATTAGCAGGTTTCTTCCATTTTTACTGTATTTATATTGCTTACTGCATTACAATGGCGGATTCACGGGGCACGGGGGGGGGGGTGTCAGGGGGCAGGGGGGTCATGACCCCCCCTAAATGAGTAAATTCATAGTAAATTCATAAGATACCTAGTAATTTTTTTAAAAAATAAAACTCAACTTTTCAACAAAAAAATTACATTTTAAACTTACAAAAAACTAGTGACCCCCTCCTCCTAAATTTTCGGCTGGATCCGCCCTTGAGTCTGCATACAATATAATATGTACTATAGCCGTAGAATGTAATTGCCGTACCGTTTTCGGAAAGGGGCGTCATCTCCTAGCCTTTCGTCACCCTGAACTATCCACAGCCAAACCCTAATTTTGCCCTTCTTTCTTTCCCTGTGTGCTGCTCCAGTTATCTACGATTCAAATCAAATCAAATAATATATTTATACCAATTTTGCAACAATACAAGTAGGTATACAAATGACTGAAGTATAAAATTAAAATTAAATTTAAATAAGCTACATTAAATTAAATTTAAATTTCTACGAGGAATTAACCGGCCCAACTGTGTTTCCACGTGCTAGGGTCGGTGCAGTGTTTCAATTTAATTCAGATTTGTTATGAGTGTGCAGGTGTGTGTTACGTATGTAAAGGTGTAAATGTGTATATGTTAGAAGAAAGTTAATAAAAAATAAGTTTTGTTTTTTACGTTGATTAAAATGTTGATTGAAATAAAGTTTCATTGTTTTATTTATACCAGTTTACCAATGGCCACAAATTTCTACAGAAACAATACAAATAATGTCCGAAATCCATGGGGTCGTTGGCATTGGACAAGGGACCTATTTTACGTGGAATAGTAAGTTTTCTAGGTCTGTTCTTTTCTCAAGAAGCCATAAGTTTAGTAGGTGTTTAAATGAAGTTTTCATTATGCAACTTCTTACGTCTACGGGGAGCAGGTTAAATATTTTTGGTGCCAGGTATGTGTAGCTATGTTTTGCCTAGCTGAGATTTTGTCTTGGTAGAAGGAGTGAATATCTGAATCTAAGTCGTTGGCTGTTTAAAGTCTACTGATTGGCTGGTCGAAGAGGTCAACGCGGGTAAGGCCAAATACGATATAGGCAACTTACGATGACCCGTCACGTACAGTACATAATAGGCTAACTAGCCTATTTTATCAGATATTTTTAGATGCATTTTGACATGGCGTGCTGGCTTTATTGCCAAATGCATCTTCGAATGACCTCTATTGTCGAGATAATTACTTCTTAGTATTCTTCGAGCTACAATAGATACTTGTAAAGTAATAAGCCTTATTACTAGCTTTTGGTTAGATTTTCCTTCCTTCCTTTCCTTTCTTTTCCCTACCCTGCTACCTCTTTTAAGGTGGTAGCGTAGCGTGCTGCTTGTACTTGTGCGAGTCTCTGCACATCTTGCGGTCAGAGATGTGTCGTAACTCGACACAAGTACCTATTAAGTTAGATACTTATAGTGAGGCGATTGAAGAGGTTAATGGGATACTTCCATTAAATGGTTTGTACGCGATTAACCTTTTTAGAATTTAAAAAAAACGCGAAGTCATAAAATGAACCCGTGCTGAATTTAGGGTTCAACGGACCAACGGTAGATGTGCATGAAAATGTGATTGTTAATGATATAATAATATGACATATCGTAATAATAATATTACTCGATTATTTAAAAAGAATGCAGGCAATTGCATATGTAGCTGCGACCCGCAGGAAAAAAGTTGTTCCTTTCAGATTTCAAACCAAGGATCTTCCCAATGAAAACCGACACTCTACCACTGGACTATATTCCTTTGAACACGCAGGGCCATAAAGGGGGCACGTGGTAAATTTGGAGCTCAGCAGCTATACAATGTGTGATTGATACCGATGATTTATAGCCTTTTCTAGGAAGCTGTCAGCATGCATGCCAATTACGTAATTTAAGATAACAGGGAGTGTGTTGGGGTGTCAATGGAGATAACCTATCATCTTAAACTACTGACGATATCTTAACTGAAGGACCGAAGGAGAGCTGTCGAAGAACCGACAGTCGGTTGATGGTTACTGCTGTGTTCAGGAGCTGGTACTAAAAAATCGGTAAGTTGAGGGATTAGGTAGAAAGGTGACATAATTAATGGGTTAGTTAACCTTTACTAATAGAGTACAGAAATATTAATAAAAATAAATAAACAATCAGTCAAAACTTCATTAAACGGAAAAACAGAGGATCCTGCGAAAGAATCCGGTCAAATTTAAAAAAACAGCGATCGTCTGACATTCTTACGACGTGTCCCAGCCATCTTATGTGTTGCGCTTTTGTTGTTCAATGTACAATATAACAATAATATTGATAAACTACACTAAGTTGAAGTTGAACCATGCGTCACAAAAACAGAAAGATCTCGTTAAGTTGAATGTAGCATCATGGAGCGTAAATTTTCCATAATTTCTTCAAAAATAATTTTTTGCACAGAACCAAATTTTTTTTGTGGGAATGCAACCTGTCCGGTTTTGTTACTCTATTGAACACCTATAACATACCTGAGGTAGATATCATCGATAGAAATGTTCCGGAGAAAAATTATTTTTTAGTCATTTTTCAAGAAAATTGAGTTATTTTTATTTTTTTACTCCCAGAAGCAAACTATCAAGGGGCAAGCGACCCCCCGCATTTTGTTAATATTAATAGCGAATACAATATATGTGAATTTAAAAGAAATCGTTGGAGCCGTTTTTGGGAATAAATTTTATTAGCCGTTTTTTTTGGAGTTTTTTGAGAATAAAACCCCCCCAAATTGAGTTAACCCAAAATAAAAAATCTTGTCTCGAGGCATGATGTTTGTGAACATACATGCAAAATTTCATCAAAATCGGTCGAGTAGTTTGCCCGGAAATAGATGAACAGACAGACAGACAGACAGAGCGACAGACAGACATTTCGTAAAAACAATTTTTTTGGGTTCCTGGGACCTCAAAACGTGTAATTCCGTTGAAATCTCGGAATCGGAAATTTCGACCATCACAAAGCTTTCCTTATACTACGTATAAATTGGAAAGCAATAAAACGTATGGAAGGTTATCAATTTTCCAGTTATAACAGCTTTGGCAATGGAGTTTGCAATACCTATAAGACCCAAGACGAGTAACCCCAACCGTTGCCTTGCGCGAATCACTAGTTGGTTTGAAACTACAATATATATTAAAGAACCAAATCATAGTGCAAGAAGGTAAGGCCGAATTGGATAAGGCAGGCCATGGAACTGCTCAGTGGCGTAACAACAAAGCGCTTATTCCACATACGTCAATAGTCAATAGTAAATATGGTATTGACGGACATTTCAATTTTACTCTATGCCATTGATAAAATTGATCAATGATCATAGAGTAAAATCACGCGCTGCAAACAATAACAAACTAAAATGGCGTCATGGAATATGTTAAGTACAAACATTTTAATAGATTGTTTATAAAACAGTTTTCATACATTAAACAGATCGATGAAGGTCGATCTTACTTCGGATCTCCTATTATTGTTAGGTTTTATTAAAAATATTAAGTGTACGAAGACAACAAATACAAACAAATTTAAAAAAAACGAATGCAAATAAATTTCAAAAATTTGGTGCATATAGCCTACGTGTCAATAGAAGAAAAGTGAACAATAGTTGAAAAAAACATGTGGAATGTAGTGTATCAATAAAAAATTGAAATGTCCGTCAATACCATATTGACTATTGACTATTGACGTATGTGGAAAAAGCGCCAAATGGAGTAACATGCGGGGATATTCAAACTGATAAATTAATCCTCGGCTTTATTTTTGGCGAGTTTTCAATTTTTCTCCCTTAGATGTACATAAAATTATAGACACATTACTTAAAATTCTTATTACTCGCATGTTTCAAAATTTTAACTGTACATTTGAATTTCCCGCGCATATTTTAGAACCGTCACCTGACATCTTACTAATGCGGTATTAAAAAATTAACCCTGGTGTTACGTTAATCCCGAATCGCCGGAATAGGGCTGCTGAACTTCATATCTGAAGTTAGAAAGCATCAATGGAAAGGTTCCACAGAAAAAATATTTTTATATTGAAAATTGAGAATTTTTTATTTTTTTAAACACCCTGCCCCAAATTTCGTATCAAAGTAGGATGCGACCTAGTGTCAAATGAAATAAAATAAAATATATATTTGTTCCAATTTTTGCAACAAGACAAGTATACCTACGTAAAATAATAAATTGTGTAAAATTAATATTTAATTTAAATAAGCTGAATTAAATTAAGAGTTTTGTTTACATTAATAAGGTCTACATTATATACAAATTTGACGTGATGGTGACGCACATCCCTAGCATTGACGTGGACTTAATGAATCGCAGATACGTAACCGCCACGCAAAGGTTTTAAGTGTACTGCCTCTTTTTCTTTTTCTTCTTCTTCTTCTTCTGGCTCTACAGCCCGTGATGGGCTTTGTCCTGCTCGACAACACTCCTCCATTCAGCGCGGTTTTGTATAACGCTCCACCGTCTACTAAGCCTGCCAGATTTATTTCTCAAAAACCGGGAGGTTTCAGCATGGCTTAAACAGAAGTACAATATAGAAATACAATATAGGCCTATCTATACTTCTTTTTTTTCGACATCTAAGGCCAAGGGAAAATTTGTGAAAAATTGGCTTAATGTTGTATGGGGTTTTACGCATTTGGATAGCAGTAACGTTCAGATTTTATATGCGATGAATTAAGTAGGTAGTTGGAAACAGGGGGGGGGGGGGGCGGGGGTCTCCCCCCCGTTGAAAGTTTTTGGAAAACAGGCCTCAAATAGTGGGGTTTTACACAGATTGATAGCAGTAACGTTAATTAGAATTTAAAGGCGATGAATGCAATTGCACACAATTCTATTAAAATTTTATACTTCGTAAATCGTAAAAATCGTAAAATTACATCACTCAATTTCATGTCTTAGAGAAACAGGGAGATTTTCCGGGACATTTTCCAAAACCGGGAGATTACGGCCTCCCGACAACATTCACCCGTGAGCCGGGAGATTGGGCTGAAAACCGGTAGTAGCCTCCCGGGTAAACCGGGAGGTATGGCAGGCTTACCATCTACGGACTCCCAACTCACTAAACTAATGTCAGTTTCCAACTCATTCTTCCAGCGTTTTCGAGGATATCAGTCACTTAGCCTGGGCAATTGGTATTTAATTAATTATTAAATAGCTTAAAAATTTGTATTTTTACGAAAAAAGAATGACAATGATTTTAAATTGCAATTGACTAGAAAGCCCTCAAGGATGCAAAGCGAGGCTATATGGCGGTGCCGTGTGTTCCCTACTGTGACTTCTCAAGCTATGCTCGATTCTGGAAACCACCCTAAGCTTGGGTTACGGTACGTTGTCTATTAATCAGGCCTTAGTTTGTTAAAATTCGTCACCTAGCACTAAATAGATCAAGTAAGTACCGTGAACATTGGTCCTAAGTATTCCACAATCGTTCACTGTATAAATCATATGACCTTTCCAAGTTACATAGCCTATGTATCGTGTAGTGATTTCGCAATAGACCCAAGCTACTGCTGACATGTTATGATTAAAGCTGACGTGGTGACTCGAAATATTATTTATGCATGATTCTCAAGGTCAAGGCTTTCTATTTTCCATTAAGTGACATTATTGTAGTTGTAATTTTTTTAAGGTGCCCATTCCATTGACCGGCTAGGGCTATTTCCAAAAACGGTGACGTGGAAGCAGATATTCAAGACTTAGGTGGGGTTTCCACCGACCTCGCATTGCAGAATTGACGGAAATGTTTATTTTCCTCCATGCCATAGGTTAAATTGATCAATGATCATACAGTAAAATCACAAACAAACTAAAATTAAAAAATGGCGTCATGGGATATGTTAAGTGCAAACATTTTAATAGATTTCTATAAAAAGAAAAATTTTAATTTCCGTCAATGTCATTTGCATTCTGCAATGTGAGATCGGTGGAAACGCAACCTAAGTCTTGAATGTCTGCTACCACGTCACCGTTGTTGGAAATAGCCCTAGTTGGTCAAAGGAATGGGCGCCTACGGACTTTTTATAGACCCAAGCCTACTTATAGTGGCCCATATTAGGTCCCTTGTCCAATACCAACGATCCTATGGATTTCAGACATTATTTTGTATGGTTTCCGTATGAATTTTTGGCCATTGACAAACTGCTGGAGCCTAGGTTCTCGATGTCAACCTACACCGGCTACAAGCGATAACACCTATGTAATGGACAAGCTTACCATTGACGCAATGGAACAGGCAAAAGTAAGACTTAACCAAGTACAGATACGAGTCTAAGCTAGTAACATAATTTTTATAATAATTTATAATTTTTATACTAATAATGATTTTTTTAAACTCGGATATACAGACTATATGTAAACAAAGTGAAAGACATAGTAGATTAACTCATTTTATGAAACGACTCTATTTAACACCTAAAGTTGAAATGAATTAAGAAAGCATCGATAGAAAGATTCAGCAGAAAAATTATTTTTTATTAATTTTTCATGAAAATAGAGTCTTTTAATCTATTTTTTTTTTTTAATTATTAACGACTGCTATGTGAATTGAACCAAAATCGTTGGAGCCGTTTATGAGAAATATTTTCTTAGCCATTTATTTTTTGTGGTTTTTGGAGGGTAAAACCCCCAAAATTTAGATAGCCCAAAATACAAAAAATGATCCCGAGATAGCCTATGTTTTTTGTGCCAAATTTGATCGGAATCCGCTGAGTAGTTTGTCCAAAAATAGACGAACAGACAGATAGACCGACAAACAGACATTTCGGAAAAGCCACTTTTTTGGTAAACTTGTAAATCCACAGAAATCTCGAAATGGAAAATTTCGATCATCACAAAGCTTTCTTTATTCTACGTCGAGATAGGAAAGCAATTAGGGAACCTAACAATAAATAAAACATAAATAAAGAAACACGATATTCCTCTTTCCTTGCTTTCGTATAATTAATTAGGCTTCTTCATTTAGCTGTGTTTTTATTTTTCAATATTTACCGAACTGCTTTGTCAATGAAACTTATACTTTTTTATTTAAATTTGTTTTTGCCATTTCGCCTGCTGGGCACCTGGGAATTAATAACTTTAGAAAGAAATCAAATTATTGGGGGCTCCCCCCCCCCCCCCCCACGCCTTCGTGACGCCTCTGCAATGATGCTATTGCAACAGAAATCGCCTTTGTTCCCCTGGACCTGTTTCCTATTCTACAGGAAAACCAATGAGACGATGTCTGCAGATTTCATAGTATGCAACCAAAGTAGTACCCTTTATTATGACCGTGTCAATAGGTTATGACGCGATAACGGTCTTATCTCGTTGATTAACCCTCTAACAATCCGACAGATAGCAGCACTAATCGTGTTTATGAGCGAACGGCTGTGCTAATAGGCATAAACTAGCTAATTAAAGACATTTAGTATTCAGTGCAGAACTTGAACTCCTTTGCTGAGGTTTAGACATACTGAACAGACATGTCGGAGAGTGCTGACGAGACTTTATCCTTGGAGGAGGCTGCAGCCAAAGATTTGGAACTAGAAAGACTACATGGTGAGTAATCTATAGGCTACTGTACGGTTCAACCAGGAATTAAAGATAACGAAACACGGAGGTTCTTCGATGTTACGATACATAAATTTAGTTATGTTGTAGGAAGTATTAAAATAAAAAGTATTTCATTATCTTTAATTATTAATGGTTTGAAAATACCTCCATTAGACAATACAGTTGATAAAAACAAACTGGTTGTTGTTGTTTCCAACGGCTGCTTTCAGCATTTCAGCTTTAAGCTACCCTGTCAGCCTGGCGGGGGGAGTGCGTCTGTTTGTTAACCTGAGGCACCCTAAGGGCAGACTCTTTCACCTCGGGGGAAAGGGGAGTTGACTGACAGGGTGGACCTCCTGATTATAGTGAATTCTGAACCACTTAGGGAACATGGTAAAGTCAAATTCAATTAGTCAATAAGTCAAATTAAATCGGAGGAGACCAGGACTCGACTTATACTGCCTAAGCGCGTTATCATGTCCCACCATGTTCCCCTGCCAACGCTGTGCACACTATCAAGTTTGCCGCAGTTTGAAACATGCTCTGTTCTATGGAATCAACATGGTAAGGCCGTTGCCCGTTGGCAAGAAGAACGGTACAAACTAGTACGTATACGGTACCTACCGCAAACCCCTATAGTCTACAGGGCTTCTATTGGCCACTTGATTGATAATTTAAACATTTTGGAGTACCAGTAGGGACCCCGATTTCTCTGAAAAGGGAAGTCGTACTCTTGCAAAATCATATAAGATAATACAATGCACAATGCTAATAATAATAATTTTATTTAAATAATTATGTATTGTAATAATAATAATAAAATTATTTATTGTACAAAACAGCTTACATTGTACCAATTCCATTGCACAATACCTGCTCTCCAATTTATTCGTATGAGGAAATCTTTGTGATGTTTGACATTTTGGATTTCGGCATTTCAATGGATTTAAACGTTTTGAGTAGGGCTCTAGTTTTGAGGTCCCAGTAACCCAAAAAGTTGTTTTTACAAAATGTCTGTCTGTCGATCTGTGTGTTCATCGATTTGTAGACAAACTACTCGGTGGATAGTAACCTCCTCGGGTCTGCCTCAGGTTCTCGTTCTATTGTATGTAATGGTATCTCGTGTGGCACGCTTCAACACTCAAGTAGAAAGCACACTGATTTTAATCTTATCTGAAAAAACTGTCAAATAACGATCGCGCCATGTACGATATAAGAAGGTTTGCCAATTACACAGCTCCTTTTGGCGGCAACGTTTCTTAAGTCTCAAGTAGTCTGTCTGGCACTTACTTAGCCTATCAGTTATCGTGTCTGTCACGTCAGGCTTATAAGCGTCTGGTATGGGTGAGCCTCCGATAGTTGAAGTTCGATAAGTAGCTTGATCAGTACTGTCGAGGCATTGAACCTTCTTAGATATACCTCAACAAATGAGACGTAAGTACAATAGTAGACCTATATAGACCTGTGTAAAAAAAGAAAGTCATTTATTTTTACTAACAGGGTGGCGGTGCAGTAGATTTTTACAGAATGAGGCAAAGGCTTAAAGAGGCACTCCTTTCCGGACAAAGCAAAATTTGGCTACATATAATTCTGTATTTAAACCGTGTTTTTTTTTTAAAATTGTTTTCTATAATAGTGGGAAATATTAAACGCACATTCATCAGGCTACCTTATTAAACGTAACTGATAAAGTATCATAACGAGGCCACGTTAAGAACTTAAAGGGTATTTCGAATTATTTCGGTTTATAATGATGTTAAGAGGATATGCTACGTAGATGAGCACACCAAAATTTGTTGTTTTTATGGACTTTTAATTTTTTATTTAATTAACAAAGCAAGTCATTAAAGATTTGGCTCATGGAAGTTGTAGAAGACTATTTTGTGCATCATATAATCGGGTATTTTTACTTTTCGGTTTTGTAGTTCTTCCAAAAATGCCAGAATATGCATAATTTTAGTCCGTTCTGGTATTTATGAAAGAACTAAGGCACCAAAAATTTAATATTTCCTATTAGATGATGCGTGAAGCAGTCTTCTACAACTTCCATGAGCCAAATTTTTAATGCCCTGCTTTGTTAATTAAATAAAAAATAAAAAGTCAATAAAAACAACAAAATTTGGGGTGCTCATTTTCTACGTAGCATGTCGTCTTAATGAATAATGATGTTATTGCTGTTTATAATTTTTATTTATTTATAAGCGCCAGACCCGTGTGGGTAAACGCGCTTTCTGGTTTGTAGTTAGTTTGCCGGTGTTGTTGTCTGTATTGTGTGTGTATGGTATGAGTTGGTGGTGTGTGGCAAACTGCGATCAGGAGGGCATTGGACAACGGGTTGCCCAGTGACCGCCTAAGGGCCGTTTGCCGATGCTTGTATTAAACCAGTGTGTTGTTTGCTAGATGAGGCTTGCCAGAGCTGCTGAGTGTAGAAAAGGAATGGTGTGCTGGAGAAGTATTTCATATTATCACATCAAATAAGTTTGAATGTTCTTCCCTCCTAGTGAACATGTCCCTTCAAACACCCGTCACAAAAGTCAGTTTTATATGAATTTGTACAGAACCAACTACCTATACAAGAACTAACCTTGGTCTCAACAGAATGTTAGCCAGGTGTAATATTCTTAACCAGAAGTGTAACATAGCTATATATTCCATGGATCAGTAAATAGCATTAGGAGGAAAGCCTTATTGCAACCTGCGTTCATCAATCATGACAGCCCCAAGTCTGTACATATTTAGATGCATTTTACATATCTTAAAGCCTCCTGAGGTGCGGGGGACATTTAAAAAAACGGGGACACTCACGCCTAGAGGCTACAACACGAAGCAACAGGGAGACCCTGTAAGGCCAGCGCCAAGCACAGATACGTGTGAGCGACTGGATCCTATACTACAAGGTTTCGCCTACCTTAGAAAACTCCCGATTGAACTGAGAGCGGCGAGAAATGCTTCTAACTTCCCTAAATTGCTTAGAAACCATCTCTTAGAGAAAGCTTTCTACACTGTCATTGAGGCACAGAACTACCTGATTTTGACGATATTCTGACGATTTTATTTTATACTTTACTTGTATTGTATAATTTAATTGAAATATATATTGTATTGTATTGTATTGTAAACGCTGCGGATGGCAGATCCGGCTATCAAGTTGATTAGGTTCGTATATCCATAACCTGGAACCTCCAGAGATTCCAGCTGAGGAATCCACACTGCCGATCGCTGGTTCTCACCATATTGTATTGTGCGGTTGTACGTACATTGGTTTGTGAACGAGAGGATCTCAACTTCGTCGTTTCAATCAGTAGAGCTACGACCGTTCTTTTAGTTCCTTATCTATTTTATGCTGTCCGTAGTTTTATACTATGGAACATGTAACAGTCAGTCTTGTGACAATCAGTAGAGCTGCGACCGTTCTTCTAGTTCAGCGCTCTATATTTATTGCTTTCCAATTTATACGTAGTATAAGGAAAGCTTTGTGATGGTCGAAATTTTCGACTCCGAGATTTCAGCGGATTTACACGTTTTGAGGTCCCAGGAACCCAAGAAAGTGGTTTTTTACGAAATGTCTGTCTGTCGCTCTGTCTGTCTGTATGTCTGTCTGTATGTCTGTCTGTCTGTCTGTCTGTCTGTCTGTGCGTCGATTTCCGGGCAAACTACTCAGTCGATTTTGATGAAATTCGGCATGTAGGTTTATAAAAATCATACCTCGGGATCATTTTTTTTATTTTGGGCTATCTCAATTTGATGGGGTTTTATTTTCAAAAAACTCCACAAAAACGTCTAAAAAAATTATTTATCCAAAACGGCTCCAACAATTTCTTTTAAATTCACATATTTTGTAGTCGTTATTAATGTTGAAAAAAAGCGGGGGGTCACTTGCCCCTTGATAGTTTGCTTCTGGGGGTAAAAAAATAAAAATAACTAAATTATAATGAAAAATTTCCATCGATGATTTCTACCTTTCTACCTGTTTTAGGTGTTAAATTGAGTAACGCAACCGGACAGATTGCTTTCCCAAAAAACTATTTTGTTTTGTGCAAAAAAAAATTTTTTTGAAAAAATGATAGAAAATTCACGGTCAAATGCATTGCGTGCCCTGCCATTATTGCTGTGCGGTAATTTGTTGGTCTGGCCTATCTAGAATTTACCTCACCTCCAGTGACGTCAGGAGGACCCCCCCCCCCCCCCCCCGAGATGCCTGCAATTCAACTATAGGAAAATTATTTACCATGAAATTACTCATTTTCTCTGGCTACTACTTGATAAATTGGAAAGCATGTTCGAGTAAACTCGGACCGGTTCTTTTATACTGTCCAGAGTCTTCAGCTGGGTTCCGTCATTTAACGTAATTTATCTATATTGTTACAGCCAACGACATGCCTAGCTTCATCCCTTCAGTGGACGCTTTGCTCCGAAGAGCCATCCTCCAGTTCAAAAGCGAGTATGAAACATGTCCAGAAGTCGCAGCCTGTGGCCCTGGCAGAGTGAATCTCATTGGTGAACACACCGACTACAACGATGGATTTGTGTTGCCTATGGTGAGCATAAGGGCCTAGGTTTTTTGTATATACTACTACTAAATAATATTTATAAGAAGACCACGTCACAGGCAACCACTAAGCAATGCAGCGAAACAATTCGACTTCGATGGCCAGGTGGTAACGTGCTTGCACTTGTGCGAGTCTTTACACGCCATGCAATCGGAGACGTGTCGTACTCATCACGGGTAATAACCTACAGAGGCGACTGAAAAGGTCAATTGGATGCATTCATTAAATTGTTTGTATGCGATTTATCTAAAAAAAAAAAAAAAAAAAAAAAAAAAAACTACTCGGGAGCGGTGAGACCATAAGTAGTGGTAACTGTGTGCCTTTTAGTTATCCGAGATGCAGTCATTATATAATTCTCCTTCGGTGCAGTAAGCTTGTCGTCAAGTATACATATTTTCATTATTCATTTTGTTTTCACAACATGAAGTGGATTTTCGAAAGTGTACAGCAGATTGTTGGTGGACTGACAGCTGACAGAAAGAAGATAAAATACTCATATTATGCTATTTTTCTATCTTTTGCAGGCCCTGCCAATGGTTACAATCATTGTTGGTCGCTATAACGACACAAACGAGCATAGAATCAGTACCGGCACCATAATCGACGAAGATCAACCACACAAAATTAAATTTCCAGCTAGGGGACCCCTTTCAAAAGGTAAGTATTTTTTCTGACTAGGCAATAGCACCCACCAGGATTAACACCAATAGAAAAGGGTGGCCAAATAAGGAAATGGGTCCACTCAACCCTAAGGAGTAGCCTAATTTATATTCACCGAAATGTGGCCGGTGGAGATGTTGCTGGTTACAACATCCCAAATAGAGCAGGCAACGTCAAGACAGAGTATGATCTACCAGCTCGAAGGCCCACACGTGTTTAAATACCAATATACAATATATAATTACTAGGGCTCTATATTAGACAGGTATTGTCAACCGCCATTTTGTATCCAATTTAAGTTTGGTGTATAAGCAAAGCATTGGGTGTTTACCTATTTATTTTTAGAAATTTATCGTTGTTTATTTATTATTATTTTAAACAAACGTTCTACCAATTAGGGAAATGCTGAATAAAAAAATACTAAAACGTGTTTTTGTTCTTTTTAATATTTTACTTTCTTATAATACTTACCATATAGGAATTATAGGATACAAAATGGCGGATGACAATACCTGGGTATACAGTGCCTTAATAATTACTGTTCGCCCAGAAAACGCACTAATAATATTTATAACAATAAATATTGCTTTGATTTTATTCTTTGATGACCCTAGAACCATTCCACTAACGGTGCTACAGTAGCTGAAGACAATTAACTAACATTCAGAAAATGTTAATTTTAATTTTGACATTGGAGCAGTAAATTCGTAGAAAGTGCAACAGATCGACAATTTTAGCTAAATAAATAAGTAAAGTCCACTTGTGATCTTAATGTATTAAATTTGGAATGGAACCCCCATAAGTTTTGTGTATACAAACACATGCAAAGTAGTTCTTTCTGATTTGAAAATGCAGCATAGGAAATTTGCATGGGGAGGCGGGACTTAGGAAGGCATTACGAGAATGTCTATTGTGCATTTGAAAACTTTTCTGGGCGAACAGTATATTTAAATCTAGGAATCGGATTAATTAATAATTGGGATTTCACTTAATTTGCTAATTATTTTAAATAATACAGGCAGTGGCTTTACAAATTGTAACAAATTTTTGGTGCCCTTACGCAAGAGAACTGAGCCCCCCCCCCTTCATGGTCGTGAACTCTCCGGAGAGATATAATTGAAAAAAAATTGACCGACATGGGTACTAGTGGTTTACACATTTTGCAAAGAAGTATCCCTTACATTTATTTGGCCGACAATTATAAATGTAACTGCAAGCAGGGAAGGAGGTGTCAACTGTGGGGGAAATTGAAAAAAAAATAGACCTGACATAATTGATTGACTGTTTGTTACGCCACTGAAGACGGGCTTGAGTGATACTCGCTACGCTACTTCTACTATTGATTTCTTGCACGGAAAATGAGTTTAGTTTCTCATATTCTGCCCCAGTCTTCTTAAAAATAATAAGCAAATAACGTCAAATATAATCCTGTTGCGCAATGCAACGTTAATTAACATCGCTGCTCAGACAAGAACTTGCAAGACTTATCAGCCACGTTATATAAGATTACTCCATATTATATTATATATTGTATCAGGCTACAGTCGCCTAGACTCCTTTAATCATCATATTGTATTTCGAGCATGGGCCCCACACATAGCTCGTAATAGCCCACACTTGACTGATAGCTTATCAAAATGCCCTTTAGTGTGTTATCAACTGTCGCAGCGTAAAAATTTTGGATAAGACTATTTTATTTCTGACGAGTAGGCTACATTTGCGAATTATTAATTCGCGATCATTTAATAGGAAACGTGCCTGCATGAGCTTTGGGGAACCTTGTACTCTATATAGGATAGATGGGACATTTTTTTAAAAAGTTAAATCACATACAAGCAATTTAATGAATGTATCCGAATAATCTTAATTAATCTTCAATCGCCTCACTAAGTCACTTATACTTGTGTCGAGGTACGACACGTCTCTGACGTGTAGATACTCGCACAAGTACAAGCTCACTACCACCTTGCCACCGAAGTCGAGCTCGCCATATATATCTTTTGGAGCCTGGAGCCTCCAGCAATGTTTTTTCAATGACGGGTCACACTTCCATCCTTTGAACCATTGCAGCTGCTTGTTTTCCTTCATAATATACTAATTCGTACATTATTCGTAATATACTTATATATATTATTTATTTTTCCAGGGAGGCCAAAATGGGCAAACTACGTGAAGGGTGTAGTGGCAAATTTTCCTGGTGGTCCAATAGAAGGGTTCGACGCCGTTATTGTGTCCAGTGTTCCAGTAGGGGGTGGAGTGTCCAGCAGCGCTGCTCTGGAAGTAGCCACCTATACATTCCTGGAGGCACTCACTGGAAGAACTACACAAAAGTGAGTAAATATCGTTTAGAGAGTGACCTCCGAAGAAGACACCTATGGCTAGAACCAACCCCTTTAGCCGCATCAAGTGCCGGGTTTGGCCTTGTAGGGGCCCTTCAGCAGCAATCGTGTGGGGGCCCTTTCTCCGGCAGAAAAGTCTTAAACCCTTACGCGAATATTCAACTATCGTTTATTATAGGGCGCCCATTCCATTGACCGGCTAGGGCTATTTCCAAAAACAGTGACGTGGTAGCAGACATTCAAGACTTAGGTTGCGTTTCCACCGATCTCGCATTGCAGAATGCAAATGACATTGACGGAAATTAGAGTTTTTGTTTTTATAGAAATCTATTAAAATGTTTGTACTTAACATATGCCATGACGCCATTTTTTAATTTTAGTTTGTTTGTTTGTAATTTTACTGTATGATCATTGATCAATTTTAACTATGGCATAGAGGAAAATAAACATTTCCGTCAATTCTGTAATGCGAGGTCGGTGGAAGCGCCACCTAAGTCTTGAATGTCTGCTATCACGTCACCGTTGTTGGAAATAGCCCTAGCCGGTCAATGGAATGGACACCTAAACTCACGATGCAAAATACGAAGAATAGAATAGAGTAACGCGTGTGTATTCCACTTGTCATATTTTCTTCATTTATTTTGTTCATTAAAAAATGATGAGATTTTCGTTTTAATTATATACTATTATGTAGATACTTAACTTATCTATTATATATTAAGTTATAATATGGTAGCAGGCATAGCAATAATATTGTAAGTCTCTATACCATATTATAACTTAATTTATACCGTACCAATAGATAAGTTAAGTATCTATATAAAAATAGTCTCCTTAAAACAAAAATCTCATCATTTTTTAATGTACAAATGAAGAAAATATGACGAGTGGAATACACGCCAAAGGTATTCATTAATGCCACGGCACTTTTCCCGCCAAATATTTCGACTAATTTATTTATGTGCTTGAGTTTGTTGTTTTAGTTTTTTTTTTTAAATCTTTTGTGGCTTTTTGTGGGGCCCTTTATTTGTGGGGCCCTTTATTTGGGGGGGGGGGGGGTGGGTCTCCTGGCCCCATCGCCAAACCCGGCACTGTCTGTGGATGACCATCCATCTGCTATGTATAAATAACGAAGTCACCAAGTGCGGGTATGAGTCCCAAATAAACCTAACGACAAACAAGACATGTAACGTAGTGGTCTGACTTTCACCCGCAACGTTGTTGGTTCGAGCCCCACACTGGATGGCGACATTTTCTGGCCATGCTTCGGAGGGCATGTAAATTAGGCGGTCCTGGGCCTTCCTAGTAGAGTGTAAGAGAGGGCTTTATAGCCCTAACTCCGCTAGGTTGGGTTAGTAATAGAAACAACAAAAAGTCATGATTTATTTATTATTTATTGCAAACCATGGCATTGTTTTACTATTATCTGTTTACTCTGTCAGATCTGATTATTCCATCTCTTTTGTTGCAGACTAACAGATAAAGCGTTGGTTTGTCAGAAAGCAGAACACGACTTCGCCGGAATGCCTTGCGGAATCATGGACCAGTTTATATCCGTCATGGGTGTAGAAGACTGCGCTCTTTTAATAGATTGCAGGTAGGCCACTGTCTTTATTCTTTCTTCTTCTTATTCTGGCTCTACAGCCCTTGATGGGCATCGGCCTGCTCAACAACACTCCTCTAATCATCTCAGTTTTGTACTACGCTCCACCATCTACGGACGCCCAACTCGCGGAGGTCTGGTTCTAGTTCGTCCTTCCAGCAGCTTCGTGGACTCCCGTTTCTAAACTACTCCTTCCACATTGTCTAGCTTCTTCTTCTTCTTCAAGTTACAGCCGGATGGCTGGTTGGCAGCAACATGTGACTGACTTCGATGCCTCCACTCCCCTCGATCCTGGCACGCTCTCTTCAGCTCCACGTATGTCTTGGCCCCTACATCCTCCATAACTTGCTGCAGATAGTCGTTTCTTGGGCGCCCAGGTCGGTTGACGCCTTCTATTGTTCCCTCTATGATGCAGCTTACTAAGTTTTCGTGTCTAAGCAAATGGCCAATCCAGTGAGATCTTCTTTTCCTTATCGATGCAAGGAGAGTTTTACTCTGGTTAGAACGTCCTCATTTGTAACATGGGCTTGCCAAGGTATCCGTAGCATGCGACGATAGCACCACATCTCAAATGCTTCGAGTTTCTTTATTTGTTTCTCACTTATGCACCACGTTTCACATTCGTACAGAGCAACGCTCCAAACCAGAGACTTCACCATTAGTTTTCTTAGTCCAAGGCTTATGTTGTTCGACTCAAAACTTTTAGATTTTTTGTTGAAAGCCAATTTTGCTTGGTGCACTCTATACTCTATCTCTTGGTTGGACCGACCATCAGAGGTAATTTTGCTTCCTAGGCATGTGAATGTTCTGATGTTGTTCATGGGAGTGCCAGTTAAATGTGCATTTGTGCTCTTGTTCGGGTCAATACTTACTACCATCACTTTGGTTTTTACCTTGTTAATTTTCATGTTGTAAGCTTGTAGTCCATTTCCCATGGCATTTAGAGCTTCTGTCAGATCTTCTTCGCTTTCTGCCAGCATAGCAATACCGTCTGCATACCTGACCATATCTATTTTTCCCCCCGAGCATTCTTATACCTCTTGTACCTTCCAGGTCTTCTCTCATCTCTTCTCTCATCTCTTCTATTGCATACTGAATGTGGAGATTAAACAACACAGGAGAGAGTGAGCATCCCTGCCTTACGCCTGCTTTTATTACCGCTTCTTCTTCTGAGTCACCACATCGGACGATAGCGAGTTCTTTCTTGTCTTCCTTGTCTAGCTATAAAGCCAGAATATGTAGCAAGTGAGGAACTAATAGTTTTCTTTTCGATGAAAGTCTTTTTCATTAATGAGCTGCGGATATCGTTCTCAAATCGCCCCATCACTTGCAGTTAGTTTTTTTCGATTAAGAATACCTACTAAATAGTCGGTGCCGTTCTTCAGAATATCCATTGCATGACACTGTACTTTTTTTTTCAGACGGTGCGAATATCGGTTAAATACATTTTTATTTCAATCATTTTTCACGCATTAAAATTATTACAACATCACAATAGGCTACGTAATTCTCAATTTGAAATTGAAAAACATTCCTAATTATAATAATGGGATTTTAACTTGGTTTGCCTCTTCCAGGAGCATGCAGTCCAAATTGGTTCACATGATGGACCCCGACACAGTAATTCTCATCACTAACTCCAATGTTAAACATGAACTGACTGGCAGTGAGTACCCCACAAGGAGAAGACAATGTGAAGAAGCTGCGCAACAGTTGGGGTTGCTGAGTCTTAGGGATGCTACATTGGACAGCATAGATGGTAAGCATCACCATTGATTTTTCTTCTTTTTTCTTAAAATGCCTCTTATCGAGGATCATCATGGCAATTGCTGCGTCAATTTTCCATCATCAATTTTCCAAAAAGCCATCGACTAAATTTGGAGAAAAACTTTGCAAAAAAAATTAATTACTATCATGGATCCGGAAATGTGTAATTCCGTATCCCTATGAATAATACTTATTATAGGCCTGGAATTTCACAGGGAAGTTAATGATTATTGATTCGGTCCTGATATCCGGTCCAAATCTAAAAAAAATTGAGTCGAACAACATCAGCCTTGGACTAAGAAAACGAATGGTGAAGTCGCTGGTTTGGAGCATTGCCCTGTAGGGATGTGAAACGAGGTGTATAGGTGAGAAACAAATAAAGAAACTCGAAGCATTTGAGATGTGATGCTATCGTCGCATGCTACGAATACCTTGGCAAGCTCATGTTACAAATAAGGATGTTCTAATCAGAGTAAGCGAAATAAAAACTCTGGTTGCATAGTTAAGTTAAAGAAGAGAAGAGAGAAAGGAGTATCTGCAGCAAGTTGAGGGGGATGTATAGGCCTATAAATATGTGGAGCTGAAGGCGTGCCAGGATCGAGGGGAGTTGAGGCATCGATGCCACATGTTGCTGCCAGCCAGCTGTAACTTGAAGAAGATGATCCGGTTCATATTTTTGGTCTAACCGAACCGAGGACCAAAGAAAGAGCGGATGACCGGATCGAAATTAGGCCTACATTGTAAATAGGCCTACTATACAAATTGGGGGATAGAACCAGACCGTACCGACAATGTCAGTGGACCGGATCGACGCTTCGGTCCTACGAACGTCCTCAGTCCGCAGATCTGTTCTAATTAAGTTTCTTGACTTATTTTACAGAATTGGACAGCATGAAAGTGGACAAGGTCGTAGTGGCCCGCGCAAGACATGTCGTCACTGAAATAAAAAGAACTGAAACCGCCGCAAAGGCCCTTGAAGCTGGAGACTATAATCTGTTCGGCAAACTTATGATCGAAAGCCACAATTCCCTCAGGTAAAATAAAAAATCCCTTTCGGCTCAGGTGTAGGGAGATTTCATAAAAACACCGACCCCGCTTTTTCTTCTTTCCTTTAGGCGCCCATTCCACCGACCGGCTAGGGCTATTTACAAAAACGGTGACGTGGTAGCAGACATTCAAGACTTAGGTGGCGTCTCCACCGAACTCGCATTGCAGAATGCAAATGACATTGACGGAAATGTTTGTATTTCCTATTAAATTTTTTGTAATTAACATATCCCATGGCGCCATTTTTTTAATTTTAGTTTGTTTGTTTGTGATTTTACTCTATGATCATTGATCAATGTTAACTATGGCGTAGAGTAAAATAAACATTTCCGTCAATGTCATTTGCATTCTGCAATGCGAGATCGGTGGAAACGCCACCTATAAGTCTTGAATATCTGCTACCACGTCACCGTTTTTGTAAATAGCCCTAGCCGGTCGGTGGAATGGGCGCTTTAACACAGGGTTAGGGACCGTCTATTATTCACGTGAGGTTAGAAAGGGGCAGTGGTGGCGCTAGGAATTTTAAGGCGGGGGCCATGGAGGGGCATGGCTTCTATCTGGGAGGGCCAACGAAGAAACAAAACACTTTTCATTGGGAGTAGGTATACCGTTCAATAATTCTGCAATTTAACAAGATGTAAAATATCACAAAACTGGGGGGGGCCCCGGGGGGCCCCCGGGGGGCCGGAGAAACTGTTGGGGGGCCAGGCCCCCTCGGGCACCCCCGTAGCGCCGCCACTGGAAAGGGGGGGTCGGCAAAAATCACGAAATATCACAAGGGGAGAGGGGAGTATAGTAAGATATCACGTGTATTTATTTTTTCGCCAACTGCATGATCGTATGCGATTATACACGCATGATTACGCCTTCCTTCAATATTGTTTTTATGCCAGTCAAAAACGACCTGCAAACTTTCTGTCTAGACATTTTTATCATTGTCTACAATAGAATTAAATTAGATTACGGTATACTGTATTTAAAAATAATAAATAAAGTGATAGTTGGACTGCCTACTGTGTTAATAGTTATTAAAGGCAGAGTCTCACAGTCAGGGTGGAACCCATTGTCAGGGAACAGGGCAACGATTCGGCAGTGGGTGTTATACTCCCATCATCAGGCTTAGTCCTGAGAAGGACTGCTGGTTTCTGGACGATTGACTCATGGCGCTTGTATTATACTCGAAAGGCGAGGGCCGTGGTCATGTGGTTAGAGAGGTTGCATTTCAATCGGGAGAACGGTAGTTCGAATCCTGAGGGGGATCGGATTTACCCAGTATACCAATACTCGTGCCAAGTTGGTTTTTCTAATTTTTTTTTCTCCTTGTAGAGACGACTATGAAGTCTCATGTCCAGAACTAGACACCATCGTTGAGGCTGCTTTAGAAGTGGACGGAGTTTATGGAGCCCGAATGACGGGAGGTGGATTTGGGGGCTGTACTGTCACATTGGTAAGTTTTGGCTTAAATTTTTATCTTTTTGGCTTTATTTACGGTATAAGTTTTGCTAGAATGATCAATTATTTAAGCCTATATTTTTTTTTTATTTTTGAGAGAGAGAAGATTAATTCCTACTATTATATAACGGGGACAACCACACCTACAACATGAGGCAACGGGGAGACCTTGTAAGGCCAGCGCCACGCACAGCCAAGTGCAGTGAGCAACTGGATCCTTTACTACAAGGTTTCACCTACCTTAGAAAAACTCCCGATGGAACTGAGAGCGGCGAGAAATGCTACTAACTTCGCTAAATTGCATAGAGACCATCTCTTAGGCGGGGTTTCCACATACGTCAATGGTCAATGGTAAATGTCGTATTGACGTTTTAGCAGACATTAAAGAAAGAAAGAAAGAAATATATTTATCATACAATACAAAATGAAATTAATTATACAACAAACCCACTAAGAAATTAACAATTTTCCTACTAAATATATATATGTATAAATTCCTCCGTGGGCACCTCAATCAAAACCTATGAAAGGTTTGTGTGATTGAAATTGTGATGTTTTAACATAAGAATTATCCTTTTACTTTTAGGGCGAGCGCGACCGAAATTACCGAGTCACCAGAATCCGGACGCGGTCGCCCTAAAAATTGTTTTCTTTTATTGTTATAAATAGAAAATTACAGGAGGATAAAGAGCAATTGGCTAATAGATTTGAATTGAGTTATTTTTTAATCCAGATTTTTATTAGTTTTATAAATTTATGTTTGTTATTTACAAGGCATTTTAGGAAAAGAGGTAATAGGTTATATAATTTTGTTACTTGATAGAGAGGTGAATGGAAAGCAAGTGATTTATTTATGTTGGGCGTATTGACAGATAGCTGGTTCCTAGTTCTGGTTTCATAAATATGTTCAATTAATGGTGGCAATATTAACTTACGCTCGGGGAGTAATGATAGAAGTGCTATTTTATAAACTGTTTGTACTTCAGGGACATCAAACTCTAAGTGCAATAAATTAGATGGATAACTAAAAATGTCTGCAACCACGTCAAAACCATTTTTACCATTGACCATTGACGTATGTGGAAACCCCGCCTTAGAGAAAGCTTTCTACACTGTCATTGAAGCACTAGCACAATGACAGAACTAACTAATTTTGACGATATTTTGACGATTTTACTTTATACTTTCTTGTCAATTACTTTTTGATTACTTGTATTGTATATTATTCAACAGAAATATATATATATATATATATTTATTTATAATAATTTTAGGTTTATATTCCAGCTCATTTTTCCTTTTCTTTGCAGGTAAGGAAGGATTCTGTGAAAAAGTGCATAAGCAACATTATCGAGAGATTCGACTACGGAGATCCAGTCTTTTACATTTGCAAAGCATCCAAGGGTGCCAGACAACTCAAGCTGATAATACAATAGTACTAACTAAATATTTAATGATATGTAATTAATAAGTCTGAACAGTATGTATACATTCAATGCATGATGATAAAAATCTGTGGGTTAAAAATATAAAAACTCTACTATCTGTATAGTAATTCACCTACAATTTTTAGGTTATGCAATTAAATTAGTGATAAAAAAATCTTTTTATATTGTTTATATACGGTACTGTGTAACAAATACTGTATACAAATGCCTTATAAGTCTTTATAACACTATGTGTATGTTCTCCAGTCAACGCGTTTGGTATTTGCAAATTAAAAAAAGGTAACTGGATTGTAATGCTGGCTACGTTTATTGTAATTAGGCTACAATTCGGTTTTATTCATAACTAAATACGTATTATTTTCGTGTTTTCTATGCGACAGCCTCCATACTATTTCCATTCCATTTTCACCTAGGGATTCATTTATGGCTATGAACTAATTTGTTATTTTTACATTGCACTTTAGAACCTATAGCCTATTCTTTGACCCGACAAAAACGAAGATTTTGTAGAAATAAATTCTATGCTTTTGTAATCTTTGCCTTTTGATGTTATTACCGTACCTCTATAGGTTATTAGTGAAAATATATATTTATAAGTACATTTAAATGCACTGAATGCAGTGGCGTAGCACGGACGACACAAATTACCCATATAAGTTGCCTCCAATGTAAAGAAATAAAAAATCCCTTTCGGCTGAGGCCGATCAGGTGTATGGAGATTCCGCAGACCCTGCTTTTCCTCTACGTTACCTACGCTATGTATATGTAAATGTGGCCAAGAAACCGCTGGAAGGACGAGTTAGAGAATGACCTTCGCGAGTTGCGAGTCTCCAGATGGTGGAGCGTTGTGCAGCCAAGAAACCGCTGGAAGGACGAGTTAGAGAATGACCTTCGCGAGTTGGGAGTCTCCAGATGGTGGAGCGTTGTGCAAAACCGAGAAGAATGGAGGAGTGTCGTCGAGCAGGCCAAAGCCCACCAAGGGCTGTAGAGCCGGAAGAAGAAGAAGAAGAAGAAGAAGATGTATATGTAAATGTAATAAAAAAAAATTGGTTGTCTGTAAGTCGGTTGTTAAAGTCGGTTTACGGACGATAGTTTAACGTGACAACGCCTAAATTAACATAAACTTAATTAACTAATTAACTTAAAGAATAGTCTACGAGTATATGGCTGGATAGAGAAAGAAATGTGGAAAAGCCCTTAAAGGTAGTTTGAAGTTTTTATATAGATAATAACGCGGCCGAAAGAGGCCTTTTTTGTTTTTGAAAATACCGGTACTTCATTATTTTCCCGACCACAACATCAACACACAAAACAGTCTTGTGTTCCAACCAATGACGACTATGAACTTTTACTTTTTAAATTATTTTTACTTTGACTGGACGCTATCATGAAATCGTTGATTTGTCGTAAAACGTAAAAAGTGTTTATTTTCATTATCGTAGATAATAATACGGGCTTTCAGTCAAATTTTAATTCATTCCTCTGCGACCAATATTAACTGAGATATGAATTATATAAGGTTTCAATCGGCCGCCATCTTGTAACTAAATTGTGGATCTAGCTGGTTAACGAACTCGATCAAGACATTTGTATGATCCATTTTTGTGCCAAGTTTCATCAAAATCGGATAATATTTACGGAAGTTAGCCTATATAGAGGGTTTCTTAAAATCGATATAGGCCTACATACATACATGCATACATACATATATGTACATAGGGATAAATATAACATTTTGAACGTAGGGTGGTTTTAGGCTCAGGGGGTCATGAAACGAAAAGTTGTGAAGAAATTTTCTGAAAGATAAGAAAAAATAAAAACAATGGTCGCCATCTCAATAGGTAGATGTATCTCCCTAAAATGCTTAAATTTCATGGTAAAATAAAATCAAATCATCCTGACCTTAAGGCTGAGTGTTCAAAATGTTTTGTAAACAAGAAATTTTGCTGATTTTTTGACGAAAATAATTTATTGCTCATTCCACAGATACAAAGATAACAAAGTGAACAGATGAAAAACTCATTAAAATCCAAGTTATCGCAGAAAGTTTATATTTTCTGAACTGAAATATTATTACCTTAAAAAAATTGGATAAAGAGCCTTAAACCCATTTTGTACCACAGTTGTAAATCTGTAAGGGAAATAGACAGCTTTCACAGAAAACTCGTATTTTTTAAGATTTTTTCATCTGTTCCCTTTTATATCTTTGTGGCTGTGGAACGAGCAATTAATTAATTTCGTCCAAAAATTACGATAATTTCTTGTTTACAAAACATTTTGAACACTCAGACTTAAATACTTCCCTCTAATTGCAATTAAGTGGCAGTATGCACCATTGTATTCGTAAACATTCTGTCACTTATAAATTTCTATGGTTACCTTAGCAACAGGCACTATTAAGTCAATAACAATATTTCTATAAGCTCATGGTGTAGGAAGTTTTATTGTAAAAAAAATGGCTGAAAAGAAAGCTGAGGAGGACGAAGGAGATGCTCGGTTGGACTTCATATTTTCTTATGCCTCCAAAAGTATTCGGCTGAAGAATGACAAATGGGTCAAAATGCTCAGCACCGACGAATATATGGTGAGTTGGTATTGGGAAAATTAGCATTAGCCTTTTACATATTTGGAATTTGTGTGGATGATTTCTTAATTGAAATAACATTTTAAAAGTTGGAGTGGTGGAAACAGTACCTTGCACCTGTGGTAATTCGACCTCGGGCCGCCACTGCGGAAGTGGCAAATTTCGGTGTCTAGTCTTGGATTGTGGTTAATTTAGCAACGCAAACCCTATGGGCAAGGCCGTACCCAGGAATAACAATACCTACTTAATACTCGTACTCCACTTGTCGATATTCCGTCATTTGTGCATCAATAATTATTGATGAGATGACATTGAGTAAAGAAAAAATCTCATCAATTTTATTTTTGAACAAAAATTGACAAGTGGAATAGCCGCCTAAGCTGTCAATCAGTTCGTTTGTTGTGGCAGCCAGATGATTATTAACTTTATATTATTAACTATACACATAATTGGCGCCAAAACTTTTAGATTTGTTGCGTGGCACTGAACAGTGTAACTAGATACAATATTATTAATGACACGACTGTCTTGTCTTGTTAGTTGTTGAGTGTTGACTGTTGACAAGTAGTGATGGCAAATCTGAAACACCCAGCTGCATTGATACACTATGACACACACACCTCGATGTTTCAACACAGCTACATGAAACAGTGTCATTTGTTGATACAATGATGCAGGGTGCTAGTACTGCGCCTTGAAACCCCTACCACGCGCCCTTTGTTCTTGGGAGATGGGTAAGGGTCGTCTCAACTCTCAGGGAGACTGATGCGCACATTAGACATAACAATAGTTTCACTTTCAATATATTTTTTGTTTGTCTGTTATTTTTCAATTTTTGTTGTCTTCTATTTCTATTAGTTAAACATTGCAGTTGAGGCTAGATCTATTGCTTATCATTCAATATATAACTTCATACTGTAGGGATGTGGGTAAACATAACTTTTGGAAGATCCCATAGTTTTACTTTCAAATTCGAAATGACATGATGAATGAAAAAATGCACTTGCTGCATATTTTTGAAAATATTAGTGGAAAATAGTGGGGTTTTACGTTTAACTGCAGTAAAGTATAGATTTCACTATGGAATGCTTACCTACCTATTCATATTGCCCAGGGGACTCCCGGGGCGAAAAGTTTAGATCAAAAATAGGAGGGTTTACGATTTTAATAGCAGAAACGTTTATAATTTACAGGGGAAGGCATGCGTGATTTATTGAATTCTCAAATTTTTAATAATTTGCTACATCCTTAATAACTACATACCTACTTAATAATAGCCTACCTCACAATACACAGTATGTATATTATATTGCGTTTTATACACTTTCAGCACACGCGAACTGTATTTCTAAAAACTAAATAGGCCTACATCTCTCCTTTGGAAATTGGGTACCATACTCCAAGATCTGCTGTAAAATTGTTTACAGCTAATAGATCTACTAAGCCTACTAACTTCAAAGGATGCGTTTCATTTACGCATGTTGCAATACAGAGCTATGTCTTTATGTATGCAGCATAGGTTCAGTATGCTGCAAATGAGCCATTATGAGTTGCCAATTGGAACTACAGTGTATAGCTACTTTAATACAGTTGTACAAGATGTACTGTAGCTAACAATATACCAATTAAAATGAAACGTACAGAGGCTAGAATCCTACACACAGTAATTTTTCCCGCTAAGCTAATTGTCATACACCCCACGAATTTATGTAGTTCTCTACACCTCTAACGACTATTTTGATAAAATCCTAGTTGATGTTACTTTCTTCATTCGATTGTTATCGTACTGCTGTTCATAGTACAGTCAAAGTTATGTCGAATTGGCCTAATATTACACGCTTGCATATTTTTAAAGTTGCAGTGATACTATCTCAACACTGTTTCAGAGATTTACAATTTTAAATTCAAAATTGATTTACTCGAACCACTAAATGTAAAGGCCCCAATACGTCTTTTAACGTTATTATATGCAATCACAGCTTTAAACTAAATTGAGTTAGTCAAACAATACTTTTAAAGCCTGACATGAATCTTTTAAAATTAAACATAATAGTATCGTATACTTCGGGTCCTGTCGGCTATCTTCGAGTGTGTCAACTCATTGTCTCAACACTGTTTCAGAGATTTTAAATTCAAAGTTGATTTACTCAAACCACTAAATGTAAAGGCCCCAATACGTCTTTTAACGTTATTATATGCAATCACAGCTTTAAACTAAATTGAGTTAGTCAAACAATACTTTTAAAGCCTGACATAAATCTTTTAAAAATAAAACATAATAGAATCTTCGAGTGTGTCGTGTGTCACTATCTCAAAACTCACCTAAAGATTCAAGTAAGGCAGTGCGCAGGGTTGCCGTTTTGCGTGAAAAATCACGAAATGCGTGTATTTTCAGAGCTTGCGTGATGTGCGTGTAAAGTGCGTGTATTTTAGACAAAATTGATTTTATAATTAAATAAAAATATTGAAATTTAAACCAATAAAATAATAAAAAAATTAAAACCCTGGAAAAATGAAAACTTTAAAAAAAAAATGCCGAAAAATGCTTAATAAACAAAAAATAACAAAAACTCTAAGTTTTTGTTATTTTTTGTTTATTAAAATGAAATACCACGAAGTCACGAGTAATCTAATTATTTATCCGAAAAATGCTGTTTACCTTACCTGATCTAGGACCACAGACCACAAGTGCCAAGACCCCAACACAACTCCAAAAATCATATTCCAAATCTACTCGGCCGGCGGGTGGCCATTGTGATTTGCTCATTATTTCATATTTGTCTGCCTCTGCGCCACATGGGCGCAAAATCGAACAAGATAACAAACATGCATATTATAGAACAAAGAAATGCCACGTGTGAGAGGTCTTTTTCTGATTGAAAATTAATAAAAAAAAAAACTACTTATTTACGAACCACAATGTCTCAAAAGAGGTTGAACTCTTTTGTTCAAGCGAATAAGGCGACCACTTAAAGCCTTAAAACCCCACGATTTTATAGGAAGTCAATATTTTGGGCCGAATTATTTAAAAAGTAATAACATAATAAAGTGCTCATCTGAAAAATCTAAACATTTTTGGCAAGATGCGTAAAACCCCGTATTTCAGGTCTATTGAACAAACATCTTCTCCCGGGGGAGACCCCTGGACCCCCTCGTTTGGAATTAGCCTATGTTCATCGCCTGTGAACATTGAAACGTTACTCCTATCAAAATGCATGAAACCCCACCATTTCATGCTCATCATTCAAGAATTTGCTCGTAATTGGATTCATTGCCTGTAAAATCTAAGCGTTAACCTATCAAAATGCCTAAAACCCTACTGTTTCAGACCTATTTTTCAACAAAAAAAATCACCCGGGGGAGACCCCCGATCCCCCTTGTATGTAGTTATATTCATCGTCCGTACAATTGAAACATTAGTCCTATCAAAATGCGTAAAACCCTTACCATTTCAGCCCTATTTTTAAAAAAATTTCACCCGGGGGAGACCCCCGGCCCCCCTTGCTCGTAATTATATTCATTCTCTGTAAAATCATCAAAACGTAACAACTTAATAAAGTCGTTATCTACAAAATCTAAACATTTTTGGCAAGATGCGTAAAACCCCGTATTTCAGGTATTTTACAAAAATCTTCACCCGGGGGAGACCCCCAGACTCACTCGTTCGTATTTAGCCTATCTACATCGCCTGTAAAAATCGAAACATTACTCCTATGAAATTGCGTAAAACCCCATCATTTCAGGCTTATTTTTCAAAAATTTTGACCCGGGCCCCCCTTGCTTGTATTTATATTCATTACGACCCTTGGGGGCCCCCGTTCACGTCTCCCGAACCTCCGGGCCCCTGTGCGACGGACAGTAATGTCATTAATTTAAATGCTGCGAAAGTCCTTGAGAACGGTTTTCCCCTTATTCTACACTATCATGAAAATGTGGGAGGGGGGGCAAATTAAACACCGCCACCCTCGAAAAACTATCGTTACGCCACTGGAAGTAAGAAAAATAATTCACACAGATTTTTCAGCCCCACTACAAGCTAAGCATAGAAGTTGTTAGATAAAATTAGCAAAACAAATGACATCTTTTTAATTACCATATTAAAAAATTTAATATAAATTATATATTATATGTATATATTATATTAATATGCATATATATTAGCCGATTAGTTGCTTGCGTGATATGTCGTGAATTTTGAACGTCAGTGGCGTGATATTTCATATGACACGTCCGGCAACACTGGCAGTGCGTCACTGCGTCAGTGGCTCAGTGCAGCGCTGGGCCAGGACCGAGTACCGACTTGGCACTGTTTCAGTTTCATGAGATCTGAAAAGGTGTTTCAACACTCTCTGACACAGTTAGATGTTTGACACACTGTATTGAAACGTTTCAAACTCGCCCATCACTATTGACAAGCAGTCATGAGTCAACTGTCACTGTCAATAGTGAATAAACAAATTCGCAATTTTGCAAATTTTTGTCCATTTTAATTCAATAAGTTACAGTTTATGTTTAAAAAGCTCACTAATACTGTTTTCCCGACTTTTGACAAAATGAAAAATTTCGCACGTTGGCAAGTGACTAGTGATTCAGATGTCCATCTGATTTGCCCTATCCCTGCGCCTCATAGGTCACAGGGGGGGGGGGGGGGGGGTTCTGGCATGACTTCAGTTACGGGCTACGGCTGAAATGATCAATTTAATACTGAGATAATTTGGAAAATGGCCAAACATTTAATGTGTCCATTAATGGTAGTAGAATAGCTCATGCGTATTATAAGCGTATTATAATGTAGCAATATCTGTCGAAATTTTACAAAATTAACTAAACTCAAAGTCAAAGAAAGTGCATTGTAACACCATGGTATTCATATACAGGATTATGAAAGGTATGCTTCCAAACTACTTAAAAAATGGCTTAAGAAAGAGAACTGAACAGAACTAAGGTTATAATGACCTTTGGCGACACAATTGCAAAAAAAATGCGGAATAGTTAACAGCACGGTTTTTTTGTGGTACCACTAAATCAACTGTGATCGATGGATTATTGGCAATCATTAGCATTACATGCTATCAGCAACAACAACAAAATTGCCTTGTGCGCTAACCGCACGTACGTTAGTCTCCTTACGTTCTGATATACATAATGTCTTAATGTGACCGTCCCTATTCTTTGCTTCAGAACATCATGAATTCGTTCCTGACAGTGCCAACAGAGAAGACGTTGACATTAAACATAACTCCCGGTGGGACGTTGATTCCATACTTGGGTTACCCTTCGGATGCCCGGACCAAATCTGTCTTTTTTATCAAGAAAAAAGAAGAAGAAGTTACTAAAGAGAATTTTAGGACTCTGCTAACCTTTGGGGATGTACCGCCAAACCCGATTGACGCCCTATTTGTTTTATTGGAAGATGTAAGTGAATTATTATATATATATTTTTTTCTAGGTCGAACTCGCTCGAGTTTGGTAGCCTTTGTCTTATTGACTTCCTGTAGCAAGCTGCGATGCACATAATATAGGATATTGAGACTCAAAATGCCCTCTTAGACAAATTATTTAAAATGCTCTATAGAGTATGTGAAATGTTTATCTTCGTTACAGGTGGTTACCCCAATTTTGTCGAACCCCAAAAATCGCGAGAACTGGCCAAATTGTGTGGCAGACGACGTTATCAGGCGTTGTCACGCCTTTCGGACAACTGTTTTGGAGATCAGGGGAAAAATACTGGGACAAACATTGCTACCGATGCCTGTTGGCGTTGAAAAAGTGGAAGCAGAAGCTGCGCGTGTCACTAGAACGTAAGCAATAATTTAATTTGGCCTAAAATTTTAAATTTAGAATCTGGTAAAACTACATAATACACGTCATATATCTTTTGTAAGGTGGTGGTATCATCACATTGACTACTACCAAAAAAGTCTAATATGATTCGGACTATATTATTGAAGAATATTAATTAAAATATTGCATCCCATAATGTAGAAGCATTTAGATTTGAAATGGTTTTTGTCTCTCCCGCATTTACAGTTTCAAGTGAC
The DNA here is from genome assembly GCA_963971405.1 of Psococerastis gibbosa. Taxonomy (NCBI): domain Eukaryota; kingdom Metazoa; phylum Arthropoda; class Insecta; order Psocodea; family Psocidae; genus Psococerastis; species Psococerastis gibbosa. The sequence goes on from OZ020490.1 coordinate 10,855,485, forward strand.
AAATCGCCTTGCAAACATGCTCCTCATGTGCATTTACAATATTCCTTTTCTTTTGACTTTGTTTGCAATTTTAATCCTGTTTTTATTTTTATTCTAGGCGTGGCCGAGAAGTTGATTTAAGACTGAAGAGCTCAATTGAGGGAGCCGTAATCAAATGGGCCTACCTAATAGAAGAGGTTATTAGAGATGATTCAGCGAAGCCGTTACCTGGCGAATTCCCTGGACCGCTTACTGAGGTATGGTAATTATTATAAGAAAATTATTTACCATGAAATTACTCATTTTCTCTATCTCCTAATTGATAAATTGGAAAGCATGTTCGAGTAAACTCGGACCGGTTCTTTTATTTTTATCTACATACATGGCGTATTATAGAGGAAAAGCGGGGTCTGCGCTTGCATGGAATCTCCCTAGACCTGATCGACCAGAGCCGAGAGGGATTTAGCATCAGCCTCTCACATGGATGATTATTTATAAATAGACAGAGGTGAATAGGTGGTGGAATGGGAACTGTGACTTCCTCTACGAATGTCCAGGGATGTGCCCCATCACAAATCAGCGGACGCGGAGGGAATTTAGCACATGCTTCGATGTTCGATTTCTATACGAAAGTTCTCAATCTCCATAGACCGAATTTTAACATTATTCTGCACATTATTTAGCTGGGGATTAATGTTGTCAATTTTTTTTTTGTGCAGATTGATTTTTGGGAAAAAAGACTGGACAATCTGCAGAATTTATATGAGCAGTTGAAAGAGCCGCGAACACAGAAGATGGCGTTTATCCTGGAGAAGACGGGCAGCATGTATTATAAGACTTATGAGTTATTTTTTAGCAGAATAGTGGCTGGTAAGTAGACTTAGGCGCGGTTACCACCAACCTCTAAGTGCAAAATACACATACGGTGACGTGGTAGCAGATATCATATATATTATTACGTGGTAGCAGATATCATCATGCAAATGACGGAAATTTTTGTTTTACTCTATGCCATAGTTAAAATTGATCAATGATCATAGTGTAAAATCACAAACAAACAAACTAGAATTAAAAAATGGCTTCAAAGTACAAACATTTTAATAGATTTCTATAAAAAGAAAAATTCAAATTTCCGTCAATGTCATGTGCATTCTGCAATGAGAGGTCGGTGGAAACCCCGCCTAAGTCTTAAATGTCTGCTACCACGTCACCGCATGTGTATTTTGCACTTAGAGGTCGGTGGAAACCGCGCCTTTGACGCATTGACAGCACGATAACAGCTTCAATTAAGCTAGAAGGCTAAAATGCTGGGAAAACTTGTCGGATGTGCCGACACTAATGATCTGACCGAATTGGCCAACTGATATTGTTTTGTATTCGTTATATATTCTGCTATGCTATTATAATTACTCATATAGATGGAAGGCCAAATGCATTGTTGTTAATCGATTGGGTCGTTGTAGTTAAACGAGAAGATAGATACACCAAGAAGCCGCTCAATTACTTGTTTCTCCGCCATTGAATAAAATGTTAACAGAACACAAATTTGTGGCACAAGTCATGGAGTCGTGGCATATGCACATATGGCCGTGTATTGAAATGTAGAGTTGCTAATTTAACGGATATTTTTAACGGCTCTACAAGCTATATTTCCTGTGAAAGCCGACTTTGTACAAAAAACGCGTAGTGGGCCCTACTCCGATTTGCTCTTAAACCGGTGTCACTTTAGTAAATTAAACAAATGAATGCACATAGCTTTGTAGTATTCCTAAAACTTATATTTACGTGACCGGTTTCGGCACTAGGCCATCGTCAGGCTACATTTTCTGTACGAAGCGATACAAAATTAATGTGGAAAACGTTCTGATAATATAGGACGCCCTACCTTTGACGGCAGGTAAGGTTAATTTCATTTTTAATGCACGAAGAAAACATTTCGATTAATTTTCGCAACTTCTCGAACCTTCCTGAGCCTTGTTACTATACATTGATCCTGTCCACAACAAGGTGCACACGTAACAGTGGCAATTGTTATGTATGTTTTGCCACTAACGGATGTTTTCCCGCCCAAAAGGCATATTCAAGAGTTCTACATACGGGAGATTTCATTTCCTGGGGCCGCCTGATACTTTTTTTAATGGCTGCAGGCTGATCATGGCGATTATAATACCGGGGTTTAAATAAACTCTGGTATTAAAAACGTAAACAAGATAATTTTATAATGGAAAGTGCTATGGCGGCCATTCCACCGGCGAATTTACTTAAAAAATTGACTTTGTCATTGACGTTTGTTTTGTTTTAAGGAGACTATTATGTAGACACTTAACTTATCTATTATAAATTAAGTTATGATATGGTAGAGACTTATGATGTCTGCTACCATATCATAACTTAATTTATAATATATAAGTTTAGTATCTACATAATAGTCTCCTTAAAACAAAACAAACGTAATGATAAAGCCAATTTTTTAAGTAAATTCGCCGGTGGAAATGCCGCCTATTCAAAATTTGGGGATTAAATAAATACCGGTATTATAATCGCCATGATCAGGCTGCTAATCATAGGAGACGTGGCATCAGCTGGCCCCAGGATTCAAAAAATAGTTTTGGCGCGCCCAAATGCCCCATCTCTCTTATATAAAACTCTAAGGTACCTAATCTTATTATTTTGAAAGAAATGAGCGCTTGATTTTTTAATTTTTTTGTTTGTTTATTAGGAGTTGAAGAAGCGAGAACTGTTTATGCTTATTTAAGACCTTTTATTCCGTTGATTTCGAAGTTTGAGGCGACAGACTTTGTCGAATGTGAGCCCTTTCTGGATCCAATCCTGCACTGCACATGTCTGCTGTGGAGTCGATGCAACTACTATTGCGTGACTCACAGAATTCTGGGATTTCTCCAAATGCTCAGCAATTCTATTGTGTACCAGGTAAGCTTTCTCTCACACTTGGAATACCTCTAATTCTACCTCTACCTTCTCTGGTAGACGTATTCCAGTGAACTTCTAAGGCTGCTATTCCACCGACATGGATTTTGAATGTGAATGTGTCATGACGTGGTAGCAGACATGACAGAGACTTATTAATAATGTCTGCTACCACGTCATGACACATTGACATTCAAAATCCACGTCGGTGGAATAGCCGCCTAAGAAAAATTAGCCCGTCAGCAGCCCGATCATGGCAACTTGGAATTATTATAATACCGGGGCTTATTTTTAATATCGCATTAGTAAGGTGTCTCGTGACGGTGCTAAAATATGCGCGGGAAATTCAAATTAATAAATTATTAGAATGCAAGAGAATGGTTGCATTGTCTAATAATTGAAGGAAATACTAGTAAAAATTTAAATGTACAGATAGAATTTTGAAATAGAATAAGAATTGTAGTTAATGTGTCTACATCTAGAGGAGAAAAAAATTAAAAACTCACCAAAAATATTAATTTATCAATTTAAATTTCCCGCGTATTTTGCACTCATTTGTTTAAAATTTATATATATATATATATTTGTTTAAAATAAACCTTGGTATTATAATAATCCCAAATCGCCATGATAGGGCTGTAGTATGAATAATATACTTAGCACCAGCATATTATTGACACTTGTCAACAAAGGTTTTGTTGTCCTGGTACATAAAAAGTCCTTCGAAAATTACAGTTACATTATTTGGATACCATCCCACTCAGGAATCATACTCAATGACTGTATCGTTAATATTGTCACTATTAAATTGCAAGGCCAGGTTTAATAAGGCTTATTAAAAAAGCACTGAAAAATAAATCATGTGTCGAATTTAAACTCATGATAAATTATTCTTATTTTTTAGGCAATGCGATACCTGGATCCTAGCTCAGTATTTCAGGTTGATCCTGAGGAAGTCTGCGAATCGATAAACAAGTGCCTGGGAATTCTGAATAGATTCAGGTACGATTATATTTTCCTGTAGTCGCTGTACTACTGCATGTTACAGCTTCCTAATGATCTGAGAGCGTCGAAAAACGCTAATTACTTCCTAAAATTGCTTAAGGGAAAGTTTTTTTTCTATGATGCCATTAAGGCCATAACACAATGCTCAATGACATTAAACCAATCGGAGTGGGAAAAGCCTTATAGGTGTAAAAATTTAATATCTCATGTAATAAAATTCGTAGAGCTGTTAAAAATATCATGACAAACAAGATTTTTTTCTGCTAATTCTGATCTACAATGTGTACCTGTTTCTATCCCAGATTGGCCACAATTATTAAATTTGTAGTTTGATTTGTAAAAAAAAAATAAAATAAAAAAAAGTGGTGTGGTAGTCCCGAAGAAGTTTCAAGAACTATTGGTGTTAGTGAAAGCGACATGTCATATTTCGAAATGTGTAGCGGACCATTTCTGTTAATTCAAAGGATATTTTTAGGCTTTTAACAGCCTATACGACCGACATGTAAAATTTTTTATAAAAAAACGCGCAGTGTGTGTGTGTTTGTGGGGGGGGGGGGGGGGGGTACTCCGTTTGTTTCGTAATAAATTTCTGACGATGGCTAGTTCGACTTCGATGGCCAGTTGGTAGCGTGCTTGTACTTGTGCGAGTCTCTACACGCCATGCGATGGGAGACGTGTCGTAACTCGACACAAGTGCCTATTAGGTAACTTAGTGAGGCGGCTGAAGAGGTCAATCGGATGCATTCATTGAATTGTTTGTATGCGATTAACCTTTTTTTTTTTTTAAAAAAATATAAAGAAAACAAAGAAACAAAACAAAGTTCGGTTGAGAATGGCTTACTCAACAATGTGTACTACAATTGTTACCGTTACCCTTCATTTTATCAGGGAAAATTTTCGGAAATTTCGGAAAAACCTAGAAGAATACTTCAAAAAGTCCAAACGAGAATTTGTTCCCTGGTCGTTCCCGTCGAAGGCAGCGTTTCAACGTACTGATGACTTTATTGAGAGACTAACACTGCTGCAGGTAAGTAATAAAAGGAGTGTGGGAGCCTCTTAAGTCGCACTTGCGTTATAATTGGGGCGGCTTCTTGTTTTTTTTTTTTTTTTTTTTGCTAAGCCAATAGGCACAGCACAAGCATAGTCACGCCTAATGACTACATCATCCAACTCCCTTGCAAGGCGTAGCAAGACCGATGTTGCGACCGATGTTGCCCCTACTTCAAGGGCCGTCGCCATAATATCCCTTATCCCTTACTCAAGCACGTAGCCAGGATGTTATTACGGGTGGGGGGAGGGGGAGCTAACTAAAAGGGGGTCGGGGGGGGGGGTATGGAATACCCCCAGTAAAACGGCGAGTCCCCCCCGGAAATTTTTAAGAATTTACCTGCAAAAACACTCAGTTTTAGTGTTAATTGAGGGAGAAAAAAATTACAGGTGAAACATGAAAGTAAACAATGCAAGGATTTTTTCTTTTTTTTTAAACATTTCGGGGGGGGGGGGGAGATTTCAGCCCCCAAAGCCCCCTCCCTGGCTACGTGCCTGCCCTTACTTCAGTGAACGAGTCCCCCAAACTTTGACGAATGGTAAATGTGAGTCCGTCCCTCACACTTGATCAGTATGTGGGCAATCCGATAAAATGTATTTTAACTTTACCGGTAGGCTACAATGGGCGCAAGAGGGAAATATTATAAAACAGTCTATTTATTTACCATCAATTTATTTTCAAGTTAATTTTATTATGTTTCGCTTATCAATTTCGCGTCAATAGAGAAACTCTCACCTGGATTCCCCTCCTAAACATGAGACTTCGCTGGCAAGGTGGTAGCGTGCTTGTACTTGTGCGAGTCGGAGACGTGTCGTAGCTCGACACAAGTAGGTGACTTAGTGAGGCGATTGAAGAAGTTAATCGGATACATTCATTAAATTGTTTGTACGCGATTTAATCTTTAAAAAAACAGGTCTAGTTAAAAAAAAGGATGCCTTTATAATTAATTTTTTCCAGTCCTTTTTTAATGATATCCTTGACTTCATGAAATTGGATCGGATTGTAATTGGCGGAAATAAGGGGCGCGTACTGACCAAGAAAGTGCTGGGCGTACTAGTAGAGTTCCAAAAAACGTGGAATACGTTTACACAAGCCTCGTATGACCCGTTGGACCCGGCTGTGATGGACTTTCCGGAAGAGTATGAGAAGTTCAAGAAGTCTTCGCTGGATTTTGACCGTCGCTTGGCGGCCATTTTCACTCAGGCTTTCGATGAAGTTTATGATCACATGGGACTATTTAAGGTTTGTTTTAGAATATATAAATAATTAGATTTTGTTCTATTACCAACCCAACAAGGGTTACCATAGGGTTACCAGACGTCACGGATTCAGACTGCTGTCAGGAATTGCCGGGTGAAAAGCAGGAATTCTACGAGAAACATGCAAATGAAAAAAAATGGATTGCGTAACGTTAAAAATCTAACGTGAAATAAAGTTTTTTACTGAAATGAAATACTTTTTCGCGCTTTAATTTTAATTCATAATTTGGCGGGAACTTATATTCTAAAGCATAATATAGCAATTTTAATTCTAGCATAGCAGTTTTAAACAGTGAAATGCACATGGAAATTTACACTGGAAACCCTAGCTATAAAGCCCTCTCTTACACTCAACTAGGAAGGCCCGGGACCGCCTGCTTTACATGCCCTCCGAAGCATGGCCAGAAAATGTAGCCAGTGTGGGACTTGAACCAACAACCTTTCGGGTGAAAGTCTGAGTCCGTACCACTACGCTACATGTCTTGAATAATGATAATTCAATAAAAATGATTCAATTTTATTATTCATAAAAGTAGGCAGTCATTTCATCTTTCTTTACATGCCCTCCGAAACATGGCTGGAAAATGCAGAAAGTATGGGACTCGAACCAACAACCATTTTGGTGAGAGTCAGAGTCTGAACCACTACTCTACATGTCCTGACATCGTTTTCTGCTATCTGAACAGAAGTGACTGAGGAGCGGCCCGTCAATGATCATGATGGGATTGGATTAGTAGGGAAGCAATGGGAAAAGAGTTTGGGGGGAAAGAACAATTGGTTGAGAGGATAGTGAGGGGACTGCAATAGTTAGTTTCCGTTTCTTAACCGTCAGCAGCAGCTTGGCTTCTGTATCTATTCGCATCAGAACATGATCTTTTCAGTATATGCGTGTTGTTGTTGTTCACTCAAAAAGTTGTTAGTTTGAGTCCCACACTTCCTGCACTTTCTGGCCAAGCTTCGGAGGGCATGTAAAGCAAGCGGTCTCCGGCCTTCCTAGTTGAGTCTCAGAGAGAGGTAACGCTTACTAATAGAACTAAAAGTCATTATTTAGCTATTTATTCATTTATTTAGACGTTCTCGATGTCAACCCACACTGGCTACAAGTGACAATGACCAAGCTGAGATTTGCTTACCCTTAGGTTTAAGGCTTAAGCGTGACTTAACCATGTTCGAGTACAAGTCCATTTTGACATAGTCATAGTAGAGGGATTTAGCCACATTTATGGAAAGAAAGAAGTTAAGAAAATTGTCTTTAATTTCCTCTTAGGCGAATTTTGGGCCTTTCACTCTTACAATTAACCCAAGAGTGTAAATACAGAAAATATGAGCACTTTCGGCTTGAGGGGCCACAGGTTTGAAATTTTTATTGTATTGAATTTTTGATAAATATACACAGTATCTATACCAACCCTTCTATTGTGGTTAAATAGTCATGCCTGAGTGTTCCAAAATGGGTTTGTTGTTTCTAACGCCTGCTTTCAGCATTTCTGCTTTAAGCAACCCTGTCAGCCTAGCGGGGGGAATGAGTCTGTTTGTTAACTTGAGGCACCCTAAGGGCAGACTCTTTCACCTCGGGGAAAGGGGAGTTGACTAACAGGGTGGATGATTATTATATGGGTGATTATAGTGGATTCCGAACCACTTGGGGAACATGGTAAAGTCACACGATTAAATCGGAGGTGACCAGGACTCGACTTATACTGCCTAAGCGCGTTATCATGTCCCACCATGTTCCCCTGCCAACGCTGTGCACACTACCAAGTTGCCGCAGTTTGAAACATGCTCTGCTCTAATGGAATCAACATGGTAAGGCCGTTGGCAAAATGTAATTATTTCTTCTAGTTGATGACCATGCTCGGGTCTCTGATGAACCGTCCTGTCATTCTGAATGATATTGAGAGCAAATATGATCTGGTCGTTCACTGGGTTGATGTGGAATTAGAGCACATAAAGAAATCATACGACCAGCGGGTGTCGGAATTCCGAAGAACAGGCAAAATGGCTGTGCCTAAATACTACCCTCCTACTGCAGGGATCATCTGCTATGTGAAAGGTCTTGAGCAGAAAATCGAGTACCCAGCGCAGCAAATACGACTGCTGAACCTACCGTAAGTAAATCTGCTTAAACATGCCATAGCTACATTGAGGTACAAAGCCCAACGTGTCCCTCGTCTTTTTAAGCAGAACAATGGAGGGAGACAGATCTCTACTTCGGAAGAAAAAGGACACAACTCTAAATCTATCAATTTACAGAAATTGAAGTTAAAGTTTTTATTTATAATGAATTAAACGAGCTAAATAGAAAACGACACAACTGCCCTCGCGCGGAAAATATACACTCTACATTAACACTTTTTTTATATTTTAGGGTTATTAAGTCGAAATCGGCAATTTGTTAGTCGTGTTCTTTTTCTTTGGAAGTAGAAATATGTTTCGCATTCAACAAAAAAATTTCTCCGCAATGCGTACATGCAGTGTTATCTGTGATGATGTATTACGTCTATGGGACATTGTCTGTCCTGTTGGAAGGACTTCGACGGCATAGTGGTAGCTTGTTCGTACTTGCGAGTCTCTATACACATGATGCGATCGGTGACCTGTCGTAACTCAACACAGGTATTACCTACAGAGGCGACTGAAGAGGTTATTCGGATACATTCATTGAATTTTTTCTATACTTAACGGGGCCATGGAAGGAGCCTCCCCGATGATTGCGCTTACTTGAGATTACATCACGAGAATGAACGATCGGGCGTCCCTGGTAACGGCAGGAACCACCCCGCTGGCCAATCCTTCCACCACCGGGCCAAGCGACAACAACGCTAACAAAACCAAATCGGTTTTTTTCAAAGCCCTAATAACGATTTCGATAAATTGTTTCTATGCGAATGACCTGTTAAAAAAAAAATATTTTTTTTTCCAAATAAATATATTATAGTCTGATTATCTTGAGGGTGCCTTTTAAAGGGTCGTTGCCCCAACAGTCCTACCACCTTGTGAGACTATGACGACTGAGATGTAGTCTCTTGATGCAAGAAGCATCCGGGCATTGGAAAAATATTTCGGATAAATCAGATCCCTCTCAAATGTCTCAAATGCCACGGTGACTTGATATAAGGCGGGGATTCCACAGACCTGCAAGTGCTAAATACAAATACAGTGACGTGGTAGCAGACATTCAAGACTTAGGCGGGGTTTCCACCGACCCCGCATTGCAGAGTGCAAATGACATTGACGGAAATGTTTGTTTTACTCTATGCCATAGTTAAAATTGATCAATGATCTTAGAGTAAAATCACAAACAAACAAACTAAAATTAAAAAATGGAGTCATGGGATATGTTAAGTACAAACATTTTAATAGATTTCTATAAAAAGAAAAATTCAAATTTCCGTCAATGTCATTTGCATTCTGCAATGCGAGGTCGGGGAAACCCCGCCTAAGTCTTGAATGTCTGTTACTACGTCACCGTATTTGTATTTAGCACTAGCAGGTCGGTGGAATCCCCGCCTAAGATCGGGATTGATAATGGATGAATCGACTCCAAAACGAAATGAAATACAAATGATTTTTTTTTTTCAGGGTCGTAGATACCCCGGCAATGGAAATTGTAGTTGAGAAGCAAAAAGAAATGCTCGGGCTGCTTAAAGAGCTTGTGGAAGAAGTTATGGACCTTTTCCGCAAGAAGTCACCATTGGAAGCGGAATGGCACTTAGGGAAACCTTTGATGCTACGGAAAGACGACGCCGCCCTTGTGCTTAATTTTGATCCTGGGGTAAGCTCTGGAATGGAGTTATAAATGCTAGTCCTGTAATCACGAAATATCGCAAAGGGGGAGGGAGTATAGTAAGATATCACGTGTACTTATTTTTTTCGCTAACGCGTGATTTCAAAACCGAAAAGCGGTGTGTAGTGTGACCTTGACTCGCCGTTGTTGGCAATGAACGAAGTGCGAAGATATTAACATTGATAGGGACAAGGTGATAGGTATGCGTTGGGTGGTGTTTGCCGAGAGAAGCGTTTTGTTGTGTATTTTTTGTTTGTTTATTTGATACTTTTTTAATGCAGGACAATAATATAAAAATTTTAAGAATCATTGTAGCTACTAAAGAAATACACGTGATTTCGGGGGGGGGGGGGAAGGGTTTCTTAAACCTCACCACGTATCACCAAGGGGGGGGGGGGTTAAAAATGTTAAAAAAAACATCACGTGATTAATGGACAGCCCCTTATTTGGCATGAAACACAAATTAACCACAGGGTTTGCTCTATTTGGGGCACGATAGCCGTGAATTTGCCCTACCGGGGGAGGCGAAGGTACAATAAAAGCCAATCGCCTTCAGCATTCAGCAGCCCTAATATGCCGTTTACAGATATTACAACCGGGAATAAGATTAAATTATTCGGAATAAACCTTATTCGCTTCATTTGTTTAAAACAAAAGGTTGCAAAATGCGCGAGAAATTAAAAGTAATAAACTACTTAAATGCGATTGAAAGAAAAATTATTTTTTAGTCAATTTTTCATGAAGATTAAGATTTTATTTTTGTACCCCCAGAACGAGACTATCAAGGGGCAAGCGACTAGTTGGGTTTTGTTTGCATTAGTAACGACTGTAATTTATGTGAATTTAAAGGAAATCGTTGTAGCCGTTTTTGAGGAAAAAAGTTTGTAGGGTAAAACCCCCACAAAATTGAGTTAGTGCAAAAATAATGGACCTAAGATATGAATTTTGTAAACCTTCTTGCAAAATTCCATCAAATCACCGTTTAGTTTGCCCGCAAACCAAAGAATCGACAATCACAAAAAAAAAAAAAACTGTCCTTATTTTAAATAAGGTTTGGAATAAAAAACTCTCCTTATACTACGTATACGTACTGCAAGAAAATTTATTTTTGAACACTCCCCAATATTTTTAGATTGCCAATTATTTAATTCCCTTACAATCGAGTTGAAATGTTATCCGCTCTAGTAAGGATTTTTTAAATAAATTTAAAAATTTCATTTATAAAGCTGACAATAAACATTTATTTCCAATATTTCAGAATGCTTCATAGATCTCTTCTCACATAACTTTGTGACATTGTACCTATAGAGACTACTATTTTAATAGCATTTTGTTATTCTACTATATTTTATACTTTTTGGACTAAGTTATTTGTATAAAAAATTATGTATCATATTTAACTTTAGACCCCAGCGTGAGAAGTCATTTTTAGGGAGATTCATCTACCTATTGAGATGGCGGCCAATGTTCGAATTTCGGAAAATTTCTTCACAACTTTTCATTTCAAGACCCCCTGAGCCTAAAACCACCCTCCGTTCAAAATGTTATATATATACAGTGTATGTATGTATTTATATATGTATGTACGTATATCGATTTTAGGAAACACTAACTTCCGTAAATATTATCCGATTTTAATGAAACTAGGCATAAAAATTGACCATACAAATGTCTTGATCGAGTTCGTTAGCCAGCTAGATCACTATTTAGTTAAAAGATGGCGGCCGATTGAAACCTTATATAAGTTAATTCATATCTCAGTTAATATTGGTCGGAGAGGAATGAATTAAAATTTGACTGAAAGCCCGTATTATTATCTACAATAATGGAGATAAACACTTTTTACGACAAATTAACGATTAGTCAGTCCAATCAAAGTAAAAATAATTTAATAAAGTAAAAGTTCATAGTCGGCATTGTTTGGAACACAAGAGTGTGTTGATGTTGCGGTCGGGAAAATAATTAATTATTTTTTATTTTTTATTACATATGTACATACATACATACATACATAGCGTAGGTAGCGTAGAGGAGAAGCAGGGTCTGCGGAATCTCCCTACACCTGATCGGCCAAAGCCGAAAGGAATTTTTTAACTTAGTGCTGGGGATTTATGCTAGTGTGCTCATTGATTGTTCAATTATATTCTTACTTACGTATAAATAGGAAAGCAATTATAACTACAAAAATGAAAACCCCATTATAGAATGGTTTATGAAATAGTCCTCTTCCAATTTAGAACATCAGTATTAAATGAAATATAAAATATAAAACAACCCAATTTGGGGTGACCCAGGAGTGACCAATGTTAACTGTTCTTCTTCTTCCGGCTCTACAGCCCTTGGTGGGCTTTGGCCTGCTCGACAACACTCCTCCATTCTTCTCGGTTTTGCACAACGCTCCACCATCTGGAGACTCCCAACTCGCGAAGGTCATTCTCTAACTCGTCCTTCCAGCGGTTTCTTGGCCGTCCTGGCAGTCGTCTTCCCGTCATGCTTGCTTTGTACATTGTACATACATGTTAACTGTTCTAGTCCACGCAAAATGAGAAAAGTATGGACATGGCATGTTTTGATCCTGTGCAACACTGTAAAAATATTCTTTGCACAATTTTTGTTATGCCTTGTATCCAATGCAACAAGGTACCACAAAATGGTGCAAGGAATATTTTTATAGTGTTGCACAAGATCAAAACATACTATGTCCATACTTTTCTCATTTTGCGTGGACTATAACTTCCTCTCAATTAATTAATATAACAATATAACATTGTTTATTTATTAAAGACGTAGGTTTGAATTTCGCTGTGACCAATTGTCAGCTTTATTCCCTGCAGAAAAATGCATTCGCAGTTAGTAAATTTTTTGAATTTTTTTTAGCTGACAGCAATCCAGCGGGAAATTTACTACCTTCGTATGTTGGGTCATTTCGAACTTACGCCCAATTTAGTGATTTTGCACAATCGTGGCGATGAACTCTTTTTGTGGGCCCAATGTATCAACCAGTTGGTTATTTGTTATAACGAAATCCGGCAGAAGTCCAAGCCGGTGGAATTTGCGTTATTTGCCGAAGAGGTTGAATTTATTGATGAATTAGTAGATAGTGGGATCCGTGTGCTTAACTGGAAAACTCCAGGTGAGGAATCCTTTTTCTGTCTTTTGTTATTGGAAGACAGAGACTCCAGCCGAACTTGGCGAAGTCATGCTTGCGCTGGTACATAGTGTCTATTGGAAGCTCAGTAAGTTTCAGCTGGCCCATTATAGCGCGTAGCCGGTGTTGCTTTAAATCAGCGGTTCCCAAACTGTGGTCCACGGACCAAAGTAAGAAATAAGAAGAAAAATCTGCTGAGATATTGGAAATTTTTTAAGTACTAGTAAAATACAGGAAGTCTTGGCACTGAACTATAAAATCCAACCGATACCAGTCATAACATTTAATCAAATATTAGAAGGTAATTGTAGGCACAAATCATCCTAGAATTTTACGATTTTCCTGTCGCCACTATGGTGGTCCATTGAAAATAATAATATAATATAATAATCTAGTGTCCACGGACAAAAAAGTTTGGGAACCCCTGGTTTAAATCATGGAAGAGTCTACCAGTTTGCCAATGGCCAAAAATGCATGCGGAAGCAATATTAATAATGACAGAATCCATGGGATCGTTGGCATTGGGAATGGGCCTAAAATTATCATATTAGCCTACGAGGCAATCAGAGGAGAAAAGCCTTATAAGGGTAAAAATAATACATCTAATGAAATATTAATCGTAGAGTTGTCAAAATTATCAGTAGCATCTGAAGAAATTTTTTTCTGAGAATTTTGATACAATAGGCATTTATTTCTTTCTAACACAGAATGGCCACAATTATTAAATGTGATTTGTTCCCAAAACGATTGGTGTAGTAGTCCCGGGGAAAGAGTACTACTGTAGCCAATAGGTTATTTGACCGTTTTTGAAATCCTATTTAAATGTATGGTAAATTTATTTTATGCCTCTTAAAATAATAATTTTTTCTAGAACAAAACCGTTATTTAGCAGAAGAAATTTTTTCTCCCATCAATAATCAAGTCTGATGGGTAAAAAGGGAGTCACGTCCCTCACGGACTGGAAAATGTGACGTCATTTGTGATGCGGTGGAGTAGCCTTTATCTTTAGCCTATGGTATTACCACTATTGGTGTTGGTAGTGACGTCATTTTCTTGTCTCCGATGTCTACTGGCGTTTTGGCTCTTGTAATCCACAGCTAAAAACACCAACATTTATTTATTTATTTTTGAATATGTACAAATTGTTCTTTTCATGCAAAAAACGGATTGTATTATTATTGTTAACCTATAAGCTACCTTATCTAGCATATATTTTTATATTTTATTGTTACAACTGTCAAGTAGCCTATTGGTGTTAGTGAAGGCCATATATTATAATGTATCGAAATGTAGGGGACCATTTCGGCTAATTTAACGGATATTATTGACAGCTTTACGATCAATATTTCCTGTGAGCAACTTAATTGCTGAATTGTAACGGTATTGAGCTTATGGCGACAGCCGCCCACTTACGCTGGGAAACAACCGCGGAACGGATGGCCATCTCGCTAGCCTGGTCTAAGCTCGGTGTCATTGGAGTCATCCTGACAAGTCGTGTAGCCGACTCCACTGACTAGCCATTGATGTCAGTCCGTGTGTGTCGACTCCACTGACTAGCCATTGATGTCAGTACGTGTATGTCGACTCCACTGACTAGCCATCGGTGTCAGTCCGTGTATGTCGACTCCACTGACTAGCCATCGGTGTCAGTCTGTGTATGTCGACTCCACTGACTAGCCATCTGGTGTCAGTTCGTGTACGTCGACTCTACTGACCATCCATCGGTGTCAGCCCGTGTATGTCGACTCCACGTGGTGTTACACGTCACTATGGGGAACAAGAATGGTAACCACGACAACCATTCTTGTTGCTCATTGGTTACAGCAAGTTGGGCCGACAAATTCATATTGTTTCAACCATCCATTTCAGAGTCCAAGACGTTTATCGTTAAAACGCGGCAATTAGTGAAGAAACTTCATACTCGAGTGTCTGAGGCGCAGAAAAATACGCAAGAAGTCTACGACATGATATTCCAATGGAAGGAGCAACCTCTCTTCTTAAGGGGACCTACCACGCCGCCCTTAATTGCTCTTGGTGACCGTATTAATAAAGTCAAGACAATGTAAGTTAATAAATAATAATGACTTTATTTCTACAACAGTGGGTGATGGCGAGTATGGGATGGGATGGGATTAAAAAAGTAAACAAGATAATATTAAAGTAGAAACTGCTATTCTAAACAGTTTTGTTTACATTTTTAACCCCCTAGACTAAGTTTACTATTACTACGTTTATACTAGGGCTCTATATTAGACAGGCATTGTCATCCGCCATTTTGAATCCATTTTAAGTCTGGTGTATAAGCCAAGCGTTGGGTGTTTATTTTTAGAAATTTATCTTATTTATCTTTGTTTATTTATTATTATTTAAAAAACGTTCTACCAATTAGGGAAGTGTTTAATAAAAAAATGCTAAAACGTGTTTTCGGGTTTCTTTTCAATCTTTTACTTTCTTACAATACTTACCATATAGGAAATATAGGATTCAAAATGGCGGATGACAAAACCCGGGTATATAGTGCCTTAGTTTATACGTATACTACTGGAATATGGGCTGCCCACTCTCTTGCTAGATCAATTCTTGTTACAGGTACAACGCTATATCTGACGTGGGCCAGGAAATCCACGAGTTGGTAACATTGAATTATCACCTACTGCTCAACATTCCAATGCCCGAGGAGAGTGACGAGGAGGAGGAGCAAGAGGAAGAGGAAGAAGGGGATGGTAAGGCGACATCATTCGGAGTAGGCAATAACTTATGGCCGATTCTTGTTTGCTCCCTGTTATACCTTATAGCCTTATTATGGCGATTTGGGATTAACGTAACACCGGGGTTTATTAAATTGCTTTAAACAAATGAGTGAAAAATGGGCGGGAAATTCAAATTGATAAATTAATATTTTTAATATTTTGGTGAGTTTTCAATTTTTTTCTCCCCGTAATGTAGACACATTAATTAAAAATTCTACCTACATTTGAATGTTTATTAGTATTTCCTTCAACTATAAAACAGTGCAACCATTCTCTTGTGTTCCAAGATAATTTATTAATAACGCTTGAGACTTTCTCCGGTCTTGTAATGGTGATCACAATGGATCTCCCCCCCCCCCCCCCCGTAAACATTTTATCCTTCTTCTTTTTCTTCTCCTTTTAATTTTAATTAATCTATAATACAATGCTTTAGTTTTTAAGGTTAATATGAAAACAAGACTTTATAGTCTTATGTTCGCCTTTTGTCTTATTTGCAATAAAGTCTTTTTTTCATTTTTCATTTCATTTCCCGCGCATTATTCAACACCGCCACGTTACTAATGCGGTATTAAAAAATAAACCCCGGTGCTACGTTAATCCCAAATCGCCGTAATAGAGAGGCAGGGTTAATCCCGAATATTGCTGAAATGGCCGGATGCTTGCTCTGGACCAAGAGACTATTTATTACGTCTTCTCCTTTTTATACCGCACCTCTTCTAGTGAAGATTGGCGATCATCATGGCAAAATAGACCTTGCGGACTTCTGCCTTGAAAATGAAAGTGGTGCACTTCATAGACTACAGCCACAGGTTTTTCAACCAGGATGTTCTTCTGCCCGGAGCGCTCAGCCCTTCTATCCTCCCTTGGATGAAAACATGAAGAGGTGATATTTTTCGTTCCTCATCACATCACCGAAGTATGTTAGTTTCGCTTTATTAACCGTCAGCAGCATGTCGGCTTTTGTTCCTATTCGCATCAGGACCTCAGCATTAGGGGCACTATCTCTCCAGGTTATCCAGGCAGCATACTGATTAAGTCTATTGAACTTTTGTTTGCGCTTTAGAGTTTGAAATCAATGAGTCTGAGGTAGAAACTGGCGCCGAGGAAGATTTACCCCCTGGGGAGGTAAAGAAAAAGAAGAGAAGGAGGAAATTCCCAGCGGACGAGGACGATGATATTTTGAATCTTCCTGTAAGTATTGTATTGTTTTTTTTTAGGGAGATTCATTTACCTATTGAGACTGTGACCAATGTTAGACTTCCGGAAAATTTCTTCACAACTTTTCATTTCATGACCCCCTGAGCCTAAAACCACCCTCCGTTTAAAAAGTTATATATACCATATGAGTCATTATCAAAAACATTGACAAATCTGAATTGCTTACTTTTAATTATTTTATCAACTCAAAATTGCTCGTTAATATTTTTTTTGGGTCCTATTATATCCTTTCTACCTATAACTGACGTGGTTTGTCTTCATTTTCAACAATAGCAGTTTTAAACGTGTTTGAAGATTAGGAGTTACCGAAATTTGTCATGAGTGCAACGAGACAACTTCAAATATTTTGCGTCTTACGTAAAACTTTCCTTAAGCATTTTCCACCCAATTACTTTTGCCATGTGTCCTATCCCCCTGCCCTTCTGCTAAATGTCTCAATATCTGTAAGTTGCTCAATTTTCTACTAAATCGAAGTCATGAAAAGTCGGAAAAGAATGAATTATTTTTTAATTTTTATCTGCATACATAGCGTAGCATAGATGAAATGCGGGGTCTGAGCTTGCATGGAATCTCCCTACACCTGCAGTCTGATCGAGGCGTTTATAATACCGGGGTTAAATAAATACCCTAGGATTATAACTAAACAAACAAATTTTGAATAGCACTTTCCATTATAAAATTATCTTGTTTACCAGTGGATTAAATAAATACCGGGGTTAAATAAATACCCTAGGATTATAACTGTAAACAAACAAATTTTGAATAGCACTTTCCATTATAAAATTATCTTGTTTACCAGTGGATTAAATAAATACCGGTATTATAAACGCCCCGATCAGGCTGCAGGCTGCTGATCGGCCAGAACCGAAGGGGAATTTTGTTCTTGGCAAAATCCCAAATAATTCGATGGATTAGGCGAGAGGAGTAAATAGCTCAACAACGAGTTCCAAACTACTTTAATATGTCGTTACTCGACACAAGTACCTATTAGGTAACTTAGTGAGGCGACTGAAGAGGTCAATCGGATACATTCATTGAATTGTTTGTATGGGATTAACCTTTAAAAAAAAATATATACATTTTTTTTTTCGCAGCCGGTACCCTAGCCAAGGGAGCATTTAATGTAAAAAATATAATACAACAATAGAGTTCATGCAATGGAATACTGCTTGTAAGCCCCATTGGCAGGATTCACCAAAACTACTAACAATTTGTATGCATAAGTTTATTGGTAGAACGAACTAAATTTACTCCTTTCTTTCAGATTGATAAAGATGAGCCCTTGATAGAGATTGAGGAAGTTAAAGCTGAGGAAATATTGGAAGAAAAGTAAGTAGTCCTTGCCGGTTTCCAAAACAACTGTGATTTTATGGCAGCCGTTTGTTTATTTTATTTCCCTTTTTTATAACCCGAATCAACTATGATTTTTACCTAATAGGCCCTCGGCCCAGCGCACTTTATGCGTCTGAAACATTGTTGCCAGCGTACACATGCATTTATCGTATATCCCTTCATCGCCCATGCTACTTGTACTATGACATTCCCCTCATTATATGTGTACAAATTGCTTCTATTAATTTCTAAGCGAAAAGTATCCGTGGGTGACTACGTTCCATCTATTGTAAAGCACCGTTACCCGACAAGGTGCGGACACTTAATCTCCACTGAACTGGCTACTAGGAGGAAAGTGGAACTGGCCCCGACTAATAACAGTAAGTCCTTTTGTAATGTGTTACTCCTATCCTTCAAAAAACAACCCTACAAGCAATTTAAATCCACACTCAAAGTGTTCCTTATCCAAAATGTTTTTTACACAACGGACAAAATAACGGCAACAATCTCAAATATAATTTAGAATAGAATTTGTAACTGAAAGAATTGTAACAGTATTGTAACTGAAAGAATACTACTGTAACTGTAATTTGTAACGCAATTTCTTGTATACTGTGAATGGGATGACCTAGGTCTCATTTAATTTAAGGTGATTATTATTATTATTATTATTATTACTAAACTAGAGAGCGTGAGTGCTAGAGCAAATGTTGACAACACTGAATGGGAAGGATGACGGGCTTTTATTGCGGAAGTTCGTGTATCGAATCCTAACTTTTTTTATAGTTGAAACTATAATTAATTGTGCATTACTTTCAAGAAACAATGGAAGCGCCTAGAAGCCAAGAGGTGCAAGTGACATTTTTTGCATTTCGGAGTTAAGTAGACCATGCCGTTACTCTAGCTGTTCTTTGTCCTACAATCCAACAGGAACATCGGTAACTGCCATTTTGGTCATGCTAGAATTCATGAAAATGGGTTATACCTATACATTCTCATTTCAGTTACAAACTTTAGCCTCAATTATCTCGAATGTTTTTTTTTGTCACTTGCACCCCTTGGCCTCTAAGCGCTTGAATTGGGGTTGAATGAAGATCTATCCTTCCACTTTGACAAACATTCGCTAACCCTTGTATTTCTTTGTTGAAAAACATAGCCTGACTTAGACTTTTACTGTGGGACAATCATAGGGAGATCCATCTTACACGTACTGTATTTTAGGAATGAAGCATACGCCCAATTCCAATAAACTTTGAAGGGTTTTTAGCCATTGTGAAAAATGACTTTGTAAAGTTTTACGTTATAATTGTTACCATTTCTAAATGTGTAATTAGTGTTTTCTATATGCTATGCTGTGACAATGTGTTTCATCTTGCATGCCGTTTTGTTTTTACTGTTTTCTTACACTTAACGATGGCGTGAGCCGAAATCGGGTTTAAAAAAATAAAAATTATAACGTAGGCTAATACTTTACAAAATAATTTTTCACAATGAGTTACAACAAGTTTTACAAAGTTACTGAGGAGACTATTATGTAAGGGTTTTTAGCCAAAAATTTCGAAATCAATTTTTATAGGTCAGTGGCCAAGTCGACAACGGCAAAGAAAAGTAAAAAAAGTGAAAAGAAAACTAAGAAAGGGAAAGCAAAGGAGGTAGAACCCCCGCCACCAACTCCCCGCGACGTACTATCGATCGATGAGAAATTAATAGAGATCCGAAATAAAGAAGAAAAAGATAAGAAGTGGAAGGATTACGTGGATTATATAGATCAAGTAATTGTCGGAGGAATACTTACGACTATATCTGCCAGGTAAATTCTGAGTTTTATTTTTTTAGGGAGATCTACCTATTGAGACGGTGACCAATGCACGACTTCCGGAAAATGTTGTCACAACTTTTCGTTTCATGACCCCCTGAGCCTAAAACCATGCATGTATGTACAGTATGTCAATTTTAGGAAACATTATAACTTCCGTAGATATTATTCGATTTTGATGAAACTTGGCCCAAAATTTGATGTTACAAGTGTGTTGATCGAGTTCGTTAACCAGCCAGATCCGACATTTTGTTTCAAGATGGAGGCCAATTAATACCTTATAAAATTCATATCTCAGTTAATATTGGTTGTCTAACTGAAAGCCCGTGTTATTATCTACGATAACAACAAATCAACGATTTCAAGATGGCGTCAGGTCAAAGTGAAAATAATATAGGCCTACTTAAGTAAAAGTTCAGAGTCGTCATTGCGGTTCGAAATTTGGAACACAAGAGTGTTTAGTGTGTTGATGTTGTGGTCGGGAAAATAATGAAGTATTTTTTTATTATTTTCAATTACATATGTACATAGCGTAGGTAGCATAGAAAAATCCCTTTCATCAGGTGTAGGGAGATTCCGCAGACTACGCTATGTATGTAATAAAAAATACTTCATTATTTTCCCGACCACAACATCAACACACAAAACACTCTTGTGTTCCAAACAATGACGACTATGAACTTTTACTTATTAAATTATTTTTACTTTGACTGGACGTCATCTTGAAATCGTTGATTTGTCGTAAAAAGTGTTTATCTCCATTATTGTAGATAATAATACGGGCTTTGAGTCAAATTTTAATTTATTCCTCTCCGACCAATATTAACTGAGATATGAATTAACTTATATAAGGTTTCAATCGGCCGCCATCTTGTAACCAAATAGTGGATCTAGCTGGTTAACGAACACGATCAAGACATTTGTGTGATCAATTTTTGTTTTTGTGCCAAGTTTCATCAAAATCAGATAATATTTACGGAAGTTAGTGTTTCCGAAAATCTATATACATATAGGTACATTGTATATATACATACATGCATACATATATATATATGTATAACATTTTGAACGGAGGGTGGTTTTAGGCTCAAGGGGCCATGAAATGAAATTTAGCGAAAGTCGAACATTGGTCGCCATCTCAATAGGTAGGCTAGATGAATCTACTTAAAAGCGTCATTTTTGCATGAGTAGAAGAAAATTTCAAGTCTGGTCTAATTGCTTCCACGACGATTTGGCTATTTACGCACGATCTATGTTATTACCGTTTTGGCGGCTATTCCACCGACTAATTTACTTCACTAATCGTGGTAGCAGACATCATTAATAAGTCTCTACCATATTAAAACTTAATTTATAATAGATAAGTTAAGTATCTTCATAATAGTCTCCTTAAAACAAAACAAACAAAAAATCTCAAAACACAAGTGAATTAGTGAAGCAAATTAGCCGGTGAAATAGCCGCCTTAGTTTAATTGCGATAGATTGTACCCAACGATGTAGGTGTCTTTGAATGGCGCATTGTGTGGAATTCCGGTAACTTTTTCAGCAGAAGACAACTCTCGTCCTTGTTTCAGTATTTGCTATCTTCTGGATGAAACCGAAGCTGCGTCCAAGAAGCAGCCATTTTTCGAGATAGTCATGCAGCTGAACGTACCACACATTGAATTCGAACCACCCATTGGTGACGACACATCCCGGGGATTCCTGGCGCTAATAAATGGGATCCTCTACGATATTTACAATGTTGGAACGTTGATACCGAGAATTGCTTCACATAAAGACGCTCAAGATTATCAGGTCAGTTGGTTTATATAGGGTACTGGTTTACTGTTGTAAATAGGTGGCTATTTGCTTCACTAATCGTGGTGCAGACGTGGTAGCAGACATCATTAATAAGTCTCTGTCATATTTCAAGGAGACTATTATGTAGATACTTAACTTATCTATTATAAATTAAGTTATAATATGGTAGAGACTTATTTAAGATGACTGCTACCACGTCGGCACCACGATTAGTGAAGCAAATTTGCCGGTAGAATAGCCGCCTTATTAAAGTGTGAGTGTAAATATATGTTGTAAGAGAGATGGAACATTCGCTTCAGTCAGATACTTACTTTTTACGCGCCATTTCCTCATGGAGGGTCGGCGGCAGAGCTGCGGCGTTTCCAGACGGTTCTGTCATGCGCGTCCTTCCTTGTGAGCCCGGTACCTTACAGGTCTCTTATAATTTTTCCCTCCAGGGTGAGCTTTGGGGGTCCACGTGCTTGGCGTCCAGGTACCATCGCCTTTCCCACTCAGCGTATTAGGGCTGATGCCTCTCTCCTCTGCACGTGTCCCCACCAGCTGAGCCTCTTCCCTCTTCGTTTTTGCACCACGTCCGTTGTTCGCATTTCTTCCCGAATGTTCTCGTTTCTGCGCCTGTTGTTCAGCGTTACGCCACATGCCCTCCGCAGCATCCTCATCTCCGCTACGTAGATCATTTGTTCTTCGCGTTTACGCACGGCCCAACACTCAGCGCCATATATATATATTTTTAAATTACTGGTTCCAACTGCCATTTCTTCATCGACCAGGACGCGAGAAAGCGTACTTTCTAAAAAAAAAAAAAAATGAGTACCCACCGCCACTAGTCAAGGACCCAATTGTCACTCACGTCAGAAAAAAATACCATCGAATTATCAGTGCACAGAAGAGTTCAAAGCACTCTGGTACGTGGCGGAAGGGATTCGTCTCAAGACCGGTTCATTGAAATCCTCCACAATCAACATTCGTCGCAGTCTTCCGAACTACCGCTGTAAATTTATATTTTGAAGGAAATAAAAAGTTACTTTACTTTACTTTACTTACATGGCTTACTGACAGCCCATCTCAACAGAATAGGCATTCTGAAGTCAATGGCGTGGCTACGTTTTGACTTCCAAACTATGGATGCTGCCCTCTATATAGCTACCCAATTCTTACTAAGATGGATACTGCCACTGGCAGGAGCATCACACTCGGCACATCGACTTCGATGTCAAGGTGGGCTTATACTTGTGCGAGTCTCTACACACCTGTCGTATCTCAACACTGGTACTAGCCTGCAGAGGCGGCTGAAGAGGTCAATCGGATACATTTATTGAATTGTTTGCATGCGATTAACCTTTTTGAAAAAAAAAAAAAGAAAAACACATCTTTACTGGTCAGCGCGGCACCTAATGGCAGGAATTCCACAGGTGGGGGCTGGCTAGTAAGTAAGTAAGTCTTAATCGACCAATCAGCAAACCCTTTGGACGCTTCCCAAACAACATCAAATCTCGCCGCGGCTTCAAGGCGTGCTCTGATTGGTCAAACGAAGCCGTGGCAAGTAGCAACAGAAATTTAAAAAAAAATCTTGATGGCAGCCAATGTCTTCCTGTCTCTTTATGTAAAACTCTAGTAAAAAAATATTCTGGCCTTTTTAGTCAAAGCCCCATTAAGAGACGTTTCAATTGCCCTGACAGTTTAGAAACACCCAGGTGGCCTGGATATACATCCAGAGCGCGGTTGTTGCCTCGTGTAAGCGGGTGGTACTCGCCATAAGCCTATTACAGTCATAAGCAAGTTATTTAGATTGCGAGTTACGAACGAATCTTACTGCGCCTATTGAATGGCTCATTTGTTTGTTATTTGCCACTATTTTGTTTATGATGATACTCTATCACGAGGAAACACTCCTCCCCCGAAATGAAATGGCTTGATACTAGATAGAATTGGATTTTGTTGAGGAAAAATAAAAACCACTGTGTAATATCCAATTAAATATCTGAAAATAATCCTGGCTACGGGGCGGCCTTGGTGTGCCGCCATCTAGTCTATTATCGTTGGAAACACCGTTGAAGCTATACCGGTTTCGTGTTATTTGATTTATAGCTAGAGGCGGACGGTTGCCCTGACCTGGCGGCGATGCGAGAAGAATTAGTCTATCGAGCTAAAAGAGCTGCACGAGAATGCCAGCTGTATGCGGAGAGTCTGATGCAGTATTCAAATATTTGGAATGACAGTCAAGAGATTGCACTGGAACAGTTTCTAACGTAAGAATATTATCAGACAGCATTGTCAATCTGAGGGGAAAGCCTTAAGAGTCCGTAGGAAATTGGCTGCCCGAAATTTAATACTTTTTATTTTTTATTTCATTAACTAAGCATGTTATTAAAGATTTGCCTCATCAAAGTTGTAGAAGACTACTTCATGCATCATATTATAAGATATTTTCAATGTTCGAAATTGTAGTTTTTTCATGAACATGTTAATATTTTATAAAAAATAACTTTTCACGTATAATCGATTTTATAAAAAAAACTACTATTTCGAAAACTGAAAACACCTTATTATATGATGCATGATGTAGTCTTCTACAACTTTGATGAGCCAAATCTTTAATAACACGCTTTGTTAATTAAATAAAAAATGAGAAGTATTTCATTTCGGGCTGCCACTTTCCTACGGGCTGTACACTCTTAAAGGTGCACAATAATCAAATTTTCCGGAAAATGTCAATATTGTCAGAATTTCATAACCGGGGGTCTGTTAATTTTTTATGTTTATTTTTTAAAAATTATTTATTATACGATGGAGAAAAATGCAATAATAAAAGTTCTAAACCGAAAGGTTTGTTTGAACACATGTTGATCGCCCATGAAAAATTAAGATTAATTAATATTACTATTTAACTTAAATATTTTTAAACATAACTACAATGTTTAACTAATAATATAATTACTGAAGGAGACGACATGCTTTTTAGAATGTTAGCTCTGTAAGCTGGAGGAATAAAGCCTCAGCTGTTTCTACAAAACCCCTATTGAACCGAGACCTTGTAGTAGATGTAGTTCATCGGGCAATCTATTAAAGTGACGCGGAACGGTACATCTAAGCTCATTGTATCTTTATGAATTAAAGGTTAATGGCTCAATTAAATGCTTATAAATCGTATTAGTGTCAGGACATGTAGAGTCAGGACAATGTAGATTAGTGGTAAGGACTCTGACTTTCCCCCGCAAGGTTGTTGGTTCGAGTCCCACACATGCTAAATTTTCTGGTCATGCTTCGGAGGGCATGTAAAGCAGGCGGTCCCGGGGCTTCCCAGTTGAGTGTAAGAGAGGGCTTTATAGCACTAACTCCGCCAGGTTGGCTTAGTAATAAAACAAAAAGTCATTATTTTATTAGTCCTTCGATTTCAATCAATACCTGGAATCGTAATAGTTTAGTGTAATTAACGACATCGAAAAGAGTTTAGGTTTAGTTTAGATATTTCTGTACACATTTACCGTTATTTGTTTGCTAATTTTTCAGGTACGGAAGAACCCTTACCGAGGATGAATCCATCATGCTCCCTATGGGGGCATTAACGATTCCCGAAAAGAAGCCAGAACTGGAGGACTTTAAGAATATCATTGACTTCTATCAGGATTTGTATGATGAGCTGTATGAGAAAATTACAGCCAAGAAAGTGTTTTGTAGCTGGCTGCAGGTCGACTGCTCACCATTCAAGTATGGACTACTCAATACTGTCAGTAAATGGGGATATATGTACAAAAAGTATTTGTACAACCACGCTGTCGACAGGTAAGCTATAGTGCGTTAAAGCACCAGCAGACCGATCATGGCGGTTATAATACCGGGGTTTATTTTTTAATACATAGTAGTAAGGTGTTAAAATATGCGCGGGAAATACTCCATACTAGTATTGTAGGCTAGTTCTATAGCGTGGTTCCCACCGTGCAAAATACACATACGGTGACGTGGTAGCAGACATTCAAGACTTAGGCGGGGTTTCCGACGACCTCTCATTGCAGAATGCACATGACATTGACGGGAATTTGAATTTTTCTTATTATAGAAATCTATTAAAATATTTGTACTTAGCATATCCCATGACGCCATTTTTTAATTTTATTTTGTTTGTTTGTGATTTTACTCTATGATCATTCATCAATTTTAACTATGGCATAGAGTAAAGGAGTCTGCCCACTACACCGTATCATACCATGACCGTAATAGGAACGTGTCAGGCAAAAAAATATTCTTTGTATAGAAAAGCATGAGGCTACGCCCACTGGACCGTTCCGTCACCTACCAGTACCGTCGCGTGCCATACACGAAACGTTAAGAATTGTCGACGAGAATATTTTGCCGGTGCCGATATGTTCCGCGCATGGCACGCGACGTTGCCAAATCGGTGATCATACGGGTTGTAATCGCGTATGATGACCGTTACCTACATTAAATTGGTATGTAGACATTCGGAAATACTGAAAAAAAATTTTCTTCATCTTCAACTAAGTGCCTGTACAACGTCCAATATTCTCCTTCAGTTTTTCGCTCTTTTATAGAATCGTGAATCCAGTAGCGTCGAGTGGTTTTTACGGGTTGCATACGGGCATCACACGGGCATTAAACGCCGTCGATTCGTTTCAGTGGGCAAAGCAAGCCGTACCGTATTGCTTTCCGTGCTTGATACGTTCATAGCACGGTCATGGTATGATACGGTGTAGTGGGCGGACTCCTTAAAACAAAAATTTCCGTCAATGTCATTTGCATTCTGCAATGAGAGGTCGGTGGATACCCCGCCTTTATTAATAATATCTGCTACCACGTCACCGTATGTGTATTTTGCACTTAGAGGTCGGTGGAAACCGCGCCTAAAGTCTTAGACAATTTTCAGCATTTCCGGTCTTGAGCAATTTGTCCGGGAGTCGGACGAAATTCTGAGCGAACCCGTGGAAGCAGGCAACTATGAGGCTCTGGTCGCTGTGATGGGTGTGCTCCTTAACATCAGGGAGAGAACCGATGAGACAGACGAGATGTTTGAACCGCTTTGGCAGCTCATTGAACTCTTGCACAATTGCGACATTGACTTGCCTGAAGATTCTCGAGTCGCTCTACAGGTAATCAATTTCGTTGGCAAGGTGGTAGCGTGCTTGTACTTTTGTGAGTCTCTGCACGTCATGCGATTGGAGACGTGTCGTAACGCGGGTACTAACCTATAGAGGCTATAGATGTTTGTATACCATTAAACTTACAAAAAAAAAAAAAAAAAAAAAAAAAAAAAAACATTTTTATTGTAATTTTATAGCCAATAGACCCTTCCATTTTCTGTTGTTTTTACAACGTCGAAGTTTTCAAGAAATTTCAATCGTAGAGTTATACATTTGATGGCATAAAGTAGATGATATGTTCCTCTTCATTTTGATGTATAGTATGTAGCCGTGGCTAACACCAATTGGCCAGTTTTGGATCTTCTTCGGCCTGACATCCTCAGTGACCGTTCCTTTCTTACATTCAAATGCAATAACTGGCCGATCGGTGTTAGTAGAGAATTATTTTTTCCAGTTTATGCCGCCTCATTTGTGACTCTTATCTAGGTTCGGTATTTTATGTGAAATTTGAGAAACATGCAAGGGTGGGGGGGGGGGGCTCCATTGGGCCTCACCAATGGCCACCACTATGTTTCACACTCCTAAGCACCATAATAGAAGGCACAATCGAAGGCACCAATGCAAGAGGGCGACCTAGGAAGGCGTACGCAGAAGACCTCAAGAAAGATATGAGATGCGGAACCTACTTGGAAGTAAAGAGAACGGCCCATCACAGGGAGGAGTGGAGAACGAGGTGGAAAGATTTGCAGCAAACCAATCGTTAGATTGAAACTAAAGGAGAAAAGCAGAAGATTGTTTGACAGTATAGCCTGGGAAATTTAACCTAAATCTACACTAACGACCTAACTCTATTTTACTATCGTACATTATGTCAACATGCAACAACAATCAGAGGTACGGTACAGAGTGCCTATATAACTTTGTAAAATAGGCTCTACAGGTAAGGGAATGACAGAAGGGCAGATAGGGAAAAATTGCCGGAAACGGTATTCGGGAGTCTAAACAGTTTTGAGGAAATTAATTAATTTCTCGTTCCACAATAGAGTAGATCAGAAAAAATCGCTACTTCGGAAGAAAAAGAACTCTATCAATTTATAGAAATTTTTTATTTGGCTACCTGATGGTTCCTGCCAAATAGAAAACAACACAACTGCCCTCGCGCGAAAAATATACACACTACATTAACGTAAAACAGATTTTTTAAAGTATTAATAACACGACTGATTATTGGGCACACGAGGCTGACCCAGGGGCACTTTATGACGGGTTCCCCGCCTCCCATGTGTCCAACATGCCAGGTACCACTGGATGTACAACACCTGGTCCTCGCCTGTCCTACGTATGCTTGCTACTGCACCTTCCCTAATAACTCCTTTACGAGCCATATTCTTACAGATATAAGTAGCCTACACACGCTCCCGTTTCTGTCAACTATTTTTAAAAATCTGTGAAAACCCTTAACTGCTTATACCAGAAAATTGTACAATAGACAAAGGCAAACTGTTGTAGACGGTATCTGGGTAACTCGTTGTCTAGCGCGCTATGTAGCAGTTTGCCGAATGACACTAGTGCACAACCTCATTCAAAACCACAGTATTGCACTATATGTAAACATACAACGCGTAACCCCCAAAGGGCGTAGCGATAAGATGTTTAAAAAAACATTGGTTGTCACTTGTCTGTAAAGTTGGTCTACCAACGATAGTTTAACGTGACAACGCCATTACAAAATATTGATGAAATGACTGCATACTTTTATGAATAATAAAATTGAATTATTTTTATTGAATTATCATTAATCAAGACATGTAGCGTAGTGGTACGGACTCTGACTTTCACCCGAAAGGTTGTTGGTTCGAGTCCCACACTGGCTACATTTTCTGGCCATGCTTCGAAGGGCTTGTAAAGCAGGCGGTCCCGGGCCTTCCTAGTTGAGTTTATAGCCCCTAACTCCGCTAGGTTGGCTTAGTAATAGAAACAACGAAAAGTCCTTATTTATTTATTATTTATTCTGTAAGAAGGAGTGAAATGTAATCTACAATTTAATTGATCCATAGGCTCGTCAGGTTTATCAGCCATTGGTAATTACAATAAATAAACAAATTAAAAATAAAATAAAAAAATATTTTTATTTTATAAATTATATTAAATTATTAATAAAACCACATTAACTTTTCACCTCACCTGTAAGCAGTCAACGAAACAGTTCACGTGTAGATGTAAATGCGGCGTAACGGATGAGAGTCACGTAACACTTTTTCGTGCATGCTCCCAGTGTTCAAGTCAGAGGTCATCGATTTATTAGACTTTATCACGTCAAAAAAAAAAAAAAAAATAGTGTTAGAAATCGAAATCGACAACTTTTGAATTGTGTTTTTTTTTCTTCCGAAGTAGCGATATGTTATTTATGAAAAATTCATAAAGAATATAAGCTCTCGCAGTAAAATTACATTTTCTCACGCTGATATTATTATTTCACTAAAAACGCGTTAAACGGCATCCTACCGATTTTGTAGTAGTTGTAAGTCAGGTACATAGTCCGCATTTTGAGCTTGTATGATTTTTATGAACTTTTCATAAGACCACTTCTTTTGCATATTTGTGGCTGTTAAATGAGGAATTAATTAGATTTGTCAATGTAACTTGGGCTCAATGTGTTAAAATAATATTTTGAAATGTCTCGCTTAATTAATTATGTCAAAGGTCTCCCTTATTTTTTTTCTTCAGGTTTTTACATTTTTTTTATTTGTATTCTTGCAGGAATTACCAGATAGGTGGAGCAACTTGAAAAGACTGGCCATAGCAGTTAAGCAACAAATTCAGCCTTTAGTTGTTGCCCAAGTAATGCTTGTCAAAAAGCAGCTTAGCCTTTTTGAAGTTCGTCAGGTTACCTACAGAAATGCTTTCAAAAAGATGCCCTTGTTCAGGTATGACATCAACCCTTTTTTATGCTTCGGGAAAACAAAAAGGATTTTATACTAACACGAGTGGGTTTCTTAGACATAGTTAATTTTTTAACGATTATTTGGTTATTAATTCTAGTTATAGTGGTTATAACAAATGTTGCTAAAACAGTAAGTTTTTGTTTTTGTTTGCTTGTTAAAATGAAATACCGCGAAGTCACGAGTAGTCTAACTTAATTTTTTCCATTGATACATATTTCCTTCCAATAAAGTAAAGTTGCTTTAAATCAGTTAATCTTGTCGGAATTCAAATTTTCCCCTTAAAATGGGCCTAGCCCATAGCACAAAACTGTTCTTTTTTATTGTCTTATAGAGATAGGAAATACATTATTCACATCACATACGCACGTCTCCTTCGCCTTTTCAAACATTGACTGTGTCCCGCTAACCAGAATAGGGATAAACCCAGTTTTTATTTTCATTATCATTTTTCATTTTCATTTTATTAGATCAATCTGTGAAGATGTATACGGCCTGATGGACAAAGCAAACAAAGAATTGATAGTGCTGGAGAAATATCGAGAGGACATCGAAGCCCAAGCGGCCCTGTTTGAGGTACCGCCCTCGGAAGCGAAAGAATTAATTATCACGCGTAAAGACTTGCTCTCTGTCAAGGTAAGACAGTCTACAGTACAGTGGGCTTTACATTACAATTACAAAAGAACCGGTCCGAGTTCACTCGAACATGCTTCCCAATTTATCAATTAGTAGATAGAGATAATGAGTTCTTCATAGTAAATAATTTTTCTAAAACTCCATTCTATCTAGTGTACAATGTATTGTATTGGAGCGTTAATTTTTTATAATTTCTTTAGAAAATACTTTTTTACAGGAAACAAAATACTTTTTTGGGAAAGCAACCTGTCCGGTTTTGTTACTCTATTTAACACCAAAAACATACCTGAAAGTAGATGTCATCGATAGATTGGTTCCGCAGAAAAATTATTTTTTAGTCATTTTTCATGAAAATTGAGTTATTTTTATTTTTTTACCCCAGAAGCAAACTATCAAGAGGCAAGTGACCCCCCGCATTTTATTAACATTAATAACGACTACAATATATGTTAATTTAAAAGAAATCGATGGAGCCGTTTTTGAGAAATAATTTTTTTAGGCGTTTTTTTTTAGTGTTTTGAAAGTAAAACCCCCCCAACATTGAGTTACCCCAAAATAAAAATTAAGCGGTTCCGAGGTATGATTTTTTTAAACCTACATGCCAAATTTCAGCAAAATCCACCGAGTAGATTGCCCGGAAATCGATGAACAGACAGAGCGACAGACAGACAGACATTTCGTAAAAACCACTTTTTTGGGTTCCTGGGAACGTGTATATCAGTTGAAATCTCGGAGTCGAAAATTGTGACCATCACAAAGCTTTCCTTATACTACGTATAAATTGGAAAGCAACAATACAATTAGAAGGGCTTTCTCAGCCGCAGTCTTATAATGGCCACTGAGCCCCTGAGATATGTTAGACGTCTGCGTAGTTCCACTGACGTTACCGCCAGACACCACACATATTGACGAAACGTTTGGACGTACGCTTTCACACCATGGCCTTATCAGCCCGGATTCTACTGCTGCAGTCTTAGACCATATAATACTCTAGGCACGCCATGTTAGAATTTCCGAGGGACCAACAAAATAATGACGTCACACACTGGCGAAAGCAGCTGCTTTTAGAGGCGTGAGCCTATTATTCTCTAGTTGTGTTTAGTTAATTAATTAATTGGAGTGAGAGAACATTTTTTAACTTTGGTAAAACTTATTTAACATTCAAATATTAAATTAGAAACGTCCGTTAATTTTCAAAAAACAAATTAATCACTCGGGAGACCAGGTTACCTAGCAACAGAGCTTGGTTGATAGGTAATCTGAGCTGTGATGTCATCCGCTGGCAAAAGATAGACAAAATGTTGGTGCCCCAACTTTCTCATGCAGTGCATCTAGAACGCCGTGTCTAGAATATTATATGGTTTAAGGCTGCAGCTTGTGGTAAAACTTAGTACTTGTTGGTATTCTCGATATAAAGTACTTAACATACTTTAGCCAACGGTCACTCTTGGCGTTACCGCTTTCTGGTGCCGCGCATTGTAATGGTAGTAAGAGTGAATTAGTCATTGTTAGGGATCAGAATCGCTTCACACGTCATTAAATAGGCAGCAATCTATGCGACTCTTCTGAATTCGATAGCCCACAGGCATTCTGTATCAAAGTTGCTACTCACCGTCGCCCAGAAAAACAATCAGAATATTGTGTGCCAACGTCTTCAAACGATCATTGATCTCAACAACCTGCTTCTGACGTTATTCTACTTCTCGGCTCTAAACCCTTTGATGGGCTTCGGCCTGTTATACAATACTCGCTACCCTTCTTACATAGGCTTCTGCTAGGGCTGTAAAAGGACGACTGACTTTTTCAGAATGTCTGGGATTTAGTGCACGTAATCCGATCTTGGTTCGACGAATGGAAGAAGAGTCCCTGGAAGAAGGTGGATGTGGAAGGCATGGATCAAGAGTGTAAGAGATTCTCCAAGGAACTCAGAGGTACTTAACATAAATAAATAAATATTGACTTTTTGTTCTAATACTAAGCCAACCTAGCGGAGTTAGGGCTATAAAGCCCTCTCCTACACTCAACTAGGAAGACCCGGAATCGTTTGCTTTACATGCCCTCCGAAGCATGGCCAGAAAATGTAGCAAGTAAGGGACTTGAACCAGGCACCTTTCGGCTGAAAGTCGGAGTCTGTACCACTACTCTACATGTCTTGATGAGCCAGTTTTAGGCTTGCCCAATGTCCATCCCTCTGTTATGTTATTTAATCCTATCCTTGCCTTCCGGTCTGGCCCACTTCTTCTTGAAAAGCCTCTTCTATCAAAGATTGGCGGTCATATGACAATTTGCACCATGGAGACTGCTGCTCTGAAAAGGGAAGTCGCTCTTGCCAAACCACTGCATCAGGTTTTTCAACCAGGTGCCCTCAGCCCTTCTATCTTCCCTTAGATTATTGCTTGCAGAAGGCGATACTATGCGTTCCTCATCACATGACCGAAGTATGTTAGTTTTCAGCTCTTAACCGTTGGCAGCAACTCGGTTTTTCTACCCATTCGTCTCAGGACGTCAGCATTAGGGAAGCGAACTCTCCAGGGTATGCGAATGCACTGATTCTGCTCCCCCATAGCTTGCGTCCAAGTCCATCCCTCCATACCAAATAGAAGGATAGAATAATTGGGGACACAACACTTCACCATTCTTAATCAAAGGCCCCACCGCAGATTCCGTTACCGTAGTACTTCCTGCATTTTGATGAAGGCATTTCCAGCTTGTTCAATGCGGCTGCGAATGTCCTGACTCATCTCCCAATCACTGTTTATAATGCATCCGAACGCCGAAGTATTGTTTACATTGTACTACGGGCGCACCATCCAGAACAATATTCACATTTATTTATCTCTACCCTCTTACTGACAGCCATTACTGGCCCACATCACAGTTTACTGTATATCTCCCCTCCAAGGCCCGTCTTTTCCTTGTTTTGTTTTTATTAATGCTTCGCATTCGTTGTCGGTTTGACTGGAATCGGATTTTTTTAGCTTTGGACAAGGAGGTGCGTGTTTGGGAGGTGTACACCGAAGCAGAAGCAATGCTGAAGAACATGATGACGTCACTGAGAGCGGTAACAGAACTGCAGAATCCCGCAATCAAGGAAAGACATTGGAAGGAGCTAATGGTGGCCACAAAGGTATCAAATAACATCTCTTATTATTGATATTTAAGGTAGATAATCGCTTTGGTATTAGACAGTGAAAATTACTTCAAACAGGAGCCTCGGGTTGTCTTAGCTGCTAATAATTATTTCGAGGAATAAAAATTTCACTATGGCTGCTCAATACTGGAAGCATTGGTATTTTTAGATGGAGTATCTTATCTTAAGAGGAATCTTTCCATTTTTTTAAAAAACAACAATTTCCCGGTGCAGAGCCCTTCTATTTAGAGAAATGCTCGTAAACACCACATGAGCTATCGTTTATCTATAAAAATCGATAAAGTTAGTCCTATTTCTAGAATCGTCTGCTTCTTCCTTTCCAATTATCTTATTTTATAGCTTAACAATAGTTCACAAAAACAAACGTATTGTGTATTATTAAAGTTTATATCTTTCAGTGAGTGTTTCAAGAGCGGTTTTGTAATACCTGTATAGCCACATTAGAACGGGAATTTAATTAATTACCTCTCACGCCATGTTGTTTTCTAAAAATTAGGACTGACTCCCCATAAGACGACATTGCATTGTATCTAACTTATAGTCACCACAGGTTTGACTCTGAATCCGACACTATTCAAGTTTTTACAAGCGAGGAGCACACTTTCAAAACGGCACTAATCCATTTTCGTAAAATGTTCAGGAAACACGAAAAAACAAAATTATTTCGGCTTTATTATAACGGGAATATAAGATTTTAACCCATCAGCAGACTGGGTTAAATTTTTTTGTTTTTGTTTTGATTAGCAATCCTGATTCAACTCATCTTCAAGATGGAAAATCGATGATAAAATCTATTTTTATTTTTCATGGATTTGTGACGTTTTGAAAGTTTGCTCCTCAAATGTAATCAATTCAATTTCTAACTAGTTTAGCCATAATAACGCATAACATCTATCAATTCCCAGAAAGGTTCAAGAAGAAGAATAAATAAGAAGAATAAGTCACTCATTTTTCGTAATTTGACCCAATGGAAAATTTGAGCACTGTTGGGGGAAAATTACTGTCCAAAACATATGGTTTTTATCAAAATACCTCTGGTTTGAGTCTATTTACCAAAGAACCGGTCCGAGTTTACTCGAACATGCTTTCCAATTTATCAACATTAGTAGATACAGAATATGAGTAATTTCATGGCAATAATTTTCCAGTGGTTAAATTTCCGATATCTCGGTGGGGGGGGGGGGGGTTGTTGCCCCCTTGACGTCACTGGAAGTGAGATAAATGCTAGATAGGTCAGACCAACACATTAATTACCACACAGCATTAATGGCAGGGCACGCAATGCATTTGAGCGCGAATTTTCTGTGTTTTTTTTTTTTAAATAATGTTTTGTGCAAAACCAAATATTTTTTTGGGAAAGCAACCTATCCGGTTTAGTTACTCAATTTAACACCTAAAACATGCCTGAAGGTAGAAATCATCGATAGAAAGGTTTAGCAGAAAAATTATTTTTTAGTCATTTTTCATTAAAATTTAGTTATTTTTATTTTTTTACCCCCAGAAGCAAACTATCATGGGGCAAGCGACCCCCGCAATTTGTCAACATTAATAACAACTACAATATATGAGAATTTTAAAGAAATCGTTGGAGCCGTTTTTGAGAAATAATTTTTTTGACGTTTTTTTTGGAGTTTTTTGGGAATAAAACCCCCCCAAATTGAATTGGCCCAAAATAAAATAAAATGGTCCCGAGGTATGATTTTTGTTAACCTACATGCTAAATTTCATCAAAATCGACCGAGTAGTTTGCCCGGAAATCGATGCACAGGCAGACATACATACAGACATTCGTAAAAATCACTTTTTTGGGTTCCTGGGACCTGAAAACGTGTAAATCCGTTGAAGTCTCGGAATCGAACATTTCGACCACCACAAAGCTTTCCTTATACTACGTATAAATTTAGAAAGCAATAATGTGAAACGATGTCCCTTATTTGATTTATACGTCGGGGACTCGCTAAAAAAATAGGCATGGGAGGCAATGGTTTTAGTGAATTGTTGATGCAAAACTACAAACGATTTCTACGAGTTGGGGTGTCGTGGGGCAAACCGTGCACTTGCGTATGATCGGCTTCACGCCAGTTTCAGAAATCATCCGAGGTTGACTCTGGTTTTCCAACTACCTCAACAAACAAAATCGGATATCATCGAACCAGGGGTGGTCAAAGCCTAGATACTATGCTCTCCTAATGTTGATACAAGTTTCTTGCTTATTTGTTACCATTTTACGTGTACATTTGAGTGTAGCGTACTGTCATTTATCTCATTAGCTTTATAACGCTGTATGTGCCTTCTTCTTTTCTTGCAAACGGTAGATCTACAGTCGAAATCCACGTTTAGCATCGGTAAGTTGCCTAGTTTTTAAGCTTACCCGCTCTACATTTCTTGCAATACAAATTATGCCTATTGTAGTCACTGCTGTTGGGATGTAGTCTAGTTGGCTTGATTGGAAAATCGGCGGTCATAGAGTTTTATTAAATAAATAAATAATAAATAAGGACTTTTTATGTTCTATTACTAAGCCAACCTAGCGGAGTTAGGGCTATAAAGCGCTCTCTTACACTCGACTAGGAAGGCCCGGGACCGCCTGCTTTACATGCCCTCCGAAGCATGACCAGGAAATGTGGGAAGTGTAGGACTCGAACCAGCAACCTTCCGGGTGAAAGTCAGAGTCCGTACCACTACTCTACATGTCCTGAATTTATTACATTCACCCACGCCAAGGATATTAATTTATTTTTAGTGCCATCTGTCAAGTGTTCTTCGTTAAACAAAAAATAACAAAAACTTAGTGTTTTAGAAAAACTTGTTATAACAACCCGAATTAGTAAAACCCAAATAATAGTTAAGAAATTAACGTTGTCTAAGAAACCCACTTGTGTTAATATAAAACCCTGAGCGCTTTCGGCAAGAACTGCCATCTACAGAGGGAAACTCACTAGCACAGTTACACCTAATCTGCGATTTGAGACTTGCTCAACTCGAGGAGAAGATGTAAATAACAAGTTTTTCTAAAACTCTAAGTTTTTGTTATTTTTTGTTTATTAAAGTGAAATACCACAAAGTCACGAGTAATCTAATTATTCTTCGACCGATTCATTCGCCTTTCATACAGCAAGAACAAAAAACTGGTGGTCGCTTCGAAATCGGGCCACTGTCGAGTCGAGTAACGTGAAGTCACTCCTACTCGCCGGAACACCTTACTGTTTACGGCATGAGTCACAGCATTCGTGAGGAATGGGGCTTGCATTGTCAAAATACCATGCTTAGAAACGCTTCACTACAGGACTCTCCGTCCCGCCATGTTCATTATGGACTTTATTCATTATTGTACTGACTGAGTCCGCTTCTTCTTGACAGGTCCGCTTCGTGATGAGCCCATCAACGACCCTTGCTGATCTATTGGAACTGCAACTGCACAAGTTTGAGGAGGAAGTCAAGACTATTGTGGACAAGTCGGTGAAGGAGATGTCCATGGAGAAGACGCTCCGCGAACTGGAGGCTACCTGGAAAAGTTTCACCTTCAGCAAAGCCATTCACGCGCGGACCGGAGTCTCGGTTATTGTTGCTAGTGAGGAACTAATTGAGACTCTGGAAAATGACCAGGTTTGCATTTCATTTTCGTTTTAGAGGATATTATGGAGTGTAGAAAATTGGCACTCCAAAATTGGACACTATTTATTATTTAGGCGGCAATTCCACCATATTATAACTTAATTTATAATAGATAAGTATCTACATAATAGTCTCCTTAAAACAAAACAAACGTCAATGACCAAATCAAATTTGAAGTAAAATAGCCGGTGGAATACCCGCCTACGCAATAAATGATTTCCTCCTATTTACAAATGAAGATTTCATAGGCTACATCACACTAAACAGAGTTATAACGAATTTGTTTATTTTTGGTTTTGTAATTTTACCATCTGACTACAATGGTTCGGTTATGTTAAGGGAATAAATAGCAATGGCTTCTTCTTTCTTTCTTTCTTTTCCTTGCCCAGTATTCCCTGGACAAGAAGCATATATTTACAAAAATATACAATACATGGTAATACCATTCCGCATCCCCAAGCTAGCGCTTGATTGGGACAACGAGCTTATACAATATATACGTACAGTGCTGCTAAACAATTATTTTTTTGTTATTTATTTATAGAGGAAATAATAATAATTCGTTTAATCAATCAAATAAACAATGGTGAAAATTACAATAATTGTAGGTGCCCAATGCCACTTATAATTTTTTTTTTTAACAATTTCCAAGGTTACCTACCTTATATGTATGTTTTGCCTCTATAATTGCATTGTAATAAGAACAGCCCTTATAGTTCTGCTGTGAGTTAATTTAAATTTAGAATTTAAATTAAGAAAACCACGTCCAGATTGTCTAGTTCAACAAGTGATGTTATTATCTGGCAAGTCCACTTTAGGAAGATTTAAGTTATTAACAGTAAAACTCACAATAATTTTTTATACAACAGCTCAAGTGGCAGAGTCTCTAATTCACGAAAAATACTCATAGTATGCTCACGGTTATTTTTCATTAACATACTCGTTGCTGACTTTTAATACACAAATATTTTATTGGTTTTTTGGTTTTAAGAATAAGAGAAGAAGAAGATGATGACCATGGAGAAGATGCAGAAACCAGAAGAGTGGGACCAAGGCCGTAGCCAAGGGGGGTTCATGGGGGTTGAAACCCCCCCCCCCCCCCCCGAAATGAAATGGCTTGATACTAGATAGCATCGGATTTTTCGAGGAACCTATGAATTTTCTGAACCCCCTCCCCCCCCCCCCCGAAAAAAATCCTGGTTACGGCCTTGAATGGCACTGATAACAGGGGGAGTGTTGAATAATCAGAAGGGGCGAGACAGAAACACCGTTACACCGCTGGGCCACAGCTTTTGAAGCCGTGAAAAATTCCAAGGTTAGGTTAGGTACACACCTTAAACAGTGTGGTGAAACGGCGTTAGTGCCCGTTACAAACCATGTATTACAATATAGAACAATTTTTCATCTACTTCTACTTCTTTCACTTGTAGTGGGGGTGTCTGCTTTGCTCCTAATGTCGCAAAAAGCGGGAAACGTGTAATACAATTACAAAAAACTCTTTCAGAATCAACTGCAAAACATGATGAGTTCAAAGTTTATTGGGTTCTTCATCACGGAAGTTTCCAAATGGCAGGAGAGGCTAAGTACCGCCGACCAAGTCATCGGTATTTGGATGGAGGTGCAGCGATCGTGGCAGCATCTCGAGTCCATTTTTATCGGGTCAGAAGATATCCGGTCTCAGTTACCAGAAGACACGAAGCGGTTTGAACAGATTGATAAGACGTTCAATGTAAGTACAGTAGAACTAGAATTATCTGAATTCCGATTATCCAAATCGCTTTCAGACCACCCATAAAGATTATATCCATAAGAGGATGTGGAGCGTAAAAATGGGTCACACCTGGATTTTTCTGTTATCTTTTATTTTTAATTTACTACGTAAGTTATGAAGATTTGGTCTATGAACGTTGTGGAGGACTACTTCATAGTTCTTACGCAATGCCTTAGGGTATTTCTAATTTTTGAAATTTTAATTATTTAATAAGGACTAAAATGTCAGGTCACAAGGAATAAGACCCATTGGCAGACCGAGGACAACCCCCGGTGCAAGAGGGAAAGCAATGGCTGAGCTCAAGGCGTTAGAGTCCGACCGGGACGAGTTCAGGAAATGGGTACGGGGCGACCCCCTCACGCTGCGCATGCGGCACGTAGAGGGAAGAGGAAGAAGAAATTGTAATTATTTAATAAAGACTAAAATGTCAGACATTGAGAAACAGCAGCACCGAAAAGTAAAAGTAACCTATGATATTAAATAAATAAACAATGGAACTTGGCTCGTGCGCTTCCGCGCACGTTACTATTATGATCTTGTGTATGAAGTAGTCCTCTACAACTTCCATCTATCAATTCTTTATAACTTGCATATTAAATTAATTGACAAATAGAAACTGACTATAAATAAATAAACATGAACTTTATGTTCTATTACTACGCCAACTTAGCGGAGTTAGGGCTATAAAGCCCTCTCTTACACTCAACTAGGAAGGCCTGGGACCGCCTGCTTTACATGCCCTCTGAAGCATGGCCAGAAAATGTCGCCAGTGTGGGACTCGAACCAACAACCTTTCGGGTGAAAGTCAGAGTCCGTACCACTACTCTACATGCCCTGATTGATTTTTGCTTGATCCAGGGGTGACCAATATCTACGTACCATATCGTCATAATTTCCAATCTTAATTTTTCTAGGAATTGCTAGTGGACATGGTAAAAGATCTAAATGTAGTCCGCGCGACCAACAAACCAGGATTATTCGACAAGTTGGAAGGCTTGCAGAAAGCTCTGGTGCAATGCGAGAAAGCCCTGTCTGACTATTTAGAGACTAAACGGCTTGTTTATCCAAGATTCTATTTCGTATCTTCTTCCGATCTGCTGGACATATTGTCTACTGGAAACCAGCCGGAGCTTGTTCAGAGGTAATTTTAACGAAAACGTTCAGCCCAGATAATTGTCGTGTTGAAAATAAGTAGAGCCCAACTGCCCTAGTGAGTGCCTATCACGCGCAGTCTTCTTAATAGCAAATCGGAGTGCCCTGGCTACGCGCTTTATGTACAAAGTCGATTTTCACAGGAAATATCGATCGTACAGCCGTCAAAAATATCCGTTATATTAGCTGAAATGCTCCTCTACATTTCGATATATGACATATGGCCTTCATTAATACCAATTGGCCACAGTTCTTGAACTCCTTCCTCGGGACTACCACCCAAATCGGAATTTTCTATCTTCCGCTAATTATTTAAAAACATTTCAGACATTTAACTAAACTGTACGATTCAATAGCGAAGATGCGCTTTACGAAGGGAACAAAAACAGCGCGAGGGATGTATGCTAAAGATGGAGAATATGTACCTTTTTCAGGTCCCTGCGACTGCTCAGGTATGTTAATGAGCAATATTACGTACTTTTAAGTGAAGGGAAGGTTATAGTAATCATTCAATTTATCATCATTATGACTTTTAGAAAGTACGAAAACAGGATAGACTACTTGAATTTAAAGAAAAAGCTTCAATTTCAACATTTTCTATTGTTGTCCTAACAGGTAAAGTCGAAGTCTGGTTGAACCG
Organism: Psococerastis gibbosa; assembly: GCA_963971405.1. Classification (NCBI taxonomy): domain Eukaryota; kingdom Metazoa; phylum Arthropoda; class Insecta; order Psocodea; family Psocidae; genus Psococerastis; species Psococerastis gibbosa. The sequence goes on from OZ020490.1 coordinate 10,896,561, forward strand.
GGTCACAGACAACATGCGAAAAACATTGCGTCTTAATTTTGAGGAATCTGTTAAAGCCTACGATGAGAAGCCCCGTGACCAATTTCTGCTGGATTTCCCTGCGCAAACCGCTCTCGTTGCCACCCAAATTTGGTGGAATACCGAAGTTATTATAGCTTTTGAGAAGCTTGGTGAAGGTTACGAGAGTGCTATGAAAGATTACAACAGAAAGCAGGTATGAACATAAATAATTTTAACTTTATGCAACAAAACGAATCGCTATCAACAACTAGGTGGTGAACGAAGGAGACTTGTTCTTCTGAGGTCACAATCTCAACGATTGGTTGGCAGCAACTCCCTGCATATCATCCTCCAGCTCTCTCGGTCCTGCGCCTTCCTCTTCAGCTCTGAGTGTCCTCCTTCAGTTGATCCATGAATTCCTTCTTCGGCTGCCCTCTTCTGTTGGTTCCTTCCACTGTCCCCTCAATGATGGTGTGTAGGTGTACTAGATTTTCTTGTCTTAATAGTATAAAAAGCCCTACCCATTTCGCTCTTCTATTTTTAAATTAAAATAAATAAATATTGATTTTTGTTCTATTACTTTTATGAGGTAGCAGCTGTCTCTCTTCTTCAATAGTCTCTAGTACTCTTTCATTCGTCACGTGGTTTCTCGAGCTTATCCGCGCATCTCCCTGTATACTAAAGAGCAATAAATAAGAATATTAATTTGAACGGGTGGAACGGATGACGTCATGACAAAAAATTTAAAAAAATGGTAAGGTACAATCGGCCTCCGATTTTATTATTATTTTTTGACAGACTGTTACCTGTGTGCACTTATGCCTATTGAGCCTATTGTGCCCCCTACAACAAAGTATCTACATCACTTCCTCGAAGACTATCTCCCTCAGGAGAGCCAGGATCTTGAGGGGAATTAGAAGTGGTAGGTAGTTTACATGTAACTGCAAGCTTCCCAAGCATGCTGCTCTTCTTCGTGCGATTGCATCGCAATGAAGGAGGATGTGCTCGGGGTCCTCCGCTCCTTCATTCCAGAATCGGCAAGACTGCAGTTGTCTCCCCAAGAGACTCCAGATATTTAACCCCAGGACCAAAGACGCCTAGGCCTAGAGCCATCAGAAAACCACTTGATTGTGTGACTATTGAGAATTCCTGCTGATTCGCAGTATTCTTTCTTTATCCCTAATATAGTTTCGAATTCCCTCATAAAACAGTATTTTGGATGGATTCTAGATCCAGGCAGTGGTCAGACGTGGTCAGAGAGGCTGAGTCTCTCTTAATTGCCCTTCCACTCCTTTTACCCCGCTCCTAATAATGCCATTTCGGCTGAAGTTTCCACTGCAACATGGAGGGGTGGGAGGTCCAGTACTATCTCCATTGCTGCAGTGTGACAGGATTTCATAGCCCCTGTAAAGCATCATGTTAGAGAATACGGGCTTCTGAATTTAGCCATAATTTGGATAATTCAGAGAAAAATTCTCATGTGGTTTGATTTTGCCGTGTCCATGAAGCCATGGCCAATGGTATGGTTATAGCAGGAAAAGACAGGCTGTAGATTGGAGTTAGTCTTCCATGAAATACTGAAGATCTCAAAAGACACAGATGTCAACTTGATGTCACTTCCCAGTGATAGCGTGAATTGTTGTTAGATGCTCTGAATAGCTGTTAAGTCCGCTAGCACTGATCTGACGTTATCTCTGATGAGTTGTGACAGTCATTTCGTCCAAAAAGAGAGGCAAGGTGGTCGAAATTATTGAATTTTTCTACCAGAAAGCTGAAAAATTCTTCCCTGTTCCCTATACTAATGTGCCGCTACATTTCCAGGTCCAACAACTGAGTATCCTCATCACCATGTTGCTGGGAGATCTGACTAAGGGTGAGCGACAGAAAATTATGACAGTTTGCACTATAGACGTGCATTCGCGTGACGTCATCGCGAAAATCGTGCAGATGCGTGTGGACACGCAGTCAGCGTTCCAGTGGCAGTCGCAGTTGCGTCACCGCTGGGACACCAAGTATAAGGATTGCTTTGCCAATATTTGCGACGCGCAGTTCCGTTACGATTACGAGTATTTCGGATGCACACCGCGACTCGTCATTACGCCGCTTACCGATCGCTGTTACATTACACTTACACAGGTAAGGTATAGACAGGAAGAGCTGCAGGCTGTATTAAGGAAGGAAAGGGCTGCAGGCTGATCATGGTGATTTTAATCCCGGGGGTAATATAATACAATGTCACGTGATGGCATTAATTCCTTTGTTTAAAATATAAATGAACTGCAAATTTCAGAATTTTTTAATTTTTGATATTGGTAATTGTCGCAAGAGTGATAAGCGCGGAAAATTCAAATTGTGTCTATTTAAACATTTGAATGATCTTCGGCTATATTTTCTTCATTTTTTCTGCCTTAGATTTAGACAAATTATTTATAATCCTTAATATATTAATTCAAAATTAAAACTTGTTTATTTCTAGGGCGATACGTGTTTATATTTGCTATTTATATTTCCTACGGCAGCGTCGCGTCATTTCAGCTCTTCAGTATTGCCAACATCACATTTTAAAAAATTCTGAAATTTGCTGTTTATTTATTTTATACAATTGAATCAACACCATCACGTGACATGGTATTATATTACCCCCGGTATTATAATAATACCACATCGCCATGATCAGGCTGCTGGACTAGTTCGTACCTGTAGATGCCCTTATGGTTTTGCATACACACCCCGTCAGGACACTCAACAAGGCATCAGCGAGCAATTAGAAGAATTGTATAGAAGAGAATCAGATAAAAGGTGATCGTATACAGGACGACTTTCAAGGGCAGTCCTGAGGGAGATAGGCCTCGAGGAAGTTATCTAGATACTTTGTTGTAGGGGGCACAATAGGCTTAAGTGCACACAGTTAACACCTGTGCCTCAATTAAAAAAAAGTGGTCAAATTTACAATTTTTTTTCGTCAGTCCCTGCGGTTGATTATGGGTGGTGCCCCTGCTGGACCTGCTGGAACAGGAAAAACGGAAACTACCAAAGATCTTGGTCGGGCTTTGGGTTACATGGTCTACGTTTTCAATTGCTCCGAACAAATGGACTACAGGGTAAGAAAAAGTCAAATGAGACAGCAGTTTTCTGCATAAAGACAAACTTTTCGTGAAATATCGATCGTTGAGCTAGCATTGAGACATTATTATAAAGAAGAAGTGTTCCTCTACATTTTATACTAGTAGGCCTGTGTGGAACAGGAACTTACCAACATTATTCAGACTTTGTTTTTTATTTAATTTTCTACGGAAGTTTTAAGTCTATTTTAATCTATCCCAGTTGTACGGGACGTATATCAGTACTTTACATTTTTGATGATGTGAAATTTCTGGTGATCTTGGGGTAGGTTATATGACTTATATCTACGATCTATAGCGTCCATTTAACACCTGTCATTTTTTTTACCCCTTTCTTACCCCCACGATATTTCTTGGCTTTACAATATGGATATGGTATGGATATAATTGAACTTTCCAGGCGTGTGACCTTTTACTACATACTAAAGGATCACATCCCCCCCCCCCCCAAACAGGTTACGAGCCTTACTGCTGCTAATTAATTCTTTCAGTCCTGTGGCTCCATCTACAAAGGTCTAGCGCAGACGGGCGCCTGGGGTTGTTTCGATGAGTTCAACCGAATTTCAGTGGAAGTACTCTCCGTTATAGCAGTCCAGGTGAAAACCATTCTGGACGCGATCAAGGCAAAGAAGCAGAAGTTCAATTTTATGGGGGAATCCATCAATTTAGTGCCCACTGTTGGCATATTTATTACCATGAATCCCGGATATGCTGGCCGAGCGGAACTACCTGAGAATTTGAAGGCTTTATTCAGGTAAAATTTTGAATAATAATTTCATTATAATAATATTGGACCTTGTGTGATTCATTCCGGCACTTAAGTGAGGCTGAGGAAACCGCGGAACACGTGGTTGGCCACTGTCCAGCCTTGTGGCGGGCGCGGTTGGACTGTTTTGGGGCTGCCTACATCGACCAGGTCGATCTGATTGACTTGCCATTGGAGGACATGGTTGTCCTTGCTAACAAGGTTATGCTGCTGTTTTTCGACAGTTATTAATTGCCAATGGTCATATTATGAATGATTGGGGTACACTGATGTGATCCCAATAGTTATGCTGTTCAAAGGGTCCCCAGACTTATGCCAGCTCAATGCTCTACATAATAATAATAATAATAATAATGTGTGATACATTCTTAATTTTTCCACACTTAATTCGATTAATTTCAGAACATGAAAGCTCTTTTGTTTTGTTTGCAGGCCTTGCGCTATGGTGGTGCCTGATTTTGAGCTGATTTGCGAGATAATGTTGGTTGCAGAAGGCTTCCAAGACGCTCGACTTCTGGCCCGTAAATTCATAACCCTGTACACGCTATGTAGAGAACTGTTGAGTAAGCAAGATCATTACGATTGGGGACTACGAGCTATAAAATCTGTTCTAGTGGTGGCCGGTTCACTGAAGGTTTGTATTTGGAGTATATTTTTATTGGTTTCGAGGGCTGCCCGGGGGTTAGTATTTTTGCAGTAGTTAAATTTATATTCAATCAATTATATTACAATTACAAACACACAATATAATTTCATAAAAATTATTATACAAACAAAAATAACAACAATAACGGTCACATAATGGTGACGACAATGGATCCCCCTTATCCTTTTCTTTTTCTCTCTTCCTCTCTTGTTTCTTCTCTATTTAATTTTAAGCATCTATCAATAATTAATAAAATATTTTTGTTTTGTAAGGTTAGCAGGTTAGCTTTTTTTTGCAATAAGTAGTAGTTTTCAATTCAATTCAATAATTTAACATAAATCTTAACGTCAACCTGTTATTATTTGTTTAGCGAGGTGATCGGCAAAGAGCCGAAGACCAAGTCCTGATGCGTGCTCTACGAGACTTCAATATCCCGAAGATTGTGACAGATGATCTGACAGTATTCATGGGTCTGATTGGGGATCTTTTCCCGGCACTGGATGTGCCTCGAAAACGGGACCAGGATCTCGAGAAAATGATAAAGAATGCTTGTGTGGAAATGAAGCTGCAACCGGAAGACAACTTTGTCCTTAAGGTAATATTTCATAGTTTCGGAAGCACAGTACTTATTGTTGGAAATATGGACTTAGTGCAACTTCCAGTCTAAGGAATCTGAACTGTGTGTTCAATGATCTCAGTAATAGATTGCCAAACCCATGTAGGCCGCAAACACTTGCAGGTCTGGTGGGAGTTGTGAGGCCGAAGTTGAGTTGTATGAATACCCGGACCATTCCAAACCAATAAGAGGGATCAGCTATACCTGAACTGAGAAAGGTGTAGCCTAAAACGGTCGAATACCCATAAAATCCTACCCCCTTTCTTAAGGAGATTAGTCGAACCCTCGGTTTATTTATCATTTTAGTGCGTCCAGCTAGAAGAATTATTCGAAGTGCGACACTCTGTGTTCATTATTGGGTTTGCCGGCACGGGGAAAACGCAGGTGTGGAAGTCGCTGATGAAAACTTATGCAAACCAGAAGAGGAAACCATGGTTTAACGACCTTAACCCGAAAGCAGTTACCAATGATGAGTTATTTGGAGCGATTAATCCAGCCACGAGAGAATGGAGAGATGGTAAGATTCTTTCAGAAACTAATGCTGCTCTGGGCTGTATTTTTTTGATTCACTTAACTTTACTTTACTTCATCCAACGCCCGCTCTTGGCGTTACCGCCATCTGGTGCCGCGCCTGCCAGTAAAGTAATGATATGTCTTTGTTAGGGCTCTGGATTGCTAGAAGGTGGGCAGCATCCATACGTCCGCTGAGGCAGAGTGGGAATTGGTCTGAAGCAGCCAGGCCTAGGCGAAACAGGTGAGCCTGCAGGTAGTCGTGGCCAGTTATAAAGGATATAAAGCTTATTGTAAGCCTAATTGCAGGTCTATTCTCGGTGATAATGAGAGATATGGCGAATATGACTGGAGATGGTCCCAAGTGGATAGTACTGGATGGCGACATTGACCCCATGTGGATTGAGTCGCTTAATACCTTAATGGACGACAACAAGGTTAGTAGACATTACCATTAGTCAGGGGACAGGTGTGGACCGTTAAAAATCTCCAGCGGCTAGAGGTACCAGCGATCCGGAATTTATTCAATTGTTTTAAACAAGTGAATGGAAAATGCGCGGGAAATTCAAATTGATTTAATCATTCCTCGGCTATATTTTTGGTGAGTTTTCAATTTTTTTCTCCCTTTGATATAGACACATTAATTAAAATTCTTATTATATTTCAAAATTCTACCTATACATTTGAATGTTTATTAGTATTTCCTTCAATTAAAAAACAATGCAACCATTCTCTTGTATTCCAATAATTTAATCATTCGAATTTCCCTCGCATATTTTGACAACGTCACGGGACACCTTACTAAGGCGGTATTAAAAAGTAAACCCCTATAAATCCCAAATCGCCATAATAGGGCTGCTGCTCATACAAGTGTTTCTAGCCGCTAGAGGATCAGTCACACGATTCTAGTTTGCTGCTGGTTGTAGATGTTTATTACTAGCGGTGAAAAAACCATACAGCTCCGTGTTACAGGGGCTTTAGCCAGTCACTCCCAGTTCTTAACCCTGGCGTTTCGCAGCTGTTTTGCGCAATTTTTGTTAGTACTTCACAAACTGGAGAGTGGATGGTGCTGGGTGTTATGGAAATGATTTTTTTATTTTATTTTTTTAAATGGTTAAATCCGGTAGTAACAATTTAATGAATGTATCCGATTAACCTCTTCAATCGCCTCACTAAGTCGCCTAATAAATAAATAAGGACTTTTTGTTCTATTGCTAATAGGTGCTTGTGTCGAGTTACGATGCGTCTCCGACGACCGCAAGGTGTGTAGAGACTCGTACAATTGCAAGTACCTTGCCACCGAAGTCGCTTAAATATAATTATGTTTTTAACTTAGGAGTGAAATAAGTACCCCAAAATCCATTGTTTCTAAAGACTTCTTATTTATTCTTCATAATATCTTATTTATTTAATTAACAAAGCAAGTTATTAAAGATTTTACTCATTTAAGTTGTAGAAGACTACTTCATGCATCATATATTAAAAATTAAAATTTCACGTAAAATAGATACCATGAAAAAACAACAAAAAATTTAATATGATGGCAAAAGTAGTCTTAACCTAAAATGAATCAATATTTTAATATCTTGCTTAGTTAATTATATTTTGGGCTGCCAATTTCCTACTTTAATTTCTTACTTGGTGAATACTCAGTTGATCATTTTGCTTTCAGGTTTTGACTTTGGCTAGCAATGAGCGAATTGCTTTGTCTCCCTCAATGCGGTTGCTGTTTGAAATTTCAAATTTACGAACAGCTACACCTGCTACAGTTTCGAGGGCTGGGATTCTGTACATCAATCCTGGGGATTTAGGCTGGAACCCGTAAGACATTTAGAAATACCACATAGCAGTCTTAGCCATTTGGTAGTGAATTTCTGAATTATTTAATTTAATTTTTACAAAAAGCGATTGGTGTGGTAGTCCCGAGGAATGAGTTCAAGAACTGTTGGCAATTGGTGTTATAAATTTGGATGAGCATTTCTGTTAATTTAACGGATATTTTGGACGCCTATACGATATTTCCTGTGAAAATCCACTGATCCACTGGGGGAAGTGACATATTTTGTGATTTGGAGTTAAGAGTGTACAGCCCGTTGGAAAGTGGCAGCCCGAAATTTAGTACTTTTTATTTTTTATTTAATTAACTAAGCATGTTTTTAAAGATTTGGCTCATTAAAGTTGTAGAAGACTACTTCATGCATCATATTATAAGGTATTTTTAGTTTTCGAAATTGTAGGTTTTTTTATAAAATCGATTATACGTGAAAAGTTATTTTTTATAAAATATTTGCATGTTTATGAAAAAACTACAATTTTGAAAACTAAAAATACCTTATAATATGATGCATGAAGTAGTCTTCTACAACTTTGATGAACCAAATCTTTAATAACATGCTTAGTTAATTAAATACAAAATAAAAAGTACTAAATTTCGGGCTGCCACTTTCCTACGGGCTGTACACTCTTAAGTGCACTATGTTGTTACTCATTTTGTTCATTAGAAGCAAATAGGTACATCTATTTCTGGCATTATGACAATGCTAGAATACATGGAAAATGAGTATATCTGTACATTCTCAATTGAGTTTCAAACTTTAGCCTCAATTATTTCGAAAAAAATGTCATTTGCACTACTTGACCTCTAGGAGCTTCAATTGATGATATTAATTGAAGGTTACTTGTCATATATCGAAATGTAGAGTATTTCCCCTAATTAAACTAATATTTTTGACAGCTCTACGGTTCGATCAATATCTCCTTCGTACATCTCTTCGTATATCATGTAATGGGGTATTTTTACTTTTCGGTTTTGTAGTTTTTTTCAAAAATCCTAGTTTACGCGAAATTTTAAACCCCAATGGTTTTTATGAAAGAACTAAGGTACCTATCAAAAATGTAATATTTCCTATTCTATGATGCATGAAGTAGTCTTCTACAACATACATAAAATAAAAAGTCAATAAAAACAACACATTTTGGAGTGCTAATTTTGTACGTGTAGCATGTCCTCTTAAATGACTTATACTTCAAAAACGCTGTTGTATGCTTTTCAGATATGTAACAAGTTGGATTGAAACCCGCCAAAGTGAAGCGGAGAAAGTCCAACTTATAATCCTGTTCGATAAATACGTGTCGAGTTGCCTGGACGCTCTCAGGACAAAGTTGAAGAAGGTGACGCCATTACCGGAAATTAACCACGTGCAGATTTTGTGCCATCTGTTGGACTGCCTGATCACACCTGGCAACCTACCCGATGACTGTCCCAAGGAGTGGTACGAAGTTTACTTCGTCTTCGCGTGCGTTTGGGCTTTTGGTGCTGCCATGTTTCAGGATCAGGTAAGCTAGTTGTGGACTCGTATCTGTACTTGGTGAAGTCATGCTGTTTCATCGCGTCAATAGTAAGCTTGTCTCAGCTTGTTCATTATCGCTTGTAGCCGGCGTAGGTTGACATTGAGGACGTATACCAGTTTGTCAATGTCAATTAATGCACTGGCTGCACCAATCTGAAGTGCGTTCAGAAATATACTGTCTTTTTTTTGTACCAACCAATCACCAATCCATTTGTTTCCATAACAAATTTCTCTGCTAGTCGCCGGCGTTCGAATTGTCCTTGTGTAGTGGGCCAAAGTATCGGTCCCTGTATTGTGCTATATGGAGGGAATCATCATGTGAATTCAACCCCAATCGCACTTTGTAATAAGTGAGCCTCTTCCACTCTCTACTGCCTCCCCACCTCTGACTGTTTTGCACATCTACCGGCATCAGTCCCACTCTTCTGAGATTGTCCTCAATCTGGTTTCTGTATCTATTCCTTGGCGGCCTTCATCTCCTACATGTACCCCCTGGTTCCTCTTTCAACGATTTCTTCGCACATACTGTTATCCATCCTCCACTCCCTCTTGTCTCTCCACTTCCTAGTACTTTCTCCGGGGTCTAGTACCGCTCACCTGAATCCATTTACTCTACTACTCCCCCCCCCCCATTTGCCCCTGCACCTCTGATATAATCGGTTTCACCTAAGACCGTCCTCAATATGGGTTCTGTGTCTCTTCTTTGGCGGCCTTCCTCTCCTACATGTACCCCCTGGTTCCTCTTTCAACGATTTCTTCGCACATACTGTTATCCATCCTCCACTCCCTCCTGTCTCTCCACTTCCTAGTACTTTCTCTGGGGTCTAGTACCGCTCACCTGAATCCATTTACTCTACTACTCCCCCCCCCCCCCCCATTTGCCCCTGCACCTCTGATGTAGTCGGTTTCACCTAAGACCGTCCTCAATATGGGTTCTGTGTCTCTTCCTTGGGGGCCTTCCTCTCCTTCACATACCCTCTGTTTCCTCTTTCAGCCACTTCTCCGCACCTGCTGTTCTCCATTCTCTTTACCTGGCAAAGCCATTGTTGTCTTTTTCTAGCTATCCTCTTCGCCAATAGTTCCTTAACACCGAACTCGCTATTTGTCCTCCTCAACTCCTTCCTGTCTCTCCACCTCCTAGTCCTCCAGTACCGCTATCCTAAAACCGTCCTCAATATGGGTTCTGTGTCTCTTCCTTGGTGGCCTTTCTCTCCTTCACATACCCTCTGTTTCCTCTTTCAGCCACTTCTCCGCACCTGCTGTTATCCTTTCTCTTTACCTGGCAGAGCCATTGCTGTCTTTTTCTAGTTATTCTCTTCACCAATAGTTCCTTAACACCGAACTCGCTATTTGTCCTCCACCACTCCTTCCTTGTCGATTTCTGATTTAAGCCACTTCTTCGCGCACCTGCTGTTACCCATTCTCTTTACCTGGCAGGGCCATTTTAGTCTCCCTCTCGCTATCCTCTCCCCTATTAGTTCCTCAGTTACTCTATTTCTCCCCCTCCATTTCTCCCTGCACCACTGATCTAGTCCTGACGCCGTCCTCAATACGGGTTCTGTGTTTCTATTTTATCTTTTTCTCCTTCGTGTATCCACAATTTCCTCTTCCAGCCACTTTTTCGTACCTGCTGATCTAAAAAAATATTAAAATGTTTACGTTTTAGTTGGTTGACTGGCGAAACGAGTTCAGCAAATGGTTCATCTCGGAATTCAAGACTGTCCGCTTCCCTACAGGTAGCAACGTGTTTGGTTGTTACATCGATGGTGAAACGAAGCAGTTCATGCCATGGGCGAATATGGTGCCTGAATTCGAGTTTGACCCTGACATACCTCTGCAGGTGCGTAACAAATGCATTTGAAAATAGATATAGCGAAGTAATACGTATTCAAGCATTTTTAACAATAACAAATATTTGAGATTTTATGAACATGTCATTTTACAAGCATTTTCTGATGACATGTGTTGAGGAACGAAAAATATCGTCTTCTGCATGTTATAACCCAATCGAAGATAGAAGTACAGAGGGCTCCCGGCAGATAAATAGCATCCTGGTTAAAAAACCTGCGACTTCCCTTTTCAGAGCAGAAGTCTCCAAGGTCTAAATTGCCATGTTGATCCCCAATTTTCGCTATAATAATCAATATAAAAATATCATAAAAAAACTAAAATATCATAGAATACCTTTATTTTACAGAACATGCTAGTTGCAACGGCTGAAACGACTCGCATCCGGTACCTAATGGGCCTATTATTGCCGAACCGAGTGCCGGTCATGTTGGTTGGTGGTGCTGGAACTGGAAAAACTACCGTAGTAGCTGATGTGATGGCATCTCTACCTCACAATTACGCGGTTACCAATGTACCCTTCAATTTTTACACTACTTCCGGTAAGAAATATACTTTAGACTTTATCAGGTATCTAAAGTAATGTATCTGGAGTGGCTTCGACAGTTCTTTACTTGCACATCAACAATGGGCTTAACATCTTCCTCACAGTTCCAATTTCATTGTTCAGTTCAGTAAACCGACGTTTCGCAAAAATACACACACTTGCGACAAATCATACTTCTCCGATCGAATGATTACGGAACGCAACTGAGTAGGATTGTGTTGGAACTTAAGAAACAAAAGAAATCTCTAAGCTCTAATTAAATTTGAAGTAAAATCGACCAGTGGAATGCCTCAGAAGGTCAATGTAATTTAATATGTTCCCAGAGATGCTTCAGAAGGCGTTGGAAAAGCCTCTTGAAAAGAAAGCCGGCAGGAACTATGGGCCACCTGGCAGTAAGAAAATGATCTACGTTATTGATGACATGAATATGCCAGAGGTAAGTTATTCATTGAAATTTATTAATTATTTATGAGATGAAGTGATCGGTTATCCTTCACATTTCTCTAATGGGTCGGATAGGCCAAGGATACATGGATATAATTTAAATTAAGATAGGCCTTCAACATCTGCCCAAAACATTGCTTTAAACCCGCCCATGCAATTCAAATGGGATTGCTGGAAATGCGTCATTTAAAAAAAAAAATTCCACTCATGTTTAAGGGGGGGGGGGGGGAAGGGGTGAATTTGAAACTATGTATTTATACTCGTTTGAAACCCTAAATCATACTGCTTCTAATGAGACATTAAAAATTCATTTCGGTTGAAGTGGAAGTGGAAGTGTACTCTATGCATGTAATTGGAAAAGTACCATTTGAACCTGTTTTCCGCCGAAACACGGATGGCTTATACACTCACCTAAGCCTGAACGAAGAGACGGATAGTAAAACTGAATATATGTCTGGAAAGAGAAAGAAAGGTGGAAAAGAACTAAAGTAGTTTGAAGTTTTCAAATTGATATTAACACCCCCAAAAATTTTCGATGAAAATCTGCAAATTTGGGGGCACCTCCTCACGTTTCCTCCCCCCAAAGTCGAATCCTTTGCCCTATCTCAACAAATTTAGCATGGCCTGACGTTGACGTAGACGTTGTCGCGTCAAAAAAGGTTCCCGACCCCTGGGATAGCCCACTTGAAAGTAACAGTTTTCTGTGTAAACTAGGTAGGGCAATTGATTCATACCGACTGTTTTTATGCTTTTGGGTAAACTACACTGAGTTGAGCCATGTTATAACAGAAAAATCACTCTAAGTTGACTGAGGCATACTGTGCAAGTGTCACGCGAAAAACAGTCATTTTACAAATGATACATAAGTACGAATGAGTTTTCGTCGAAAGCTGCATCCTTTTTCTACATGTTTACGAAACTCTATTTCTATATTTGTATTGTCTTTATAGGTGGATACATACGGGACAGTACAGCCACACACATTAATTCGGCAACACATTGACTACAACCACTGGTACGACCGGGCCAAGTTGAGCTTGAAAGAAATCCACAACTGTCAGTATGTGGCCAGTATGAATCCAACGGCGGGAAGTTTCACCATTGACCCTCGATTACAGCGCCATTTTGCTGTCTTCGCCGTCAGGTTAGTAAAGATCATCTTTCCCATTTGAAATTTCGTCTGCTTTTTTTTTATGAAAAATTAGCCAATCGGAGTATCGTTCTTCTTTTTTTAGATTTATCGCATATAAACACATTTTAATGAATGTATCCGACTGACCTCTTCAGTCGTCTCACTAAGTAACTTGATGCTTGTGTTGAGTTACGATACATCTCCAATCGCATGGTGTGTAGAGACATGCACAACTGCAAGCACCTTGCCACCGCAGCCGAATTGGACCAATCACTTACTTTTACTGCGCCTTGTTCTTAGGTGGGGTTTCCACCGACCTCTCATTGCAGAATGCAAAGACATTGACGTGGTAGCAGACATTCAAGCCTTAGGCGGGGTTTCCACCGACCTCTCATTGCAGAATGCAAATGACATTGACGGAAATTTGAATTTTTCTTTTTATAGAAATCTATTAAAATGTTTGTACTTAGCATATCCCATGACGCCATTTTTTAATTTTAGTTTGTTTGTTTGTTTGTGATTTTACTGTATGATCATTGATCAATTTTAACTATGGCATAGAGTAAAACAAAACTTTCCGTCAATTTCATTAGCATTCTGCAATGAGAGGTCGCTGGAAACCCCGCCTAAGTCTTGAATGTCTGCTACCACGTCAATGTCTTTGCATTCTGCAATGAGAGGTCGCCTTAGGCAGGTTTATGTGGCACGGCAGCCCTGTATGGTCTCTTATCTTTCTAGGGAGTGTTCACTTCGATCATTCCGGAGAGCGGTGTCCAGGTGCCTCCATCTTCTGTATTCTTTAAATAAGTTCGGTTTTTTTCTTCTCCGAACGTTAACTAATTCATTCCATCAGCTTTCCCGCTATTTTCGTGTCAAGTCACGTGCCGTATTTCTTCATTTCTTTTGCGACCTCAGAGAAATGCCATGCGGACAGGACCCTCTACCAGCTCATATCTTGCTATGGATAGTTGTTACCCAGCAGGGGCGTAAAGTTGGGGGGGGGGAGGCCAACTTGCCCCCCCCCCCCCCAGCTTCGAGCATTGTAAGATGTAAGTGGTTCATACTTCATGGTCCCCTTTCCAGCAATATGAATATAGGCATTCCTTTTTTAGCTTTGTAAAATCTACAGCTATACTTAAATACTATAATAATGCGTAAAATCCTACTATTTTGCTCTTATATATTTTCAATTTTTCCTTATCCTGCCTGCTGACGTCATAAGGTCTACTTAGCTTTGCCCCCATTCTAAAACTTTACGCCTCTGTTAGCCAGTCAGAGGGTTGACAATTTGGATCGAGTATGCCCCAACGGCCCAGTCTTAGATCGAACGCAACAACATGGATGAAACGAAAATTGAATTATTCTATTTTTTTTTTCCAATAAATACTCAGGAATAAACGATTGTATATGTATAATATATTACATATTATGTTGGTTGACGCGTGGATATACTGGGCATGGACATAGAAATAAATTAACTGGAGCTGCGGGAGCCATAATATGCCTTACGAGGCACCCGTTAACCATAAGCCAACTATCAGAGATAAGTACCATCGCAAAAAATATCGAAGTCTTGCACATTGCAGCATAGCAGAACGGATACCTGGACCCGGTCAAAAACTGTGTACGTAGCTTGTGCAGGCTATTTCCCCCGCTAAATTGCGTACTTATCTTGTGCAGGTTACACTAGCAGCATATTGATATTTATTATTATATATTATTGGTCTCCAGCCACGGGATGGGCATGGACGAACAAACAAAGTAGATCTGCGATTGGCTACTTTGTTTGTTTGTTTATGTGTGGTGGACCTGTGCAAAGAGCTAGGACTACAGTCAAGGAACTCTGGCGTGTCCAAAGATTTGAGTGTATTCGACCACTCCCCGATTTATTTTGTTTTTGTAATTATAAGAGCCACGACGCAGGTCCCCTTCATAGGTTGCACTTAGTGTGGTCCTTCTGGTTTTCAGTGATTGTAAAATGATTCTTAATTAATAAATACTCATGCTCATACATTAGTTATAGACATTTTTTTTTGTTTACAGTATGCCTTCCGGCGACGCTCTTCACAGCATTTATGAGAAGATGCTACGGGGCCATCTGACGCAGCCCACTCTCAAATTCAACCAGAACCTTTTGAGAGTGCTGAATCCGCTGATAACTGCGGCACTGTTGCTCCACCAGCGCATGGGTGTAAACTTCCTTCCGACAGCAGTTAAATTCCATTATATATTCAACATGCGAGACCTTACCAACATTTTTCAAGTAAGTCTAATTCAGTCATATTATTTAATTTTGTTTCATAGTGCGTAATCCAGTTGGCAAAGAACTTAACTATGAACCGGATAATCTGCATAGTTGGCCACCAAACCCTAATAGGCACCTTCCCATCACCAGTATGGACCGCCAATTCCACTCAAAGCGAATGAATAACGACAGGATGAAATAATAGGTGGAAGAAATACGAAAATAGAGGATGGCGCATAAGCAACACCGAAATAGACGCAATACTCAATGGAAAAGACATTGTCCGTTTTATAAAAGCGCAGCTGGGACACGACGTATGAATGTCAGAAAACCGGATGCCGAAAAAAATTTACAAAGCAAGCATGACTGGAAGGTGACTATAGGGACGTTAAAAAAACCGCTAGATGGACGAATCCGGCCTGCGAGTTAATTGAGAGTCCGTAGCTGGTGGAGCATCGTGCAAAACCGAGATGAGAGGGAGGGGTGTTGTGCAACGGCTGTCGAGCCAGAAGAAAGCTAAAAAAGAGGGTGATCAAGAAAGAGATATTGAAATCAGATTGAGGACCATCTGAAAAGAGTGGGACTGGTTCCAGAAGAAGTGTTGAATAATCAGAAGAGAAGAGACAAGAGGGAGTGGAGCCATTGGAGGAAAAAAAATGACTAAATATGGCTGCACCATCATCAATTATTAGATTATCTTCTACTTTCTTGACTTGGTCGCATGGAAACATAAAATGGAATACATGAAGACTACGTCTACAACCGACCGTTTTTTTTTCCTTTGCAGGGGGTGCTGTTTTCAACCCCTGATTGTCTACCTACTCCAGGATCACTGATAAAATTGTGGCTACATGAGGCGTTTCGGGTTTATGGGGACAAACTGGTGGATGATAAGGACATTAAAACATTCAACGCCATGTCCCGTGAAGTGGTTACAAAAGGTCAGTTCGCTTTTAAGCAGTCACATGTAGAAACGAAAAAAGACTAGCAAATCGAGCTAGATCGTTTTAGCACATATCAATGATCAAGTTCAAATATAGATACTAGAACACTCTTAAATAAATAAATATAGACTTGTTTTGTTCTATTACTAAGCCAACCTAGCAACCTTACTTATATTACTACAGGACAATTAGATGTAATAATACGTTAGTCTAAGTCAATATTAATAAATAAATAAAACGACTTATAAACTTTACTATTACAAAATTTACTTATAACCTGTTACACTCAACTAAGTAGGCCAGGGACCGCCTGCTTTACATGCCCTCCTAAACATGGCCAGAAAATGTAGCGAGTGTAGGACTCGAACCATCAACGTTTCGGGTGAAAGTTGGAGTCTGTACCACTACTCAACATGTCTTGATAATTAATAATAATAATAATAATAATACGTATATTTTCATACTTCATTGTTTACAATTTTTGTAATTTCTGCGCTCCCTCGCGCCGTGAGGCGTGTGAGGGTCACGCATTATCTTAGGCGGCTATTACACTGGAACCCTCAGTGTAATAGCCGCCCAATATAAGTGGTATAGCCTTAAAAACTTACAACTTAAACTTACAACACAACTTTCAATTACAAGTGATCTGAGTGCTCCTGAGTATAAAAAAGAATATACAATAATATTAATAAGCCACACATTATAAATAAATAAATAAATAAATGATCGTTTATTTGCAAACAGACAATGTCCAATAATATGCAAATTTTTTTTTTTTTAATTATGTCGGCTACTGGGTGTTTTGTTTCATAGTGCTTAAGTGAGTGCTTTTAATTGTGTATTATTAGTAAATAGTAGTGCATAAATGTGTGTTATTGTAGCAATTTTTTACCTTGAGAATTGATACGTGCTAAAACGGTCTCCATGGGGAATGTCTGTATCTATAAGCTGAGAAGACCGTTTGTAGTAAAGGTATACGATATTTAAAAAGTCAATATTTATTTATTTAAATACGTGTATACTGGTTCACTCGAACTAATTCTTTAATGTTTTACGTATATAGTACTGTAAATGTATATTGTTTTCTTCATGCTGCATCAATTTTCGGCAGTCGACGAAGATTTGGTGGATCAAGGTAACAGGATACTTTTTTTTCAAAAAGGTTAATCGCATACAAACAATTTAATGAATGTATCCGATTGACCGCTTCAGTCGCCTCTGTAGGTTCGTACCCGTGTTGAGTTACGGCACGTCTCCGATCGCATGGTGTGTAAAGACTCGCACAAGTTGCCATTATTATTTTTATTTTTTTTTGGCCATCGAAGTCGATTCCTAAGTTTGTTATTTTTATATATTTTCCTCTACATCAGAGAAATCTACCTTTTTCTCGTATAGAAAGTGGTCGCGGCGAACTAATCGGATCATGGGGCCAACCAATCAAAACCCTTTGACGTCACTTCTCTACTTCTACTTGCATATGCGGAATTTTGGATTTTTATACGAAAGAGCTTCGGTTGATCCTACATGTAATTTGCCAGTTGCCGTCTCTTTATTAATTCTGTTTATTCGACTCTGGAATAAGAACTAACTGTATTCAGGATTCGACTCAAGGAGCATCTAATTTCAAATATTACATATGCTAGGATTTATTCGAACCGCCCCATGCTTAGGTGTGTGAGTGAGTGAGTGAGAGTTTTAGTCTTAGGGAATTTTTGAATTTTTCTAACCTTGTACTGCAAATTTATACTGTTTTTGTTACTGACCCCTAGTAGAGTGTAAGAGAGGTCTCAGCTATAATAAAGTCATTATTTATTTATTTATTATTTATTTAACTGATGATGATGGTTATTATATTTCAGGGTTTGAGGGTATCAGCGAGTCGGAAGTGTTCGTAGAACCCCTCCTGTACTGCCACTTTGCGGAGGGAATTGGGGAAAGTAAATACATGCCTGTAGATTCGTGGAATGACATGAGCAAACTCCTAGAAGAAGCCTTGTCGCAGTACAATGACTTGGTGGCTGCTATGAATTTGGTGCTGTTTGAGGATGCCATGCATCATGTCTGCAGGTATGTTTTAACCAACTATAATAAAATTGAATAGACTGCGTCTAACCTTCCGCTAAGTATAGCCGATATCGGTGAAATATAGGGGGAAATATCAATGGAAATAGCGAAGGTAGTCAAAGTTAATTTTACCAAGTTGTAAGGTTGTGACATAAAAAGAGAGAGTATTGGAAAATGAAAAACAAATGAACAATTCAGCAGGCAAGGCTAACAACAAAATCGCAGGCACATAAGTTCTGCGCACTTGACCTTGCTAATTAATTTTCACTATGTTTGGCTCATGGCGAGAACCTCCCGTTCAATCTGTCACAACTGCCGAATCGTTGGTTGACTGAGCTGTGTATACCTGTGAACAGAGAATAAATAATTTTCAAAATTTAAGTCTTAGCATTGTACATACAGAAATAACTTAAATTTTTCCTGTTTCAGAATAAATCGTATTCTAGAAGCGCCACGCGGGAATGCGTTACTAGTTGGTGTGGGTGGCAGTGGCAAGCAATCCCTCGCACGACTGGCTGCTTTTATATCTTCTCTAGAAGTATTTCAAATCCAGTTGCGGAAAGGTTATTCCATGGTTGACTTAAAGGTAATGCTATTAAATTAAAATTAATTAAAAGGCCAGGTCCTGTAGAGTAGTGGTACAGACTCCGACTTTCACCCGAAAGGTTGTTGGTTCGAGTCCCACACTGGCTACATTTTCTGGCCATGCTGTGGAGGGCATATAAAGCAGGCGGTCCCGGGTCATCCTAGTTGAGTGTAAGAGTCGGCTTTACAGCCCTAACTAAAAAGGTCAAGATTTATTTATTTATTTATTTAAACCATCTAGCCTTAAATTGATACTGTGGCTAGGTAGGCCCTTGGGAAGGTAAATAAGCAAGTAATAAATGTAATTAGGCTGCGCGCCATAGAACGAGGTACCAAGTTATTACATTACCGTATAATGAAAAATGTAAATGTAAAAAATACTTTAACTTTCAATTGCAGACAGACCTAGGTCAGCAATACGTTAAAACTGGGGTAAAGAACATTGGAGTTGTTTTCTTGATGACTGACGCTCAGGTTGCCGACGAAAAATTCCTCGTTTGCATTAACGATTGCCTGGCTTCGGGTGATATCGCTGAATTGTTCGCTGACGACGAACAGGAAAATATTGGCAACACGGTCAGGAATGAGGTAAGTATTTTTTTTCTTCATCAGACCCAACAGCTCCTGCAGTGGGCCTACTATAGCGATTAATATTACCTTCTTCTTGTGTCTAAAAACGTAAACAAACCAATTTTGAACAGCTACTTCCTTGCACACCGGCTGTTTCGTTATTGAACCATTGCAGTCGCCTTCACGCTAACCTCTCTACGATCAGTACTTCAACCCAGAACTCTATTGTAATCAGTTCATTCCTTACCCCTTTTCATCTTACTTTCAGCAGGTGGTTTTTAAGGAGATTCATCTACCTATTGAGATGGCGACCAATGTTCGACTTTCGGAAAATGTCTTCACAACTTTTCATTTCATGACCCCCTGAGCCTAAAACCACCCTCCGTTCAAAATGTTATGTATATATACTGTATATGTATGTATGTGTGTATTTATGTATATCGATTTTAGGAAACACTTTAACTTTCGTAAATATTGTCCGATTTTGATGAAACTTGACACAAAAAATGTCTTGATCGAGTTCGTTAACCTGCTAGATCCACTATTTAGTTACAAAATGGCGGTCGATTGAAACCTTGTATAATTCATATCTCAGTTAATATTGGTCGCAGAGGAATGAATTAAAATCTGACTGAAAGCCCGTATTATTATCTACGATAATGGTGATCACCACTTTTTACGACAAATCAACCATTTTAAGATGGCATCCAGTCAAAGTGAAAATAATTTGATAAATTAAAGTTCATAGTCGGCATTGTTGTTAGAAATTTGGAACACAATAGTGTTTTGTGTGTTGATGTTGTGGTCGGGAAATTAATGCAGTATTTTTTATTTTTTATTACAGTCAGCGTAATTAGCGTAGAGGAAAAGCAGGGTCTGCGGAATCTCCCTACACCTGATCGGCCAGAGCCGACAGGGATTTTTTAATGTCTTGTTGTTAGTTAACACTATTTCCAAACTGTATCTCGTTTTATTTGCAGGTAAAAGGGGCTGGTATACTCGACACTAAAGAGAACTGCTGGAAGTTTTTCATCGAAAAAGTCCGTCGTCTGCTGAAGGTCGTCCTTTGCTTCTCACCGGTCGGAGCGACACTGCGTGTTAGGGCCCGCAAGTTCCCTGCTGTAGTCAATTGTACTGCCATCAATTGGTTCCATGAGTGGCCACATGAGGCGCTTGTGTCTGTTTCTGCTCGGTTTTTAGCCTTGATTCCTGAACTTCCGGTAAGCAGATCATCTAAATAGACCGCTTTCAAGTAGGAAAATGCTCAATTAATTTCATCATCAAATAATTGAAAATCAAATAGGGTTGTCTCAGGACCTCTTAATGCCTGCATTACTAATAGTGAATAGCCATAGAATGAACACGTACAGTATATATGAATACGCTGCTCGATTATCAGCCAAACTTTCTATATTTCACCACCATCTTTTGTAGTGTAGTGGTAACGACTCTGAATTTCACCCGAACGGTTGCTTGCTCGATTTCCACACTTGCTAGAATGCTTCGGAGGGCATGTGAAACTAGCGATGTTTAAGAGAGGTTTAACTACGATTGGCTGGCTTAGTAATGCAACTAAAAGTCATTATTTATTTATTTATGTTTTGTCCAATTCCAATGCTTTGTGGAATACTTTCCGTCAGATTTCCGAAAGCCTAAGTGGCCCCTAAGAGAAGGCTTATCTTGTTTGTTGATATATGATTCTTCCACATGTAAACCACAAGCTGTTGGTTTGCTATGGAAACCTTTTATTGGTTATATTTTCGATTTCAGGAGGAATATATGGATTCAGTGTCGCGTTACATGGCACACGTTCATACTACAGTCAATGATGCTTCCGAAGAATACCTGAGCGCGGAGAGAAGGTACAACTATACCACACCCAAATCATTCCTCGAGCAGATATCGCTGTACGGTAAACTGCTGAAATCCAAGGTCTCCGAAAATGAGGAAACTATTTTTAAATTGGAAAATGGGTTGACGAAACTAGTCAGCACGGCTGGACAGGTAAGGACTTAAACCGTTTAATTATATATATAATATATTTCTATTTCTTCAGTTTAATCACCCGAGGAATAATTTGTGAGAGTCGTCCACATCTACAATAGTAGCCAATGGGTTAAAAATTATCTTCAACTGGTTTGACTCGTAATTACCCGAACAGGAATATTAACTGATTTGTTGATTTAGGTCGATGCGTTGCAAGAGACCCTCGCAACCCAAGAAGTAGTCTTGTGCGAGAAGAACGCGGCGGCCGATGCCATTGTTCAAATAGTGAGTGCTGAAAGCGCCAAAGTTGCAGCTGAAAAGGCTGTCGGTAAGTAATTACGTGTGGAGGGATGGATTTTGATACAAGCTCTGGAGAAAAGAGTCAGTACATTTGAAATGTGGGTATACAGACGAATGCTGCGCATATCCTGGAGAGACCCTGTACCTAATGCTGTGATGAGAAACGAATAGTATCGCCTTCTGCTTGTAATAATCCAAGGTAAGATAGAGTGGCAGTGGCTTCGCAAGAGCACGGTTTCCATTTTCAGAGCAGCAGTCTCCAAGGTCCAAATCACCATGATGATCGTCAATCTTCGATAGAAGAGACATTAGATATATAAGGTATTTATGAGCTGATAATAAGAAATATTTCACTCTTCAAGCATCTTGTTACTGCTATCTTTAGCTGCCAATCCATCTAGTCAGTTCTTTAACATAGGATTAGTTGGACTTACATGGCCTCCTGTGTTAATAGTAATTTGAGACAGGGGCGTCACAGTCATCGAACAATTAGGGCAAAGCCCATTGTCAGGGGAAGGGAACGACGTTTCGGGAGTGGGTGCTATTCTCATTATCAGGCTTAGTTCCGAGGAGGACTGATGGTTTCTGGACGATTGACTCATTTTTCTTGTATTATATCTGATTTAAAGAGTAAATCCAATCCCCTTGAGGACACGAACTGTTGTTCTCCCGATTGAAATGCAAGCTCTCTACCCACTCGACCATGGCCCTCGTTCTAGTCAATTGCTGAGCTTCTATAAGGTTCTGTGATCTCGATACCAAATCGGTCACCATACAACTTAGGCGCCCATTCCATTGACCGGCTAGGGCTATTTCCAAAAACAGTGACGTGGTAGCAGACATTCAAGACTTAGGTTGCGTTTCCACCGATCTCGCATTGCAGAATGCAAATGACATTGACGGAAATTTGAATTTTTCTTTTTATAGAAATCTATTAAAATGTTTGTACTTAACATATCCCATGACGCCATTTTTTAATTTTAGTTTGTTTGTGATTTTACTGTATGATCATTGATCAATTTTAACTATGGCATAGAGGAAAATAAACATTTCCGTCAATTCTGCAATGCGAGGTCGGTGGAAAAGCCACCTAAGTCTTGAATGTCTGCTACCACGTCACCGTTTTTGGAAATAGCCCTAGCCGGTCAATGGAATGAGCACCTTAACAACTTACAAGTCTCAAGACGTCCATTTCTGTCCTTTCTGTAGAGGCCACCTATAAAATAAATCGGTACTCTGTACCACCATTGTTTGCGTGTATCTGTCTTTGTCGCCCATTTCTGCTCACTTCCCATAATATGTGACTTACTAATTAAGATGATGTGCGGTGTTTACGATCGATATTTCTTGTGAAATTTGACTTTGTGTAGAAAAAATGATAGTGGGGCCCGTGTCCGGTTGTCTTTTAACAGTGTGCACCGTTCCCCTTTATTTCAGCTGCGGAGGAAGAAGAAAAAGTGGGTGTGATTGAGGAGGACGTGACTGTAAAACAGCGCATCTGCGAAGAAGATCTCCGGAAGGCAGAACCGGCTCTGGAAGCTGCCCAAGCCGCGCTGGACACTCTGGATAAGAATAACCTAACTGAGTACAAGTCGTTCGGGACGCCACCACCAGGCTGCGAAGATGTAGCTGCCGCAGTTATGGTGCTGTTTGCCAAGGGGAAAATACCGAGGATGCAGGACCGTACTTGGAAAAATTCAAAGGTGGGATTCTTCCTCTTCTTCTACTATTACTCTTTGGCGCTACTGCCCAGGAAGGGCCTTGGCCTGGTCTGGCACATGGCACCAGCCTGCGCGGTCCTGCGGAAGGAACCAATAGAAGAGGACGGACGGAAAATTCATTGATCAACTGTTGTAGGCCGCGGGAGATCGAAGTTACCAAGAAGTGAATAGGAAAGCGCAGGACTGAGAGCTGGAGGATGATTTGTAGGGAGTTTGAGATTGTAACCTCAGCAGAAGATGAGGCTTCCAAATATGTTGACGCTCAAAATTAATATTAAATAGAACAGTTTGGGCGCATGAAGTGTTATCCACTTACACCCTTTTTTATGTTATTGCAGATCATGATGGGAAAAACAGATGAATTCCTATATAACCTGAAAAACTACGACAAGGAGAATATGAACCCGGAGGCCGTGAAGCAATGTCAGTTCTATATCAATCAGGCACAATTCGACCCGGAAAAAATCAAAACCAAGTCGAACGCAGCAGCAGGCCTTTGCTCGTGGGTGATAAACATTTTGAAGTTCTACGAAGTCTTCAAAGATGTAGAGCCGAAAAGGATCGCACTCAGACAGGCTAATACCGAGCTGGAGGATGCTCGGAATAAGCTGAGTTCCCTTAAAGTGAAACTTAAGGTAAGATGGCGTCGAATTACCTATATTTCCTACATAACACTATAAAAGTAGCCATACCATATGAATGAATGAATGTATTTTATTTCCTTCCACACAACAATATACAGTACAATACGCTGCTACAGATGAGAACGATCGAATGTGTTAATTTGATTTGTAGGATCTCGAAGAGAAATTGGGCAAGTTAACAGCGGAATTCGACGTAGCAATGGCGGCTAAGATGAAATGCCAGGCCGAAGCAGACGCCACGTCTCTAGCCATCAACTTAGCTCACCGACTTGTGAATGGGTTGGGATCTGAGAGCGTTCGTTGGAGAGAGTCTGTGCACACGTAAGTATGATACTCTTCTGAGGCGTGTATTCCACTTGTCATATTTTCTTCATTTGCGCATTAAAAAAGGATGAGATTTTTGTTTTAATGAGACTACCCATTATAAATTAAGTTATATTCTGGTAGAGACTTATTATTGATGTCTGCTACCGTATTATAACTTAATTTATAATAGATAAGATAAGTATCTACATAATAGTCTCCTTAAAACAAACATGTCATCATTTTTTAATGCATACTTTATGTAGCTCTACAACCTGTATGCGCGGTTTTAACTAGTGGAACAAGCAATTAAAAATGTAGTAAGCTTATCTCGTGTATTGTATTTGTCAATTGAAAGACTGCCTTGTATAAATGGCAGCTGAGCCAGACCACACCACCCTCAGATTCTCAGTCGCCTTAGGTTGTCTAGTATTATCAAGGGCAATCTAATTCTTCTAAGACTGCTACGTCCCTGCTGTTTTTGTGCTCATTTGCATTTCAGGTATTTTAGCATTACCATGACATACTTCTCTGAAATTTTTTAGATTAAAGATAGTGCTTTCGACGTTGCCTGGGGATATATTGCTGCCGACAGCGTTTATTTCATACCTAGGCTGCTTCACACGACGATACCGAGTCCAACTCATAGAAAAAGAATGGGTACCTTTCATCAGAGCTGTGGAGGTAAGCAGAAAAACAATTATGGCCTTGACTTTATAGAAGAGAGAACTTTCTTGGTGAGTGCGCGTTCTGCCATTCCGGCGTCGTTGACTTGCTGGAAGCCTCATGCCGAAAGACTATCGTTCAATGCATCCTTACGATGCCAACTGATTTAAGGAGATATCACCTTTATGGACCTTTCTAATAATTGTCAAAAGTGCTCCAATTATGAAAATATACCGGGTGTCTCAGACTCCATGACTTCACCACTCTAAGCGAAACCAACCGTAAATTACGTATTATTAAATAAATATTCGTGAACCTCACTAAGGTAGGCGTCCCAGATATTTTCCAGTTTATTAAGAATATGACTCGTATCTGTACTTGGTTAAGTCATGCTTTCGCCTGGTTCATTGCGTCAATGGTAAGCTTGTCTCAGCTTGTCCCTTATTGCTTTAGCCGGTGTAGGTTGACATCGAGAACGTATGTACCAGTTTGCCAATGATCAAAAATGCATACGGAAACAATACAAACAATGTCCGAAATCCATGGGGTCGTTGGCATTGGACTAGGGTCCATAAAAAAGTCCGTCAAAAATTACATGGAATATGACAAGTTTTACTTATCAAATCAAACCCCTTGAAATAGGTTTCTTAACGTATATAGCATAATTTAAACCTTCATATGATTGTTTAATATATTTACTGAATACAATTTGCCTTGTGTAATCTACTTGTGGTCATTACAGCCTGCTATCCCTATGTCGGAAGAAGTCGACCACCTCTCCATGCTGACAGATGACGCACAAATCGCCTTCTGGAACAATGAAGGGCTGCCTGGAGACAGAATGTCCGTCGAAAATGCTACGGTAATATATATAATGACGGTTCTCTAAGAAATTGACATATACGTAATGATTTGGTCTGAGATAAGCAGCAGACCTTAATGGATTTCAGACCGTTATTAATTTGGCCACCTCATGCGCTCGCTCTGATGTAAGAGTTGGCCTATACTCTTGTTGAGATTAGTCGGCCTACGCTCATGTGCAGATCAAAAGTTGCGCTGCTCATCTGCGCATGGGGTGGGTCTACACTACACAAAACTACATTTTTTACTAAAGGGTAAATAAACTAGAGCATACCGACTTAACGGCCGCTCCATAAGGAATATAATGGGCATTTACTTCCCCCCGATGTAGGAAAGAGACAAATTATCAATCTTCTAACAATTAAGGGCACTTGTGGGCAGGGCAGCTTCAATTTTCATCGGGACTGTCGGAGAGACCCAAAAATCCCGTGGTACGACAACCCATTCAGAGCCGTAGGCTGAAGACTGGTAGAGAATCCCCTGTCTTGATTTATTTGGGATTTGTGGTTAACAACATGCCCAGCAGCTGCGTTTTTTTCCTATCAATGAAGGCAAGGTACGCATTAGGGTTGAGTGTACACCGATTCTTAGTCTAGTTTTCTATTTTCTACCAACTGTTTTATTCGGAGCCATGGTCTATTTTGGACCGTAGGGAGCTACCCTAGAGTTCTACATCGGAGAGATGTGACATTGGAGCACGCCTAAATTATTATTTTTAATCCTGGGGCCACCTGGCACGTTTTTTTCAATGGCTAGTCATAGAAGACGTGGCAATATTTCGCGCTCGAATGTCCATCTCTCCTGCATAGAACTCTAAACTACTCTAAGATGAATCATATATCTTTGCAAATTCTGTCAAAGGGCCCCTCTTCTAAAGAAAAATACTAGTGGCCAACCAATCGCATAATTATAATAAATTTGGCTCAGAAGTTATCTCTCAATGGCTGCATGTATAGCCACCATGCTTTACTTGTAAATAATAGCATTCAGCGTTGCGTTATTTTCAGATTCTGGTGAATTCTGCGCGGTGGCCGCTAATGATAGACCCCCAATTGCAAGGAATCAAGTGGATAAAGAATAAATATGGTGAACAACTCAAGGTCGTTCGTCTTGGCCAGAAATCATGTATGGACGTCATTGAAACCGCTATTGCTGAGGGATCCACAGTAAGTTTGGGTTTAATATTATTTTCTGAACAGTATTAAAAAGAACCGGTCCGAGTTTGCTCGAACATGCTTTCCAATTTTAGTAGACAGAGAAAATGAGTAATTTCATGGTAAATAATTTTCCTATGGTTAAATTTCCGATATCTTGGGGGGGGGGGGGGTGTCTACCAGACGTCACTGGAGGTGAGGTAAATTCTAGATAGGTCAGACCAACACATTACCACACAGCAATACTGGCAGGGCCCGCAATGCATTTGAGCGTAAATTTTCTATCATTTTTTAAAAAAAAAACATTTTTTTTTTACAAAACCAAATACTTTTCTGGGAAAGCAACCTATCCGGTTTCGTTACTCAATTTAACACCTAAAACATACGTGAAGTTAGAAATCATCGATAGAAAGGTTTCGCAGAAACATTATTATTTTTTTACCCCCAGAAGCAACCTATCAAGGGGCAAGCGACCCCCCCCCCCCCCGCATTTTGTTAACATTAATAACGACTACAATATATGTGAATTTAAAAGAAATCGTTGGAGCCGTTTTTGAGAAATAATTTTTTTAGACGTTTTTTTGGAGTTTTTTGAGAATAAAACCCCCCCAAATTAAGTTAGCCCCAAATAATAAAAAAAAATTGTTCCGAGGTATGATTTTTGTGAACCTACATGTCGAATTTCATTAAAATCGACCGAGTAGTTTGCCCGGAAATCAACGCACAGACAGACAGAACGACAGACATTTCGTAAAAAACACTTTTTTGGGTTCCTGGGACCTTAAAACGTGTAAATCCGTTGAAATCTCGGAATCGAAAATTTCGACCGTCACAAAGCTTTCCTTATACTACACATAAATTGGAAAGCAAAAATATGGTATGCCATAGCCTCGTAAGGTTTATAATTAGATTTAAAATGATACGTAAGGCCCTTTTCAGAGCAGGTGGCTAGCCGCGCGGCTCAAGCATAAAATGGTATGGCGGTTTACTCCCGAATTGCGTGTATCGAAATCGTTCATCTCCCTTCAGAAAGATGTCAGTAGAGAGACGGCTCAAACAACCGCAGCCCTGATTACTGGCCATGGTCTGTGCAGAGTCCACATGGCCAAACTGGGTCATGTAGGTCCTACTGTCTGTCGGAATGGTTCCGGGAAACCGCGGACATGTGGTTGGCCACTGTCCAGCCCTGTGGTGGGCGCGGACGAGGTCGATCTGATTGACTTGCTATTTAAGGACATGATTGTCTTAGCTAACAACCCTTGTCAGGACATGTAGATTAGTGGTAAGGACTCCGACTTTCCCCCGAAAGGTTGTTGATTCGAGTCCCATACTGGCTACATTTTCTGGCCACGCTTCGGTGGGCATGTAAAGCAGGTGGTCCCGGGGCTTCGTAGTTGAGTGTAATATAGGGCTTTATTGCCCTAACTCCGCTAGGTCGGCATTTAACAATGTTAAGCTGCAGTTGATTAATTATCAATGGTTAAAGTATGAATGATTGGGATGTGATTCCAATAATTATGCTGTGCAAAGGGTACGAAGACCTATGTCAGGTCAACTCTTTAGCATTAACATAGGATAAGCTTGTCATTGCGTGGTCACATTGAGCAAAGTGTTTCCTTCTTATAACTTAAACTTTAGACTACGTTGAATGTAAATAGTCAAACTGCAAGCTTTTCTTATGTTTCATTGAAATGCTTATACGCGCAGAAAGCCGTTAGCCAAAAAATGACCCTAAACCATGTACATAAGTAACCTTACTTAGGCTTACTGAACGTATCTTATTTTTTCCTGATTTATTTTAATTTTAGGTGCTGATCGAGTACATTGGAGAATCCGTAGACGCCGTGCTGGACCCACTTCTAGGCCGTGCCCTGATAAGAAAAGGTCGAGCTATTAAAATTGGCGACAAAGAAATCGACTTTAATCCTGCGTTCCGTCTAATCCTGCAGACCAAACTGGCCAATCCTCACTACCAACCAGAGATGCAGGCCCAGACGACGCTAATTAATTTCACTGTCACTAAAGATGGCCTGGAAGAGCAGCTCTTAGGTAAATATCCTGCAAAGATGTGGGTATAAGGCATAAAAGACTTACTTTCTTCTTACTTCTGGCTACCAGCTTCAGGTGATGCCGATGTCCAGATGTCGATCGAACGCCCTTTTCGCCAGTGCCCGAAGATTCTTCCGTTACAGAATTTTTTTCTATTCCTCCTCCTTCGAATGCCGTCACGAGTAAAACTTTTAGTCTGTCCGGATGTTCTCGTTTCGTAGAAACTCGTCTAAAGTCCTGAGAAGGACTGTATTGGGCACGGTTTGTGGGCATTCCTCTTTCGAGTTTGGGCTTTTCGAGAAAGCTATCTGCTGGCGTTCAGTCACAATCGTTCGATGTGTGTCCAGGGGCAGGACAAAGACCAGCTTCACCCCCATAAAAAAAATATATATATCTTTATTTTCCATACGGGCGAACTTTCACTCTTACAATTAACCTATAAACAAATAAATAATGACTATAATGAAGCTGGATGTCCTCAGCGAAGTTAGTGTCTAATACTTCTCGGGCTTTTTCTGGGCACTGTCATTTCTTAACGGCAATCTAACTACTATTTTCGTATAATTGAATCATTATGTGCCTTTCTTGGTTGGGTTATGATTAATGTCAATCGGCTTCGGTGGCAAGATTGTAGTGTGCTTGTGCGATCGGAGACGTGTCGTAACTCAACATAAGTAGTAATACTGGCTGTGAGGTGACTAAAAAGGTCAATCGGATACATTGTCTGTATACTGTTAACCTTTGTTTTTTAATTGCAATAATTGATAGGCCCAAAATTCGTTCAATGGAAAATAAATACAAATTTCTTCTTCTACTTTTCTTTCCTTGTAGCTTCTATGTTTTACTATAGAAATAACAACTTTGTGCCAACGGCCTTGCCATGTCGATTCCATTAGAGCAGAGCGTGTTTCAAACTGTGGCGAACTTGGTAGTGTGCCCAGCATTGGCAGGGGAACATGGTGGAACATGTTAACGCGCTTATTAGGCAGTATAAGTACGTGTCGATTCCTGGTCACCTCCGATTTAATCGTGTGACTTTACCATGTTCCCAAGTGGTTCCGAATCCACTACAATCAGGAGGTCCACCCTGTCAGTCAACTCCCCTTTCCCCGAGGTGAAAGAGTCTGCCCTTAGGGTGCCTCAAGTTAACAAACAGACTCACTCCCCCCGCCAGGCTGACAGGGTTGCTTAAAGCAGAAATGCTGAAAGTAGGCGTTGGAAACAACCACAACAACTTTGTCTCGTTTATAAATATACTGACGAAGAAAAAAATTAATTGTCTCCAGGGGAAGTTGTAAAAGCTGAGCGTCCTGATCTGGAAGAATTGAAAACGTCACTTACGCAGCAACAGAATACATTCAAAATAACGCTCAAAGTTCTGGAGGAAGATCTGCTCAATCGGTTAAGCGCCGCTGGAGATGATATCGTGGGGGATGTAGTGCTTGTCAACAATTTGGAGACTACCAAAGCTACGGCTGCCGAAATAACAAAGAAGGTAGGTTATATACCACGTCTTCTGGAGTTTCAATTTGTTGATTGGTTTGCAGCAAATATTTCAATCTCCTCCACTATTGTCTATTTTTTTAATACAAGGTAGGTGTTGCATCCTAGGTCCATCATGACATCATCTAGGTACTCCTTCCTCCATTGTCCTCTTGAATTAGTCCCTTCTACCAAAGATGTTTTTGAGGAGTCCTTCATGTCTCAGAATATGCCCAATCCATTTGCTCTTCTTATTGAAATGGCGGCAATAGTAGATCTCTTTTCGTTTATTCTAAGGAGCACGTCTTCGTACGTTGTATGGTCTCTCCATGATAGTTTCAAGATTCTTCTATAATCTCATTGTAAAAATTAAAAAATACTTGGTATTGTTTTACGTTAGATATTTTTTTAAAAACACCATTTTCATGTGCAAGAAGAAAATAAATCATGTTGAATGGTTGAAAATATATGATTAGTCCCATCGAAGGCGCGGTTTCCACCAACCTGCTAGTGCTAAATATAAATACGGTGACGTGATAACAGACATTCAAGACTTAGGCGGGGTTTCCACCGGCCCTCGCATTGCAGAATGCAAATGACATTGACGGAAATTTGAATTTTTCTTTTTATAGAAATCTATTAAAATGTTTGTACTTAACATATCCCATGAAGCCATTTTTTAATTTTAGTTTGTTTGTGATTTTACTCCATGATCATTGATCAATTTTAACTATGGCATAGAGTAAAACAAACATTTCCCTCAATGTTATTTCCATTCTGCAATGCGAGGTCGATGGAAACCCCGCCTAAGTCTTGAATGTCTGTTACCACGTCACCGTATTTGTATTTAGCACTAGCAGGTCGGTGTAAACCGCGCCTTAGCAATTACTTGGGCTACTTACGTAGCGTATCGTTGGCAGTTGAAGCTTATTGGCCTCCTATAGAGTATTCCTACTACATTGCCTGCTGTGTTAGTAGTCCTAACTAATTTGTTTATTTCGCTGTATGCTTCAGGTAAATATTCCTACCGTGGTGGAGCATATTGCATATTGGGTGTGCAATGTTTTCAGGTGGTTCGGACTGCAAGTTTCTGCATGGCAAGATTGCCGATAAGAAGCACTGTATTTCCTCAAGCTACGGCCAACGGCCTGTTATCTAATTAGTTTTCTTTTTAAATTTTCAGGTGGCAGAAGCGAAGATTACTTCTGTGAAACTTGATGAGGCGAGAGAACAGTACAGGCCGGTCGCGGCTCGTGCTTCGCTCCTCTATTTCGTCTTGAATGACTTACACAAAATAAATCCAATTTATCAATTTTCTTTGAAGGTATGTTAGAAAATATTTTTGTTATATATTATATTTTTATGTTATTTTGTGGACTAAGCTAAGTCATTATTTTTATTTCTATTTTAAACAACAAACAAGCAACATATGAGTTGCCTATTTTTAAATGGGTCTACCTACCTCCGTTTGACCTTGCTTTTCAGGAGAGCTAGAAAACCGATTCTCTCTCAATTCCTTGTCCCCCTTAACTCCCAATTAATATGTGGGAGCCATGTTTGTTATTGTTGGCACGTGATCACAATGGCGGACATGATTGGCTGAGGTGGAGCTAGCACGTTTTGATCTAAGGAAAGGATGGAGATTTTGTTAAAAATAAGTCTAACTTTAGAGGAGCATTTAACATGAGAGAATTTTTTTTTGGTACCAATGTGTTGTCTATCGATAGGCCTTTAAACAAGGAATCAAATGCGATGAGAGAGGGCGGTACTGTCACTCAATCCTCCCCAGGGTGGCATGGGGAGGTTGGTTTGAGTCTCTAACGTTTTCACGAGGCGTAGTGACAAAATCGTCACGCCTGATATCAGGACACACCTGGGTAAAGTGTCACCTTCAGCAAATATCAGTTGTGGACTCCGCCTATTGCGATCAGTGTAGCCAGCCGGGAACTGTAGAACGCATGTTATGCGCGAGGCATAGACTCACAGTTGCCATTCGTCAAGGTTTGGGGGACTCAGTCACGGAAGTAACTAATAAATAATGACTTTTTATTTTTTCTATTACTAACCCAACCTAGCGGAGTTAGGGCTATAAAGCCATCTCTTACACTCAACTAGGAAGGCCCGGGACCGCCTGCTTTACATGCCCTCCGAAGCATGGCCAGAAAAGTGTGGGACTCGAACCAACAACCTTTCGGGTGAAAGTCAGAGTCCGTACCACTGCGCTACATGTCCTGACATGTAACTGACAATATGACGATGCCCTTTGAATTAGGGGTCTCATCGGTCCTGCAATGCCTTAAAAGGGAATTAGACGATGTAGTCACGATTTAGGAGTGACTAAGTTTGTACTGTGCCTCGGCCTGCTATTGGCTTCGCCGGTTATTCCACTTGTCAATATTCCGTCAATAATTGATGAGATTTTTGTTTTACTCTATGTCATTGTCCATTTTAACTTCCGCGCGTTAAAATTGATCAATGATCATAGAATAAAATTACGCTTTGGCGCCTATTCCACTGGGCAATTTCACTTCAAATTTGATTTTGTCATTGACGTTTGTTTTGTTTTAAGGAGACTATTATGTAGATACTTAACTTATCTATTATAAATTGAGTT
Organism: Psococerastis gibbosa; assembly: GCA_963971405.1. NCBI lineage: Eukaryota > Metazoa > Arthropoda > Insecta > Psocodea > Psocidae > Psococerastis > Psococerastis gibbosa. The sequence continues at coordinate 10,929,730 of OZ020490.1, forward strand.
ATAATATGGTAGAGACTTATTAATGATGTCTGCTACCATATTATAACTTAATTTATAATAGATAAGTTAAGTATCTACATTATAGTCTCATTAAAACAAAACAAACGTCAATGACAAAATCAAATTTGAAGTAAAATTGCCCAGTGGAATAGCCGCCTTTGCAAACAATAACAAACTAAAACTAAACAATGATGTCGTCTGGATATGGTTAATAATTTTAATTAATTTCTTGAAAACAAACGAATTATTTCATAATTTAAATCATAAAATTTCTTGTAGATTTAAAATTAAAAGAAAGACTTAAAAAATTGCAAAGAAAAATCGTTAATTATTAAAGACTACCTAGTGGAATGAGGTGTAAAAATATAAATGATATTTCCGTCAATGACATTATCAAAATTGAAGAAAAATTGCCAAGTGGCCGTAGTTAAAAAAAAATAAAAACAAGGAATCGAATCCAATCAAAAATTCATATTCGAAAAAAAATGGAGATAGACCCATTTGAAAACAGTCAACTCATATTTTAATGGTTGCAGGCATTCAGCATCGTATTTAACAAGGCGATCAAGGGCACTGAAGAAGCTGCCTCCTTGAAGGAACGTGTACATCTGCTGTTGGACAGTGTGACATATTGCGTATATTTGTACACTAACCGGGCGCTGTTTGAGCAAGACAAAATTATTTTTGCATCGCAGATGGCCATTCAAATATTACTCGGTAAGTTGACAAGGGGAATGGTCGGCTCATTTTAGAGACCTCTTTTATTAAATTTTTTTTTTGTTTTAAAAAAAATTTCGCATACAAACAATTCAATGAATGTATCCGAATAACCTCTTCATCATTTCTGATATTACTCAATACTCAATTTTCTGTGTTGCATGTTATTGGACGTTCAGGTCTGTTGGCAAATAAATGCTTATTTATTTATTTGTTGTGAAATAATATGGCTTTCCTTGTTGAGTGTAGATTTGTCCGGAAAGTAGTGGGACTGGATTTTTCCTGCCCAAACGGAGCAAAGGAGAGAGGTTTCCATGGGCGGAGTTGGGAGGCAGCGCACCGGTCGCCGGTGTCGTCCGAGCCTTTGCGGAGTCAACATCGGGCTTCAAGCGAACCTCTGTTAATGTGTGTCGTCACGGTCGAGATGAATCGTTTACTCGAACAGCGTTACGCTGTCAGGTTTTGCGTTAAACTTGGCAAAATCGCGACGGAAACAGTTGTTTTGATGAAAACAGCTTACGGAGATGATGTCATGGGCAGAACAAGCGTGTTCGAATGGCACAAGTTGTTTCGCGAGGGCATGGAGCAAGTTGAGGACGATCAACGCGCAGGACGTCCTCCTTCAAGCAAAAGTGACGAAAAGGTGGCAAAGGGATGATTCACAAGGAATTTGAACCACCTGGTCAGACAGTGAATGCAGCATTTTACGTGAAAGTGCTTGACCGACTGAGAAAACGGATCGTCCGCGTCCGCCCAGCCTTCGCGAATGCATGGAAGCTGCATCATGACAATGCACCAAGTCACACGGCGCTCATTGTCACGGATTATCTGGCCAAACACGGTATTTCAACCATCCCCCAGCCACCCTACAGCCCTGATGTTCCTCCCCCAGACTTTTTTCTCTTCCCTCTCTTCAAAAAGAGTCTGAAGGGACACCACCACGGCTCGGAACAGGGAGTTCAGAACGCCGTGACGAGTAAAATAAATGAGATTCCGGCTTCGCCGTTCCAGGGGGTTTCGAGGATTGGAAAAAGCGCTGGCAGCGCTGTGTGGCTGCAGAAGGTTCCTATTTTGAAAGTTTTTAACTCAATGTACCGATATTGTAAATAAATTTTCTTTCCTGGATTCAGTCCCACTACTTTCCGGACAAACCCCGTAAGAGAGGGCTTTATAGCCCTAACTCCGCTAGGTTGGCTTAGTAATAGAACAAGAGTCACTATTTATTTTATTTATTTATTTTTACGCAGCTTCCGCTTATTCTGATTTTTTCTATATTTTTTTTTTTTTTACAATAAATATTTAATGTAATATAATAAATTATTAGCTATATTACCATTGTTTCAGCTGCTGGAGAGATTGAAAATGAAGAACTGGATTTTCTTCTACGTTTCCCAGCTAGTCCAACAGCTACCTGTCCAGTGGATTTCATTTCGCTTCTAGGCTGGGGTGGAATCAAGCAGCTTTCGTCGTTGGCCGAACTAAAGTATGGAAAATATTTCTAATCATTATTATCATTTAACAAAGGGTAAGTTGGACTTACATTGCCTGCTGTGTTAATAGTCATAAGAGGTATGGGCCACATAGTCATCGAACAATTAGGGCCGAGCCCATTGTAAAGGGGATCGGATTTACTCAATAATTTAGAGTAGAATACAAGAGCAATGATTCAATCGTACAGAAACCATCAGTCCTTATCAAGACTTAGCCTGATGATGGGATTTGCACCCACTTCCGAAACGTCAAGCCCCCATACACTGACAATGGGCTCGGCTCTAATTGCTTTTTTTTTTTTTTTTTTTTTTTTTTTTTTTAAAGAAGATTAATCGCTTTCACAAATAATTTAATGAATGTATCCGATTTGACATCTTCAGTCGCCTCTGTAGGTTAGTACCCGTGTTGAGTTACGACATGCCTCCGATCGCATGGCGTGTAAAGTTTCGCGCAAGTGCAAGCACGTTACCACCTGGCCATCGAAGTTCGATGACTACGAGGCCCATGCCTCTAATGACTATTAATACAGTAGGCAATGTTAGTCCAACCAACCCTTTGTTTAATAGTATTACACCATTGCCGTTAACCTTTACCAATAGATCATTATCATTTAACCTCTCGAGTAATAATTGGCATAGCGTTTCAGTTCAGCTGCCTTATTTAAGAAAGGTGCAGCCCAAAAAGGTTCGAATTTCCGTAAAGATTCCATTCCTTTCGTTGAGGAGATAGGTCTTGACGAGTTGATATAGTGTGGTCCAATAGCATGAGAGTATAGTAATGCTCTGCGTGTATTGCGAGGGCACTGAGAGCTGCGTATTATGGTAACAATATAAAATAATAATGTCCTGCACCTTGTTATGCACCTAGGCCTACTTAAAGTGGCCCATTGGTCCCTTGTCCAATGCCAACGACCCCATGCATTTCGGACATTATTTATATTTTAGCCATTGGCAAAATGGTATAAGTCCTCGATGTCAACCTACAAGCGATAATGACCAAGCTGAGACACGCTTACTATTGAGGCAATGTAACAGGCGAAAGCATGACTTAATCACAGATACGAGTCTGCGTATTAAGGAAAACATCCACTCCACAGCTTTTCCCCAGCCCCTGCATATTAAATCTCATTGAAATGTTTAAACCATCAGGATCCACCTTCCGCTACTATTTCTCGTTAGACCATCCATGGCGACAGCCCTCAGCCACCCGTAGGGCATTATAATAGGTTTTTGGTGCAAATGTACAAAAATAAGCCTAATAAGAAATAACCTAGTATTTGGCTTTCTAGAAATCTGGACCGAGATATGGAGGTATCGGCAAAGAGGTGGCGGAAAGTTGCGGAAAGTGAAAAGCCAGAGCTTGAAAAGCTACCCCAAGACTGGAAAAACAAGAGTGCGCTGCAGAGACTTTGCATAATGAGATGCCTACGGCCTGATCGCATGACTTATGCCATGATGTAAGATTTGTTTAATGTTATAAAACCTATTTATAATATAGTCCCTGGAACTAGTAGTGGGCCTTATAATGTAATGTCCTGAAGAACATTTTATAGTGCCCATAGGTCCCTTAATCGATGCCAACGACCCCATGTATTTCGGACATTATTTGTATTGTCTCTGTATGGATTTTTTTGCCATTGCCAAACTGGTATACGTCCTCGATGTTAAAATACACCGGCTACAAGCGATCGACAATCATGTTTCGTACAAATTAAGCTCAATATGTTGCCAATCGGTGTTATCGTTTAATTGACTAAACTTAAATAGCGCTATCAAGTTATCAAGGTTGCGGTTGAAAGCTGCTAATGCGCTTCTATGTAGTCTTGGCTTTAACAAGAAGATAATTCACTTGTTTATTAACATCCTCGGTAGTATAGTGGTCAGTATCCCCGCCTGTCACGCGGGAGACCGGGGTTCGATTCCCCGCCGGGGAGGATTTTTTTATGACCTTGATGAAATTAAAATGATTGACTAAAACCCTCTGAGCTATTTATTTCTGAACTATTGTGAGCTATGTATAGCTACTAGTATAATCAGTTATAGTTACTTCAGTGCTCATTTATTTGCATTGCAAAAGTGTTCTGCCTTTCCTTTGGCTAATTGTATTCTTTAGTCTTGGTATGATTAAACTTAAAAATACTTTTTTCCCCAGCAATGAACCATTTTGGGACAGCTTTTTCCGCATTAATTCAGGAATTCCTGTCATTTCCGGCGATGTTTATTTTCAGTCTTTTAACTCAGCAGCCAGCGGGCAAACGTAGGATGAAATGACAAAGGAAATGTGACCCGGTTTGAAATTTTCTTCTGCTCGTTGAAAAATGGCAAGAGCAATGATGCGCTGTAGTTATATACGCTTGGCTGTTGCGTCACAACTGCGGGGAATCTTTGATTGCCTCGGGTGTCAGTCTGAATGCCCCCTCTGCTTTCCAAAGGGAAGGGAATGCCGATCACCCATTCAACTGCACCGGCATTGCGGTAGAAAACCGAACTACGACACTGGAGGGATTGGCCCAGCTCTACGATGCGGCATTGCGTCAAATGACCTACCACCCAAAGACGGACGTTGGCTGAAAAAAATGAAGAAGGAAGACTTAAATTAGTATTGGTTATTTATAATAGGTAGTTGCGTAAGGGTTGGTATGGTCTTACCTTAGGCTGGTCCTGAATCTGGTAGAATCCGAGGGCCCACGGCGAAGATGGTGAGGGAGCACAGCACTAAGGGATGGATGCTATCACAAGTCACAACTCAATACGCAGCTTAGTTATATATTAAATAAAAGTATTATAAAACCGAGAAGAGAGTTAAATGGCGAAGCGACAGGGGCGAGATTTCGTGAGCAACTGTCTGCTGGCTGAAGCTTATAGCAACTTGTTTAAACATGGATTCGTAGTCAGCTATTGTATAGTGACTAAGTATATTCAAACTGGCTTAATTGTAATTTTAATAATTCCAGGTCATTTATCGAGGAGAAATTAGGTTCAAAATACTCAGAATCGCGAGGCATCTCGCTCTCGCAATCGTACGAGGAGTCATCGCCCTTTACTCCCATCTTCTTCATTCTGTCGGCCGGCGTGGACCCCAGTAAGGACGTTGAGATGCTCGGCCGTCGTCTGGGCTTCTCAATCGACCGGCGAAATCTACACAATGTGTCGCTGGGTCAGGGGCAGGAGATAGTGGCTGAAGAAGCCATGGAATTGGCTAGTAGGGAAGGCCACTGGGTCATTCTTCAGGTACCGTATGGAAAGAAATTGCATAATATTAAAACAAGCCTTGAGGCAATAGGCTACTTGACATTTTTTGAAAGCCTATTTTAATGCATTATTAGATTTATTTTATGCCCCTAGAAATTATTTTTCCTATAAAACGTTATTTAATATCAATTAAGTTTGATGGGTTAATTAAGGGGTCACGTGACTGCAGAATATGACGTATTTGTGATGGCGCAGAATAACCGCCTGTTGGGGGAACTAATAGCAGTTTTACTGCAACATTTTTTTTATATTTCTCTATATTTACTATTTTTTCATGCAATTAGCATATTGTATAATTATTGTTAACCTATAAGATGCCTTATCCAGCATATTTTATATTTGACTGTTACAACTGTTAAGTAGCCTATTGAAATACTTCAAATGTTAATGGACAACCAGGGAGCAATCAATTGCACTTCTTTCGCGTAGAAATCCTAAATGGCGACTGAACATGTAGTCATTAAGAAATGACGTCAACGCCCAATGTTTTGATTGACTGGCCGCATGCTTACCAGAGTGACTGTTACTACTAACACCGATCGGCCAGAGTTATTGAATTATAATATAAAAAATAAATAGGAAGTTTTGATGTCATGTAAATCAATGTTGTTTCGTTTGCAGAACGTTCATTTGGTCAAGAAATGGCTGCCAACGTTGGAGAAAAAAATGGAGCAGTGCCAAGAAGGCGCTCATGACCGATATAGATTGTATATAACAGCTGAACCTGCAGCTTCGGCCGAATACCACATTATACCCCAGGTAGATAAATCTATTTTCGGTTGTAATTATTGTATAATTTGTAACTGTATTAATAATACACTTGTACTACTAATTAATAATTGTAATACTTGTACAGGGTATTCTCGAATCCGCTATTAAAATCACCAATGAGCCTCCTACGGGGATGTTGGCCAACATGCATAAAGCCCTGGACCTTTTCAATCAAGCCGTGCTAGAGAGTTGTTCGAAGGAGGCCGAGTTCAAGGCCATTCTGTTCTCTCTCTGTTATTTCCATGCTGTGGTTGCAGAACGTAGAAAGTTTGGAGCACAAGGGTGGAACCGAGTATATCCTTTTAATAACGGTAAGTCAATTATTATATTATATTATTATTATTGCTTTCCAATTTATACGTAGTAAAGCTACGTAGGAAAGCTTTGTGATGGTCAAAATTTTCCAGTAAAGCTACGTAGGAAAGCTTTGTGATGGTCAAAATTTTCCATTCCGAGATTTCAACGGATTTACACGTTTTTGAGATTCCAGGAAACCAAAAAAGCGGTTTTTACGAAATGTCTGTCTGTGAGTAGATTTGTGGGCAAACTACTCGGTGGATTTGGCTGAAATTTGGCATGTAGGTTCACAAAAATCATACCTCGAGACCATTTTTTTTATTTGGGGCTAACTCAATTTGGGGGGTTTTATTCTCAAAAAAACTCATTTCTCAAAAAACGGCTCGAACGATTTCTTTTAAATTCACATATATTGTAGTCGTTATTAATGTTGACAAAATGCAGGGGGTAGCTTGCCCCTTGGTAGTCTGCTTCTGGGGGTAAAAAGATAAAAATACTAAAATTTAATGAAAAATGACTAAAAATAATTTTTCTGCGAAACCTTTCTATCGATGATTTCTACCTTCAGTCATGTTTTAAGTGTTAAATTGAGTAATGAAACCGGACAGTTAGCTTTCCCAAAAAACTATTTGGTTTTGTGCAAAAAATTATTTTTTGAAAAAATGATAGAAAATTCAAGCTCAAATGCATTGCGTGCCTTCCCATTATTACTGTGTGGCAATGTGTTGTCTGACCTATCTAGAATTTACCTCACCAGTGACGTCATGTTGACACCCCCCCCCCCCCCCCCCCGAGATATCCAAAATCATGAAATTACTCATTTTCTCCATCTACTAATTGATAAATTGGAAAACACGTTCGAGTAAACTCAGACCGGTTCTTATTATATGTGTTCCCTTATGGCTGAGCTAGAGGCTACTAGAGGGGTTGCAACTTGCAGGTGGTGGATTGTATAGCTAGAAGGCCACCAGTTATGGTTACTAGCTGCGCATATAACGAATCAGCAGTCCCCGACCAAGCAGCAGCATAATCGAAGGGTGTAGAGGCAAGTAAGTCTGGTGGCGCAGGCTTGCCTAGAAGAAGCCACAGTGGCCCGAGTATGACTATGTGACCCAATATTAGGGGAGGGTACCTGCGACAACCCACAACCATGCTTAGTTTGTGTAATGCAAGGCATTCACGGACACATTGGTAGACGGCCGTGCCGTTCTTACAGATTGCGGGACTAGGCCTAATCGTAACTTTTCTTTTTGTTAGGTGACCTCACGATCAGTGTCAGTGTGCTGTTCAACTATTTGGAAAGCAGCAACAAGATCCCGTGGGAGGACCTGCGGTATCTGTTTGGGGAGATTATGTACGGTGGACATATCACTGACGATTGGGACCGGCGGCTTTGCCGAACGTACCTAGAGGAATGCATGCGCCCTGATTTGGTAAGAAGGGGTATCTATTGTGAATACCAACGGCAAATATTCCAATGCCAAGGGCAGGTGCTAGTGACTTCGTCTTCTATAAATGAATCTTCTATCGAAGATTGGCGATCACCATGGCAAATTGGACCTCTGAGACTGAAAGGGAAGTCGTGCTCTTAATAAACCACTGCCTCAGGTTTTTCAACCAGGATGTTCTTCTTCTGTCGGGAGCCCTCTGTCCTTCTATCTTCCCTTGGATTATTACATGCAGAAGGCGATACGTTTCGTTCCTCATCACATAAATAAATAAATATCGACTTTTTTTTGTTCTATTACTAAGCCAACCTAGCAGAGTTAGGGCTATAAGCCCTCTCTTACACTCAACTAGGAAAGCCCGGGACCGCCTGCTTTACATGCCCTCCGAAACATGGCCAGAAAATATAGCAAGTGTGGGACTCGAACCAACAACCTATCGGGTGAAAGTTGGAGTCCGTTCCACTACTCTACATGTCCAGACATAACCGAAGTAGTTTCCATATCTTAACCGTCAGCAGTAACTCGGCTTCTGTAAGCATTCGCCTCAGGACCTCAGCATTAGGGGCACGATCTCTCCTAGCGCTAGTGACAGAATACTTCTTTATGCTCTGTTATCTATGATAACTCCATGTCATGGGGCCAAGAAAGGGGTACTCCAAGGGTACTCGGACCGATCACATGATTTTGTATATTTATAGTATTAATTGTTGTTATCTTTAAGGGTAATTTGTTGTCAAAATGTGCTGTCATTTATGCGTCATTGTGCACTGGTAGAGGAAACAACAGAACGCCTTCTCTGCAAGTGCAGTGCTCTTTGGAGGGAGAGACTCGACTGACAGGGGAGAACTTGGCTGTTTTCGTCAATAAAATTAGACTTGTAAAGTGTGACTGTTCAAAAGGCTTAGCCTTTATTTCAACAACAACAATAATAATACGTCATTCACCTAACCAACCCTTGTGAATTTCATTTTCAGCTCGACGGTGAACTGGTGCTGTGCGCTGGGTTCCCCGCACCGCCCAACCTCGACTACCAGGGGTACCATCACTACTTAGACACAGTTCTACCGGCCGAGAGTCCCTCACATTACGGTCTCCATATCAACGCAGAGATTGGCTGCCTGAGTATGCTCAGCGAGAACTTATTCCGAACGCTGTTTGAAATGCAGCCGAGAGATGCTGCGAAAGGGGAAGGAGGAATGGTTATGACCCGAGAAGAAAAGGTAACGATCATAGATTCTTTGACTTATTCATTCATTATGAACCTAGTAAGTTTCTTTCCCGATTGCAGTGTGCTTACAACGTCTACCCGCCAGAAGTGTGTTTACCTCATAGGTCTTGCTCGTCATAACTAATAGGGGTATTCGTTGTGTTGGTAGAAAAGGGAAAATGGAGAAGTAGCTCAGCGTGAGGATACCTCCGCCAACCATAGAAAGAGAAAAACCTAACCTAACTTACCTCCAAAGTTTCATTGTTTTTGGCTATTAACATATGAACATCTGTTGTAGTCCACCTCTTGCCACATGTTTCCTTTTGTTGTTTTTTATTAATTTGTATCGTGGAGCTCATTGTTTAAATTAAATAAAAATTAAAATTAAAAACAACATCAAATATTGCTATTTTTGATTTCCCAAGTGCAGTTCGCCAACCTACCAGGGGGTAAAGTAGGAAACGTAGAAAAACACGTATCCTTATGGCATTATTTTTCTACGTAGGAAAACTGTAGTTCTATTTTTCGATTTTCCCTAAGTTTTCTACTTTCCCTTAGGGAAAACCAAACTCATACACACTTGTGTTGTATGTTAAGTAGTTATTTTAAGTACATAGGTGCTATCTGTCTGACAAATCGATAAGATGCTATTTTTTCTCACCTCCTTTTCAATTTGGTGCTTCTTGGGTATTGTTTTACGTTTTATATTGTAAGTGATGTCTTTTTTGGACTTTGTCTGTTGGCAACACATAAGCTTATTTATTTATTTATTTATTAAATGGGGAAAATAGAGAAATAGCTCAGCGTGAGGATGCCCCATAAACGATAAAATTAGAAAAACCTAACCTAACTCACCTCCAAAGTTTTTTTGCCTTTTGCCTTTGCCTTTTGCAACCTATGAACATCTGTTGTAGTCCATCTCTTGCCACATGTTTCCTTTTTTGTTTTTTTTTTATTCATTTCTGTCGCAGAGCTCATTTTTTAAATTAAATACAAAAAAATTCAAAAGCAAAACAACAACAAATATGGCCGTTTTTGAATCCCCATGTGCAGTGTCCCAACCTGCCGGTTGGGTAAAGTGGGAAAATTAGAGAAACACGTTTCCTTTATTATTTTTCTACGTAGAAAAACTGGAGTTTTATTTTTCTATTTTCCCCTCAGTTTCCTACTTTCCCTTAGGGTAAACCAAACACAGTGAATACCGATATTAAAAAATTCCCTTCTTCATCTTCCCTTGGATTATTACATGCAGAAGGCGATACTTTTCGTTTCTCATCAAATTTTTTTCGGCATGCGGTCCACTGACAATCTTATGGCGTGTCCCAGCCATCTTGGACGCTGTGCTTTTACAAAACGCACTATGTCACCTTCACTAACACCAATTGACCACAGGTTTTCAAATCCTTTCCCGGGACTACTACAGAATCGTTTTTTGTGCAAATAATTGTGGACAACCTGTGTTAGAAAGAGGTACGTGTATCATGTGTCAAAATGCTAAGAAAACATATATTTTTGGCATCTTGATTTTCATGAGATATTTGATTTTTACACTTAAAATCCTTTTCCCCCTCCAATTGTCTGTTAAAGGGGCTATGTAATTTACTTCGTTATTTAATTTTGGGATTACGCTTTCCAGGATAACAAGTACCAGGCAAGAATACATTGTGTTTTTTTTTCAATTAGATTTTTGATTTTGGGTCTTTATTTTTGTTGTAAGCTGAACTTAATAGTAAGTGTGTACGCGTACTGTATACCTAGGTACTTTGTTTAGGCTTAATTCTAGTGGTAAACATTAGTGGCTTTCGCAAAAGTTAGTCTAAGCGGCGGACCCATAGAGCCAATTTTGGAAAAGTAGCCTAGTCATGCCTTAGACACATTAGACTGAAGTAATATACAAAACCTTTGTAAGAAAAAAATCTGTTTTCCGAGGATATTTTATCTAACAGTATAAGAAGTCGAGTAGCCGGCCGCCATACCAAATTGAATCCAGCGGACCAGAGCAGGTTCATAGCTGCATATAACTTAGTCGTGTGCACAGAGCCGGTAGGGAAATATGGTAGGACTTGTCCTGGTCACCTCCGAACTAATCGTGTGACTTCACTGTGTTTCCCTGTCCCTGTTTCACTGTCCTATGGGCTGGCATAGGACAGTCAAGTCGGGGTCGCTCTATGGGCCCAAATATGAGGCCTTAGTCGTTATTAACCCGACGAACACTACTACTACTACCAAGAAGTCGGGTGTGTGCAGACCTTTTAGTGATCAATGTGGATCAACTTGATATTTGAGATGTCTTCCCAAAAATTGCAGCAAAGTACTTGCCAACCTAAATATCTTCGCAAAATGGTTTTTTTGACATTAAATGCAAATTGCTTATTCCTGTATTTGTATTCGTAAAGTAGTTGCTGAAATGAAAAAAATTAAAGACTGTTTTTATTGCAATGCGTGCGTCGTAAAATCGAAAAAATACAGTGGCCATTTTTTTCTATTTCTGATCTCACTACATTACACGTATATACTTTACATGTTATGGTCTATTTGACCATGTGGGGCTTAGGTGGCTGAACCGAATAAATGTGCTTAACTATAATATAATATATAATATAATACACTATAAACTTGCCTTAATCTCATTGGTGCTCACTCACTCTTCTAAATCTTCAGCTTGGGATTTGTCCTTAAAGTCTTTTATCACTTCATGGAGTCTACCCATCAGTAGTCTAAAAGACATGTACCGTAACTAGCGCTCTGATTGGCCAATAATTATGCACAATTATGACAGCAGGCCATAGGTACAAATATGTATTACCTTTAGGTGCCCATTCCACCGACCGGCTAGGGCTATTTACAAAAACGGTGACGTGGTAGCAGACATTCAAGACTTAGGTGGCATTATTGCAGAATGCAAATGACATTGACGGAAATTAGAATTTTTCTTTTTATAGAAATCTATTAAAATGTTTGTACTTAACATATCCCATGACGCCATTTTTTAATTTTAGTTTGTTTGTGATTTTACTGTATGATCATTGATGAATTTTAACTATGGCACAGAGGAAAATAAACATTTCCGTCAATTCTGCAATGCGAGGTCGGTGGAACCCCGCCTAAGTCTTGAATGTCTGCTACCACGTCACCGTTTTTGTAAATAGCCCTAGCCGATCGGTGGAATGGGCGCCTCAGACCTAGCTGCCACGAGCGAATCATCAAGCACAACATACAGATAAAATTGCACACCCCTCCAAAGCTAATAAAAGTCCCCCTCCGATTTGTCAAAAGTGAATTATTCCATCCTTTTTTGTGATATTTTTCAGGTTAAAATGATCGTGGACGACATTATGGATAAAGCTCCAGAAGAATTTAATATTCCAGAGATGATGGCACGTATAGAAGATAAGACGCCGTATGTTTTGGTCGCGTTCCAGGAGCTTGAAAGAATGAATATCTTGTTCCGGGAAATAAAACGGTCTCTAAGAGAATTGGACCTTGGACTAAAGGTAAGGCCCGGCAGGAGAGGTCAGGACCCATTTTATAGTCCAGTTATCTTTTGCTAAAGATTAATGGCAATGGTGTAATATTATTTAACAAATGGTTAGTTAGACTTACATTGCCCACCCCAGAAACGTCGCCCCCTCCCCCTGACAATGGGTTCCGCCCTAATTGTTCGATAACTGTGAGGCCCCTGCCTCTAAAGACCATTAACACAGCAGTCAATGTAAGTGCAACTAACCCTTTGATAAATTATAGTACAGTTCTCTAAAAATTTGATTTTTCCGACAATAATTATAGTCATAATCTGCACGTAGGTCGCCTATCAAAATCGCTTACAAGAATAAACATTACGCATGTTCCCATAAGCTATGGCCGATGACTACTATTGCTAATACTGTGGCCGTAATGACTTGTACCCGCACTTTGATAAGTCTTATGCCTCGCGCCTGTTACATTGTGCAAATGATAAGCTCGTCCATTATCGCTCGTACCCCGTGTGGGTTGATATCACCAACGTCTATCAGTTTGCCAATGGCAAAAAACATACGGTAACAATATCAATGGCATTCCATTATTTTACTATCACAAATTAATTGCAAGGTTGGACCTGTATGCAATTTAGTAATTACTTTATGTTCTTCCAGGGTGAACTGACGATTTCTACCGATATGGAAACTTTAATGGCAGGATTGTTCCTCGACCAGGTGCCGCCGACTTGGTCAAAATTAGCCTACCCTTCTGTGTTACCCTTGGGTAGTTGGTTGATGGATTTGGTGGCACGGTTGAGAGAGCTGGAAGGCTGGTCGGGTGATTTCTCGGTAAGTTAGAATCTTTATTTATTTGTTAAGTAAAGCTCAAGTGGTTGAACCAATTAAAGGACAAGTGCTTACTTATAGTCCACGCAAAATGAGAAAAGTATGGACATGGAATCTTTTGATCCTGTGCAACACTATAAAAATATTCTTTGCACCATTTTGTGTTACCTTGTTGCATTGGATGCAAGGCATAACAAAAATCGTGCAAAGAATATTTTTACAGTGTTGCACAGGATCAAAACATTCCATGTCCATACTTTTCTCATTTTGCATGGACTATACCTATTTGGTGACGTGCTGACTTATGTGCTTAGTGTGTTGTTCTCATCATCTTGGGACAGATCTTTTAGACGCCAACGACAAGGCCATCCAGGCCGCAACGTTCTGGATCAACGTGTCCCGGACACGTTAAGTAAGTAAATCATCTTAGGAGTGGTCGAGTTCCGTACATTCTCTGCAGTCTTCCTGGTGGAGTGTAAGAGATGGCTTTATAGCCCTAACTCCGCTAGGTTGGCTTAGTAATAGAAACAACAAAAAGTCCTTATTTCTAATGTTGACACATTCAACGTGCGTGACTTCCAGAGTCACACCTCACATACTATTCCCGTTCGTAAGAGATATTGTGGATACTTTGATAATAACATGTATATTATGTAGAGTACTGGTACGTAATCTGACTTCACCCGAAAGGTTGTTTGTTCCAGTCCTACCCAGTACACTTGCTACTTTTTGGCAATGCTTTGTAAAGCAGCCAGTCCCGGACTTTCCTAGTTGTGTGTACGAGAGGGCTTTATAGTCCTAACTCCGCTAGGTTGACTGACGGATACAACAAAAATTCGTTATTTATATTTATTTCCGTTTTTTACCGTTTTGTGTTTTGTGAATGTACCCTTCTTGGTCGAACGTTGTCCGTAGTCTAGTTACTAAAATTATTTAGATGAAAGGTATACAAACTAACTTGCATTTTTTTTAGTTACCCCCCTCAGTGTGGTTGTCCGGATTTTTCAACCCCCAGTCTTTCCTTACGGCAATTATGCAAAGCACAGCGCGGAAGAATGAATGGCCGCTGGACAAGATGTGTCTCGCCTGCGAAGTGACTAAAAAGACCCGGGAAGAGATTACGTAAGTAAAGGCTTTAATGATTTTAAATAATATGATGTTTGAGTATTGAAAGAATACTACTAATACTATGTGCTTATACTAATCCCATAAAGAGTAGGCAACATCTTACAAAATTTCACATTTAAGGAAAATCATTCTGAATTTTTGAAAAAAATATGGCATGAGAGAAAATTATTTAACTTCTCGCTCCAGGGCCCCTATATTGGCAAATTAGAAAGAAATACAATAGGGATATTCACTGTGTTGGTAGAAAAGGAAAAATGGGAAATAGAGAAATAGGTCAGCGTTAGGATATATTGTACTTCCGCCAACCGTAGAAATAGAGAAACTTAACCTAACTTACCTCCAAAGTTTCTTTGCCTTTGGCTATTAACCTATGAACATCTGCTGTAGTCCACCTCTTGCCACATGTTTCCTTTTGTTGTTTTTTTTTATTAATTTCTGTCGCAGAGCTCATATTTTAAATAAAATAAAATTCAAAAGCAAAACAACAAATATGGCCGTTTTCCATTCCCCAAGTGCAGTTCCCCAACCTACGGGTTGGTTAAAGTGGGAATATTGGGGAAACATATTTCCTTATGGCAATATGTTTCTTCGTAGAAAAACTGGAGTTCTATTTTTCTATTTTCCCTCAGTTTCCTACTTTTCCTTAGGGTAAATAAAACACAGTGAATACCCCTATTGTGGTGATACTCAAGAGATTTTTGTCACTGAACTATTGTTATCTGTAAAATTTGATCAAGTAGATGAGCCATAAATCTGAAGTGCATCATCTGCTACTTCCTTTCAGATTATCATATTTTATTTCATTATAATTACAAAGACATTTTCACGGTCCAAGTTACATGATGAAGCTGTAGAATCAGGACAGACGTGTCTTGGTTTCGCTTTCAGATCGATTCGCTTCATCACTATTTCATTAAATAAATGCATTGCGTATTATCAAAGTTTAAATATTGCAGTAGGTCTTCAAAAAGCGAATATGTCAATAGGGACCGTAGAAAGGAAAATTTATGTATTTATTAATTACTATTATTATTATTAAATAGCTACCACGCCATACTGTTTTTCACAAATTTGGAATGATTTCAAAATATTTTGAAGGCAAGGCTGGGTTGTGTCAAAATACAACTTTTGGACAGCAAAAACGAAAGATTAAGCTACAATAATGGAATGTCAAGATGGTGATGCAGGCCACAGAACAACAAATACATGATGCAGGCACTGTATGCTCGATGTAACAAATAGACACGGTTCCTAATAGTTATACAATTTTTCTAGCGACTTCTCAAGAGATGACCTGGCTAAGTGGAAAAGGTTGGATATTAGTCGAATTAGAGATTAATATCATATGAATGTTTGCTTAAAATCTATTTCATGAAAATTTAGTTTCATGGAATTAAATAGCCCTGGCACGCAAGCCTCAAAAGAAAATGTTGAAAGTTGCCTACAATAATTGTCCATTGTCTAATAAATCACCAGGCCATTGGACATTAATCAGATAATATGTATAAATAAATGAATAGCTCCACTGAACATCGTCCCCAAAAACAAGTTTCTAAAAATTTTGTTAGATGTCGCAGTAGTAGCGACTTGAAATCTGCGTGGCGCGTAATGAAATAAAGCGTCTCCTGTAAAATTAGGAAAGTGTCGCATACAACGTTATCCTGTGGAGCTATTCAATTTATATATAAGAATATAATTAACTAATTAACCTGAATAATATAATGCAATAATCTTGGTAGTGCTTTCGTGCCGGGGTCAGAATTGCATTTTACCATACAACATCATAAGGGACATGATATTGAACCACTATTACTATGAATTGTGGTAGCTTACAAATTAAACAAAACATTATTTTATATATATTATATTAGTAGTAGCACATTATTCGCGCAAAAAATTGAAACCCCTACTTGACTTGTGCCATTCGATAATATTCGATTATAAATATAATCGTTTGAAATCCCCCTTATAATCCGTAAATAATCCGTTACGACAAGAAAAAGAAATAGAATTGTTATTGTATCGTATATTTTGGCACTTACATACAGTGTGTGCTTTGCTACAAGAGATAACCAGACGAGCCCCAATGTCCGTTTATTGGACTAGGTCCAATTTCACAGGACATATTGTTCGTAGAGCTATCATTGAGTCATGAGTAGAAAAAAGACGTGTTTCTCTATATTTTGATACTATATATAGCATGGAAGTCGCTAACCCCGATTGGCCAAAGCCATGAAATTCCTTTCACCCCACTATCAATTTTCTATACAACTCAAGTTCCATAATTGTGGCCAATCGGCAAGGCTGCCAGATGTCCGGTTTTTGCCCGGACACTCCGGTTTTACAATGGTTTGTTCGGCTGAAAATTTGTTGACGAACCGGACAATGCATTGTCCTACCCAAAAAAGAATAAAATTTATTACTAAATTAATAAATAATTAATACCACAAAATTGAAAATTGTTTTTTTTTTTTCATTTTTCATTAACGTTATAATTTTGAATTTAGTCACTTAATTTAAAAAAAATTAAATTTGTATTTTTTTTTTTATAGAAAATTCAAATTAAACTTCGTAATTGAATATTGATAGTAATTAGAGCTTCAGAAAAAAATTTACACTAGGTAAAATTACTTTTGAGCTCTTGTCCGGTTTTGAACTTCGCTGAATCTGACAGCCCTGGCAATCGGTGTTAGTGACATCCTCATAGTCTATCTTCTGGTTTACATGCCACCTCTAGCGAAGATTGGCTATGATCATGGCAATTTGGACCTTTGAGACTGGTGTTCTGAAGCGGGAAGTCGTGCTCTTCCCAAACCGCTGCCTCATAATGCCTTATATGCTTTTAATGCAGACCATCTGACACGGAGTGGGGGTGACTTGCACCAGGAGCAATACCGTATAGCCGCCATGGGGAATTCACCCCACCACTTAGGTGCGAGGTTGTATAACCACCTACCCAGCCTCCTAAGGCTTCCAACCCTAACACCATCCCAATTTAGGAAGGGCGTGATTAGGCTTCTTGGTGTGAACCGCCCTTACCCTGAATTTTTGACCACAACTAGAAGTCTACAACAGGATAGAGGCGATTATAATACCGGGGTTAAATAAATACCCTAGGATTATAACTGTAAACAAACAAATTTTGAATAGCACTTTCCATTATAAAATTATCTTGTTTACATTTTTAATTCCAGGGGATTAAATAAATACCGGTATTATAATCGCCCCGATCGGGCTGCTGGTAGAAAAAGAACATGGAGAACCAGAGTCATAAGTCATATGGATTGGCCATTTTTAAAATACAGTGGTATTCTCGGCGTCGTTATAGATAAATAAAACACAGAAACATAATACATAAACTCAACTGCAGCCTGATCGAGGCGATTATAATACCGGTATTTATTTAATCCCCAGGTATTAAAAATGTAAACAAGATAATTTTATAATGGAAAGTGCTATTCAAAATATGTTTGTATACAGTTATAATCCTAGGGTATTTATTTAACCCCGGTATTATAATCGCCTCGATCAGGCAGCTCTTCTATCTTCCGTTGGTTTATAACATGCAAAAACTGTTATTTGTCGATCCTCATCACATGGCCGAAGTATGTCAGTTTCTTGACCATCTTGGCTTCTGTATCCATTCAGAACCTCGGCATTAGGGATATGATCTCTCCATGCGCAGCATTAGTCTGCATATCCACATTTCAAATGCAGTGATTCTGTTCTCCATAGCTTGGGTCACTCCCTCCATATAGAAAGATAGGGAATATAACCTCCAATCATAATCTATCAAAACGAAAAGGCACATTTTTTCCTTCTACTTATGTCTCTTTGATAGTTATACTATCAATACTTGATTTTTACCCTTTTGACTCTTCGGTTGTCCTGAAATGTTTGTCTTTATGGATCGGGCAAACTGTGAATGAAATAATAGTACTCAACACTTGCCCATAGCATGGTCGCACATATTTAAGATATTTAATTTTTTTTTCTTTTTAAAAAAAGGTTAATCGTATACAAACAATTTAATGAATGTATCCGATTGACCTCTTCAGTCGCCTCTGTAGGTTAGTACCCGTGTTGAGTTACGACTTATGACTGTAGTAAGTAGTGTTAGCCGTTAGGGAAATGGATCTGGCAGATTTAGATAGTTCTATATATGAGGGGTGGGACATTCGCCTCCCTGCAAAAAATATATTTTTTTAATTTCTAGGGCCAATTCTCCCAGTACATTTGAATGTTTATTAGTATTTCCTTCCATTATAAAATTAAACAGCCTTTTGTATTCCAATAATTTATTAATTTTAATTTCCCGCGCATATTTTAACACCGTCACGTGACACCTTACCAAGTGGCATTAAAAAATAAAACCTGATATTATGTAAATCCCAAATTACCATAATAGGGCTGCTGCCGACTCTCTTCTCATAATTGTTATTACTACAAACCCGCATTTTCTTTTTGAAATTACGCATCAGCACTTTCTAACCAAAAACTTCTTTATTTCAACCAAATTCGTAAGTGTTCATAAATTAATTCTTAAATTCTAGGGTGGCCATGAGAGAGGGTGCATGTGTTCACGGGCTTTTTATGGAGGGAGCACGCTGGGACACGCAGACCAATTGTATTACCGACTCGCGAGTCAAGGAGCTTTACCCTGCAATGCCGGTTATAGCTATCAGGGCTATTACTCAAGTAAGTTATTGTGAGAAGAGTTCCCTCAGGATCTCAGCAGTAGGCGCCCATTCCATTGACCGGCTAGGGCTATTTCCAAAAACAGTGACGTGGTAGCAGATATTCAAGACTTAGGTGGCGTTTCCACCGATCTCGCATTGCAGAATGCAAATGACATTGACGGAAATTAGAATTTTTATTTTCATAGAAATCTATTAAAATGTTTGTACTTAACATATCCCATGACGCCATTTTTTAACTTTAGTTTGTTTGTTTGTGATTTTACTGTATGATCATTGATCAATTGTAACTATGGCATAGAGGAAAATAAACATTTCCGTCAATTCTGCAATGCGAGGTCGATGGAAACGCCATCTAAGTCTTGAATGTCTGCTACCACGTCACCGTTTTTGGAAATAGCCCTAACCGGTCAATGGAATGGGCACCTTAAGGCGGCAATTCCACTAGCGAATTTACTTCATTTGTGATTTGAGATTTTTGTTTCTTTTGTGTTAATGAGACTATTATGTAGATACTTAATCTATTATAAATTAAGTTATAATATGGTAGCAGACATCATTAATAAGTCTCTACCATATTATAACTTAATTTATAATAGATAAGAATCTACATAATAGTCTTCTTAAAGCAAAACAAACAAAAAATCTCAAATCACAAATGAAGTAAATTCGCCGGTGGAATGCCTATGGGGCATCCAGCATCCGACTGTTATCCTACATCAAATACGTCAGGACCTGTAGAGTAGTGGTACAGACTCGAACTTTCACCCGAAAGGTTGTTGGTTCGAGTCCCACACTGGCTACATTTTCTGGCCATGCTTTGGAGGGCATGTAAAGCAGGCGGTCCCGGGTCATCCTAGTTGAGTGTAAGAGAGGGCTTTATAGCCCTAACTCCGCTAGGTTGGCTTATTAATAGAACCAAAAAAGTCAAGATTTATTTATTTATTTAAATACAATAGGCTAGTTCTGTTCTCCATAGCTTGTGTCAACGTCTATCCCTCCATACCACATAGAACGAATGGCACCGGGCCTAAATAGCCTAAATACAGTTATACCTAAATTATAATAATTACGACGTATAGTTTGGAGAGAGTGGTTATGAACAACAGGCAAGTGAGCCGACATGCCTTACTGTTATCCTATAAAATCTGTGTAATATGCACTGTTTTCCGATGCTTAAACGAGTTGCGTTTCACAATGTCAAACCCTCGCATAAAAAGTTTCACTTCAATAATAATGGCTATTGTGCTTTTTAGGATAAGCAGGAGACGAGGGGTGTTTACGAGTGTCCGCTGTATAAGACTCGCCAACGAGGACCTACTTTTGTGTGGACGTTCAACCTGAAGACCAAGGACAAACCTGGCAAGTGGACGTTGGCAGGTGTAGCTCTCCTTCTATCAACTTAAATATCTGTTGAAATTTTTAGTTTTCTTGTTTTATTTATTGTTTTCTTGTCTGAAATATAATTAGATTTAATAAAAAATACAGGGCTTTATTCGCGCCTACCTTACATGGTGCAAATGTCCGCAAAGATCCCACGCCTTATAAATTTAATTTAAAAAAAGAAGTAGGTGTGTGGTGGTGTTTTCACATACTGTATGTATGCATGTAAATGGCCAAATGGGTACCGTATGTAACTTATAGTGTGTAAATAGCCTATAAGTTTTACACTGCAGTCTTTTATTTACTTCAGTTAAATTTGTAAAATCATATTGTGTTATTAATTATGGGTTAATTGTAAGTTTGCCGAAATACCAAAATTTCGTAAATTTTCTTTCTAATATAAAATGTAGTGGACCTTTCCCTTTCTTTTAATTCTATTATAAATTAAGTTATAATATGGTCGAGACTTATTATTGATGCACAAATGACGGATTATTAACAGATACAATAGCCGCCTTAATAAAGTTAATTGAAATGATGAATCCAATTTCCGTAGGAATATTAATTCATTATGAAGCCAGTCAGTCATTATTTGTGGTTATTACATGTTATTACAGGCACCTTGATAAACAATTAAATCAATATCTTTCTATATAAGCTTTCGTCTCTATAATAAATAATAACAGCACGCTACAGAAAATTTCATAACTAATTTACTATTAATATACGGGCGCGTACAGTATAAATTACTCAAATCTAAAATATTACAAATATGTTCACAAATGTGTTTTTTTTTACAAAATTTACAAAAAACAACTCTACAATCATTTTTTTTAAAAGCTGTTTACAAATTAACATTTAAGCCTAGTTTAACACCTAGCTCCTCCAAAACTGACATGCCCAAGTTCAACTTTGTTACTGTAGTATGACAATAGTTTTTAAGAAGTTCGTACGCTATTTTTCAATGCACACCAGGTTTTTGGGGGGTTGGCATAAATACAAACTTTCTTAGTGTGGCTTCCACGATCGTTCGTTAAGTCACGGTAATACTAAAGTTGCTGCTTGTTGGCGGTTAAGAAACGGAAACTAACATACTTCGAACTTCTGGAAAAATATCGCCTTCTGCATGTCATAATCCAAAGGAAGATAGAAAGACTGAGGTCAGAAGAACATCCTGGTTAAAAAACCTGCGGCAGTGGTTGGGCAGGAACACTACTTTCCTTTTCAGACCAACAAGTTACAAATTGCCATGATGATCGCTAATCTTCGCTAGGAAAGGCATATAAAGAATGCATGCCGGTGCCAAACATTATTCCTCGCCAAGACTTTACAAACGATCGTGAGTGCCGGCCTTTTTGTATCCATATTCTCAATAATAAATTACGGTGGGTTTGAAGGCTTTTGTACAACTACATCTTTAATTGAGCTTTATAACAGTTCTCAGGCGCTCTGAGGGGTGCAAGTAATGGTCAGGCTTTCCAGACAACCGGATTTTCTCCGGACTGTCCAAATTTCGAGCAAGCATCTACAGAACTGCCCGGTCAACCTTTCACACACAAAAAAAAAATTCATCAACATTAATTTTTGCTGTAACGCGGAAGAATGAAGTGACTGCTCTAAATTTCGCCAAAGTGGTAGAATTTTCAATGAGCATGCCGGGAACGTCTACTCACACATCACCATAGAATATAATAGATTTTGTTTAAATACAAAAAACTTAAAAACAACGACAGCAATATCCATGTCTGTCCGGAGTTCCTCCCAAAATATTATGGTAAAGCCTGCATATATGTATGGTCGACTTTTGACTTTCAAATGGTACAGGACATTTTTTACGGTAATTTGATACTTGAAAACTTTTAGTAGGTACTTTTTTTTAGGAAAATTTAATACTTTGCCCACTACTCCTTGCTGTCAGTGATTCAAATAAAAATAGCCGGATGCTTTCTTGCCTGCACTCTCTCTCACTCGCCGGAGTTTAAATGTCCCCGGTGCAAGGCGTCTGAGTTCACAACTTAACAGGTAAATATTACACGTTCATTGTAAGATTTTGCACAACCACATCCAATAATATATCGCATACAGTGGCGAAGCATGCATGTAATGCGTGCATTGCCGCATTACAAATCCTTAGAATGTATTAAGAGTTTCGTTGAAACCTATAGGAAGCAAATAAGATTGTATGAGGATTATCAACGCAGTCTAAGAAAATTAAGAATCTCGTCAGTTAGATTTCAAATGTTTACTTTTTAAGAAGATATGCTATGTAAGTTAATGAGTTGTTGTTTTTTTTAACTTAAATAAATATTTGCAAGCATTACACTCGCAAACATCCCACGCTCCGCCTCTGATCGCATATAAATCCAACTTTACGGAACCGTATTTATATCTCCATATGCTGAGAGGTGTACATGCTATGCAAATATGCATATGTGCAACGTTTCTTCCCTTATCGAAATAATTTATGTTATGAACCTGACAATGAATTTTGTACAGAACACCGTACAATTTATTGTCGGAATCAATGGGTTAAAAATGCCCCAGCTACAAACACTTTAGATTAAGGGACACCAATGAACATAACTTGAAGCTCATAATAATTTAGAAACCTTCAAGAACTGGATACCTACGTAGACCCAGAAGGTGTCCTACGTTGCGCCCTTGCTTACAATTGACCAAAAAGTCATTCGGATTTGTAGCCAGGGCGAAATTTTCAACCAGTGATTTCTATACTAGTAAGAAGCTGACCTTAGGTATTGGCCTCCTCTCGATCACACCAAAATCAGTCAGTTTTTATTTTATATTTAATTTACTACGCAAATTTGGTCTATTTACAGATTTTTCAAGATCAAAAATTATAAATGCCTCATAATATGGTGAATAAATTAGACCTCTACAACTTGGACATACCAAATCTGTATAACTTACAGAAGTAATTAGATAAAAAAAATATAAAAATCAACCGGTTGAGAGGTGATCTAAGGGTGGTCAATATCTTCCCCATAAACATGTTCTGGGGATTATAAACTTTTACTCGGGGCAGGAGCGTAGCCTCTGACGCTATGTGGTGTGCGACCCGTGACCAGTCGTCTTCTGCGCCTTCTTTTTCCTCATCGCCAGCATGTCGTGGAACGGATTGTGGCTGATGGCTTGGTTTAGTCTTTTTATCCAGTCGTCTTTCTCTCCCGCTGTCGACGCAGACATTCTGTACACCGTGTGCTTTCCTGAAAAAGACCCGCATTAGATAAGATTCTTGAAGCAAAACTTACAATGACTATTTGACGGTGTAATTTTTTAAGGACTTTTTATGAACTCAGGCCTAAATTAAGTCCCTTGCCCAATGCCAACGACCCCCAATGGAGTACGGACATTATTTATATTGTTTCCGTACGAATTTTTGGCAATTGGCAAACTAGTATACGTTCTCGGTGTCAACCTAAACCGGCTACAAGCGGCAATGTCCCCTTGAGATTAAAACAGCTAAAAATATATCAATCTTTAAAAGAAATTTAGAGAAATGGCTGCGAACAGAAATTAATTACTAACAAACACTACTAATTGAATTAACTTTTACTAACTTACTAACTATCTACTGATACAACTAACCTGATTAATACTACTAACCAATAATTAATTAATTAATTATTTAACTACTGTATTGTATTGCGATTGAATTACATGTACTGTTTATCCATAAGCGAAGCCGCACACGGGCTGACTGAAGCCTTGCGGTATATGATTTTATTGTATCAATATAATGTATTGTACTGGATAAAAAAAAAAAAAAAAAAAAAAAATGTTATTTCCAACGCCTGCTTTCAGCATTTCTGCTTTAAGCAACCCTGTCAGCCTGGCGGGGGGAGACAATCAGTTTGTTAACTTGAGGCACCCTAAGGGCAGACTCTTCCACCTCGGAGAAAAGGGAGTTGACTGACAGGGTGGACCTCCTGATTATAGTGGATTTCGAACCACTTGGGGAACATGGTTAAGTCACACGATTAAATCAGAGGTGACCAGGACTCGACACGCACATAGGCTGACTGCTATACTCTCAGCTTTTTTTTATTGTTTCTATTACTAAGCCAACCCAGCTGGTTATAATGTCCCACCATGTACTGTACTAGGTCTTCACAGTATTGGGGTTATCGAGTTAGATGTGCTATCCAAGTTAACACACAATCGTGAGTGTACCTCGGGAGTGAGTTATCATGCTATATTTAAGAGGGTAAACAACGTGGTAGTAGTCAGACGTTCGTGGCACGGTTTTAAAGAAAGTGGCAGAACTCTATTCGAGTGCCGCATGTGTTTATATTTTTTGTTCATTTTGGTTATTATAATTTTAAGTATTTACGGTAATTGCTTGTGACATAATAAACAATACAAATAAATGTAAATACCACAAAATTTTAAACGCGTGTTTCAAATCAATCGACAAAAACAAAGATGGCGGCTGTAAACTTGAGCTATCGATCGCAGTGCTATCTAAATAACACGTTAACCAACTTGAAAGTGCGTTTAGGATAGCACGCTGGTTAGCTTGGTTATCGGTGTGATAACTTAACTTGATATAACACACTTAACTAGGTATAACTCGATAACACGAACACTGTGAAGACCCCTACTATTGTACTTTTCTATTTGTCATGAGGCTCTGTTTTGAAAAATATCAGCTTTTAGATGCATCTAATAACATACCTTCCACAACTTTCCCCTCGCTGTCTGTCTTACAGGCTTTGATAAACTCAGTGCCTGACGCGTACAGTTCAAAACAATACGTCTTGTGCCGGTCACTCGTCTCCCTAATTTTGATATTCTCCAGCGGTATAATCCCCCTCGGTTCTTTGTCTGTGGTGTACTCAAAGTAGTACAGACAGTTGTCGTTCAGGATGAACCATCTTCTTTTCCAGCTTTTGTACCTTCCACCTGCGAAAATAAATAAATAAATAAATGAATATATATTTCTGGGCCGTCCGAGACGACGCTATGGCAACCAGCTAAAGGAAGATGTGCAGGAAGTTGGCCTTCGGGCCGATGAGTGGCGTGGTCTGGCGAAGGACAGGATCCGTTGGCGTGGTGTTGTGAATGCGGCCAAAAGTCCCCCAGGACTGACGGCGCCAACTTAAGTCAAGTAAGTCATATATATCTGTTAAATTATACTATACAAGTACAAGAAAGTATAAAATAAAATCGTCAAAATATCGCCAAAATCAGGTAGTTCTGTTATTGTCATTGTGCTATTTCTCACCGCTCTCAGTTCAATCGGAAATTTTCTAAGGTCGGCGAAACCTTGTAGTATACGATCCAGTCGCTCACACTTGGCTGTGCGTGGCGCTGGCCTTACAGGGTCTCCCCGTCGCCTCGTGTTGTAGGTGTAGGTGTCCCCGTTTTGTTTAAATGTCCCCCACACCTCAGGCTTTAAGATAATATGTAAAATGCATCTAAATATGTACAGAATGTAAATACCAGCCGATAAGTTGATTTCCCAATTTCCCTTTATGATATGTTGCATTCGTTAAAAGACAATCGTAGCAGGAAAAGCCTCGTGTAAACATCAAATATCTTAGGAAATATCAATCATAGAGCTGTAGAAGATATCAGAACAGAGCGTCTAAGATGGATAGGATACGTCGTAAGAAAGTCAGTAGACCGCATGCCGAACAAAACAAGCATGACGGCAAGACGACTACATGCATGTCCACGAAACCACTGGAAGGGCGCATTTGAAACCGACCTCAGCGAGTTGGGAGTCCGTGGATGGTGGAGCGTGGTGCAAAACCGAGGTGAGGAAGATTAAAGCCCATCAAAGGCTGTAGAGCCAGACGAAACAGAAAAAGGAGGGGGAGGTTGTTCACATACAGTACAACATCTAGGTGAATATAGCAATACATAGATCCCGAGTTGGGTGTCCTCCAATCCCGCACGCTCACCCCCACTCAAATCAGCTGTACCACAACAACCCAACCAAAGTCAAGGCCTACTAGGAGAGGATCTTATCTCTTAACCACTGCTTTAATAAATAAATAAATAACTACTTTTTTGTTCTATTACTAAGCCAACCTAGCGGAGTTAGGGCTATAAGCCCTCTCTTACACTCAACTAGGCAAGCCCGGGACCGCCTGCTTTACATACCCTACGAAGCATGGCCAGAAAATATAGCAAGTGTGGGACTCGAACCAACAACCTTTCGGGTGAAAGTTGGAGTCCGTTCCACTCCTCTACATGTCTTGACTCTCCTGCTCTATTGGGATGTTCTGGTCAGCAACATGCTCAGCCGCGTATTCCGCTACCGATGAAGGTAAGAAAGAAAAAAAATTGCCTTTGTTTTCCATATATTTTGAGCGAATTTTGGGCCCTTCGGCCCACTCTTACAATTAACCCATACTTACTAAAATAAGGCAAAACCCAAGGTTGGCGAAAATTTCCTAGATACGTTTACGCGGAAACCTCAGTTCGAGAACGAAATATACATATATCGTAAGCTTCCTGGAAGATACCAATTTTAAAATCTGTTTTGCGGTTCATACCTTGTTTCCACAGCCAGCCCTCTTTATCAGGGTTGAAGAATGTATGCATGAGATCATTACCGTCGTCTTCAGGTATCTTAAATGGCTCCGTTTTTATACTTTCATACAAACTCTGAAATAAAATAAAATAGTAAAAATTTTCATGGTACAATTTTAGGCTTGAATAACTTAAAGTAGAAAATGACACATGATATTAGCAAAAGGCTGGTTTTCTATCCTTTATATGGACAACCACCATCTCAAAAGCCGGTAAAT
Organism: Psococerastis gibbosa; assembly: GCA_963971405.1. NCBI lineage: Eukaryota > Metazoa > Arthropoda > Insecta > Psocodea > Psocidae > Psococerastis > Psococerastis gibbosa. The sequence continues at coordinate 10,957,203 of OZ020490.1, forward strand.
TAACCTAGAGCTAAAACTAACACGGACGTTTGTAAACAAATAACAAACAGCGAGGAGGAAAACCTGTACAGTGTACAAAATTAAATATCTCCTGAAATATCTATAGTATTTGAAGAACCGGTAGAATCCGGGCTGATGGGCCGTGGTTAATATGAAAGTGAACTTCCAAACGTTTCGTCAACATCTGCGGTCGACATCTTAAGTAAGTAAAGTAAAGTAAAAAAGTAAATGTATTTCAAAAATTTTCCTTCGTAATACATTAATAAACATATTGGGCCCGTTAGGCTAGGCCCGTGATGGGCCCCTAAACAGTTTGCATTACAAATAATATTTAAATACACTAGTTACAATCACAGGAAAAAAATTATTAGACTAGTAAGAAGCAGAAAGAAAAAATAATAATAATAATAATAATAATAATGTTAGGTTTGTACAACATATGTAAGTAGATAGCTTAAATTAAATTAACAGTTTGAGCAAAAACTGAGGCTGTCATTCGGCTAATTGGGTGAAAATAAGTTTTTTTATGATGCGATCGAAAAGTTTAAAATTGTTTAGTTGTTTAATTGATTCTGTAAGACTGTTGTATGGGGAAATGGATCTACAATATATATGTGTGATGTTTGAAATAAGGATGTTTTTGGGGCAAAAGTTCTGAGATTGCGGCCCACTCCAAGTCTTGTATTTAATCCATGTTGTATGTAGTCTGTCTGGCCGTCATGCTGCGTTTGTATCTGTGGCGCTGCGTAGACTACGAAGGGTCTCGCTACGGAGCCACCAAGGTACAACCTTCGAAGTTTACGCAGCGCCACTGAAGATGTCGACCGCTGATGTTGACGAAACGTTTGGAAGTTCATTTTCATTTCGACCACGGCCCATCAACCCGGATTCTACTTGTTCTTCATACAACTCCGGCCGTGAAAGCCTTTGCAGTTGCAAATAGTAAAGTTGTCAAATATCACATCTGCCAGCATAAATGCTCCCCTAAAATTTGATATTTAAAATGAGCCTCAATTATTGAACTTGATTAGTACCAATTGTGGTCAATCTGTGTTAGAAAGAGGTACATATCACGTATCAAAATGTTCAGAAAAATGTCTTCTGTTTGCCCTGATATTTTTGACAACTCTACGATTGATGTTTTATGAGATATTAGATTTCTACACTTATAAGGCTTTTCCCCAACAATTGTCTTTTAACCTTTGCTTTGACGATTTGGGGTCTCAAAAAAATTGACCATCTTTGATTATCATACGTAACAATACGGATACTCACTGTGTTGGTAGAAGGGGGAAAATGGGAAAATAGAGAAATAGCTCAGCGTGAGGATAACTCCGCCAATGACCGCCAACCATAGAAATAGAAAAACCTAACCTAAGGAACGCACCAACTCAAGAGGACGACAGAGGAAGGAATACCTAGAGGATGTCATGAAGGGTGCGACACTTATAAAGGACTGAAAAGGACCAAACAAAACAGAGTGGAGAAGAAGACAACATTCGCTGCAAACAAATCCATAGATTGTAACTCATAAAGAACCTAACTTACCTCCAAGGTTTCTTTGCCTTTGGCTGGTGGGTGTGCCTAGCTTGGGGGGGGGGGGGTGCTGTGTTAGAAAACTTACTACTTGACGGTTCCTGATGCGAAGAGGCGGGGGCCCGATGAATGAACAGCCTGGTCGATCCGGTAGGGAGGGGAGGGGGGGGGGGGCACGGCACGACTCACTTTAATAAGTGAAATTGAAAACAGGACAACTGTATAGGTAACGACCGACATCAGCAAGTACTAAATTGATACTGGATTTAGTGCGGTTTTTCCTCTTTAGTCATAATCAACATGACTATTAACTTATGAACATCTGCTGTAGTCCACCTCTTGCCACATGTTTCCTTTTGTTGTTTTCTATTAATTTATATCGCACGCTCATTTTTTACATCAAATAAAATTCAAAGGCAAAACAACAAATATGGCCGTTTTGATTCCCAAAGTGCAGTTTACCCAACCTATGAGTAAAGTGGGAATGTTGGGAAACAGGTTTCCTTATGGCATCATTTTTCTAATCGAAAAGCTAGAGTTCTATTTTCCCATTTTCCCTCACGTTTCCTACTTTTCCTTGGGGTAAACCCAACACAGTGAATTACCCCTAATGAACAGCAATCGATTGGGTACACATTATTTATCCCCAACCCAAGCGTTTAAATTTGTCATCATTAATGGTAAGTTAGAAATAATTATACACTCAACATGTAAAGGCAGTTTAGTGTAAGAAAGGGCCATTGGCCCTAACTACGCTGTTCAATAAAGACGATTTATTATTATTATTATTATTATTATTATTATTATTATTATTACAATCTAAAAGAAGAACAAGGAGAACCTGAACAATCCCTGCAAAACAAAATTAATAAAGTAGCTTCTCTAGTAGGCGTGAAAATAGAAGAAGAAGACATTAGGTTTACTTAGCACAAGCCCCAGGGGTTATCAGCAGGCTGATCATGGCGATTTTAATCCAGGGGGTATTATAATACTTTGTCACGTGATGGTGTTAATTCAATTGTTTAATATAAATGAACAGCAAGTTTCAGAATTTTTTAAATTGTGATGTTGGCAATACTGAAGAACTGAAATGACGCGACGCTGCCGTAGCAAATTGTGGTATTGACGAACATTTCAATTTTACTCTATGCCATAGTTAAAATTGATCAATGATCATAGAGTAAAATCACGCGCTGCAAACAATAACAAACTAAAATGGCGTCATGGAAAATGAAGTACAAACATTTTAATAGATTGTTTATAAAACAGTTTTCATCAATTAAACAGATCGGTGAAGGTCTATCTTACTTCGAATCTCCTACTATTAATAGGTTTTATTAAAAATAATAAGTGTACGAAGAAAACAAATACAAACAAAATTTCAAAAAACAAATGCGAACAAATTGCAAAAATTTGGCGCATACGTGTCAATAGAAGAAAAGTGATCAATAGTTGAAAAAACAAGTGGAATGTAGTGTATCAATGTAAAATCAATACCACATTTACTATTGACTATTGACGTAGGTGGAATAAGCGCCTAATGCCATCACGTGACATGGTATTATATTAACCCCGGTACTAACTAAAATCGCCATGATCAGGCTGCAGGGACAGCCTATCCTTTTTGTGTTGGTGCAGCGTCTGCAGGAAGAGCTAATGGAAATCAATCTGTCGACGGGCTAAATCAATCAACAGAAAACTCTTGTTTTCTCAAGACAGAATGTTTATTATTTACACATGGGAAGAGTATTCGCTACAGCGGAAACTGTTAAATTAGCGTGTCCCTGTTATTCCATCAAACTGTGTCAGTAAACACTTTCGTCTAGCCTAGTTTTTCAGTATATACGACAAAAATGACATGTGTTTCCCGATAAGCGACCATTTGTAATTTCGACCGCGAACAATGCATATTTTTTTATACATTGAAAATTAAACCAAATCAAAATTCAAAATAAATTATTATTATTATTGCATTAATACAAAAAGGAATGAAATACTACGGTAACAAAAATCATGAATTTGAAATGGATTTTATTTTTGTAATATACTAATATAGTAATTGTAATAATGTTTTGTGTAATTAATGTCTGTAGCAAATATGTACCATACAGAAATTTTGATAACCTGATAAGGCGGGTATTCCACATACGTCAATCGTCAATGAAAAATTGAAAAATGACGTTTTAGCAGACATTAAAGACTTACTAAAAATTCTGCTACCACGTCAATTTACGTCATTGTTACGTCATTTTTCAATTTTTCATTGACAATTGACGTATGTGGAATACCTGCCTTACCGAGGAAACAACCAAAAGAAAGAAAGCCGCAAACAAATGGATAATTGTGCGACTCTTTGAAGATGGCGGCGCCCGTGGGGGTTCTAGAAAACTTCAATTCGGCAATGATCATTTTATTTCGTACAGAAATCTAACATGTCTGCAAAGGCGCCCATTCCACCGACCGGCTAGGGCTATTTACAAGAACCGGTCCGAGTTTACTCGAACATGCTTTCCAATTTATCAAAATTAGTAGATAGAGAAAATTAGTAATTTCATGGTAGATAATTTTCCTATGGTTAAATTTCCGATATCTCGGGGGGGGGGGGGGGGGGGTGTCCACCTGACTTCACTCGTCACTGGTGGTGAGGTAAATTCTAGATAGGTCAGACCAACACATCACCACACAGCAATACTGGCAGGGCAGGCAATGCATTTGAGCTTGAATTTTCTATCATTAAAAAAAAAAAAAAAAAAAAAAAAAACATTTTTTTGTACAAAACCAAATACTTTTTTGGGAAAGCAACCAGTCCGGTTTCGTTAGTCAATTTAACACCTAAAACATACCTGAAGGTAGAAATCATCGATAGAAAGGTGTCGCAGAAAAATTATTTTTTAGTCATTTTTCATTAAAATTTAGTCATTTTTATTTTTTTTACCCCCAGAAGCAAACTATCAAGGGGCAAGCGACCCCCCGCATTTTATCAACATTAACAACAACTACAATATATGTGAATTTAAAAGAAATCGTTGGAGCCGTTTTTGGGAAATAATTTTTTTAGACGTTTTTTTGAAGTTTTTTGAAAATAAACCCCCCCCCCCCCCAAATTGAGTTAGCCCAAAATAAAAAAAATGGTCCCGAGGTATGATTTTTGTGAACCTACATGCATCGAAATCGACGCACAGACAGACAGACAGACAGACATTTCGTAAAAAACACTTGGGTTCCTGGGACCTTAAAACATATAAATCCGTTGAAATCTTGGAATCGAAAATTTCGAACGTCACAAAGCTTTCCATATACTACGTATAAATTGGAAAGCAAAAACGGTGACGTGGTAGCAGACATTCAAGACTTAGGTGGCGTTTCCACCGACCTCGTATTGCAGAATGCAAATGACATTGACGGAAATTTGAATTTTTCTTTTTTAGAAATCTATTAAAATGTTTGTACTCAACATATCCCATGACGCCATTTTTTAATTTTAGTTTGTTTGTGATTTTACTGTATGATCATTGATCAATTTTAACTATGGCATAGAGGAAAATAAACATTTCCGTCAATTCTGCAATGCGAGGTCGGTGGAAACCCCGCCTAAGTCTTGAATGTCTGCTACCACGTCACTGTTTTTGTAAATAGCCCTAGCCGGTCGGTGGAATGGGCGCCTAATCGGGGAGCCATTTAGAGATGATGGGGTAGCCATATTTTTTATTTTGTCAACGGCCATACAAAGTTGAATCCAGCAGAACAGAGCCTGCAGCAAACTTGGCAGTGTGCTTTCATGAGATATCCCTACACGTGATCGGCCAGAGCCGAGAGGGATTTTATTATAATTATATAGCTGGTCCCATTGAAAAACGCGTCTTTTCCAGTTTTACATTTTTCTATGAGAGTCTAAAAACCGTTTCCCTGCCTTCCAATAATGCATTGAATGCAACAGTGCCAGGTAACCCTCTTGATGATTATTTCGTTGTGGCGTCACGTGTAGGCACGTTCTACCGGGACAGGAGAAAGCCAGGAAAGGAGAAGATGAGTTTTGCTGCAATGTACTGCGGGTACAACTCCGGCAGAGGATTCAAATGACATATTTAACTCAATTTCGATGAACCGTGGATAAGGCACGTTACTCATATGACTTAGGCTACAAAGAAATTACGAAATTCGACTTCAAAATTTTACAACAGTGAAACATCAAAATTTGGAAACAATCACTTGGCGGGAAACTTAACATATTGTTCCTATATGAAAATCTGGTGCAACACGAAATTTTACTTACGACTAGAAGTTCCCGGGGCAAATCTCCGCCATTGTTGATGCCCCTATTCATGGATATAAACTGCTCCACGGACGGCTTCTCCTTGACACTGGGGTTGTGTAGACTGGTGTTGAGCATGATTATTGCGAAGGAAAGCACGTAGCACGTGTCTGTGTTGGTGAAAATGTTGGGGTTAAGTTGGCAGTACCGCTGAGCAAAACACTCCATCATGCGGTCTATTTTTTGTGCTTCACCCGGCAACCGGAATGACCATAGGAATTGTCTGAAAATAAAGAAAGCACGATAAATAAATAATAATAATTTTTTTTTCCCCAGCAAATCAATACAACATTAAAGAAAATAATCGTTTTTACCGGAATACTGCATCTTCTTTCTTTCTTTCTTTTCCCTGTCCAGTATCCCCTGGACAAGGAGCATATATTTACAAAATACAATAACTTACATAATAATACCATAATATTATAATAATAAGTTACATAATAATAACATCCCGCATCCCCAAGCTAGCGCTTATTTGGGACATAAGACTCATACAGTGCTGCTAAACAAGGCTTAATAATTTATTTTTGTTACTTATTTATAATGTTTATATATATTTTTTTTTACTTGTTATTTTAATGTTAATATAGCCTAGTCAGTTTTATTTTTTATTTTTATTTTTTATTTTTTATTATTACCTCCCATTGACCAACCATCTTTTTATACCCGCTTTTAACTCATAATAATAATAATTGTGTATTGCCCAGATCTCATTTGACAAATAAATACATTTAAGAGAAGATAAATAAATTTCCGACAGTACAGCGTTGACGGCGATGAGCATAAGCTCATATAGCCCAAATATAATTGCAAAGGCTTTCAGGCGGTGTCTGATAATGAAGCAGTAAGGGCAGGGGTAATTTGGGTCAAGCCCCTATTTGCGTCCCCGCTGGCGAAATGCTGGATCCGCCCCTGCGCTATGGCCAATACTTGTGACACATAGTAATTTAAGTCCTTGGAAATTAGCAAGTTATTTGCGTGCGTAATAAAACCGCAAGCGTATTACGCAAGTATAAAACCAAACATTTTACACAGTGATAACCTGTAAAACAAACAAGATAAGTCCAATCCGGAACACGTTGGCACTTACAGCACCTCAAGGACAGCTCGATGAATGGTAAATGCACCACGAATTGCCCATAAAGAATGCCAGGCATTAATAATGAATGGTTGTGTACATAGTCTATATATGAATCATGTTTACATAAATGAACATGGAGCCAGGCGCTTGGGGAATCCTAGGAATGTCACTAAGTCACGTGCGACGCATGTCAGATGGGCAAGCCTGGAAAAGCGAGGAAAAGCTCTGTACAATCCACTTCAGGGCAGAAGAACTGAAGAAGGTTGGTAATAGAGTTCTATATAAAAAAAACTGTTGGTAAGGCGTGCGGACGCCATTTTTGTACGTATCAATTCTGACTATTGTGGCCAATGAGGTTCTGTAGGGAAAGTTTTGGTCACTAGGTTCGCTGACGACAATAAGATATCCATATTATTCAAAATGGCCGCCGTTTGCATGTGAAAACTAAGTTCTTAGCATCTAATTAATTCTTTTAATATTTTTTATAATATTTTTACTATGCCTGGACCATGCAATTTAATATGAACAGTATATTCTCCATGACTCATATAAAAATATCACTTTAAAATAATACATAAATAAAACAATTTTAAAATATTATTGAGGCTTATGGAAAAATCAACGCTTTGATATCTTAGCAACTGGTGCTGCCATCTACAAAATGACCTCACAAATGAACCTCATTGGTGCCAGTGACGGTCACAATACATGTATTAAAAAGTCGATAAATATTTTTTCTAATACCTAACATCTTTTTAGCTCTAAAATAAATATTTACTGTGAAATTCGACTTTGTACAAAAAAAACTAGTGGCGAGTGGCTATTTGTCCCGAGGGACTCCGATTGGGCCTTAACCAAGTACGGGAACTAGTCCCACGGACCTCTAGCAACATAACAAAAGACATCACCGTTATATTAAAAAGCCAAACGCTTACACAACAATAAGAAAACAAAAACCAGTTCAACTTTTGTCAGTCTGGCATGCGGGAAGGTCGCGGCTCAAGGGCCAATTTGCCCGGGGGACACAACTTCAGCCGGTGTAATTTACGTGTAAAGCGGATGGCGTCATGGGAGTAATACGTCAGTCATTGGCACCGCGCCACAAGTTCATTGCTATTTGCTACGCGGACAAATTGGCATTGCAAAGACGTACTACCCGACCTCACCAGCGTCAACTCTGATTTTCATGGTTAGCTTGCCTAACGGTAGATCTATTTATTGTTGTCGGGGTATGTGTGCATTGTGTGCCCTATTCACACATCCAGCTTGTGTGTACTTACCGGTGACTCATTTCTCACTAGGTTTAGCTACTGTACTTTGTAGTATGTACATTTAGCAAGCATGCTAGACAGTGTTAATATAGACAATCCCCACTCAGTGGCAAGAGCGAGAATAGAGGGCAGAAGGCGAGAAGGAAAGGCAGACCACGAAACCGACGGAGAGGCGACGGAACCACGATCGTTGTGCAAAGGAATATCAATCGCAGAGCTGTCAAACATGTCACGATAAACAGAACACATTTTTCTGGTCAAATAAAATTGATGCATGTGATAAAGACCTGTTTCTAACGCCTGCTTTCAGCATTCCTGCATTAAGCACCCCTTGTCAGCCTGGCGGGAGGACTGAGTCTGTTTGTTAACTTGAGGCACCCTAAGGGCAGACTCTTTCAACTCGGGGAAAGGGGAGTTGACTGACAGGGTGGACCTCCTGATTATACTGGATTCCGAACCACTTGGGGAACATGGTAAAGTCACACGATTAAATCGTAGACTCGGACACCGGTCCCCTTTGCAACTCTGAGAGAATGGACGGTCTACACCTTCAGGATTGCGCAGCCCTCTCCAACAACCAAGACAGAAACCCCTTGCGTCTTTACTGGGAGGCTCGTCGGCGTATGGCAGAGATGCCAAGAGCTGGCATTGGATAAAGTAAAATAAAGTAAAGTCAGTAGTACGATTAAATCGGAGGTGACCATGACTCAACACGCACGTAGACTGACTGGTATAGTCTCAGCGCGTTATCATGTCCCACCATGTTCCCCTGCCAACGCTGTGCACACTACCAAGCTTGCCACAGTTTGAAACATCATCTACCCTAATGGATACATAATGGTAAGGCCGTTGGCTATAGACCTCTTTCTAACACTGCTTAGCTACAAATATTGAATTTGATTTGTACAAAAAACGATTGGAAGGATAGTCCCGCGGAAGAAGGCTAATTGATGTTAGTGAAGGCCACATATAATGTCTCGAAATGTAGAGGAGCATTTCTGCTAATTTAATGGACATTTTTGGCGGCTCTACGATTGACAAGTCCTGTGAAAGTCGACTTTTTAAATCAAATAAAAACGCGTAGTGGGGTAGGTACTCCGATTTGCTCGTATGATCGAGAAACCTACTAGTAATACCGTACTAACTGGTGCATTATGTAGAATCAATGGTCTGACTGTCATCAGTCTAAAAAAATTGCCAAAGGCCATACCAAATTGAATCCACCAGAACAGAGCATATTCAAAACAGCAGCAAACTTGGTAGTATGCACAGCGTTGGCAGGGAGCATGATGAGAGATGATAACGCGCTAAGGCAGTCTAAGTGCCTGTCGAGTTCTGGCCCCCTCCAAATAAGCCGTGTGGCTTTACTATGTTCCCAAGTGAATCGGAATCCACTACAATCAGGAGATCCACCCTGTCAGTCAACTCCTCTTCTCCCCGAGGTGAACGAGTCTGTCCTTAGGGCGCCTCAAGTTAACTCGCTCCCCCCGCCAGGCTGACAGGGTTTCTTAAAGCAGAAATGCTAAAAGCAGGCGTTGGAAAACAAACAAGTTCTACAAAATAAATGTAGGTTGGGGAAAACGCTGACGGTAACATGACAAAGAGATTAGTGGTACTAGTCCTAAGTCCTAGAAACCCTCTATGGGTAGTATCCCTAGGCGTTACAGGGAGGCAGATGTCCGAAGCAAGGACCCCGATGCGATGCAGGTGGGAAGGAAGGTAGTCGTGGCCAGTAGTAGTCCTGAACACAGCAACGCTGACTGCTCTCGGCAGGGACCGGGGCATTGGCGAGTCAATAAGGGTGGCCCAATTTTTTCATGTGCTTGTATGTAGGTATAAGACAAGGAAGACTAAACAGACATCTTCCGAGGAACAGCAAAGAGATACTGGTCAGCAAGTCGCCAAATGGCTAACCTGCCACGGTTTAGCGTTGGCTAGTTAGTAGTAGTAGTATGGTTGGACACAGTCCCAGGCCAGGGTGTGGGCCCATAGGATAGTGGACCTCCTGATTATAGTGGATTCCGAACCACTTGGGAAACACAGTGAAGTCACACGATTAGTTCGGAGGTGACCAGGACAAGTCCTACCATGTTTCCCTACCGGCACTGTGCACACGACCAAGTTACCTGCAGCTTTGAACCTGCCCTGGTCCGTTGGATTCAACTTGGTATGGCGGTCGGCTCGGCTGGCTAGTAAGTAAGTAAGTAAGTAAGGAAGGAAGAAAGTATCCCTCGGCGGGTCTTTTACAATTTGAAGTCTCTAGTAAACGTACCTTAAAGCTTGGCCCAGTATCAAATCCGTGAAATCATGTAGCTCCACAAATGCCTTGAGAACGAGAAAGTTGACAGAAATCGTCAAAAATAGTTGACACCGGAAATTTCTCGGAATAGAATTATTTCCCACGGAATTCTGAGGTAAACCACGGAATGTGGCAGCCATGTAGTCTTTTACCATTTAAAGTCTCTAGTAAACGTACCTTAAAGCTTGGACCAGTATCAAATCCGTGAAATCATGTAGCTCCACAAATGCCTTGAGAACCTTCTCGTTAAAACAATTTTTCTCGCCCAAATAGTCCCCTATCGCAGTCTTGTTGAGTCCCTCTCCCTTGCATAAAAATACTGCTACGTCTTCAGGTGTCGCCAGCAGAAGACCATGCTCTTGTAGGTATTCAATCCCCTTCTTCGGGTCCATATTGAATTTCTTTCGGCCGATTGACATCTGCTTTGTTTTGGTATTATTTTTGCTGGAATAAAATGAAAGCCTAACGTTAATAATAAGAATTCTCAATCTCCGAAAAAAGCGATCCGCATGATCACGGCAAAACTATGTGTAGACAGCCTTGTCGTCTAAAACTGTTTATGTTTCACAATATCCTTACAGCTCCGATATTTTTATATAGTCTGTTTTTACGTAGGGAGCCTTATGTCAGAATGTACTAGAAACATATTTATACGTTTTATTAAGGCTGAGTGTTCAAAATCAAAATGTTTTGTAAACAAGAAATTTTGCAGATTTTTTGACGAAAATAATTTATTGCTCATTCCACATATACAAAGAAAACAAAGTGAACAGATAAAACCCATAAAAAATCCAAGTTATCGCAGGAAGTTTATATTTTCTGAACTGAAATATTATTACCTTAAAAAAATTTGATAAAGAGCCTTAAACCCATTTTGTAGCACAGTTGTAAATCTGTAAGGGAAATAGACAGCTTTCACAGAAAGCTCGTATTTTTTAAGAATTTTGCTTTCCAATTTATACGTAGTATAAGGAAAGCTTTGTGATAGTCGAAATTTTCGATTCTGAGATTTCAACGGATTTACACGTTTTGAGGTCCCAGGAACCCAAAAAAGTGATTTTTACGAAATGTCTGTCTATCGCTCTGTCTGTATGTCTGTATGTCTGTTCGTCGATTTCCGGGCAAACTACTCATTCGATTTTGATGAAATTCGGCATGTAGGTTCACAAAAATCATGCCTCGGAACCGCTTTATTTTTATTTTGGGCTAACTCAATTTGGGGGGGTTTTATTCTCAAAAAACTCATAAAGAACGTCTAAAAAAATTATTTCTCAAAAACGGCTCCAACTATTTCTTTTAAATTCACATATATTGTAGTCGTTATTAATGTTGACAAAATGCGGGGGATCGCTTGCCCTTTGATAGTTTGCTTCTGCGGGTAAAAAAATAATTTATCTGCTAAACCTTTCGATCGCTGATTTCTACCTTCAGTCATGTTTTAGGTGTTAAATTGAGTAACCGGACAGGTTGCTTTCGCAAAAAACTTTTTGGTTTCGGTGAAATTTTTTTTTTTTTAATGATAGAAAATTCACGCTCAAATGCATTGCGTGCCCTGCCATTATTGCCATTATTACTGTGTGGTAATGTGTTGGTCTGACCTATCTAGAATTTACCTCACCTCCAATGACGTCAGGTGGACAACCCCCCCCCCCCCCCCCCGAGATATCGGAAATTTAACCATAGGAAAATTAATTCTCTAACTACTAATTGATAAATTGGAAAGCATGTTCGAGTAAACTCGGACCAGTTCTTTCATCTGTTCCCTTTTATATCTTTGTGGCTGTGGAACGAGCAATTAATTAATTTCGCCCAAAAAGTACGATAATTTCTTGTTTACAAAACATTTTGAACACTCAGCCTTAAAACATTATTTTTTTTGTTTTTTAACATAACTAACTACAGCCCCCCCCCCTCCCCTCCCCTCCCGAAAGATTCTCTGATTCATTGTTTACCTTTCATCAGGGGTGTCCATATTGTCCATTTCCGTGACGACTTCCTGTAGTTCATCTTTGAGTTGCTGCAACAACAAAAAACACAATAGGTTTATAATTGGGCGGCTTCGAAAATCTGACAAAAAAACATTCCCATACTTTGGGATATGTGGCAGCTGTCCAATTTGTTCGTCTGATTTAATAGTTCAGCAATTATTTGCAAATGAATAAATCTTCTTCTGCAAGTTGCAGCCGACAGCGATGGCTCCACTCCCCTCGATCCTGGCACGCCCTCTTCAGCTCGACGTATATGTATTGGCCCCTACATCCTCCATTTTCCCTTGCTTATTCGTTTCTCGGGAGCCCAGGTCGGTTGACACCTTCTATGGTTCCTTTTATGATACAGCTTACGAAGTTCTCGTGTCATAGTAAATGCCCAATCCAGCGAGCTCTTCTTTTACATATGGATGCAACCAGAGTTTTGTTTTCGCTTATTCTGGTTAGAACCTCCTCATTGGTAACATGGGCTCGCCAAGGTATTCGATAGCACCACATCTCAACTGCTTCGAATGAATAAATAATAAATGAAAAAGGTTGACGCAACCACAAATAATAAAGCTTCATGACTTCATAATTTGTATTTTTATAAAAATGACGCATTTTTGAAGCTTTCTTTGACTGTCAAAGGAAACAAAGGTTGTTTGTTATCTGTAGTGACGTCACCACATCCTGCGGTAATCTGTACAACAATAAGAGCCCACACACACGCCAAAGCTCTGGTCTAGCAGATAACGAGGTACATTCATAGGATGCATACACCCACATGAGTCATACTGCGCGATCGGTTTTTTTTTCAATTTTTGGGCGCTTATGCACTTAAGCTTTAAGTCAGCTAAGTCGCCTATTGTACCCCCCTTCTTCTTCCAGTCACAGCCGGATGGCTGGTAAGCAGCAACATGTGACTTCGATGCCTCGAATTATACATGGTTGCTGGTTCTTGGGATGCCACTTGGGCCTATAATGCGGTGGTTTCCCCTTGCCTTCCTCATCCTATACCGTTGACCGTCACCTGATGCCAGGATCCAGTTCGTCCGCCTTTAGGGAGCTTTTCGTCTCCCATGGACAAGAGGGTGCCCATGCCCTAACTCCACGGAGTTAGGCGGGGGGTCTTTGACCGAACCCCACTCGGTATATGTACCCCCCTACGGAGTACATTTTACTATTCTGTTCCCCTTGACCTATCCCCCTAACAGAGGGCTACCAAGCATCTCCCTGGAATTTAACCCTTTTTAGTTAACCCCTTTTAATCTCAGTTAGTTGAACTATATCCCTATTTACAGACTCGTTTCCGTACTTGGTTGAGTCAAGCTAACGCCTGTTACCATGTCAATGGTAAGCATGCCTGAGCTTGCCCATTGGCACTTGTAGTCGGTGTGGGTTGACATAGAGGAGTGAACCAGTTTGCCAGCGACCAGAAATTCATACAGAAACAATGCCAATATTGCCCAAAAATCGATGGGGTCGTTGACGGCAATGTTCAATGGGTCACTTATAGATTTATCTGAGGATTTCTTATAGGGTACTGATGTACCGACTGATAATAGTCAACTCCGATCTTATAGTATTTTACTGCTTTAAATATACTTGTTTTATAGGCCTAGCAATCGAAATATGTCGGAACATTGAGAATTGTGTACCTATTATATCATTGGAGAGGAACTAGCCACTTAGCACTTGACCACTAATAATAGCCCAACTGGATACAGTAATAATCTCTACAATGTTTCAACACCAAACAATAAGGCGCCCATTCCACATACGTACAACGTCAATGAAAATTATGAAATTGAAGGACATTTCAATTTCTCATTGATGGGGGCCATTCCATATGTTTTTTCAAAAATTGACAATTTTTAATTGAAGCGTATGCGCCAAATTTTTGAAATTTGTTTGCATTTTTTCTTGAAATTGTATTTGTTTTCTTCGTCGCCTTATTATAATTTTTAAACAGAAATGCTTTCTTTTTAGAGAAATCAATTAAATGGTTGTACTTGTCATATCCCACGACGCCATTTCTTAATTTTAGATTGTTTGTTTCATTGTTTGTGATTTTACTCTATGATCAATTGATCATGTGGAATGGGCGCCTAAGGGTCATCACCATGGGCGCCGACTTATAGTACTAGATTGTTTGTTTGTGCATGTTTTTTTTGAAGTTATACTTCTTTAGCCGCGTTATGAAAAAATGATGGAGTGAGTGAATTTGGAAGATGCGCGCGCATCTGTAACAAAAAAATTATTCACCCACATGCTGCCAACAAAATAGAAATAGAACCTCGATATTAGTCGCACATGTTGGTATACACTCGTCAATTCTGATCACTGTTTTCTAGACAGGTATTGTCATCCGCCATTTTGTATCCGTGTTTTAGTTCTTTTCAATATTTTACTTTCTTACAATTCTTACCATATAGGAATTATAGGATACAAAATGGCGGATGACAATACCAGGGTATATAGTGCCTTACTATTTTCATATTTATCAGTTTCTAGTTTTTACGTGCTAATAAATTATATTCAGTAGTGATTTAAATTGAATATTTTGATTGATATTATTTACTATTCGTGAATATTAATGAGAAAAAATGTGCTTATATACTTTTTCAAGTGCTGCAATATAATTGAGGTTAACTATTATACGTATTATTTCTTGATATAAATTAAAATATTTTTATTTAACATAATTAACACTAAATATTATTAAATTATTAATGTTAAATATTTATTATTGGTTATTTAATATTTACAAAATTTTATTATTTTATTGTAATTAATTATTTGCATGCAATTAAAAACTATTTTTAATTATGACAAAGAAGTATAACTTTTCACGCGTGTACATAAGTACACACACCCACTTTTTTTACGTATGGTAATTTCGGTAGGGCATTGAGTGTTTCCCCACGCACCATTAGGCTTGAGGATGCCCTGATTATGGCAAAAATTTGTACATGTTCGGAAAAATAAAGAAATTATAATAATATTAATAAATAATATCCTTTTGGTATGGCTCGGGAGCTATAACGATCCACAATGGGGCAAAGCCCTGGGCCATACCAATAATTCTAACAAGAAGTGTTAGAAGTTAGCTAGAAGTTAAGACCTCGGTGGGCGATATGAATATTATGCTAAATCGAAAATATTTAACAGACAAAAAAAATGGCTTCATGGGATATGTTAAGTACAAACATTTTAATAGTTTTCTATAAAAAGAAAAATTAAAATTTCCGTCAATGTAATTTGCATTCTGCAATGCGAGGTCGGTGGAAACCCCGCCTAAGTCTTGAATGTCTGTTACCACGTCACCGTATTTGTATTTAGCCCTAGCCGGTCGGTGGAAACCGCGCCTTTTACATGGGTTTTCAATTTCACCATGATAAACGTCCCTGTAGTCAGGAGTCAGGACGTTCATGGCACTGTTGTTAAGGCGCGGTTTCCACCGACCTGCTAGTGCTAAATACAAATACGGTGACGTGGTAACAGACATTCAACACTTAGGCGGGGTTTCCACCGACCTCGCATTACAGAATGCAAATGACATGTTTGTTTTACTCTATGCCATGGTTAAAATTGAATAATGATCATAGAGTAAAATCACAAACTAAAATTAAAAAATGGCTTCATGGAATATGTTAAGTACAAACATTTTAATAGTTTTCTATAAAAAGAAATTAAAATTTCCGTCAATGCCATTTGCATTCTGCAATGCGAGGTCGGTGGAAACTCCGCCTAAGTCTTAAATGTCTGTTACCACGTCACCGTATTTGTATTTAGCAAGGTTGGTGGAAGCCGCGCCTAAGAAAGTGACAGAACTCTATTCTAGTGCCACGTTTTTTGTTTATTGTTGTTTTGGTTATTTCATTTTTAAGTATTTAGAGTTACGGTAATTCCTTCTGAGATAATACAAAATAATATAAATTTAAATTAAAAATATAATATATATATAATATAATTTAAATATATTAACAAATATGGCACTACAAACAAACGTGACACTAGAATAGAGTTCTGTCACTTCCTTTGAAACAATGCCACCAACGTCCTGACTACTACCACATTTTTAGTCTGCTAAATATTTTCGATTTAGCATAATAACTCATAACGAGGTCCACTCACGATTGTGTCTCAAATTGAATAACACTTCTAACTAGATAACTCGATAACACCGACATTGTGAAGACCCTTATCATACCCTTCGAGTTCGAGAGATACTACTTAGCACTTGTCTCCAGCTCTAATATTAGCCCAATTAGTCATGGAGACATGTCTATATTACAATTTTGTAACTTGTTACGGTACGGTTAGTTAGAAAAACGCAGACTCTGGTTATATTTTATATATCATTGCAGACTAATACCAATTAGTCTCACGCATGGCTTGCATAATTTCCTCAGGTAAACGGCCTTAAAATTGTTTCCCAACTCAATACACGACAAGCCAGTATACCAGCGGGCCTACTAAGGCGAATAGTATTAACTTATTTTTGGGGTTAAAAATGTAAACAAAACAATTTTAATGGTAGTAATAATAGTAATAAAGTCCTGAAGGACTTTTTTTCTACTTATAGTGGCCCATAAGCCATAGGTCCCTTGTTCAATGCCAACGACCCCATGGATTTCGGACATTATTTGTATATCTTCCGTATGAATTTTTGGCCATTGACAAACTGGTCCCTATACGTTCTCGATAGGCGCCCATTCCACCGACCGGCTAGGGCTATTTACGAAAACAGTGGCGTGGGACCAGACATTCAAGACTTAGGCGGGGCTTCCACCGACCTCGCATTGCAGAATTGACGGAAATGTTTATTTTCGTCTATGCCATAGTTAAAATTGATCAATGATCATACAGTAAAATCACAAACAAACAAACTAAAATTAAAAAATGGCGTTATGGGATATGTTAAGTACAAACATTTTAATAGATTTCTATAAAAAAAATAATTCTAATTTCCGTCAATGTCATTTGCATTCTGCAATGCGAGGTCGGTGGAAGCGCCACCTAAGTCTTGAATGTCTGCTACCACGTCACCGTTTTTGTAAATAGCCCTAGCCGGTCGGTGGAATGGGCGCCTAAAATTCGAGTCAGGCCTATGACATAGAATTTAAAAAGAAAAAAAAATAAGATTTTTTTTAATTTATCTCAGAAACACAATGAAATTAAATAAACCCAGCTATGCATTTCTTAATCGTAATCAAATTAAGAAAACTCGATTGAAAATGGGCTCATAAGACTACCCAAAATATCTCTTTAAGTATAGGAGCCCATTTGCAATTTTTTTCATTTTGTGAAGACTCAGGTATCCTAATCGTTTGGGATCACTTAATTTACAAGTTCAACCTACCATTAAAAAATTATAATATGCTGAAAAGTGTTCCATAACGTACAGAACCGGGCTACAGTTTTCCATCATAATTATGGAAGCACCCAATTACCTCTCGGCAAAAATTGCATGACTTTCCAATGAAATAAGGATCAGAAAAGGCGGCGAGACGATTGGAAACAGGCAAAAACGGTTTTTCATGCTCTAATAAACACAAATCTTTTGTCTTTGGCACGGCTGACAAAGTAGAAATTAATATAGACCCCCGTATTTTAATTGTCAAATAAAATTGTTAACGAGGAACACTCATAACGAAGACGTGACAAAAAAAAATATAATATAGAGGCATAAATTGTGTGTTTGATGCACCGTTTTCAGCAACAGATTAATTACATGGAAATCAACACGATGAGACAATCGCAGCCACATTATTAATTTGGCAAAGTTCCATGGTATGTTTGAACGACTCAACCAGTGCAACAACTACTATTCCTTCCTTTACACCTCGCCAACGCCAATTTTTCAGACCCCCAGCCGTTGCTTTGTGCTATTTGCTAATGCTATCATTCAAGTATATAAGGAAAAAATGAACCAGCCACCATTGTAGGAGTGACAACCTCATTGGTTTTGAACATTGGGCGGATGTCTATTCATGTTTATGTATAAGAAAATAATTAATCGAATACGAAAAGATGACAAAGATTGCAGGCGCAGGGTCTCATCTTACGAAGCATGCTGCTGGATTTGAAGAATCTGATTTCCGAAGATTTTTAATTAGTTTTGTTGTGATATTATTTTTAAGTACATGCTGTAAGTTAGGTTTTTTCTATTTCTTCTTTTTTCTTTTATATCCGATCTGCAAAAATCCAGCGGGATGAAAAATTTATAACAAAATACAATTGGAGGTTAAGGCAGCACTCAGTAGCTTTAAGAAAATAATTAAACAATATATCTTAGATAACGCTTGAGACTCTCTCCGGTCTCATATCCTTTTTTTCTCTCTTCCTCTCTTATTTCTTCTCTATTTAATTTTAAGCATCTATCAATAATTAATACAATATTTTTGTTTTTAAGGTTAGCATGAAAAGAAGCCTTTATTGTTTGCTTTTTTTTCTTCAATAAAGTCGTTTTCAATTCAATTCAATTCAAATTTTCCATAGGCCTATTTAAAAAAAAAAAAAAAAAAAAAAAACATAATTTACCCTATCCAACTGATTTACTACATTTCTATTTATACTATTACTTCACTTTCGTTATTTTTTTTAAGATTTTACGTGAGAAAATTTAACTTTATTGAGATACCTTTAATTCTTTGCGAATTTTCGTCAAATTGACTATTGCAATCTTTGTTTACATAATAATATGAAATCTCTCGTTAATAGGAGTAGCCTGAATGACCAATTCGATAACTTTGAATGATATAATAATAATAATAATAATAATAATAATAATAATATCTTAATATTGAATTTTATAGCTATTGTTTTCCTATCCTTACCAGTGGGCTTAATATGCCGTTTGGTATTAACTTATTCCTGCGTGAATGTGAATAAAACAATTTTGAATAGCACTTTCCATTGTAAAATTAGATTGTTTACGTTTTTAATCGCAGGATAAGATTAAAAATAATCGCCATATTAGGCCCACAGAAGGTTTATCGATCTTTATTGGATATTAATTTGGCATACAGGGCTGGCATTCCCCTGAAATGGCCATACATTTGTGCACAAAAACAACAAATTGCCCTTCATCATTGTATATATCTATTGTAGATTTGCAGTATATATCTATTAAAAGCCCAACATGAAAGTTTAAGAGTGTACAGCCCGTAGGAAATTGGCAGCCCGAAATTTAATACTTTTTTATTTTTTTATTTAATTAACTAAGCAAGTTATTAAAGATTTAGCTCATTAAAGTTGTAGAAGACTACTTCATGCATCATATTATAAGGTATTTTTAGTTTTCGAAATTGTAGTTTTTTTTATAAAATCGATTATACGTGAAAAGTTATTGTTTATAAAATATTATCATGTTTATGAAAAAACTACAATTTCGAAAATAAAAAATATCTTACCATATGATGCATGAAGTAGTAGTCTTTTACAACTTATATGAGCCAAATCTGTAATAAGTAGTTCAGTTAATTAAATAAAAAATAAAAGTTATTAAATTTCGGGCTGCCAATTTCCTACGGGCTGTACACTCTTAATTCTCAGTATGGGGTCGTCAGAGCCCTCTAGCGGCAACATTAATAGTAATAGTTGAGCATGGCTATTCTGTTACTATAGCTGATTGGACAGTTGCAGATAAATTTGGTATAGTGACACCGCCCATCCTCTTAACTGAAATAGTCACACATAATGAACATTGAGCGGAAGTGACGTCAAACGCAGATCCATGCAAAGCGAATGTACAATCGAACACATCAATCATGGGTTGAATCGAGTCTCGAAAGAAAAATGCATTTAACTATCCTATAATATAGCGCTCGTTAAATGGAGAATCTGGTTTGAAAAAGACATAGTGCAGGCTAAACAAATGAAACACAATAGAAAATCCCTTTCGGCTCTGGCCGATCAGGAGTAGGGAGATTCCGCAGACCCTGCTTTTCCCCTACGCTACCTACACTATGTATGTAATAAAAAATATAAAATACTTTTTCCGACCACAACATCAACACACAAAACACTCTTTTGTTCCAAACAATGACTATGAACTTTACTTATTATTTTTACTTTGACTGGACGCCATCTTAAAATGGCTGATTTGTCGTAAAAAGTGTTCATCACCATTATCGTAGTTAATAATACGGGCTTTAAGTCAGATTTTAATTCATTCCTCTGCGACCAATATTAACTGAGATATGAATTATATAAGGTTTCAATCGGCCGCCATCTTGTAACTAAATAGTGGATTAGTGGTTAACAAACTCGATCAAGACATTTGTGTGATCAATTTTTGTGTCAAAATTAATCAAAATCGGATAATATTTACGGAAGTTAGTGTTTCCTAAAATCGATATGCATACATAAAATATACATGCATACATATACATAACATTTTGAACTGAGGGAGGTTTTAGGCTCAGGGGGTCATGAAATGAAAAGTTGTGAAGAAATTTTCGGAAAGTCGAACAGTGGTCGCCATCTCAATAGGTAGATGAATCTCCCTAAAAGACAACCCGTTTTACACATTATAATGCAGTAATTATATGGTATACACAGTATATATAACACTGACATTTTTACTTTCGGTTAAATTTCGGTTAACACGTTTTACTTTTTTTTTTTTTTAAAGTGTCACATAACAAAAATAAACTACTAAAAACGACTGGGCTTAGTTGCGGATAGTATTCGCACAAAAATTGACTTTCTCAATAAAGCCCGGTATACACGAGCTTGGCGAATTAAAATTTCCTCGGAATTCACAGGGAAAGGCCAACAGTTAGTGACGCATAGGAAAGAGTTGCGTGCACACATGAGACGTTATAATTGCCAGATGACCTTCCAGCCGGGACATTCCAGGCAAAGTCCCACGGTGTAATAATATTATCATAGTAGCACCTGTAACCAAGTTCAACCAGTCCCGAAACAGGTGTCCCTACTCGGGAACCGGGAGTTCGGGTCCCACATCGGCCACATTTTATCTATCTGCCCACAATGATTGATAATTGCCACGCATAATATCACATAATATCACAGTAGCACCTGCAACCAAGTTCAACCCGTCCCGAAACAGGTGCCCCTACTTGGGAAACGAGAGTTCGGGTCCCACGCAGGCCAGATTTTATCTATCTGCCTACAATGATTGATGACTGCCACATGTAATATCACACATGTAATATCACAGTAGCACCTGCACACTAATTCTACGAGTCCTGTCCTTGAATCTGGTGGCGGAACCAGAAGTGTGATAAAAAAAGTGGGACCCCTGTTTTTGCATAATTTTTATTTTTAATTAATAATATTTCAGATGAAAAAATGTAAATTTACTTTACCTAGGTATAAATTCATTCTTTGGGAATTTTTCATCAGGCCATTTACAAATTTTTTTGCCTGTGAAAGAAGGAATTAACGAATTTCGTCAAATTGACCCTAACACTGTATGTTTGCAAGATTTTGAAATCTCTGCCTTCAAGTCTCCTCCGGCACTAGCACTATAGATAAACTACGCTGAGTTTGGGAGCAGAAAAGTCAATGTGGAAAAATCACGGTTGACTGAGGCATACTTTCCAAGTGTTACGCGACCAACAGTCAGCTTACAAATAATTTATGTGATGCGAGCTTGCGTAGGTATCATTTGTAAGATGACTATTGGTCGCATAACACTTGCACAGTATGCCTCAGTCCTCCGTCAACTTACAGTAATTTCTCTGCTGTGACGTATGGCTCAACTCAGCGTTGTTTTACAATACCACTAATGCCTTCATTGACTCAGACAAACTTGATTAAGGCCATATACCGGCACCATGGTAACACAAGCTGACTTTTTTTTTAAACAATACCCGTGAGAACTACTTCTAGGTACCCGTATGTGTACTTTGGTACCTGGTACCTGTGGAAATCCACTCTGGTACCTACCGGAACTTAGTCGTCATGTTCCAACTGTCCGGTTGTTATAGGAAATGTCTGGTACTTATTTCCAGACAAAATAGGGCCAAATGGTTCTCACAGAATAACGGAATCAGAAATTTAAGCTTTGAAATACTGTGAAACCTGAGCCAGAAGAATAAAGGTTGATGATGGGGTGAGACCGAATATGACGCTGATTAGGCCCGGCGTTCAATTGTTTTCCGTACCTTCTCACGAGAAAGGAGAACTTTAATTGCGGAGCGTGCTGTAGTAACCACAGCACTTCCAGGCTTCCACTTCCAAGCAGAGACCACCAAAATAGAGCCTGCTCAAAACAGCAGCAAACATGGTAGTGTGCACAACGTTGGCAGGGGAACATGGGGGGGGGGGGGACATAATAACGCGCTGATAATGCCATTTCAGTTGTAAGTGCGTGTCGAGTCCTGGTCACCTAAGAATTAATCGTGTGACTTTATACGATGTTCCCCAAGTGGTTCGGAATCCACAATAGACAGGAGGTCCACCTTGTCAGTCAACTCCTCTTCACCCCTTGAAGGACCGAAGAAGAAGCCTTGCATTGTCTTATCGTACTGACAAAACTAAATACCTCTAATAAATTAATGCTCAAGGCAATTTCGAACCTGACGCTTTCCCTTTTAAGGTGCCCATTCCATTGACCGGCTAGGGCTATTTCCAAAAACGGTGACGAGGCAGCAGACATTCAAGACTTAGGTGGCGTTTCCACCGACCTCGCATTGCAGAATTGACGGAAATGTTTATTTTCCTCTATGCCATAGTTAAAATTGATCAAAGATCATACAGTAAAATCACAAACAAACAAACTAAAATTAAAAAATGGCGTCATGGGAAATGTTAAGTACAAACATTTTAATAGATTTCTATAAAAAGAAAAATTCTAATTTCCGTCAATGTCATTTGTATTCTGCAATGCGAGATCGGTGGAAACGCCACCTAAGTCTTGAATGTCTGCTACCACGTCACTGTTTTTGGAAATAGCCCTAGTCGGTCAGTGGAATGGGCGCCTTAGCATCACAATCCTTGACCACTCGTCTAACCCACACCCACAACAATACAGTGAACGGCGATACCACATATTTTTTAAAACATATATGGTAAAAATGCATGTACGACGCATATGAATGCAATTTCGACATAGTGCATACCTTGACCGCTGAAAACATTGCAGTTGACTGTTTTCCCTTTTTAGCCATTGCGCGTAGGCAATATAATAGCATTGAAAAGAATGTCGTTCTATTATACGGTACCTTATCAGATAGTTTTGTCATTAACTATATACACTATAAACTATGCTTCGGCATCCTGTGAGTTTACAAAGTTGTTTTAGGCCGGCGACATACTATCCCTTATCACCGTCCCGCCAAAAGGGACAGGTTTGAAGGTGTATAGAGATGACTCAAAGAAGTAGAGTACGTAGACCACTACAAGTTGTAAGCTAAAAGTGAAATTTTTCCATAATATGGCTGGTACCTTCGACCATTTTAGGCTATTTCCGATACTGATTTCCGGACAGTCCAACAATTTTGCTGTTGGTTGTCATGGAAACAGGGCCGTTGAGAGAATCCACAAGAGAACAAGAGAACACACAAATTCTGTTTTCAATTGGGTGGATTTCAAAAAAATTCGAGACCTGGCCGTAACCATGGTAAGTTCATGTAGGCATGGGTTTAAAAAAGATTCAGACGAAGTCCAGAAAAATGGCATTGTTTAATGAGCATACAGCAAATAAGACGTCTGACCAGTTAAATTAATTAAATAAATAAATGGTCACTTTTTGTTCTATTAATAAGCCAAGCTTGCGGAGTTAGGGCCCTCTCTTACACTCAACTAGGAAGGTCCGGGACCGTCTGCTTTACAGGAAGCATAGCCAGAAAATGCAGAATGTGTGAGACTCGAACCAACAACCTTTTGGGTGAAAGTCGGAGTCAGTACCACTACTCTACAAGTTTGATATTAACATTACTTTAACAGGCTGCAGTACATATAACATAGTGGCCCCCTCTATCACTGAAAAAAAACCATAGCCTGCCAATCGAAATAAGCAGACTGGCATTCCTATGCTTAAACATGGGATGCAGTATTTCATGATGGCTTTGTGATTTTTTTCATAAAATCACAGGATTGAAGTTACAAAATATTTGCGTCCCACTTTCGGATTTTGGCCACTTGATAGCGCTTGGGTGTTTCCCGCACAAATTTAAAAATTGAAATGTAGTAGTCAATATCAATTTAATGAGTCATTTCATATTAATAAATCTATAATGACCCAAATTTAATGAATAATACCGACTAGCATTCTATAGTAAATATTATTCTATGAAAAAAACAGCATATTGACGGCTTATGAATATATGAATCACTTTCAACTTAGCGAACAACAAAATAATTTCCAATCAAAAATTCAAAAACTCAAAATAAAAAGTTAAAAGCCACATTCATAACGCATTAAACATGTTTTTTGAAAACTCATAACTTGGCGGGAAAGATAAGATGGCGCCAAAACAAGAGCAATGAGCCAAGTCCCAAATGCCCTTGAATAAAAATGTTAAGAAACTGCTACGCCACCGCCTGTGCTAGAACAAACGCAATAGATTGACGGCAGCAAATAATCAAATTCACGATTTCCGCTCTACACGGATATTCGTGAGCAGTCCTTACTTGGAGCTAATAAAACCTATTTTATATTAGGTCTATGGTCCATGCCTACGCCTAAACCATCACATTCACAATCCGGCTAAAAGTCTTTCAAGCACACTGAAATTCGCCGGTATAAACTATACAGCCAAACTGAACCAAGCACCTTAGTTCACTTTACGAGACAACGTGTTTACCAGACTTTATTCCAATGGGCGCTATTAAGCTGCAATGAAGGTACCATTAGGGTAATCTTCTTCTTCTGGCTCTACAGCCCTTGATGAGCTTTGGCCTGCTCAACAACACTCCTCCAGTCATCTCGGTTTTGTACAACCCTCCATCATCCCGGTTTCGTTACTCAATTTAACACCTATAAAACATGTCTGAAGGTAGAAATCATCGATAGAAAAAATATTTTTGAGTAATTTTTCATTAAAAATTAGTTATTTTTATTATTTTACCCTTAGAAGCAAACTATCAAGGGGCAAGCGACCCCCCGCATTTTGTTAACATTAATAACGACTACAATATATGTGAATTTAAAAGAAATCGTTGGAGCCGTTATTGAGAAATAATTTTTTTATACGTTTTTTTTTTGGAGTTTTTTGAGAATAAAACCCCCCGAAATTAAGTTAGCCCAAAATAAAAAAAATAGTCCCGAGGCATGATTTTTGTTAACCTACATGCAAAATTTCATCAAAATCGGCCGAGTAGTTTGACCGGAAATAGATGAACAGACAGACATACAGACAGACAAAGCGACAGACAGACATTTCGTAAACACTTTTTTGGGTTCCTGGTACCTCAAAACGTGTAATTCCGTTGAAATCTCGGAATCGGAAATTTCGACCATTACAAAGCTTTCCTTATACTACGTATAAATTGGAAAGCAAAAAAAAAAACTGCTGGTTACGGCGGTTAGCCCACACAAGTGTTCACCAGACTGTATTCCAATGGGCACTAAGAAGCTGGAAGAGGAAATACGTGTTTCTTGTAGCATTAGTGTCAAAAAGGAACACAAAATGTAGACAGACCTTTGTCGGCACATACTGCGCGCATGTTTTATATCATTATCAACAGCAGAAGCAGCAAGAGGGTGGTTAGGGCAGTTTAAAAGTGTTTAAATTACATTATCAAGGGTCGGGCGTACGGGGTGGCGTCAACAGCATTAACCACATGGCACCTTTGCTGGGTCAAAGGGAAGTAACTAAAAAATCAAAATATGAGTATTTCGAATCAGAATAAAAATCTGAATTCAAATTAAATTAGTTAATTCGCTTTCTGAACAAAATTTCCCCGCATTTAAGAAGATAAGAGAAATTAAATTGCGAATGATAAAATTAAGAAGAAATTACAATACGTCGAGAAATATTTTTTCTAATGCCGAAAACTTTTTTTCCAGCTCTACAAGTAAGCATTGCTTATAACTGATGGTAACAGTAATGAAGACCTCTAGGTAGTGGTGTTCATGTCCAAGTTTGGTGCCATTATCACAAATAGTTCCGGAGAAAATAGTGAAAAGCTTCTTATTTTTTCCATGATTGTATATGTGTACATTTTTATTTTGTATTTTTGCGTAAGTGAAACCAGTACCTGACCACAGATTAGTATAAGAACCGGTCCGAGTTTACTCGAACATGCTTTCCAATTTATCAAAATTAGTAGATAGAGAAAATGAGCAATTTCATGGCAAATAATTCTCATATGGTTAAATTTCCGATATCTCGGGGGGGGGGGGGTCAACTGACGTCACTGGAGGTAAATTCTAGATAGGTCAGACCACCACATTCCCACACAGCAATACTGGCAGGGCACGAAATGCATTTGAGCGTGAATTTTCTATCATTTTTTTGTACAAAACCAAATACTTTTCTGGGAAAGCAACCTGTCCGGTTTCGTTACACAATTTAACACCTACAACATACCTGAAAGTAGAAATCATCGATTGAAAGGTTTCACAGAAAAATTATTTTTTAGTCATTTTTCATTAAAATTTAGTCATTTTTATTTTTTTTTACCCCCAGAAGCAAACTATCAAGGGGCAAGCGACCCCCACATTTTATCAACATTAATAACAACTACAATATATATGAATTTAAAAGAAATCGTATGAGCCGTTTTTGGGAAATAATTTTTTTAGACTTTTTTTTTTTTTGTTTTTTGCGAATAAAACCCCCCCAAATTGAGTTAGCCCCAAATAAAAAAAATTGTCCCGAGGTATGATTTTTGTGAACCTACATGCCGAATTCCATAAAAATCGACCGAGTAGTTTGCCCGAAAATCGACGCACAGACAGACAGACATTTCGTAAAAACCCTTTTTTTTGGTTTCTGGGACGTGTAAATCCGTTGTATCTCGGAATCGAAAATTTCGACCGTCACCAAGCTTTCCTTATGCTACGTATAAATTGGAAAGCAACAAGGACAACAGTCCGCTTCTTGTCTACATAGAATGTTAATATTATAACATAGAATGTTAATATTAATAATAGGTTGATGTGCCACACCCTCCCACGCTTCGGCCTGAGGCACAGCTTGTAATTTTATGTCCACCTATTTTTTTGCTGAGAAATACAAGGGTTTTCTATCTATCTACAATTAATATTTACCGTAAAATTTGACTTTGTACAAAAAATTGGTGTTCCGTGGAGGGGGTTAATAACAACAGTTGTTATAAGCAACCATAGATCAATATTATTATACAGTACTTACAAAAAGGTTCATACAAAATCCCGAATGTAAGGGGTTGTTAACAACACCTTGAACCTTGATGTTATACGTTTCATACGTGAATGCCACACCTTAACTAGGCTACAGTGCTTGCATTACTAATGACCTTATGCGGAAACGCTGCTTCATAGGCCATGAGTCTCCAAACGCCCGTGCCTAAACTGTTTACATGCTGCATTTTATGGATATCTTTTCCTGAAACATCTTTACCTTTCGCTATATCCATTTACTCTTGAAGCACGCTACTACGCTTTTTTATGTATTCTTTATGTAGTCTTACCAATGTTTGACGAAATGTAACATCAAACCAGCTGCTTCTTTGCCATAACAATTTGTTACAATGCCAAATCAGAATCAGTCACATATGCAAACAATATAAACAATTAAAAGTCCAGTAATACAGGGGTCAACATCAGAATTGAGCCCAACTCGCGATTTTTGACCAATAGGCAATAGTGTAATCAGGGAGCTCACTGTTCTACTACAGTTAATGCCCATTGTCATAGTGAGTCGATATGCTAAGTTTGGCAAAAATCAGACAAACAATAACAAAGTTATAGCCACTTTATATGTTGAGCGTGATGTCCTTCCAGTTTGCATGATGTTAGATGACAATCGTATATGTATCGATCGGTACATCAGTCGATGGGGAATTTATTTTATTCAACTTTTTTACATAGTTGAAACATCGTTCGAGTGAAAAAAGTACGATATATTTTGAACGGGACGATGATGACTTTAGCCCTTGAATAATTAAAGACGCTTCTATTTTCTTAGACCTGCAGACTTATTTAACAAAGGGTTATTTAGCAAAGAGGCAGGGCCTCTAATAGCTATTAACACAGCGGGCAATAATATTAAGCCATTGGATAAACTATTACCAATAAAATTTATCGAATGTCATGAAGAACATTTCTGTGAAAAGCTATTCAAGTTCGGATCAATTGTGAGGTTGACCCCTATTATACTGGACAATAAACCAAATTTCAAAATTAAAAACCTACCGGTCTCAGGTCCAACGCAGACCTCGTCAAAATTCTCCCAGGATTCCGTCCAGTAAACCTCCCTGAATTAACCTTCTCCACCTTCTTTCTCCTTAACCGTCTCAACGATGAAAACCAATTCCCCGTCATATCTGACGCAAAGCTCGCCAAATTTGTCGACGACGACCCAAAATACGACTCGGACCGCGAAAGCCCCTTACTCGGCATCAATGTCTCCTTCGAAGTAATCGGCTCCTCACTTACCGACCGGCCTGCTTCGAATGCCGGCGCCGGTAACGAGACATTGGACACCTTTTTGCCGAAAAGTCTGGACGTGCTTTTGGACGGGGACTTTGCCCGGGGTAAGGAAGGCGATTCACACACTATGGGAACTGATAGAGACACAGCCATTGTTTTCTCCAAGTTCGATGTCATTGACGCACTTCTAGAGGGTGACTTGTACCGGGACTTTGAGCCCACTGGGGAAACCGATCGCACTTTTGTGTTTTTTGCATACAATCCCGTCACACTTTTGGACTTGATTGTTAGTGGCGACTTCGACCCCACAGTTGAATGCACTGTCGGCGGTAAACATGGTCGATTTTCGAAGTCAAGTTCGATCCCACACTTGGTTATAGATGGCGTGTAAACCATTTTGACGGTGGTTACATAGGGTCCCGGTGATGAACAAGTATCCTCGGCCATATCACATAGTTGCGCATAGTTTGTCACTTTGTACGAGGCACTAATAGAGGAATAGAGAAAATGGACGTTGAAATTTTGAAATTTAACTCAGTAGAAAGATGCTATGGCACTGATTCAGGTAGTCAAGGTATTCAATTGCTTATTCAAGACTATTTTTATTGAGCAGACCATTCCAAAGCAACTCCTGGACTGGTGTCCAGAAGACAGAACATTGCTCAGCCAGCAGTTACAAGTTATACAAAAAGGTCCCCATGCCTTACTACCCCAACGATGGGTGGCATGATCCAACAAGCTTATTAATTTCAAAATCAGCCAAATAGTTGGAATTGAGTCATAACATCTTTCTACAATATCAAGTTTTATCCGAGACACTACAAAAATTAATGCATACAAGTATGCTACGACAGCTAATCCCCCCAGAACCCCAGAAACATAACATGTAACTGTAATTGTTGCTATGAACATTTTGAGTTGTAAGTACTCGTATGTGCTGTAAGATGTTTAAGTCCCCATAAGGAATACTGTATGGCACCGCTATGTCCAATAAGCATTGGTAGATGGCGATGCCGTCCAGTATTTCCATGAAGATACTTTTCAGAGGATCTCTGTTACACTATAGTTAGTATAGTGGTCGGCAACCTTATTGTACTATAGTGAGCCAAATTCCGAATTTTAAGAAGCTGAGAGCTTTGACGAAGCTGAGACCATTCCAAAAGTGCCAACGATTGCAGAACGACTTTTCCCACAAATTGAGCATACGCGGTACGCTTGTGCGTTGTGGTAAACAAGAAGCAGCAGAAATCACTATCTGTATTTCATGCTGCCAGGATAAAAAAGTACAGAAGATAGCCCCTTCGGAAACGGTGAACAATGGAATTGGTACAATGTACTGTTTTGTACAATAAAATATATTATTACATTACATACCGCTAATGTTGACAGTCCTTTTTCTAGTACTATTCTTAATCATTTATACCTTTTAATTGTTACATGGTAAACAATTATAGTTTTGCCGAAACGCTACAACCGAGAGCCCAAAACGCCAAATTTGACTGGCGAGCCATGGGTAGCCGACCACTGGCCTTAGACTTTTTAAGTTAATTTAAATATTTTAAAAAATCCAGTGGACAAATCGTCTGCTGCCGATGCTTTCGGATAGGATAAAGCGCAGCAGTTTCATTCTTGTACGGTTGGTTGGTTGGAGTCTTTCTTAATGCAAATTCTCTAAGCTGCGCGGACAACAACCTTGATTGGTTAATCATTATGAAGATGAAGACAGAAATAAGTATAGCCCAGCAAGTAACAATAAACCTGAGCCTGTTCAGCCATCGAGGCAAGCCGGCTAATCAGGTTTACGTAAGAGCCGCTATCTAAATATCATTCATTGGTTAAAAAAATAACCTCTATTCTCAGGTACAGTATACGCAAACCCACAATTATTCTAGGGAGTAAGCCGCTACCAAGGTCAATTGTAAAAGTACCCATGAGCGTCGTTTACTGGTAGCTGTACCAAAATGTGTAGCTGTGCTTTCTTTTTTTCCTTTTTTCGGGGCATGTTTTTGTAATCTATTGGGTTAAATAAATAAATATATTTCTGTTAAATTATACAATGCAAGTACTCAACATGTAATTGACAAGAAAGTAAAAAGTAAAATCGTCAAAATATCGTCAAAATCAGTGCTAATGTCTCAGTGACAGTGTAGAAAGCTTTCTCTAAGAGATGGTTTCTAAGCGATTTAGGGAAGTTAAAATCATTTCTCGCCGCTTTCAGTTCAATCGGAAGTTTTCTAAGGTAGGCGAAACCTTGGAGTATAGGATCCAGTCGCTCACACTTGGCTGTGCGTGGCGCTGGCCTTACAAGGTCTCCCCGTTGCCTCGTGTTGTAGGTGTGGGTGTCCCCGTTTTGTTTAAAATTTCCCCCATACCTCAGGCTTTATGATATGTAAAATGCATCTAAATATGTACATGTTAATGACAACGTTGTAATATTAATTAACAAGGGATCAGTTGGACTTACATTGTCTGCTGTGTTAATAGTCATAAGAGGCAGTCATCGAACAATTAGGGCGGAGCCCCCTTTCCCTGACAATGTTTCGATGACTGTGAGGACCCTGCCCCTAATTACTATTAACACAGTAGGCAATACAAGTCCAACTAACCTTTTTTTTTAATATATGGTGTGCCTTGTCGCCCATTGTGTCACGTGCTAAACATGGCCAAAACTCGTTTCTCAATCATTTTTTCTTTGAGAGGGAATCGGCGGGGAAAAGCGCTATAAGTGTAAAAATCAAATATCCCTTGAAATATCAACCGTAGAGCTGTCAAAAAATATAACAGAACAGAAGACTTTTTCATGAGCATTTTGATGCATCATATATCGCTCGAGAAAAGTGACACATTTCTAAATATTGACTTTTGAGAAAATTCAAATTTTAGTTCTGACAATTTTTTAGTTTTTACTTATAGTACTATCGAGGCACTTAATACTTTTGAGATGTGACAGTTTACTTGAAAGAGAAGTGTAATTACCACGTCAACGCCTGGAGCACATTCCGAATTATGTCAGTATCGCCAAACCCGAAGTAGTCAAACTTGACAATGGATCAGTGACAAAACGCTGGAAACAAATTGAACTAGAAATGTGACACTACATTCATAAAATTCGCTATATTTTCCTCGACATTTTTGTATAAATTTTTGTATAAATAACTCAATTTTTTGAAATGTGTCACTTTTCTCTAGCACAGATTGGTCCTAATTATTGAATTAGATTTGCACAAAAAACGATTGATGTCGTTGTCTCGAGGAAGGAGTTCAATAACTGTGGCCAATTGGTATCAGTGAAAGCACGTGTCACATATCGAAATGTATAGGAGAATTTCTGCTAATTTAGTGGATATTTTGTGAAAATTGCCTTTGTCCAAAAAAACGCGTAGTGGGGGTACTAGAAGGGTTAGAATTTTGCGGGTATTGGACTGTACGTCAATATTTCCAAAAAATGACTAATGCAGGTGTAACCCGGTACCTACAGATGTCATCATAACACCACGGCAAGTTAGGGCCTCAGGTGCGAATCCCGCTTTCCAATTTTCCGCATTTTCCTTCCACTAATTCCCTTGCATGCAGAGGCTTTCTACAAAGTTAAATTACGTACTCTGTTCCTCTGTTACTAAATGATAACATACGATATAAAAGTTCGTTAGGCGACGGTTTAAATCAATAACATGGTCTAGATAACACTAAAGAGCTGAAAATAATCACCCGCTTGCAACACACACAACATAGTCCGATGATTCACAAGACAAGGTTTGGGCACTCATTGCCGAGACAAAAAACATTTACAGTACAGCAAGTAAATAAAATTATTTAACGAAAACTGTATATTCAGAACAGTACTGCACAGTGCAAAACACTAAAATTTTACTGAAAAAAAGTAACGTAGCCTCGCTATATCACTAGCTATATCAAGCCATTATCACTTTTATCGCCCGAAAACAATGCCACATGATTGACATTGCAGGAAAAATGTTCAAAGTAATAACCGTCACTGACATTATTTTCTTTAAAAAATTATAAATTAATAAAAATTGAATGACTCAGTTGACAGTTACACAGATTAATCTAGATATAAGCATTAACCTTGGGTTAATTTAAAAATTATAAAGTGCGCCTTATGATTAACGTGCTTACATACGAGTGCTATAAGACTTATTACGTGCAATCTATGCTTGATAATAATAAGATAATAATTATGCTAATGAGAAGATGAGCAATTAAAGTAATATTATTTTTAACTCGTAGATTGCGTGAAGTTTCACACCGTCTGATGCTGGTCGTTCATTTGCTATCTGTATATTCTCATCAGGAATACATAATTTTCCATCCAGGCCCCGACCTTGGGATTTTGCCACCCTGGGCAACAAGTCTTCCAGCACCCCCTACCCCAATAAAAAAAAAATATTGCAAAAGGAAATTGTAAGAAATACGACCAAAGTATAAGGTTTGAACTTTCAAGTTATGCCTTGGTAAATATTAATGCTAAAAAATAGACCACTATTAAGGCTGTATTCAAAATGTTTTGTAAACAAGAAATTTTGTTGATTTTTTGACGAAAATAATTTAATGCTCATTCCACAGATACAAAGATAACAAAGTTAACAGATAAAAAGCTCATAAAAAATCCAAGTTATCGCAGGAAGTTTATATTTTCCGAACTGAAATATTATTACCTTAAAAAAATTGGATAAGGAGCCTTAAACCCATTTTGTGTCACAGTTGTAAATCTGTAAGGGAAATAGACAGCTTTCACAGAAAGCTCGTATTTTTTAAGATTTTTTCATCTGTTCCCTTTTATATCTTTGTGGCTGTGGAACGAGCAATTAATTAATTTCGTCCAAAAAGTACGATAATTTCTTGTTTACAAAACATTTTGAACACTCAGCCTTAACACAAGTGTATTTTCCTAGCCTTACGTTCGGCTAAATTTTGACAACCTTAGAAAAGTCAGTACTGAGGTTTATATCTTATTTCTCAGTACATAAACATCGCGCCATTTTCAAACACTTGAAGTCCACCCGTGCTTTTTATTTATTTCATATTATTTTTCCAAGTGTCATGAATTTCGTATGAGGTATTCCTTAATTTCGACTGACACCCCCCCCCCCCTCAACTGGCAAGTCTGCCCATTTATAGGGCAGGGCATGTTTTCATCCATTAGAAAGCTGTCATGTTATCATCCCCTTCTGAACTGGCAGTCCCGTCATGACACCATCAATCTACTTCTGTTTGACCCCACTCCTTATTTACTTTTTTCTAAGTCGAAACCAGTCTTTGTCTTATTGTAGCCCGTTTCGCCTCTTTTATGCAGCCAGAAATTCAAAATTGTGTCCCTCTGGTTGCACGATCTCTCAGTCCAGGTAGCTGCTATAGCCCGAGCATCATTTGTCCCTGCAGCATAGCCACTCAACTGCTGTGCCACAACCTTGGCACCACTTATCAGACCTGCAAGTATTTGCACATTCTGACAGGTTTTCGGCGGTAGTCTCTATCATGTCACAATGAGGTCGCACGGGCAGGCACGGGATTTAGGGTCATGAAAAAATTAGAACCGGTTCCATCAATTTTTCCATTCCTTTCTCTGAATACCTCCTTTGTACGAAAATCCATTGAGAAATTACATCAAATCCCAATGTTTTGATTGGTTGGGCACAAGCACTTTCCGATACGACAGACGAGACAGGACAGTCCAAGCTGGCGCAAGACTTTGTCTCATTCTACACATTACCCGATCGCAAAGCATAACCATGATTGTCAGTATGATGTTTGGAGCCACCATAACGTGTGAGTGAGTTAGAGCTTCTCAGTTACGCAAGTTAGTGGAAGTGACTCATTGGACAATAATGCTAAATGAGGAGACACACTGGACTAATAGAGCGACAAAGGAC
Organism: Psococerastis gibbosa; assembly: GCA_963971405.1. Taxonomy (NCBI): domain Eukaryota; kingdom Metazoa; phylum Arthropoda; class Insecta; order Psocodea; family Psocidae; genus Psococerastis; species Psococerastis gibbosa. The sequence goes on from OZ020490.1 coordinate 10,992,121, forward strand.
AGACCTACTCATCTTCTTGCCACCCAGTCATTAGACGCAGAGGTCACGTGAATCACAAGGCTCATAAGAATTGAATACAAGAGCATCACCACTTGACGGGAGAGTGGTCATAGATGGGCCGCAATAACCAGCTACTGATCTATACTCATATACAGTGGGCTAACACATTGATAGATGGATGTTGCGCCGGGCAGCTGGAGTAACTCTGGCAGATAGGAGAAGAAATTGCTGCTGGAGTAACTCTAGCAGGTAAGCGAAGAAGTTATCAGTTCTGAGCTGAGTTGAAATCGGCCGACTGCACTGAGGCTACGGCCACACGAGCGTTTTTTCACGCACGAACGCAGAATGAAAACGTTTTTTTTAGATCTTCTCCAACCTTCAACAACTTCATCAGCCTTAAACAAATAATTTCAGTCCCAATTTCACGTAAATGGAGGGTGGTGGTTGGTCTAAGGGGTGGCATTTCAGGCCACGTGTCTCAAGCTATGTTTACTCTGCAACATCCCTCCCGTATTGTTTACCTACGGCAGGCGATGGCGTCTGCCTAATGTTTTTCTCATCCAATTTTCCCTTTTCACAACCACATAATTAATGGTAGTTTGTAAACTTCCGTAGCATGGTTTCAACAAGAAAAAGACTTTAATTCTCGCTGCTTTCATAATTTTGTAAACAGCGGAGTATTCTTCTTACATTACGCGAGTAATGAGAGAACGCAATATTTTTGGCCACCCCTGGCTTCTAACAATCTATCAGGCAAAGCTCTAGTTGAGTATAGGTGCCACCAGAAATTCAAAACATTTCCCTGACAGTGACGGGAGCGTCGTTCCTGGCTAAATATTAACCAAGCCCAATTAGAAGAAAAAACGGCGGGAGTAGAACTCAAGTAAAGTCATGGAACGCCAAAAATTCAAACACCGTAGTCCGTGAGCGCGCCAATTTGTTATTTACTTAGAGTGTCTATGGTCAATATATCTTTAAACATTGACCCTAGGTGACTTTCCTTGGCCCTATCCTTGTAGGTCGCGAGCCCGTAACTTTGTAATGCCTTTAGAACAGGAAGTCCATGGGGCACCTTAATGTACGCCTACACATGCACGTTGCACCGCTTGCCACCATTCTCCAAATTATACAGGAACAACAAAGGAAGGAAGATATAATATACAGGTGACAAGTCTATCATTTGTCCACGCCTTACATCCTAATAACAAATTTTCCAGTGTTCCGTGAAAGTGAGATGACTGTATAGTTTGTGTACGAAGAAAGCTAAAAATACCAAGGAGGGATCACATAACCAAAGGAAGTACTTTAATTATTACCATCATATCTGTGAGAAGAACCAAATGGATGATCAGAAATGATCAGTATTTGCCCGTTGACCGTCATTCGAAATGCTGCCCAGGACAAGCGGAAAGGCAGCCAAGAAAAAGCCCAGAAAAACAGAATATATAGTAATAGAAGAGGCATTAAAAGAAGAAGAAAATAGCCATTAACCTTTACCAATAGCTTAATTGAATCCTCATGCATCTATTCTAACATCACCGGTTAAAACTTATTGAACACACCAAAGTCTAACCAACAACCTCAAGTAAAAAGAAAACTTTCCGGCTTCGGCATTTTTTTACCATAGCAACCCCCACAAATTTCCAGAAAAAAAAGCACCCCTGCACATAACGCGACGTGTACTATCGCCCCCCATTATTGTAAACAAACACGCAAGTTATCGGCTCTTATACAATATGGCCACGCCCTTTTCGAGTAATCTATACACCGCCGAGGGAGAATTAGACAAAAACAGCCCCAGGTAACAACAGCCATTACTATAATTGGTTGTTTAATTATATTTAATAGGGAAGATAACCATAATGTAAAAAATAGATCATTTACTAGAGGTTATGTTTCGTCCCTGCCTTTCCATAATAAAAATTAAAAGTTGTACATAATGAGTTTTTACTGTCCCACGAAACTGCTGGAAGGACGAATTATAAACCGACCTCCTCGAGTTGGGCGTTTGTAGATGATGGAACATCGCGCAAAACCGAATTGGCCGGAGGGGTGCTGTCCGTTGCCCCATCCATTCAAGGACTGTACAGCCGGAAGAATAAGAACGGTAAAGTGGAAAAAAATTACATATAAGGCAGAAATTAGAAATAAGGAAGTAGATACTTATATAAAGAACCGGTCCGAGTTTACTCAAACATGCTTTCCAATTTATCAAAATTAGTATATAGAGAAAATGAGTAATTTCATGGTAAATAATTTTCCTATGGTTAAATTTCCGATATCTCGGGGGGGGGGGGGGGGGTTGTCCACCTGACGTCACTGGAGGTGAGGTAAATTCTAGATAGGTCAGACCAACACATTACCACACAGCAATACTGGCAGGGCACGCAATGCATTTGAGCGTGAATTTTCTATCATTTTAAAAAAAAAAAACATTTTTTTTACAAAACAAAATACTTTTCTGGGAACCTGTCCGGTTTCGTTACTCAATTTAACACCTAAAACATACCTGAAGGTAGAAATTATCGCTAGAAAGGTTTCACAGAAAAATTATTTTTTTGTCAATTTTCATTAAAATTTAGTTATTTCTATTTTTTTACCCCCAGAAGCAACCTATCAAGGGGCAAGCGACCCCCCGCATTTCGTTAACATTAATAACGACTACAATATATGTGAATTTAAAAGAAACCGTTGGAGCTGTTTTTGAGAAATAATTTTTTTAGACGTTTTTGGAGTTTTTTGAGAATAAAACCCCCCCAAATTAAGTTAGCCCCAAATAAAAAAAATTGTTCCGAGGTATGATTTCTGTGAACCTACATGCCGAATTTCATCAAATTCGACCGATTAGTTTGCCCGGAAATCGACGCACAGACAGACAGACAGAACGACAGACAGACAGACATTTCGTAAAAACCACTTTTTTGGGTTCCTGGGACCTTAAAACATGTAAATCCCTTGAAATCTCGGAATCGAAAATTTCGACCATCACAAATCTTTCCTTATACAACGTATAAATTGGAAAGCAAAAATATAAAAACAATTATTTCTAGCTTCTGTATGTTTAATTATAATTTTCCCTTAGTTTCCTCACAAACCTTAACACAGATTAGTGAGTACCTCTAATTGTACGGTGAGAAATATCTAACGGAGTGACCCTACGGGCTGTAATTTGTTAGAGCAGCTCTTCTCCTTCTTCTAATGGCTCTTCTATCTAAGATTGGCGACCATCAAAGGAATTGTAGTCATGATGATTATACTAGGGAATTGTAATGCAGTGGCTTCCCTCTGCCTTCTGCATCCCTACACCGTTGACTCTTCATTGAGTTCCTCCGGTTCCGGGGCCGGTCTCCCAACGCCAGGACTAAAGAGTGTCCTGCCCAGAAAAGACTGTGTTTTTCGCTTATCCCGGCTCAAACTCGTCAGTCGCCATTTCGCCCTTGCATCTTCACCATGAGGAGGTAGAGAATAGGGATTTTCGCGTCTTTCGAGCAGGAATTGTTGCCTATTATAAAATATATTTATCACAAGTAGGCACTCATTAAGTGTATAGCGGCATAGCCTGGCTTTGGGTACTTTAAGAACAAATATTTACCTAAGTTTAGTCAAATTGACCTAAAGGGCAATACTTTAGGGCTGGGTTTATTAAGCGATAAGTGGCTTGGTTGGTAGAATTCAACACAGTCTCCTGTCGCAAGAAGAGGCGATCTGCCCATGCCCCCCTCTAAAATATTTTTTTACGTATACGCCACTGGTTAGATGCAGTTACACAAGATATTGAATTGTAGAGGGACGCATTTGTCTAATTCTTAGCATGCCGATTATCAATATCTCCTGTGAATTTTGACTTTACGCAAAGAACAGAAAATTTGAATATCCAATTAGCCCATAAATAAATACGGATGTGTAAAACTAGGTCACATGAAGAACTCATTTCAATAAAAATCTTATAAGATTAGAAATAGATAGTAAAAATAATATTTAAGCTCAATTACTATTAAATTAGTACGTCCTGATGTAGAAAGAGAGCCACGTGAAGCAGCTGGAAGCAAATAAAACGAAAATTGGTAGTCTTCCATATTAATTAGTTTTAACATTCAAATTAAAATAACAGAGCGAAGGCAAATTAATTACTATGTCACTTCGGTTCACCTCCGCGACTGTTCCAAATTCGAAACTAATTAGTCGAAATTCTATCTTGTGAAACGACAAAGCGCCTGCAATGAAACGTAAATTGTAAACTCCTTTTCAAATTGACAAATCCCAGTGTTAAGTAATAATAATAATAATAATAATAATAAATTCGTGTATTTGTTTTACATTTTTAACAATGCTACAGATATTGAAGGTAAAAGTAAAGTAAATTCGAGTCGGGGTACTACCCGTGGTACAGGAGTTTTCAGGTTGCATCAACAGCCTCCTGTTTAACCTATCGACAGTCAGGGAAGACTGCCGGGACCGCCGGCTTTACATGCCCTCCGAAGCATGGTAGTCAGAAGATAAATAATTGTACCACTAGAAAATTTTGGCATTCGGGTGGGACTCGAACCAGTCACCTTCTGGATGATAGTCCGAGTCGTTACCTCTACGCCATTCTGACTATGAATATTGAAGGTGCCCTTAGCCGAAGGTGTGCGGGGTACCTACCTACAAAGTGTTGGAATTTATAATGGATAACTCAAATGGTAGGTTAAAAAGATTTTTAAGATTATAACCCTTCAAAGGGTCAACTTTCAGATGGCGCCATTTTAGAGACAAGAATAAAACGGAACGAGCACAGAGTCCGAACAAAACAAAACATGATATAAACCACAGATCATAGAGACTATATTATTTCAACATTAAGTAGGAGCGCAAATGTCCCATTGATCAATTTTCCGTGAAGAACTGTCATAGCATCCCCCCGGGAAATCCGGCAATTTGGGGGGTAGTAATGGATCAGCCATCCGAGAGTTCCAAGAATATCGTAATATGCTAATCGTTTATTTCCGTCACATTCTAAAAATACTCGCCAGACTGCATAAAACTCCTAAGGGAGGAATCATTCATTCAAATGAAATATTCCATAGGCGCTTATTCCACCTACGTCAATAGTCAATAGTAAATGTGGTATTGACTTAGACTGTCTTTAATGTCTGCTTAAACGTCAATACCACATTTACTATTGACTATTGACGTTGGTGGAATAAGCGCCATAAATACAGGGAATATTTTTATAACATCTGGCGCTGATTGGCTGACCCAACGAAACGTTCAAATGTTATCTCTACTTTCTTGCGCATAAGCAAAATACTATTTACATTTTGCGTCAGGACCTGTAGGGTAGTGGTAAAGACTCCGACTTTCACCCGGAAGGTTGTTGGTTCTTGTAACATTTTCTGGCCATGCTTCGAAGGGCACGTAAAGCAGGCGGTCCCGGGCCTTCCTAGTTGAATGTAAGAGAGGGCTTTATAGCTCTGACTCAGCTAGATTGGCTTAGTAATAGAACAAAAAGTCAATATTTATATATTTATTTAAATAGTCAGGAATAATCCAGTTGGTAGAGAGCTAGACTTCGAAACGGGAGGTCGAGGATCGAGACACGACAGAACCAAGGGCGGATCCAGCAGAAAATTTAGGGGCGGGGGGGGGGGTCACAAGCTTTCTGTAAGTTTAAAAAGTAATTTTTTTGTCGAGAAGTTGAGTTTTATTCATTTTTTTTTACTAGGTATCTTATGAATTTACTATGGATTTAGGTGGATCCGCCATTGGACAGAACACACACCAATTTCATATGGATGAACCTATATGAGGGACATGTTGCTGACCACAACAGTGAGAGAGAGAGGTAGTGGGTGGGGATAGAGAAAGGATTCACTACCAGTGCCTATTTAGCCTATATCCTAATTATTGTTTGCAGAAATTTTGGGAAAATTCATGCCACAACACATAGCATACCATGCCACCATTACTGTGTTGTAATATATTGGTCTACACGTTCTTGACTATGCAATTATTCAATCAATTCAGTGTTTTGTGATAGGGAAACTCGAGGCAATCACAATGTAACACCGGGACACAACACAAGGCCGTACCCAGGGAGTGAGTTAGGGGGTTACACCCCACCCCCCCCCCCACCAGATATGAAAAAAAAATACAAAGTTTAGTGACAATAAAACTTTGTCTTTTTCCAAGAACAGGGGGGATTTTGTTCCTTTATTCCATGGACGCTGTATAAATCTGCAGTCTGATCGAGGCGTTTGTAATACCGGTGTTAAATAAATACCCTAGGATTATAACTGTAAACAAACAAATTTAGCACTTTCCATTATAAAATTATCTTGTTTACCAGTGGATTAAATAAATACCGGTATTATAAACGCCCCGATCAGGCTGCTTATACACTATGGCCAACAGGTGGGTAGAAAAATCAGCCCAGACCTAGGATCGAACTTCGGTTTCCCGGGTGGAAATCATATGTTCTAGCCCGTTCTAACACACACAACAAACCCCCCCCCCTAAAAAAAATCCTGGGTACTTGCCGGGACAATTATATGTACCATGGAACTACTCTTATTACCTATATCGGCACCTATACTAATTGTAACTGCAAAGGCTTTCACGGCCGGAGTCGAATGAAGAACCAGTAGAATCCGGGCTGATGGGCCGTGGTCGATATGAAAGTGAACTTCCAAGTTCACCGTGGATACGTTATCTGTTTATAATCTTTAACATAGGACGTTATTTATAAAAAATTACGTAATGTATGCCATACATAGTTCTGACATTTAATACATGATTGATTGATTGGAAGTTCACTTTCATATCGACCACGGCCCATCAGCCCGAATTCTACTGGTTCTTCATCCCATACTAATTGATAAAACGGAACTCGCACCGGTTCTTCTTTTATGTCGAGTCTGGAACCTCGACCCCCCCCCCCCCCGTTTCATGGTCTAATATTCTACTAACTGCAGCCTGATCGAGGCGATTATAATACCGGTATTTATTTAATCCCCTGGTAGTAAAAATGTAAACAAGATAATTTTGTAATGGAAAGTGCTATTCAAAATTTGTTTGTTTACAGTTATAATCCTAGGGTATTTATTTAACCCCGGTTTTATAATCGCCTCGATCATGCTGCTGGACTAGTACTGACCATTTCAGTCACATAATTGGTCAATATTCCAATACGCCCTAAAGTCTTTTATAAGTTTAGGCAGCATTAGTAGATAACAACATGGCAAACACAGGAAATCCCACATTCTGTTATCACTTAACACGCATCCTCTTTAGCTTTGTTATATAGGATGAATAACCTTAATAGAACATTTATTTGTACAATACATTATACAATATGCATATCTAGACCGAACATGGTAGAGGTAGACGAAAAAGTCAGCACTATAAAGCATCTACCAGACCACTTATATAGCTCTAATAAATTCAATATATTTCGCACAATAGGTTGTAATATATTTAAAGCCCTAGCGATTGTATTCATAAACCAGAATGGTTGCTGCTACCTAGCGAAATTAAAGTTTAAAATTCCGCTAGACCATTCTTGGTTAAGATCAGATTAAGTAGGCAGGTACAAACAGCGGCATCTGCCAGGCAGGGCCGCGCACCCCTGCAGCCCCCTCTCAATCCGACACTGGGGATAGGGACACTTGCGTAATCATTCAATGAAAAATTCTGGTATACAACTATTTAAGGCTATATCACCCATTCACCTAAAATATAAGCAACAACGGGCTACACCCCAAATTAATTTTGAACCAAACTCACTTTGCACTACACAGTTTAAGAACAATATAACGAATGAAATAAAACACACAAACATACACGCACCAAACTTTAAGAAATATTTACAAATCACGAGGAAAATTGTTGCTCCAAACTTGGCACAACTTCCTCAAACAAGCAATAGCCGACCACTGAAGTTTGAACTGTGGATTGAGTACTGATTGAGCGAAGAGACCCGCTCTAGCGGCCTGCCAGACAACTATGACAACCACCGCTTGTCTATTCTGTTATCAGTACCATTGGCGTAGCCAGAATTTTTTTTGGGGGGATCCAGTTTTCATAAAGTTGGCCCGCTTACGGTAGGTTTTCGAATGGGGTGGTATTTCATTTGGCGCCCCCCCCCCTGGGGATTGTTTTTTTAAAAGATAGCCCTGAAATAGTTTGTCGGCAAAAAAATTTGATTTTACAGACGATAACATTATTAAAAAAAACTAGAAAAATGGGGACCGGGGTCTCCCCGGCGGGTTTTTTTAGATAAATATCTCAAAAAATTGCTATTTTGCTCAATTTTGGGGGGGTCCGGACCCCGCTGACCCCCCCCCCCCCAGCTACGCCACTGATCAGTACCAGTTTGAATCAGTGAGGAGTGACGGAATTCAACAGCAAAAATTATAAAGAAAAGTGCAGTTAATAAATTAGTAAGCTATCATTTATATTTCTTCTCGATTTAATTATAAGTCCTTATTAATAATAAAATCTTTTTTATGGTTAGCATGAAAACAAGACTTTATAGTGTTATTGTTTGCCTTTCGGTATTTCAATAATATCCTGTATCTCTAGGTTAAGTTATTTATATTAGGGAATATTTATGTGCCACGCCCACTCTCGGCATTTCAGCTATGTAGTGTGCTGACATGCCGAGAGTGGCGCAGGTTGAAGATGAAGATAAATAACAATTTAAAAAATCTTCCTTAATAGAAATCGGTACAACACATATCACATAGGTTACCGTAATTGGCTTATATTAATTGATAACAACATCTACGAGTGAGTACCGTAATAGCACCATGGTAAATAATTGTCCCGTGGTTAAATATCGGCTGCCTATAGAATTTCCCTATCCAAAAGCACTGGACTGATTTATACTAACGTATAAATAGGGGAGCAAATACAGTTCAACCTTCTTTACAATTTTTAACAGCAAACCTCTTATATTGTTGTTTATTGTTTATTTAGGACTTTTTATGGACCCAGGCCTACTTAAGTGGCCCATAGGTCCCTTGTTCAATGCCAACGACCCCATGGATTTTTCCGACATTATTTGTAATGTTTCAGTAAGAAGTTTTGGCCACCGGCAAACTGGTATACGTTCACGATGTCAACCTACACCGGCTACAAACTATAATGGACAAGCTGAGTACAGCTTACCATTAACGCAATGAAACAGTAGAAAAACATGACTTAACCAAGTACAGATACGAGTCAGCAAACCCCTTAAAGACGAAATTAAATTGTTATATTGTAATTGTACTTTTGGTAAGTTGTTTTCGTTCTCAGATGAAGTAAGGAGATAATTACAATACGGTACTTCTGAACATTGCGGTACGAAATAGGTGCCATTAGGTATGCGAATGCGAAACAGAGTAGAGTCCATGGTCCAAAGATTAATCACCCATCAAGGTTAATACAATGACGATATAACTCAGGCAAATCATAATGCAGAAATTGGTTTACTTTTTGTTGACATAATTGAAAATATACCTAAAAAAAATGGCAACACTTAGGTGTAGGTGGGTCACGAACCCCCACAATTGTAATGATTTAAAAAACAGCGCGGAGTGCGTGGCGGCAAATTTCACACAAGTTCTTTTCCTATTTCATTACCCCAACCAAAAGTGTTCTGAAAAGTCAAAACAGGCTATATAATTTTGTATAAGACGCGTGAGACTACAATTCCCTTCTATGTTTATGTTCTATTAGGCTAACACTACTATAGGACATAGCAGAGAAACCCATAAAAATAAACAAGTAAATGCAGTAGTTATTATTATTATTATTCAAAGAAAGAAAGATAGAAAATTATCTTTATTTTCGAATTTTGGGCCTTCCGGTCCATTCTTACAACCAACCCATTATTATTGAAAGACGCCACCGACATGTAAGGTGACCTATTGATCCCACGACCCCGTCGGTTTTCAGACATAGTTGGTACTGTTTCCAAATTAATTTCTAGCCATTTCACTCGTTGATGTCAACTCACACCGATTACAAGCGCCAATGGGTAAGCTCAGACATGCATACCTTGGACATTGTAACAGGCGTTAGCTTGGCTTAACCAAGTATGGGAACGAGTCATAGTGATGCGTAACTTTACGAGTCCACTCAAACGGACTAACTCCGATGGCTGGTCAGTGGCGTCGACTCCACGACCAGTCAGTCCAACTATAAGATATTCAGCCCGGTCTTATGGATAAGTAGGTTCTAAGCATGTTTTATACTACCATCTCATTGCATGTACACTGAGCTTGGAATACGGCGCCGATGAACTCAGTGCTGCTGGCAGGTCAACGAACTCACAGACGCGTGTACCTAATATTCACTACTATTCAATATATGATGAACACCGCGTGCCCGTATAGTGTATGTAAGACATGTCGGATGTCCGTCAGACAATGCAACTCCACGGCATGGGCAACTGAACAAGTCAGTAGCGCAATAGGCGGCGCTTTTTTGGTTAAATGTACAGAATATGACATATACAGTATTTCAATTATTTAAGCTTACCTGGATTTCAAGCAAAAGCTCTTGCTTTCTTCTCCTAATGTCTATTAGCATGCCTTGCTGCTCCGGAGAGAGATCTGAAAAATATACAACAGAGGAGATAGTGAGAACGTGAGTTTTCAAAAAGAAGTTAGGGTCTATTTTATGCATCATTCAACTTACAGAATTTAATTAATTAATTTATTTATTTATTATAGCTTTGAAACTGACCAATAGCAAGGGCCGTGCACCACCACCCTTAGAAATCCCACGGTAAGGACTATAACTACCGCACGACACCAAGACAATACTAAGAGTGGGGGAACGCCTATACATGATCTAACGACACAACAATGCAACCAGAAATAAAATTTACAGCATAGAACAATGCAACCAGGGAAACTAGCAACCTCTCCAGCAGCCATACCACCAACGCTAAAGAAAACCGGTAATAATATACAGTATAAATTATCTTAAATAAACCCTAATGAATAAAATTAATGACGTAAAATTAATTAATTAAAGCGGAATACGAGAAAAAAATCAATTGAGATTTGGTTAATTGCTGTTTATAATTTATTTGTTTCAAATTCTAGACGTAAACGCATTATATAACTATTATATTGAATACATCAACGGTAGTATATAAATACTGTAAATATATATTAAATGACCACCATGAAAGATTAATGTCGTCTTCTTTGCAGCGAGTTAGTTTCAATATCGTATTTAAATTTTTAAATGGCTTACATAATTCTTCACGTGATACCCGGTACAGAAGGACCTCGGCAAATTGTATTATGTAATCAGCCAGCGACAAACCAGCTAGAAAACTCTGTAGCAGTAGACTGCAGTTCTGCCAGAGGTACCACCGTTTGCCATTTGCTCACATGACAAATTTTTCAGCGGTTCACTCACCACTGAATCGTCCGTGTGTAAGTTATTTTTTTCTGTTGGTAAGCTGACCGCACCGTTTTTTATACTTAAATATTTAAAAAAAATACCATAACCTCTTTGAAGTTGCAGTTTATTTAATTCCAAAACTTAAATTTATGTCGCCTTTCAGCCCACCTCTACTATTTGGCTAGCTCTAATTAAAAGCCTTAAATGCAATTTTATTTTTTACATATAGTGAGCTAACAGCAAGCTTTCCTGTTTTAAAAATATTCGTTCAGAAGTCGTGTTTGCATGTGTTATTAAAACAACGCCGGGCGATACCATAAAACACACATATCTTTGGACTAACTTTCAATGCGCACTTTCTCTAATGCACACATCATAAACGTTGGCCATGCACATTTTTCTATTTTATATCAATTAAATTCGATAGTAAATAAATTGTAGATGAGTAACAATATATGCTGCTTATTACCTAGCATATGCATTTTATATTAAATTAACGTTTAATTGTTATTAGCAAGCTAATAACGAATAATAAAGCTAGCTTTGTTGATGAGCCAAAAACGTACCGTTAACATTAAAACCTTCAGAAACTTGTGCCATTGCCATATTTCAGCGTATCAGTTATTCACATCATAATTGCAAGCATGAGTTACAAAATTTAAACAAAATCACTCATTAATATTGGAAAATTATCAAACAATTAACGGAAAAACAAAAACACAGAACATTTTAAATTCCACGACGCCATTTTGTTTGAGCATCAACATCATTGTCACTGCCTTGTATAATGAATTTTCTGTGTATCTTTTCATTCACTGCCTTTTGCAATTGGCGTCAAATTTAAAATTTGGTCCTATAAATTCTCTATTAAATTATAGCGATAAATTTCATCTTATACACCTCGCACCTCCTCTCGTTTTTCCTTAAACTTAGTTTCTATAGTAATTCGGCAAGTTATTTACTTATGGGAGAGTTCTCAAAATATTGTAGGCCTATGTAAACAAAAAAAATGGCTGTGGATTTTTGACGAAATTAATTAATTTCACGTTCTACATTCCTAAAGTTATGAGGGAGGTCAGATGAAAAATTCATATAAAATTTAAGTTAAGCTGTCGAAGGAAATTAAGAAGTTTCATCAGAAATTCTGAAAACCCCGGTATATTAGGCATTGCAAAAAGTCAATTTTCCTAATATAATTTATAATTGTATTCAATATTGTGAAGCGATCGGCTAGCCTAGCCGGTTTTTTGAGACAGCTTCAATTTATTATGCATTTTTCTTGTGACGAATATCATAGCTGTGGAACGAGGTTTGGTCTATATTACACGGTCACTTCTTGTCAATATTTATTTTGCCATCTGTCCCAGATTTAGGCACAGATATTATATTATTTATCATGCGGAAAGGGTATTGGTACGTTTTCCCATTTCCCCTGGGAGACCCCTTCGTGCCTGGTGAAACCTCGGGCTCCTGCGCAAAATTGATTTAAAAGCTGCGTAGGTAAAGAACTTATATAATACACTTAGGCGTAGGTCCATGAGAACTTTCCTCTTTTTCCATTTTTATTTTGACCAAACTCAATTTTGTGGGAAGGGGGATTTCAACCTAAAAAAACTAAGAAAAGACGGCTTATGAATTATCTCTCAAAAACGGCTCCAACATAGTCATTATTAATGTTAACAACACGCGGCGGCATTAAGGGGTGATAAAAAAGACACAATGCAGCAGTATTTACAAACTTTTATTTTATTCAGTCTCATTGAATAAAACAAACACCATTTATTTATCTAAATAGATATCACAGACGGGAATCATGATGTAAAATTTAGTATTAGTCAAGTTACAGCTCACAATGACTAGCGTCCATTTTTGTTCAATCATGGAAATAGTAAAGATTTTTTTTAAGAGGAAGCTGCTCATACCGGCCACCGATGTATTACCCAAAAGTCGGTTAATACCTAGACGATCATTATGTACAATTGTCACACGTATTAGTAGTAGTAGCATGGTTGGACACAGTCCCAGGCCACGGTGTGGGCCCATAGGACAGTGAACTTCCTGATTATAGTGGATTCCGAACCACTTGGGAAGCACAGTGAAGTCACACGATTAGTTCGGAGATGACCAGGACAAGTCCTACCATGTTTCCCTACCGGCACAGGACCAAGTTATCTGCATCTTTGAACCTGCTCTGGTCCGCTGGATTCAATTTGATTTGGCGGCCGGCTACATCAACGGTAGTATAACCTAACCTAATTGATCATAAGAACAGAAATTTTTAAACGTATTTCATATTCTTAACAATAAAATATCGAAACAATACTGTTAAGGGATGCAGTAAACCAAGCCTCATTCAAAAGGACTGCCTCTTGCGTCAATGCAGACAACGTGGTCAGTCATCTATGGAATTACACACTACTGATTACATTAATGTCTATCTCTCTCACTGCTTTCTCTAGGCCAATATTCCACCTACGTCAATAGTTAATAGTAAATGTGGTATTGACATGGTAGCAGACATTTTTAGACTTTAATGTCTGCTACCACGTCAATACCACATTTACTATTGACTATTGACGTAGGTGGAATAAGAACCTTAGTAAAGTTACCTCAAACTTCGGTTGGATTTAGGCGGGGTTTCCACCGACCCCTCATTGCAGAATGCAAAGACATTGACGTGGTAGCAAACATTCAAGACTTAGGCGGGTATTCCACCGACCTTTCATTGCAGAATGCAAATGACATTGACGGAAATTTGAATTTTTCTTTTTATAGAAATCTATTAAAATGTTTGTACTTAACATGACGCCATATTTTTAATTTTAGTTTGTTTGTGATTTTACTCTATGATCATTGATCAGTTTTAACTATGGCACAGAGTAAAACAAAAATTTCCGTCAATGTCATTTGCATTTTGCAATGAGAGGTCGATGGAATACTCGCCTAAGTCTTGAATGTCTGCTGCCACGTAAATGTCTATGCATTCTGCAATGAGAGGTCGGTGGTAACCCCGCCTTAGCACATTTCCCCAATATAATTCCATAAATAATCATTTGCAATATCACTTGTTCAATGCAATAACAGACACCATGTCCTACATTTTCTGGCAATGCTTTGGAGGGCATGTAAAGCAGGCGGTCGCGGGTCATCCTAGTTGAGTTTAAGAGTGGGCTTTATAGCCCTAACTCCACTAGGTTGGCTTAGTAATAGAAACAATAAAAAGTCCTTATTTATGTCCTCCATTTTGCCCCAGTTCATGGCTAAATTTTTACCAAAATCAGACATGTTTGATATCAAATGAAAGCTTACGGACTTATCTAACTGTTGAACGCATTTATTTATGTATACATAAACATTTCCGAACATTTTGCAATATTTGACAATACATAATGACCGACTAGTTATATAATAGCTATATAAAGATTTGGTTTATCCTAGTAGTAGAGGACTATTTCTATCCCCAATCAGTTTAACAAAAAAAAATCTCCGCACCAAAACTAAATGAATCGTTATAGTAACTACTATTCATGAAATAATCCTCTACTACTTTATAACTAATAACTTAGTTATAAAGTTTTGATGAACTTATTAGCGCTTAATCACTTTGACAATTTTAAAATTCTCAGTAACGGATGTAACTAAAACAATTTATACTTAATGGTGTGAACGTAATATTCTAAAGGACAGTTTGTAAGTTTAGTGATACTTTTACATGAGACATTATTCATAATTAGAGCAAGTTTAGCGAGTTAAATAAGGAATAACAATTTGATTGCAACATTAAAAGAGGAAATAATAATGAATAACAGTCAAAAAATTTGTTAAAAACCAATAAACAAATCGAATGAGCCGCCATGATAAGGTGCATTACGCTAATTAACGCCATAAATCACAATTCTGACAAACTATCCAAGATTAACTTTTATGCGACCCTTTGATACATTTCAAATAAAGGTGACTCTAGAATACGTAATTAATGCAACAGTGTAGTCTAATCAAAAAATTAAAACGTTCAAAATCATGCGCAAAAGAGCCACGAACAAAACTTGATACAAAAATTCACAACAAAGGTACAATAATATTGTTGAGGGATCAAAATCACTGGTGCCTATCTATTCCTAAATGGCTGCCACAAGTAAGTGTAAAGTGCTCAAACGTTGTGAATACGATATTTTAATGTTTTGGTACACTAAGTTACGCAGTCGATGAGGCTGCTATAGATTTTCACTCTTGGGGTAGACATTAAAAAGTTTACAAGTAAAAGAAACAACAAGTGAGAAATAAACTAACTTATGTCAGTGCATCTATTTTATTGGAAGCAATTGTGATCACCATAAGAAAGAACCGGTCCGAGTTAACTCGAACATGCTTTCCAATTTATCCATTAGTAGATGGAGAAAATGAGTGATTTCATGGTAAATAATTTTCCTATGGTTAAATTTCGGATTTTCTATCATTTTTTAAAAAAATAATTTTTTGCACAAAACCAATTAGTTTTTTGGGAAAGCAACCTGTCCCGTTTCGTTACTCAATTTAACACCTAAAACATGCCTGAAAGTAGAAATCATCGATAGAAAGGTTTCGCAGAAAAATTATTTTTTAGTCATTTTTCATTAAAATTTAGTTATTTTTATTTTTTTACCCCCATAAGCAAACTAGCAAGGGACAAGTGACCCCCGCATTTTATTAATGTTAATAACGACTACAATATATGTGAATTTAAAAGAAGTCGTTGGGGCCGTTTTGGAGAAATAATGTTTTTAGACGTTTTTTTTTGGTATTTTTTGAGAATAAAACCCCCCCGAATTGAGTTAACCCAAAATAAAAAAAATGGTCCCGAGGTATGATTTTTGTGAACCTACATGCCAAATTTGATCCAAATCTACCGAGTAATTTGCCCGCAAATCGATGGACCGACAGAGCGACAGACAGACAGAAATGTCGTAAAAACCACTTTTTTAGGTTCCTGTGACCTCAAAACGTGTAAATCCGTTGAAATCTCGGAATCGAAAATTTTGACCATCACAAAGCTTTCCTTATATTACGTATAAATTGGAAAGCAATAAATATAGTCTACTTTTTACACTTCTCATGGTTATTGAAGAGTTTAATTGTTGTGACAACATTTACACTAGCAGTTTATTTTAAATTTCAGGCATAATTGTTATTGAAAGTTGAAACCGGCTTGGGTTTTTACATAATAATAATCATAATAATGGAGACTCAGGCATTTATTTAAAAAAAAAAAATAGTTTAAAAACAATGACCCTTAAATCTTTATCATTAAAACTGAATTTTGTATATTTTTATTTAATTAAATAATTTAATTGGAACGACATTTACTTAACTAACATTTAGAAACAAGCCATTTCTAGCTCATTTCTTTCTCTGCAACAAATTCCTGCTCTTGAGCTGCTTTAACGCGCACTTGGCCGCTGTACATTTGGCAATCCGGTAATTTCTACCTATACCCTTAAAAGTTCCTTTCCCGAAAACTTCTACTGCAACTCTCACTCTTCTGCCATCCGCTAACTTCTCCGGTTTCCTGCAAATACATAAAAAGAAGAAATTAAGTAGAAGCTCACCAATGACATAGCCACCCCTGAATCACTCCAAAATAGGTTGATTTATACTTCAATCAAGTTCGAGAGACATGACAAAGTTGGGGTCGAACTATCATTTCATCGAAAAAATCGTTTTTTCGGGGACCGGAAACGGCGTTGGAGGGGGGGGGGGGGGGGGGTAATAGATTGTATCTCGGAATTTTCAAATGCAAACCTACGTCAAGGCACATTAATTGAACACATTTGAAATGGTATTCCATTTGACACACTGATTATGGGTCTGCGCCTTAATATTCGGGATTGATTTGCTGAAACGCCTCTGTTTTGTTCAAAAGTAATTATTTATTATACGGTATTCTTAGGATACAGTACAGCTTACAGTATGGTAAAAAAAGCGGATACTGAAAGCATATTTATCAATAATAGACAACAGTAGAACAAACAAGTAGTGAGGCTGCCGTGTATGACACGTACTGGGCGGAGTGCTGGCCCCTGAGGAGAGACGAAGAGCAACTGCTGCATGTGACGGAAATGCGAATGTTGCACTATTCCCTCGGGGATAAGCTGACGGAAAGGAAGAGAAACGAAGATGCTAGAGCGGAGATGCAGGTAGCCCCTATCAGCGATAAAGTCAAGGAACGGAGGTTAGCATAGTGGGGCCACACGAAGAGAAGAGAAGATGGATACCTGCTACTACGTGTCTGTGACTATTGGGTGGAGGGTGCAAGACCACTAGGACGACCTAGGATGACATTAGAAAAGTGGGGGACGACCATAGGTTTTTCACCAGAAGATGCGCAAGACTGTAACACCTGGAAATCGAGAAGCCCATGGGAGGGACAAGGCATCGTGGAAGTAAAATAAGAAGGCACGTAAGATGCCAGTTTCGCCCTGTGTTCACGTACGGGCACTGGCTTCAAATTTTGTTCTGAAAGTGACTACACAACAGCTGATCCTCTTGTACAATTTCATAATACAATACGCGTAGAGTACATACATTGTTTTCAATGACAGTTTAGGCGGCTTGTCACTTTTCCCGCCAAATGTGATTCAAAAGAGTCTGCTACCATAATACTTAATTTAAGGAGACTATTATGTAGACACTTAACTTATCTATTATAAATTAAGTTATAATATGGTAGCAGACTCTTTTGAATCACATTTGACGGGAAAAGTGACAAGTGGAATAGCCGCAGTAGATAGCTTCCCTATTACTTTCTAAGCAATTTTGGTTTAGCAACGCTTCCTAGTGTCAATAAGTTGCCAAAATAATTTGCTGCTGAGCGGCTAAGCAACGGAATAGCATGGATTGATACAATTGATAGGCGTCACTAATATATTTTAAGGGTAAATGACGAATAATATACAATCTTGTAAACTTACCCGAATTGTGCGGTTTCTGGCTCCAATTCCAGAAGTTCCCGAATCGGCGATTTAGGGACATTAGTACTAAAAGCATCTAAAAAAAATAGATTCCTTTTAAATTATGCACAATATTTTCAACAAAGCGAACTAACGAATTAACTATGGAAGAAATATATCAAATATACTGTCGACCTAAAATGGTTTTAGTACTTCGGGAGAACGGCAACAAGGGGCGCGGGACTGGCATTCCTGGGCGACTATTGTGAATCCAGAACGAGCCTAGTCTGGTGGATAAAAGTAGATTCCAAGAATTTGTTTCGAAACGGGACGACCTGAACCGTTATTTATGCCACCCATATCTTGGACAGGGGAGCCCGAGGCTCAGCCCAGGAGGAATCGTTTTGAAAAGAACCGGTCCGAGTTTACTCGAACATGCTTTCCAATTTATAAATTAGTAGATATAGACATGTGTAATTTCATAGGAAATAATTTCGCTATGGTTAAATGTCAGACCCCTCGAGGGGGGGGGGGGGGGTCCATCTCAATATATATTGTAAACCCCTTAAAACTCAAAAATAGACCAATACATTGTAACAGTAGTAGCAATGACACATGGCACGTAATGCATTGGAGCGGGAATTTTCCACAATTTCTCAAAACGAATTTTTTGCGCAGAAGCAAATATTTTTTTGGGAATGCAACCTGTCCGTTTTTGTTGCCTTATTGAACACCTAAAACATACCTGAAGGTAGAAATCATCGATAGAAAGGTTCCACAGAAAATATATTTTTTATTTTATTATTTTTATTTTTTTACCCCCAAAAGCAAACTATCAAGGGGCAAGCGATCCCCCGCATTTTGTCAACATTAATAACAACTACAGTATATGTGAATTTAAAAGAAATCGTTGGAGGGTTTCCGATTGTCTTTTGAACTAAATATACAAAACATATATACCTATTTCAGTCTTCATTAAGTTATAGTAGACTTTCCAAACGACGTCAAGTCGCATTCCACTATCCAGGAATATGGCTCCAGCCACAGACTCGAAAATATCCCCTAAAGCCTTCGGGACTTCCACATCTTCTACCACCACCCCTTCCTCCTCCTCCACTAGGTAACACTAAAAAAAATAAATAAGCACAAATTATAATTAAAATTAAGAGCACATTGTATTAATGCGTCGAACAATTTTTACCAACGGTAGAAAAAATTATCGTTTCTTTTACCGTTTGTAAAAAATTATGAAAAACAAGGGGCAAAATCATTAAAAATTGTGTATGGTATGACGAAAATGTTGAAATGTACAGGAGCATTTCTGCTAATTTAACGCATATTGTTGTTAGCTCTTCGATCGAATATTCCGACACTTTAAATAAAACGCCGATTTGCTCTTGGTAGCTGACAAACTCAAACCTCAACATAGGACAGTTGTTCGAATTTTATTTTTACCCCAACTACGAAAATACAATTTTGGTTTGTCACTTTCGGGTTACAAGTACAACTCAAGCACACAGTAGCACATAGGTAATCTGAAATGAAATATAATTGAATCCATTTGTACAAAACATTTTTACAATTATTAAATTTTCTCATGGTAAGGTCCCTAAGGGATAAACCCCAGCTGGACCCTTGTTTTATTGAAACTTAAACATAATAAAGAAATCTCACCTCATTGTGTATAGTATGGCCGCTTTCTTCTTGAATGCGCACAAATCTATCGAGTACTTCATGAAGACCTGGGCAAAGATGCCGAAAATACTTATGGAACTCATATCTCACAGCCAGCGACGCAAAAATTGTATTATTCACTAGAGCAGAACGAAGGTCCGTTAGGGCTCCAGGAGAGTGATGTCTGGGATCCTCATACAGATGCCTTGTTATTAAATAATCTAAAAAGGTTAACAGTAAGTAATTTAAATAATGGTTAAGTTATTGTTCTAGTACTAAGCCAACTTAGCGGAGTAGGGGTTGAGAGAAGTTAGTACTTAACTTTTTATAATTTTGGGCAAGAGTCTTGACCGGGGGAAAGTTACAATATTATTATTTTTAAATAAAATTAATAGCATACAAACAATTTAATGAATATACCCGCCTCACTTAGTAACTTACTACCTCCGAAATTCGTCGAAATATCAATACCTAGAGTAGCATCTAGAAACTCCAGGCGCTGATAGCTATCAGTCAATCTATTTGATAAGTAAGAGGCATGAGTGACGCTAAATAACTTAATACTTGTGTCGAGTTACGGCACGTCTGCGAAATCCGTTTACAATACCTAGAACAGCATCTCCTAGAAACTCCAGGCGCTGATAGCAATCAGTCAATCTATTTGTAAAGTAAGAGGCATGAGTGAGCGCTTGCAGCAGATAACTTTTATCTTTAAATGTGTATCCCAAAATTTCTTCGAGCTTCCCGAATCCGGTCATTAGGCGAACTAGTTCTCCTTCTGGGTCCGCGACATATCGCAAGAGAGGAGATGGTGGCTTCGAAAGTTCCCCAAACCGAATCTGAAAGTTTAAACGTCGTAATGAATGAATCAGCAGTGAAAGAATTAAGAAGGGACATTGTCTTCAATAACACCAAATTTAATTTTAACTTACTCAATTCGAAATTGTAAAAAATGTTCCCTAATTTGGTCAAATCTCATGCGTACTAGACATATCTTAATGTAAAGGTAATTGAAATGGCTAACCATTTTGTAATACTTAACAATGTGAACCAAAGCTGTTCCAATGACTTAAGAAATATTAGTGTCACCTGAGAGTAAGCTTTAGGTCCGGTTGCTGTAGTTGCCTTAGGCGCTGTATGTCCAACTTCACGATCGCGTAAAAGTTCTTCTGGAGTAGCAGCAAACATTTCCTCCATAGGCAGAACCTATTAGGATAAGTAAACCACGATAAATGCCAAAACTACAGAAACCAATTTACAGTATTGACAACATCTGAATCAAGCAAACCCAACGATAATAAAATAGTATAGATCGCCACCGACATGATTTTTTTCGTTGTTTCTTGCATATATTTGTAAAGAGCTTTTAAAGAACTAAACGTTTAAAAAAAAAAAAATTAAGAAGCGCATGAGGACCCACGGGGTAAACGCGCTTTTTGATGATTTAAAACTAAACTATAACATGATACTGGCGTCTCTTCACATAGCTTAGGCGCGGTGCACATTTTGTCGCCAGTGAAGCGGTTGAAAATCCGTCATTGGAGAAAATGGGTTGGTGCAAAACCACAGCTGAGTTGACGCTGAGCTCACGCTAGTTCACTAGGCCGACGAGCGAGGGCTTAGCGATCTGAAGTGCGTTCAAAAATAGACAGTTTTTTGCACCAACTCAATTGCTCCAATGACGAACTTTCCCGGAACAAAATCGTCTTTGTGTCTTGTCTTAGTGTTTTATATACAAAATATCTAGGTATCGTGCTTGATGAAGAAAATAAATGGGAAAAACCCATAGATCTCTTAGCGACAAAAATACGAAAAACATTTTATAAATTTCTCCAATTAAGACAATGCCTAAATACAGAAATACTAATGATGGTATACCACGCACTAGTACAATCTATATTATCATACGGTATAACCGCGTGGGGAGCAGCAAACCAAAACGTCATAGAGAAATTAAATGTAATACAACGGAAAACGTTAAAAATCATTCATAGGAAACCAAATAGATACCCCACCGAAGACCTATTACAACTAGCAAACGTACTATCAATCAAAAAGCTATACATAAAAGAATCTATTTGCAACACCTACAAAAATATACATAAGCAAGACAGACCCACACATCAACACAACACTAGGTACAAACAAACAAACCCACTATCCATACAAACGGTCTCGACAAGCTACACGCAAAAGCAAACCTCTTATTTAGGCAAAAAGTACTATAATAAACTTCCTCTGAAAATAAAAAACCAAACAAATATTTGTATTTAGAAATTTGTTTTTATTATTATTATTATTATTTTATTATTATAATTTATTTGTATTTAGAAAAAATATCAAAAAATGGCTTATTGATCTCGAAATTACATAATAAAAAATAATAATAATAACAAATAAATAAATAATAATAATCTTCCATATACCACCAACACACACATATGCACACCACTACACCTACAAACATATTCACTATATTTTTAAACTTGACACAAATTTTGTATTTAAACTGCATGCATTCATTGTATTATACTAGTATTTTAGAATATTGTAGAATTTCCACCCTAAAACGGGCCTAGCCCATAGGGAAGTGACAAAAAACTGTAAAAATTTTATTTTGGAAATAAATTTTGATTGATTGATTTGATTGAGTGTAAAGTTTAAATTATTTTTGTTATGAAGTACCTTATGAGCCTTAGCAAAAGTAGAGGAAAGGAGACTTTTTTTAAATTCAAAAAAGGTTAATCGCATACAAACCATTCAATGAACGAATCTGATTGACGTCTTCAGTCGCCACTGTACATAAGTACCCGTATCGAGTGGTGTATAGAGACTCGCACAAGTACAACCTTGCCACCAAAGCCGATATTTTTAAACTCTTTCTATTGTATATAGCCTAATGCATTGCTCTCACCTTGATGCCAAGCCAGGACATGAACAGTAACGCCCCTCTAGGCCCGCAGTCCACCAGATAGGCGCCAATGAGTGCTTCAACACAGTCAGCAATACTCTTGTCCGGAATACTGTGCTGCGTCATTAGATTGTACGGGATAAAGCCTGCGACGCTGTCGTCGTCCATCGAATTACGTGCCTTTCCTTCCCCAAGCAAACCTACATGACACAGGTTATTATTATTATTATTTTTTTTATGGATTTCTATGGACGCAGGCCTGCTTATATTTCTAGTATTATTATTATTATCTCGAGATAAGTAGGAAGTAGGTGACCGCAGACAACAAAGTTCATAGAGCACCATAGAACAATTAAAAGTTTATAAAGTTTTAAAAAAAGGAGATCAGTTTGGCTACCTTTGTGAACCCATGTTGATGTGTACACTTATGAGGCTTTTCACCCTCCGATGATGGTCTCTTTATACTTACTGCTGACCTAACCAAAGAACGATTGTTTTACACTGATGCGAATAGTCATATGCATTCTACATAAATTAGTAAAATAATAATTAAAAAAACCCTGGAGTTGCAATTTCTGCGAATTTCGCAGTCAGAAAAAGTAATTACCCAGTTGTTCTCCAAGTTTCCGAACGATATTTGTCACTTCTTCGGGGCTCAGCCCATATAATGATGGCAAGTCAGCGCGGTTCCAGCTGGCCGCAGGAATCCCCATTTCTATGAGAGCCCGCTCCAAATATCTTGGCATGTAATAGCAGGGAGGTTGCCAGTTATCATGAGGCTCAAATTTGGTAGCGACCATACTTTCAGCGAAGTCTTTCATCTTTCCAAGGCGGTACAAGTTCAAATTGCTAACCTAGAACAGTACATCACTTTATGGATATATCAGTATTGTATATTATGATATGACAACAATTAGAGGTCCATTTCGAAGGTAGTCGAAGAGATAGACATGGATGCGGTGCGTACTGCTATCGATGATTGGCCCCGTCGTCTTCGAGCCTGCGTTCAGGCAAGAGGTGGGCATTTTGAATAATTTCTTTCCATGTATTCTTTGACAACTGTTCTACATATCCATTAAATATTTTGTTTAAAAAAAGTTATTATTCTACTGACTTTTTCTTAGTTTTAAGTGTGACAGAATTTATCATCCAACTAGGTAGGTATAAGAAAGCTATCCGTTCATCAATTTTCAGATACTCAGAATATTTAAGCGCCATTCTTTTTTTTAGGTTAATCGCATTAAAACAATTTTAATGAGTTTATCCGACTGACCTCATCAGTCGCATCTGTAGGTTGATGAGTTACGACACGTCTCTGATCGCATGGTCTGTCGACTATTTATTGATTTAATAAATTCACCTGCTTTGACCGTAGATGACTTAATTTTCCTTCGTGAACGTCAACATGGGTGCAGTATAGATAGGTGGTAATAGCGTATTTGAGAAAGCTGTCACCAATTGTTTCCAAGCGCTCCAAATTAATGCCGTCGTTCGCGTTGGACATGGTCAGAGCCTGCAGGATAAGGCTGGGGCTGGGGCCCGGATGACCTTCCAGTTTCGGCTGCCTGTTCAAGCTGAAGACGCATGTATTGTCTACATCACAATCTGCTACAAAAACACAGACAGTCAGTCAGCTACTGTACACATAATTTGTCGTTTTAAACAAAAATTTAGAACTGTAATCGGACACGACTATCTGCAGTTCCAAATCCACAGACTCTACCCTGTGGAGATGGAAGCTTGCCTGCCCTAGGCCGATGTCACATCTCTGCAAGAGCGTTTCAAGAGTCTTTCTTTAATTTTTTGCCTTCAACAAGAGCCTTCCATCCATCTATTGGACCCCACGGCGTCGAATGGCCAGCATACCAAGCACGGAAATCTTCCCGTCCTTGGCCGTTGCCAGAGCTGACATCCCTGCAAGAGCAGGTCTCTACAGGAGTCTTCCTTCCATCTATAAGGTGACATGGCGTCAAATGGCCTGTATAGCAAGCACGGAAATCTCCCCGTCCTTGGCCGACGCCAGAGCTAACATCCCTGCAAGAGCCGGCCCCTACAGGAGTCTTTCTCCCATCTATTAGACCCCACGGCGTTGAATGGCCAGCATACCAAGCACGGAAACCTTCCCATCCTTGGCCGATGTCAGAGTCAACATCTGTTCAAGAGCCGGCCCCCTACAGGAGTCCTTCTTCCATCAATAGGGTCACATCGCGTCGAATGGCCTGCGCCTACGGACTGGTGTAAGTCCTTCGTCGACGTCAGAGCCAACATCTCGGCATCTTCATCCATCTAATGGACCCGTGCCAAGAACAGGCGTTGACTAGAGTAAAATAAGCAGTAGAAATTGAAATTATAAAACAATATCATATTCAAAATTACGTGGCTTAATTTGTATACAGTATGTAAAGTAGGCTATAATACCAGAAACCAGAGCAGCTAACAGGGCGTTCAATCAACAGCCAGGAGACGAATACCTAGCCACTCAAGAGAGCAATGGCTACATGAGAGTGTGAGGTTGGCGGCGGAGGAGGCCCCAGGACAGGGAAGGATGGATAGGACTTGTTGAAGAGGCCTTGTAGAGTCCGTAGCACCGATGGGTAAGGTAAGATAAGGCTAGAATAATAAGTTTTAAGAGGATAAGGATATGGATGTATGATAGGCCAAGAGTCATAAGACTTGAACCCTGCCCTATGTCAACGACCCAATTAATTTTTCAGACATTGGTATTGTTTCTGCATGAACAGGTACACGTCCCCGATGTCAACCCACACCGACTACAAGCGACAGACAAGCTGAGACATGCTTGTATTGAAACATTGCATCAGGCGGGAACCAAAATCGGGTAAGACTGCGCCTCGATTGCACGGCGGCTTACTTATGGTAAGATCTTAGCCATTCATTATAGGAAAAAGGTTTCGAGGAACAAAGAAGTTGTAATACTCAGCGTAATAGCTCATTAGGCATACGTGCATAAGCAAAATAAAAATAAAATAGAAATACTTACGAGCATCATCATCACGGATTTGAGAATCCCTCGTCAAATCTGCATAACCATCACTGCATAACCTCGCTTTGATACCTTCCTGCACCTCAAACTTCATCAAGCTCTGCTTTATGAAATCAGCATGCTTCAATCCACTTGCGACGTCGACAAACTTATCCACAAGCTCAGGAGTTTTGTTGTTAGAAGTCAGTAAATCTTTCATGTACTGGCAGTCGCATGAGGGCTTGTGTGTCCATGGCAGAACAAACGGTTCTTCGCAAGAGATTGTACTGGATTCCTTGATTAGATTACTTTCCTTTGCTAAAAATGACTCGTACTTGCTTTTAAATTCAGAGTAATTTCCTATGCTTTCTGTATGTCCACTGCCTTCCCACTTCACTTCTGGCTCTTCCCCAAATCGCTGCAACAAAAAGAATCACCAGTTTTACGATTTATTTAATAATAATTTCACAACGAATAAATGAGGAGCTTGGTTACAAACGTGGTCAATTCCATTTTTTTTACAAAATGGGGTTTTGATCCGACCTTGCAGAAAATTTTAATGTCCACCTGCACGTTGTAAAATAAAGTGACAAAATCAGTCAGATTGCGCACAGAAGCGCTGAGAAGTCTAGGGTTAGCTATAAACTTAATGCAATTTTCAACAGAAAATCCACTCTCCTGAAAAATTCCACAACTTGGAGTTGGCCATGTTTGTAAATAGCCTCCTCAAATAAAGAAATAAGGACTTTTTGTTCTATTACTAAGCCAACCTAGCGGAGTTATACGAATTAAAGAGCCGGTACGAGTGAACCCTTTAATGAAGAACTTTCCGATAGAAACATGTAGTGTCTCTGCCTTGCTTGCTGGCGCGGCATATCCCCATACAGGTTTCAGTATTCGACTCAATGATCATCTAATTTCAATAATAATATAGGCTAAGGTTTATTCGAAACACCCCATGCTTGTGAGTGAGTGAGTGCTTACTTAGTTCTAAGGTACAATAGCAATTCGATAAAATTTGTAAATTGTACTACTGTATTTGCTGCTGACCCCTAGTTGAGAATAAGAGAGGGCCTTATGGCCCTAATACTCCGCCAGGGTGATAGCTAAAAAAATAAAGTCATAATTTCTTTATCTTGATGGAGAGGTGCAGTTCAATTTTTATTTTTCCGCATCCCTATTAAAGGAGAATTGCACCTCTCTTTATAGGATAAGTAAGGAGATGCGCCGTGCCAATCACAACAAGGTGGAGGCGAGGTGGATTTTCCACAGGAAAGTTCTTTCCAACACTAGCGTCATGGGTGGTTCTAGTAATCTATCTATTATCCATAATTAATACAATATTTTTGTTTTCTTTAAGGTTAGCATGAAAAGA
The DNA here is from genome assembly GCA_963971405.1 of Psococerastis gibbosa. NCBI lineage: Eukaryota > Metazoa > Arthropoda > Insecta > Psocodea > Psocidae > Psococerastis > Psococerastis gibbosa. The sequence goes on from OZ020490.1 coordinate 11,019,375, forward strand.
AGACTTTATAGTTACGTCTTTATAGTTACGTCCCTGCCAACTGCAAGTACTGGGCTCCCATGCCGACGGGACAATCATCTAGTCAGCAACCCAGGCCATGCACCTGGGCTGTGGGCGCTCAGCAGAGGCAGTCTGAGCTGAGCGCCATAGAAGGTAGGAGTGAAATTTTCGGTATCCTTTTTTAAAAAATAAAATATCACCCTTGGGAACGTAACTATATATAAATAAAAATATAAAATATTACAACTCCTTTGAATTTTAGTTTATTATTTACATTATTTTGTGGCAGTTAGTGGCAGGGTTTATGCTGTCATCCTATCTAAGTTCTAGCTCCAGGAACCGACCAAGTATCAGATAGACCGGCCTCAGTGAGCAGGCCATGTGCAAGCCATCATTGGTGGAGGCACCCTTCCTTTGCAATTCTACCACCTTATCACGTCTCAACCCGGAGGTAAGCATGCATTCAAGGACCAGATGTTGAAGCGTCCCTCCTTAGAATTAAATGAAACTTACAATGTCAGCGTTCAAGCCGGATTCCACAGCTTCTGCCACATCTTTGTCCAGCAACTGAATTTTGAGGCCCTCGTCTGATTTAGACTCCGAGCTATACGTAGAAATTGAGCTCATTGATTCAGAATCAAAGTCGGAGGCATGTCCAAATTTTTCTATCATATCCGAGTCATCGTCACACATCTGTGAAGAAAAAAATAACTTAACACTTAATGCGTATCTATTAGCCATAGCCAAAGAGTATTGGAAAAAATATATTTAAAAAATTACCATAGCTTGCGGAAATCCACAGCTTCTTGTTACTATTGTGTGAGGTAACATAACAAACTGCATCAGTGTATCTCCTAATAAAGATTCTTAAAACCTATGAGAACGCGCAAAAAATTTAATCATAGGGAATTTTGAATTTTGTAACCTTGTACTGCAAATTTATACTGTCTTTGTTGCTGACCCCTAGTTGAGTGTAAGAGAGGACTTTAGGCCCAAACTCCGCTAGGGTGGTCTCAGCTATAATAAAGTCATTATTTATTTATTAAAAGTGAGGCGGGTATTAAGGAAAACGTAATAGCATGTCCTAGTCAACATCTCTAAATAAACAACATTAACTAATATAGCTTTTCACAAGTTTACTGTACATTCTAATCTATCATTCAATTCAAGCGGCTGAATTGAAAGGCATCAGAACATCTCGAGAGAGGACATGTACCGATATGAACAATTAAAAAGGCTTTACACAATAGGGAAAAGGTAGTAAACGACATAACATTCATACAATCATCCCCTCTAATAGATTTAGCCAGCAGGTTAGGAATAGGTAACCAGCCACGACCCCTCCCACCCCCTCCTCCGGCCCCCAGTCCTATATAAACCAAGGTTTCCTCTCCCTAGTCACATTTGCATCTTCTCTTCGAGTTGAGCAAGTATCAAATCACTGATAAGGTGTAACTGTGCTACAGTGCTAGTGAGTTTCCCTCTGTAGATGGCAGTTCATGCCGAAAGCGCTCAGGGTTTTATAGTAACACCAGTGGGGTTCTTAGACAAAGTTAATTTTTTAACGATTAATTGGGTTTTACTAATTCTAGTTATAGTAGTTATAACAAATTTTGTTAAAACACCAAGTTTTTGTTTTTTTATTCAAATGAAATACCAAGAAGTCAAGAATAATTTAATCTTTTCTATGTACCGATACATCTGCATTGCACCACTGAAATCAGCTAATTTAATCAATTAGGCAAATTAACACAATCTTAACAAATATTCTTTCCGGCTGCTGGAATTATAGAGTGCAATGTCTAGACTGCCCTCTCGTAAGGCGCGGTTTCCACCGACCGGCTAGGGCTAAATACAAATACGGTGACGTGGTAACAGACATTCAAGACTTAGGCGGGGTTTCCACCGACCTCGCATTGCAGAATGCAAATGACATTAACGGAAATGTTTGTTTTTGTTTTTATAGAAATCTATTAAAATGTTTGTAATTAACATATCCCAGGACGCCATTTTTTAATTTTAGTTTGTTTGTGATTTTACTCTATGATCATTGATCAATTTTAACTATGGCATAGAGTAAAACAAACATTTCCGTCAATGTCATTTGCATTCTGCAGTGCGAGGTCGGGGGAAACCCCGCCTAAGTCTTGAATGTCTGCTACCACGTCACCGTTTTTGTATTTAGCCCTAGCCGGTCGGTGGAAACCCCGCCTTAATGGGCCCTACATTTTCTATTTCACCGAAAAACGGGAGAATTCTGAGTCGTCGGCAAGAAAAATTTGCCACGATACTGCCTTATTATTATTATTATTATTATTATATATTTATTCAGTCCCATAAACATTACATAGTGATACATAGGTATTGCCACAGGCCAAGGCCGTGCGTGGCTAGTTAAAGGGATGTTAGTCAAGCTTAAAAATAAAGTTAGTTAAAAAAAAATTAAAATTAATTAAAGATTACGTTAGGTTAGGTTAGTTGCTTATTTTCTAAAAGTTCACAGTGCACTCAATAAAATTGTCCTTGATGCTGATTAGTTTAATATTGAAAAGAATTGAAATAAGTAAATGAATGAATGGAATCTTATTGGAAGGGGAGGGGGGGGGGGGAGTTGAAAATTACATATTCTTAAAAGAGATTCAAGTGCTGGGAAGCTTTGGTTATAAATACTCGTAGGCTTTTACCATCCTTCAAGTTTCTGGGCAGATCATTATAGATAGAGAGTGCCTTGTATTGCGCTGTATTTTTAGTTTTACTTGTTCTTGGTTTTTCGTGCAGTAGGGGTTTTCTCTCTTTATATCTTGTGCCATGTTCATGGGAGACTTCGGGATGCAGGCCTAAAAGCTTATTTTTGTATAACTGTATTAGAGATTGTTTGGTAAATATTTTATTGATGGTTGGGACTTTGGCAATATGAAAAAGCTCTTCAGTGGGGAATAATTTAGGCTTTTTGTACATAATTTTAAGGATTTTCTTTTGAATTTTAATTAGCCGTTCAAGTTCATTTTTATATGAAGCCCCCCATGCTATAATCCCATATTGTAAGTGTGACTGTATTAAAGCAAAGTATATGGCTCTCAGTAAGTGTTCATCAACTATATTCCTAACTTGGACGAATTTGTAAATAGATTTTCTAAGTTTCAATATAAGGGTATTAATTTGTTCCTGCCAGTTTAGTTTTTTGTCTATTATCAAACCAAGATATTTTGCGCTATCTACTCTTTGGATTCCCTCAATTCGGTAGTTGTCAGTTTGTATGTTGGTTTGTGAATTAGTGAGCTCCATATAATACGTTTTTTTAAGTTTAGAGTAAGTAAATTGTCATTCATCCATGATTTTACAATTTTCAGATCATTGTTTGCAGACTCATATAGCTCGGCTCTTGTGGAGCCTCTGCATATTAGTATCGTATCATCCGCAAATGCATTTATTTTGCTACTTAGTTTTAAGGTTAATAAATCGTTTAAGATTAAATTGAAGCAAAATGGTCCAAGTACCGTGCCTTGGGGTATGCCACACGTAACGGTATCTTCATCGCTAAAACAAATGCATTTGTCAGAACTAGGTAACGTTTTTGTTTTTTGTTTTCGATTAGTCAGGTAACTGGTTAGCAAAGTGTGGACTTGCCCTCTGAGCCCTAGTTTCTCCATTTTTTTAAGTAGTATACTGTGGGAAATAGTGTCAAAACCTTTTTTTAAGTCATTTAGGATGCAAAGACTGTATTGTTTCTTGTTAGAAATATCACTTAATTCATTTATTAGGTCACATATTGCTTCCGTTGTTCCCTTGTTTTTTTGGAATCCAAATTGCTGGGAAGAAATAAGCTTATGTTTTTCGGCAAAATCGCTTAGTCTGGTATATAGGACTTTTTCATAGACTTTACTGATAGCAGGTAGTACTGATATTGGCCTATAGTTTGCAGGGTCATCTGGGCTATTGTCCTTGAATATTGGAGTGACTATTGCTAGCTTTAGGCTATCGGGAAACGTACAGGTCGACAAAGATGCATTGATGGCATGAGTTAACGGTTCCGCTATATGGGGTTTGACGGACTTAAGGGTATAGTTTGTAATATTGTCATGACCGGGGGCAGAATAATTTTTTAAATTCGATATTATTGTACTTATTTCTTGTGGGGTTGTAGGGGTTAGGAACAGTGTATATGGATTAGATGGGATTGCTGCTAGGCGAATGTTCAGACTTGCTGGGTCATGGGGTATTTCACGGGCAAGGTTCGCGCCTACTTTTAAAAAGTATTCGTTAAATGCTTAAGCTATACTTGCATAAGGCGCCAATTCCACCGACCGGCTAGGGCTAAATACAAAAACGGTGACGTGGTAGCAGACATTCAAGACTTAGGCGGGGTTTCCCCCGACCTCGCACTGCAGAATGCAAATGACATTAACGGAAATGTTTGTTTTTGTTTTGATAGAAATCTATTAAAATGTTTGTAATTAACATATCCCATGACGCCATTTTTTAATTTTAGTTAGTTTGTTTGTGATTTTACTCTGTGATCATTGATCAATTTTAACTATGGCATAGAGTAAAACAAACATTTCCGTCAATGCCACTTGCATTCTGCAATGCGAGGTCGGTGGAAACACCGCCTAAGTCTTCAATGTCTGTTACCACGTCACCGTATTTGTATTTAGCCCCAGCTGGTCGGTAGAAACCCCGCCTTAATGTGCCCTACATTTTCTATTTACCGAAAAACGGGAGAATTCTGAGTCGTCGGCAAGAAAAATTTGCTACGATACTGCCTTAAGCTATACTTACATTATGTTAGATGTAAGATAGTTATATTTGTTGTTGACGTTTAACGCCATAATGACTCAATATACTGTATCTTAACATGGAACTACGATTAGTTTATACTATACTGGGCTCATAACTCACACGCTATGATGATCACTTGAATACTTACTGGACTGTCCCAGTAATCATGAACTGATTCTGTGCTCTTGGAAATTTTGAGGTGTGATACCTCCATGCCGGAGATTGTATCTGTAAAGAACAAAATTACCGTAAACTATTTTCCGAGGGGAGATTGCCAAGAACCCTTCAGAGCGAGCGACCACTTGACTGGATGATCCCACTACAAAATCTCCATCGAGTAATAAAGACGTTAATGTAAAAAAATGACACCGAACGCATAAGAAATATTACAAGTTTCTCCTTAGTCAGCAAACCACTGTCACCGGTTGATCAAGGCAAGGCTGCGTGTGAATGTGTGAGAAAATGAGTGTGTGAATGTACAGTAGATGGTAGCGAATGTGATTTTTTTAAATATATATATATATAAAAGATTAATCGCATACAAACAATTTAATGAATGCATCCGGTTGACCTATTCAGTCGCCTCTATAGGTTAGTACCCGTGTTGAGTTACGACACGTCTCCGATCGCAGGGCGTGTAAAGACTCGCACAAGTGCAAGCACGTTACCACCTGGCCATCGAAGTCGTTAAATTAATTAATTAATTAGTATGTCTGTTATCTTGAATGAAAGGTATGACTGATATTCTGTATGAATGTAGTTTATAAAATTATATTTCAATAAAACTATGTCGTTGATATGTACAGTTAGGTGTAAGAGAGAGCCATAGGCCCTAATCTCACTGTATCTACATATATATATTTTTTTAATAAAGACTTTATTATTATTATTATTATTATTATTATTATTATTATTATTATCATCCGAGCGTATTTTAGTCAAAAACAATAATCAAGCTCTAGACTCTAGATAGGTTAGTTAATTAGTCGGTAAAATCAACAAATTTGCAGCAGTTCAACTTACAAGTTTCTGAGTCCCAAGTGCCGATATGGAACAAATCATCAGTATTTTCACAACTTTCGGGCGTTTTAATCGGCTCCAACTCAGGTACGTTGACTTCTATGGGCTCAGATACAATAGCCTTGGACTTGGCCAAGACGTCGGCAAGTTTCCAGCCAAAATCCAGAGGGCCCCATTCGATGGGCGAGTCGCCTGGATTGCCCAGGTAGAGATCTGTAGCCACCAACCTTCTAACCTGACAACAAAAACCCATATTACACAATCAACTGTCCATGAGAGGCCGACAGGGGATAGGAACAGGCATCAAGTGATTAGGCGCCTGTTCCACCGACGTCAATAGTTCACTATTGACGTGTTTGACGTGCTAGCAGACATTAAAGACAGTGTAAAAATGTCTGCTACCATGTCAATATCAGCAATATTTTGACTATTGACGTCGGTGGAATACGCGCCTTAGATGAGAGACCGGTAGTGAGCAACCACTGGTTGAGAGGATCGAGAGAAGGAGACTACCGCCAACCTCCAGCCTGCAGATCATGATACCGCTATTTATTTAATCTCCTGGTATTAAAAATGTAAACAAGATAATTTTATAATGGAAAGTGCTATTCAACATTTGTTTGTTTACATTTTTAATACCAGGGGATTAAATAAATACCAGTATTATAATCGCCATGATCAGGCTGCAGGTTGTCCTATTCTCGTCCATCCTTTGGACGAGGCCGAACCATTGCAGCTGCTTGTTCTCCATTCTTCGCAGAAAAGAAAAACAAACAACAATATTGTCAGGACATGTAGAGTAGTGGTACAGACTCCGACTTTCACCTGGAAGGTTGTTAGTTCGAGTCCCACACTGGCTAAATTTTCTGGCCATGCTTCGGAGGGCATGTAAAGCAGGCGGCCCCGGGTCTTCCTAGTTGAGTGTAAGAGGACTTTATAGCCGTAACTCCGCTAGGTTGGCTTAGTAATGGAAACAACAAAAAGTCCTTATTTATATTTATTCTCGTCCATTCCTTGGACGTGGCCGAACCATTGCAGCTGCTTGTTTTCCATTCTTCGCAGAAAAAAAAAACAAACAACAATAAATTCGATTATAAAAGAATCTTACCTCGTCTGCTAATAGCAGAGCATTAAGTCGGTGCAAGATACACGGAAGACAAACCGCTTTTTGCCACAATGACGCGGGAAACGGATGAACATTGCATAATTCTGGGACAAGTATCTGTTTTTGCGCCAAATTTTCTCTTCGAGCCCTTTTCTTCTCTTCGCTGGTAGTGGGAAGAGCTACACCTTTCCTATTAACATACCTGTGAACAGAAATAATGCCAGTTATTCATAAAAAAAGTATTTTATCTAAGTCTTACCGGGGCATCATATTAACCACTACATTAAGGAATAGACCAGATACCCCACTTCATGCTCTACGACAAGTTTCAATTTGTTAGGCAGATTAGGAAAGCTTCACAACTAACTCGACAAGTATGTGCTTATTATTATGATTTTTTTTTTTTTGCGCGAAGACAAAACTTTATTTAATTACCAATTTAAAAACTAAATTGATAAAACAATTTATTTTTTGACGACGAATGCAGCCGCAGAGGCGTAAAGTTGGGGGGGGGGCGGTCCAACTTGCCCCCCCCCCCCCAGCCTCGAGCATTGTAAGATGTGGTTCATACTACATGGTCCCCTTTGCAGCAATATGAATATAAGCATTCCTTTTTTTAGCTTTGTAAAATCTACAGCTATACTTTACAACTATTAAAATGCGTAAATCCCTACTATTTTGCTCTTATATTTTCAATTTTTCCTTATCCTGCCTGATGACGTCTTAAGGTCTACTTAGTTTTGCCCCCGCCATCATTCTAAAACTTTACGCCTCTGAATGCAGGGAATGATAAAATATTACCAATATCATCAATATCATCCATACAAATAAAACGCGAACATTGTACGCAGATTGAAGCTACGAATCTATATGGACCGTTTTTATATTACTCCTGAGGAGTGGAAGAGAATATATATTTTTTTCTTTAGTAGAGTCTCGTACCTCAACCTTCCGTTGCATAGTACAGTGGTACATTTGGCCTTTTCCGGTTTTACTATAAAAGAATACATACTTACAGACGGAGTGTACACCACAAATGAGATTAGCCTTATTTTTCTAACAGGACCCTAACAAAATTAACGACATAAGAACGAACTTGCAATCACTTTTTGCTTTCCAATTTATAAGTAGTATTAGGAAAGCTTTGTGAAGGTCGAAATTTTCGTTTCCGAGATTTCAATGGATTTACACGTTTTGAGGTCCCAGGAACCCAAAGAAGTGGTTTTTATGAAATGTCTGTCTGTTCATCGATTTCCGGACAAACTACTCATTCGATTTTGATGAAATTTAGCATGTAGGTTGACAAAAATAATACCTCGAGACCACTTTTTTTATTTTGGGGTAACTCAGTTTGGGGGGGTTTTATTCTCAAAAAACTCCAAAAAAACAAACACCTAAAAAAATTATTTCTCAAAAACGGCTCCAACGATTTCTTTTAAATTCACATATATTGTAGTCGTTATTAATGTTAATAAAATGCGGGGGGGGTCGATTGCCCCTTGATAGTTTGCTTTTGGGGGTAAAATAAAAAAAATAACTCAATTTTAATGAAAAGTTACTAAAAAATAATTTTTCTGCGAAACCTTTCTATCGATGATTTATACCTTCAGGCATGTTTTAGTTGTTAAATTGAGTAACGAAACCGGACAGGCTGCTTTCCGAAAAAACTATTTAAAAACTAATTAAAAAATTATTTTTTGAAAATATGATAGATAATTCGCACTCAAATGCATTGCTTGTCCTGCCATAATTGCTGTGTGGTAGTGTGTTGGTCTGACCTATCTAGAATTTACCTCACCTCCAGTGACGTTAGATGGACCCCCCCCCCCCCCCAGATATCGGAAATCTAACCATAGGAAAATTATTTACCATGAAATTACTCATTTTCTACTAATGTTGATAAATTGGAAAGCATGTTTGAGTAAACTCGGGCCGGTTCTTTCCATTAACATTCTAAAGTAACTACATCTTATTCTAACCTAGGCGTAAGGAAGTTAAGCCGTGCAGATGTGTGATCCACGTCCAACAACGCCTGCTCGCCATCTTGAATTTGGATACCATATTTACTAAAGTAATAGTCCTCAAACGTTGAGTAGTCATTCCCGGGGAAATCAGATTTCGGGTTGAGATCATGGCATGTCTCAGCCACGTAGAAGTATTGCGGCTGATCCTGGTTACGATACCAAGGTGATACGACGGCATCTGCATATTTTCTAGCGTCGAATCTGTAAACATTTACAATAAAATTTCAGTATGGCGTATGATCCTGAGTAGAGTTCTATAGAGGACAGATGGGACATTTGCTTCCCGCCAAAAATGTATTTATGCATTTTATAATGACGTTGTTGAACTGTTGTATTTTCCAACGCCTGCTTTCAGCATTTCTGCTATTAAGCAACCCTGTCAGCCTGGCAGGGGGAGTGAGTCTGTTTGTTAACTTGAGGCACCCTAAGGGCAGACTCTTTCACCTCGGGAGAAAGGGGAGTTGACTGAAAGGGTGGACCTCCTGATAATAGTGGATTCCGAACCACTTGGGGAACATGGTAAAAGTCACACAATTAAATCGGAGGTGACTAGGACTCGACACGCACGAACACTGACTGGTATAGTCTCAGCGCGTTATGCGCCACCATGTTCCCCTGCCAACGCTGTGTACACTACCAAGTTTGCCGCAGTTTGAAACATGCTCTACTCTCATGGATTCAACATGGTAAGGCCGTTGACACATTATTATTATATTATGTATATATATATATATATATACTATAATGACATAGCAGATGGCTTAGGACTAAAAAAATATTTTAGGAAGGCTCGAAAATCTCAGCTCCCTTATTCTTCTTCTGAGGTCGTAATCTCATTGATGGGTTGGCAGCAACACCCGACACATTTTCTTCCAGTTCACACGGCTTTCCCTTTCAATTCTTGATGCGATCGAGCTCCTACGTCCACCTTCAGTTGACCCATGAATTCCTACTTCGGTCGCCCCGGAGTCTCTCCTATATCAATGTCCACTCCGCTACAGGGGACGCATGGATACAAATGTGGCATTTACGACCTGATGGCTAAAAAGCCAAGAGTGTGCGTTGAATAAAGTGGCCAATTTCTAAATTACAATTCAGAATATCTGTCTCAAATAGTTCCTAACTACAATTAAATATACTTCATTAAAATATATGCCCCCTACTATCTTATTTATACCTTCTATATTATTGTTTGGATTGACTATTATTGTAACAATAATAACAGTTAATCTGGACCCATCACGAGCCACGGCCTACCGGGTCCACGGTATTTTTGTATCACAAGTGTATTGCATATTGTATGATTATATTGATTGTTCAGTATGATAAAAGATAAATCTGGAATACTCACTGAAACACTGGAACCGGCTCGAGGGCTGATTTCTGAAGCGTCTCTCTATAGATCAAATCCAAAAAATTCCAGTTAACACCTTTAATCAAGCTAATATCCTTTTGGTCTGAAACTGAAACCACATTTATAAATAATCTGGGAAAATACGCTTACATATATTACCATATGTTGCATTCTTCAAGAAGACGTTCCTATTAATTGGACCTCAAACATTTAATATGCTACCCCCTGATCTCATAAACATAGGCAGCCAGACTGAATTCAGAAAGAAATGCAAGTCATGCATTGCATTCTACTTTGTAACTATTGGCTGTACCTCACTTCCACGTGCTAAAAAAAACACACCTCGTGAGGGATCCCAAACATCTTCGTTGCTTAACATATTATGTATTGTACTATTTGGGAATTAAATTATTACTATTATTAATTTTATGTATCGGGCGGTAGCGCTCGAGTCAAGATCGCTGTCAACCCCCGCACCCGACACAAAATAAACAAGGGAGTACATTAGTATCAGGGGGTATTTACTATTAGGTGCTGTATGTGTTGATTTATATATCATATGTTACCAACTGTCTTGACAATATATTTACAAATACTTTCACGGTCGGAGTTGAATGATGAATCAGTAGAATCCGGGATGATAGGCCGTGGTCGTTCTGAAAGTGTACATCCAATCTTCATCTGCGCCCGACATCTTCAGTGGAACTTAGTTGACTTCTAAAATTGTATAAATATCAGAGCACATCCCCCTGCCCACACAGTTGCTGCTGAGCCTCCGAGATACAATCTTAGAAGTCAACGCAGTTCCACTGAAGATGTCGACCGCAAATGTTGACGAGACGTTTGGAAGTACACTTTCAGAACGACCACGGCCTATCATCCCGGATTCTACTGATTCATAATGTCCTGACAATGCATTTGACTCTGTAAAGTTGTATATGCGAACATTATATCTTATTTTATCAGAGTTAAACACGTACCTTTAATTGTAGGTACGACAAAATAAGAATTCTCAGATGCCTCGGGGTCGAACATCATTAAGTATTTCTGTAGCCGAAGCACACTTGTGAATGTGTAATTAATGAAATGAATAATTTTATTAACGTGGTCTTCTTCCAAAATTACGCGCTCGGGAGCTAATACCAGGGCCACCTCCACCTCTCCGGCTCTTGTGAATATGGGGAATGCACCTACATTAGGTATCGCTTTCGTTGTGAGTATGCCAAAACCTATCATCGCGTCCTCTGGATTTTTAATAGAACGACCCCTTGTGTTCTGCTCTTCTGGTAGAGGGCACGTCAGAAGCATTTTAATGCTATAAAGGAAACATTCTACGCCAGAAATCGGGCGACAGTCCGTTAAGCAAGTGGCAACCTGAAATGAGCAGTGAATAAAATATAATGATTGCATAAGGCGCGGATTCCACCGACTTGCAAGTGCAAAATACAAATACGGTGACGTGGTAGCAGTTTTTCAAGACTTAGGCGGGGTTTCCGACGACCTCTCATTGCAGAATGCATATGACATTGACGGAAATTTGAATTTTTCTTTTTATAGAAATCTATTAAAATGTTCGTACCTAACATATTCCATGAAGCCATTTTTTAATTTTAATTTGTTTGTTTGGGATTTTACTGTATGATCATTGATCAATTTTAACTATGGCATAGAGTAAAACAAAAATTTCCGTCAATGTCATTTGCATTCTGCAATGAGAGGTCGGTGGAAACCCCCCCCCCCCCCCCCCCCGTCTTGAATGTCTGCTACTACGTCACCGTATTTGTATTTTGCACTTGCAGGTCGGTGGAAACAGCGCCTTATGTTCATATTCATATTATCATGCATGGGTTTTGGTTGAAATCATACTTTCAGCCCAACAGAAAGAAGAATGACGGGTTGTTATCTAGAAGTACTAGTATGTATATATATATATATATATATATTTAAGATTAATCGCATACAAACAATTTAATGAATGTATCCGATTGACCTCTTCAGTCACCTCTGTAGGTTAGGACCCGTGTTGAGTAACGACATGTCTCCGATCGCATGCAATTTTATTTTCTTATTTTGGGGTACGTTTTTGAGAATACACTTAAGACTAGTGGCTTATTGTGCTTTCTGCAGTGAATTAATACTACTTGTTTCTTACACCAAAAATAGTTGTTTCTTTAGTGTATTTTATATATTAACTTTATGGATTTAGACATACATAGACCAGCGATCATCATGGAAATTTAAACCTTGGAGACTGCTGCTCTGGAAAGGGAAGTCGAGCTCTTGACATACCATTGCCTTAGGTTTTCCAAACAGGATGTTCTTGTTCAGCTGGCAGCCTTCATGCACGAGGCGATACTTAACGTTCCTCATCACAAGGCCAAAGTATGTTAGTTTCCGTTTCTTAACTCTGTTTCTGTATTCATTCGCCTCATGACCTCAGCATTATAGACACGATCTTTCCTCTGTATATCCCATTTCAAATGCACTGATTCTGTTCTCCATAGCTTGTGTCAACGTCCAACACCCCATACCATACAGAACAATAGGGAACCATTACGTGGTTCTCGCCATAGGCCCAATACAGTAAAAAACACGCTATTTAGATTGCGAATAACCCAAGGTCAAGCGCGCAGAACTTACTGAGCATGTATTCTATTCTGCCCTTCGATTTGTTCATTTGTTTTTCATTTCTGTTGAAACCATACAACCTAGAAACGCTTCCTTTGTCGTATCCCCCCACCTCATGGTTACGTGCCATCTATTAGATTCTATAAGGCGGCGTCTCCATTGACCTCGTTTTTGAACGTGAGCGAGATATTGACGTGGTAGCAGACATTTTTAGACTGTCTTTAATGTCTTCTACCACGTCAATATCTCGCTCACGTTCAAAAACGAGGTCAATGGAAACCCCGCCTTATCGTTGCAGTCAACTTGATAGATAGATAGACAGATATTTCGTGTATTTTCACATCAACTTACTCTTTTGTTATAATACTGGCGCCGCTTGGTGGTGCCTGGTCGAATTTCCGCGGTATTTTTCAAGGATTCATCTTCCGGAAGAATTAAGTTACTGGCCAGATGCTCTTCTTCTTTCATCCAAAAACTTTCCTTGCTTATAGGCAGCAAATTGTCGTCAAGTTCACGTGCTGAATGCAACCTAAGGCAACACTGAAGGGCAGCAAAGCGGCGGGACAGCTCATATGTAGGCATAGCAGGCCCCTGTCAATCATAACACAGCAATGAAAAAAGTTAACACTAAGCCAAGTCGATTGGAGAGAAAGGAAACACAAACTCGTTAGGAAGCCCCAGCCTTGAAAGGCTGTAAGCAGTATATATGTAGGTACGCACATTTGCAACCGATTAGTCATTATTTAAGTAATAGTTCCTACATTCACATCGTCATAGTAAATAATAAAAAAAGTTCGTAAGTCCGTAGCCTAACGAGGGCCTAGTGCCAAAATCGGCCATTTTAATGTTTATATTTTTTTTATTAATGCTTGACAGAGTTATTTGATTTATTTTATTCCTTAATACTTGTCATTACCAAGGCCGTGCCCAGGGGGGTGGTCCATGGGGTCCGCCCCCCCCCCCCCGAAATAATTTTTTTAGAAATGTAAACCTGTATGGTTTGAAAAATTTATTCATTATTTAATTAATAAATTACATTAAAAAAAAAAATGGACACCCCCCCCCCACCCCCCGAAATCAAAACCTGGGCACGGCCTGGGTTTTTACTAACTAATCAATTATACTTTATATAGCGTTGTAGCTTCTATGGAAAAACGAGCTATATCCACGTTGAATTCTCATTGCAGTGGATTCTGAACCTCTTGGCTTTAGCCTCTCACATTAATATAATTTCTTACATTTAGACAGAGGTGAATAAATAAATAAATAAGGACTTTTTATTGTTTCCATTATTAAGCCAACCTAGCGGAGTTAGGGAAGGTCCGGGACCTCCTGTTTTACATGCCCTCCGAAGCATGGCCAGAAAATGTAGCCAGTGTGGGACTCGAACCAACAACCTTTCGGGTGAAAGTCAGAGTCCGTACCACTACGCTACATGTCTTAGCTACATGTGAATAGGTGAAGGAATGGGCCCCACGACGAAAACCCAGTAGCCCTATTATGGCGATTTGCGATTAACATAATATCGGGGTTTATATAATACCGGGATTTATTTTTTAATACCAAGTCACGTGTCGTTGTTAAAGGACGCGCGGGAAATTCAAATTAATAATTTATTGGAATAAAAGAGAATGGTTGCATTGTTTTTTAATTGAAGGAAATACTAATAAACATTAAATGTACAGGTAGAATTAGGAAATATAATAAGAATTTTAATTAATGTGTCTACATCTAAGGGAGAAAAAATTGAAAACTCACCAAAAATATAGCCGAAGATTAATTTATCAATTTGAATTTCCAGCGTATTTTGCACTAATTTGTTTAAAATAATTGAATAAACCCCGGCTGCAAATGGAGTTATCTGGCGAACCGACAGACCCATAGACATACATTTCATAAAAACCAGTTTTTGGGAACCTGGTACCTCAAAACGTGTAAATCCATTGAAATATCGAAATCTAAAATTTCGGCCAATCACAAAGGTTAACTTATAAATAGGAAGGCAAAAATATCGAAAGCTAGTCAACGTTTGTGTGAAAATACGCGAAATATGCAAGTAAGTACAAATACGAAAATGAAAGTCACTCACCACAATTTCCTCTTTCATGGGAGAATTAATAGGCAGCCGAATACAAGAAACATAAAGCAGTGGGCCCACTGATTCTAGAACAACAGTTGAACATTGCGGAGTCAGTCTTGTAAAAGTGTCACTTGGTAATTTAGCGCAATATCTACAAAACAGAAACAAATTTAATTTAAAATATAATATTACATGAAAAATACAAAATAATGCTCGAGGTTAGACTCGTTTCCATATTTGGTCAGTCGAGCTAAGGCATGCTACAATGACAATGGTAAGGCGGCTATTCCACTTGTCAATATTCCGTCATTATGCATCAATAATAAGTCTCGACCATTAGTAAAACTTAATTAATAGTAGATAACAAAAATCACATCAATTATTGATGCTCAAATGACGGAATATTGACAAGTGGAATAACCGCCTAGAAGCATGTCTGAAGTTTACGCCGATGGTAGCAGTAAGCCTGAGTGAAGGGTTCAACAGGCGGGAAGGGCTAATTGGAGCTAAATAGCAATGGCGTTGCCAGAATTTTTTTTGGTGGGTCCAGTTTTCATCAATGCATAAAGTTTGCCCGTTTACGATAGGTCTTCGAACGGGGTGGTGTTTCATTTGGCGCTCCCCCCCCCCCCCCCGTATTTTCGTAAAATAGTAGAAAAATAGGAAAGCCGTCCTCATGGACGTACGCATCTTCAAATTAGGGGCATGATCTTAATTTCTCCACCCGAGGGGACGGGGGGGGGGCGGGGGGGGGGGGGGGGGGGGCAGAAGGGAGGGCTCCCCCGGGGAAGGTTTTTGAAACAAATAGGCCTGAAATAACGGATTTTTACGCATTTTGATGTATATACGTCTTGTAACTTATTCTAATAATATGTTAAGCTTTTACAGCCGAAGAATAGTAGACCTACTGCAAGAAAGGGCGGCCCCGGGGTCTCCCCCGAGGGAATTATTTTGAAAAAGAATAGGCCCAAAATAGTGGAATTTACGCACTTGTAAATGCTCATATTTTACATATGAAAAATATTACAGCCAACAAGGGGGGCCCGGGGGCAACCGTGGGGAATGTTTTTTTAAAGAAAGGCCTGAAATAGTTTGTCGGCAAAAAAATTTTTGATTTTGCAGACGATAGCATCATTAACAAAACTGGAAAGAGGGGGGCCGGGGAATTTTTTAAAATAAATATCTGAAATTTTTTCAGATTTGCTAAATTTTTTTTTGGGGGGGGGGTCCGGACCCCGCTGACCCCCCCCCCCCCTCACCATGGCTACGCCACTGCAGTAAATAGAGCTTATAATAAATGGCCCTTGGCATCAAGCAAGTTTTAATTTATATTTTACAACAAAAAAAGCTTTTTACAAGTAGTACAGTTGTAGTAGTTAGTAGTTACAGTAGTGTTCCTGAACCTCATTACCTACTTTGTAATTAATAATGGATTTGTTGGCTTAGCATATCACGTACTGCCAAACTTTGGGGGAAAGCTGTTCTCAACTTACGCTGAGCCCATTCCTAAGAGTGTACAGCCCATAGGAAAGTGGCAGCCCGAAATTTAACACTTTTTATTCTTTATTTGCGTAACTAAACATGATATTAAAGATTTGGCTCATCAAAGTTGTAGAAGACTACTGCATGCATCATATAATAAGGTATTTTTAGTTTTCGAAATTGTAGATTTTTTATGAAATCGATTATACGTGAAAAGTTATTGTTTATAAAATATTTGCATGTTTATGAAAAAACTACAATTTCGAAAATTAAAAATATCTTATAATATGATGCATGAAGTAGTCTTCTACAACTTTGATGAGCCAAATCTTTAATAACATGCTTAGTTAATTAAATAAAAAATTTAAAATATTAAATTTCGAGCTGCCAATTTCCCTTACTCTCTTAAGCGTACACTTGTATGCATTCGCTAATGACTCCACAAAATCGTTCATCTTTCAATTTCCATGTACGCGTTTGCTTTTATGGAAGCAAGCCGTAAACATAGGGGAAAATAAAAAGTATTAAATTTTGGGCTGCCAATTTCCTACGGGCTGTATACTACGTAGAAAATTGGCACACCAAAATGTAATACTTTTAATTTTTTATTTAATTAACTCAGCAAGTTATTAAAAATTTGGCCCGTGTAAGTTGTAGAAGACTACATCGTGCATCATATAATCGGGTATTTTTACTTTTCGGTTTTGTAGTTCTTCCAAAAATCCCAGAATACGCGAAATTTTAGTCCTGTCCTGTCTGTTCTGGTATTTATGGAAGAACTAAGGTACCAAAAATTTAATATTTCCTATTATATGATGCATGAAGTGATCTTCTACAACTTCCATGAGCCAAATCTTTAATGACTTGCTTTGTTAATTAAATAAAAATAATAAAGTCAATAAAAACAACAAATTTTGGGGTGCTCATTTTCTACGTAGCATGTCCTCTTAAATAGAAAGTGTTGGACGTACTTGTTCAATAAAGTAATAGCAGTAGACAGGTTAACTTTTGGCGAAGTTGGCGACATCTCGGGACAAAAAGGTTTAATAAGACTCGTATACATTTCAGCCTCCGTGTTTTCTATGTCTTGTGACTCCTTAAATCCGTTGCTTCGTCGCACTAACATCTACAACACAAATATGGAAAACTATTTTATGTTCTTTTATTTGTTCTTTTTAAAAAGGTTAAATCGCGGTAAAACAATTTAATGAATGTATCCGATTCACCTCTTCATGTCACCTAATAGGTACTTACGACACGTCTCCGATCGCAAGGTGAGTAGACTCGTACAAGTACAAGCACGCTACCACCTTGCCACCGAAGTCGCATAAAATGTATCAAGGGTCCACACTATCGGGTGGTAAAATTACTATAACTAATATACTAACGTGTAAATATGAAAACAAAAAAACCAATGGTAGCGTTTTGTACCGGTTTTGTAGGCTCAAACGGTTAAAAACACTCATTTTTACGCTTTTGCATTTTTCTGTTACACCTAACATATCAACGATAGTTAAATTGAAATATTTGTATATAATAAACTACATTCAGACTGAATATCAGTCATACCTTCTATTCACGTAGTGTAATTATCAAATATCTCAAGAAATATAAATCGTAGAGTCGCTAAAAATATCAGGACAAAGAGAAGACATTTTTCTGAACATTCTGATTCATGATATGTGCCTCTTCCTAGCACAGCTTGACCACCATTATTGAATTTGATTTGTACAAAAACAATTGGTGTCGTAGTCCCGAGGAAGGAGTTCAAGAACTGCGGCTAATTGGTGTTAGTGAAGGCCATTTGTCAGTTCAGTTCAGTCGCTCACAGAAGACGGCCATGCAGATTCAGCAATCAGTGACACCGTGTGACATTGTGTACCGTGACAGGTCAGTTGAATCAGTGCATTAGCCTATTTGTGTTAAAGACCATTTAAGACTATCATGAATACCCCTTGCTTGTGCAACTCAAATAGTCAAGCTCATGAATCTTGCCGCTTGTGGGCTCGAAACCCAAATTGGGGTCGCCCGGCATGCGCGGCGGAGTTGTCGCCTTCTGTTGACCGGACGGCTAAGACCGGCTGCTCCAGAGAGGTGAGAGCTTTAAAAGGGGAAATCTCTCGATTGTCATCGCACATCGCAGCTTACGGATGCCCTTAAGGGCTTGGATATAGCAGCGGAGACAGAAGTTCGACTCAGGGCTGACATTACAATGCCGAACTTCTATCGGCAAAGTCTTGCAACACCCCTTTCTAGAAAGAAGAACAAAATCCCTCCTCAGAAACACCTTTTAGCGGATGAGCAGGGAATGAGGCTCGCACCATTACTTGCTGACCAGTTAAAGTCCAGGGAAGTTTTTAGCGTAATTCGCCATGGAGCTCCCTAGGAGGCTCTAACTTCGGGGCTTGTGAAGTTGGCGTCGGATATGAGGTTGGGTAAGAATGATGACACAATCATTCTCGGGGGGGGGGGGGGGGGGGGGGTGACTTTGCTGGTGCAAAAACCGACAGCCGCCACCCCTGGCCAAGGTATTACAAAATATAGCACCTGCGACTAAAATGACCAAAGGGTGACCATGCTGAAGGTGCCTTGGCGGCCTAACTTGCCACCCTTAGTGCGCAAAAGTAAAATTGCATTCAACCATAAATTAACCAAGGGGGGGGGGGCGAAAGTTCTGTTCTTGTCATGTACCTGAAGCTACAGAAATGGCATCTAGGCGGTTTTAGGTGCCTTTTCCGAGCAAGGCAAAATGAAGGCTGTCAATGTAGTTATAAATAGTTTGACAGTAGGCATACTGCCACCCCAAAAGATCCATGGAGGGAAAAATGTTAATCAGAGCCAAAACGCGCCCACCACATCCAGGCCAGGTCGGGTAAAGCTAACAAATCTAGAGACATGCAAAAATCTGCAGAGTTTCTTTCTCGATGGCTTGAAACCAATTACCGCCAAAAAGCCAAAAACGTTCCTTCAATGTTGGCTGGCTACATATAAGAGTGCCACTGTTCAGCCCAAGACAGTTTTGTTTAGAATAAATGGCGCCACTGGCCAAAACCGCCCATTGCACAGCACTACTCTACATTTAAACGTTGGCTGCATTAGAAAGAAGCTACCCTTAGTAGAACTATTTCTGGAAGAATGCACCTTTGCTTGTATCTCAGAGGTTTTTTGTAACAGTTGATGAGTTCAACAGCCTCCACTTAAATGGCTACACGCGAGTAAGTGGAGCGCAAAGGTTGAACAATTGGGGTGGAGTTGCGATTTTCGTACGAAATGACTACCCTTCCGAAGTAGAAGAAATAAAAGACATTACGGGCCTCAGCATAGCACCGCATTGCGAGGTCACGGCTATCGTAACTTTAAAACATTTATTAGTTTGTTTTTACCGCTCACCTAATGGTGACGTAAGAACATATTTTGATGTTTTGCAAGATACACTGGAACTGGTCTGCAGTAGGCCTAATCAGTTCTCATCAATCACTATAGTAGTTGATATGAATCTTAACCTTGCTCAAATTGCGAAAAACAACACGGACTATTTAAACTTAATGCACTCTTATGGGTTCAAGAATGTAGTTCATTCACCTACAAGATTAAATGCATTGATTGATCATGTTTTTGTAAACTATGAGGTAACTGAACCAGTGGATGTATTTGATCCTTTCATTGGCGAGCATACTGCTCAGCTGATCACGATTGCGATTCAGCCTAGCCTAAATCAAGGTCGCTACCAATACGTTCGCAAGCCTACCTGGCAGTCTCAGTGACTATTAGTAACTATTTAAACAGCTAAGTGAAAGGCAACACGGCTTTAGAAAAGGTTTCTCGACGGCAACAGCTCTTCTTTACAAGAGTGGGAGAAATATCGGGCCGTGAAACCCGGCGGGCCGATATCGACTTCCACATTCCCCGAACCTGAAGGCATGGCACCGACAATTTTATTCTAATAAAGGGAAGGTTGCTGTTCAACCAGTTACCGGACCACATTAAGAGATTGCGTTCGGAGGCTAGGGAGTTCAGGCGAATATTACACACTTACCTGGTGGAGGGTGTGTTTTATTCGCTTGATTAGTTTCTGGGGAATGCGTAAAATAATTTTGGCCAATTGCTTCTTACAATGGACTAATTTTATTTAGTTTTGTAAATTTGTATCTTTATTTTTTATTGTTGTTAGTTATTTAATTTAAATGTTAGATTTTAAGTGTTTTTAGTTTAGTTATAATTGTATTGTATTGCATTGTACTGTGTGTTTCAATATAATTATTCATTCATTCATTCATTCATATATCGAAATGAAAGAGCAGTATTTTTACTAATTTAACGACTTTACGATCGATAATTCCGTGACTTTGTACAAAACACACGCAATGGAGGTACTCCTATTTGCTCTTAACTACTGTACACTAATAAAACGTACCTAAGTAATAGATAATAGGGGTCTTCACAGTACTGGTGTTATCGAGTTATAGACTTAGATGTGCTATCCAAGTTAACAGACAATCGTCAGTGGACCTCGGGAGTGAGTTATCATGCTATATCGAAAACATTTATCAGGGTAAACGACGTGGTAGTAGTCAGACGTTCGTGGCACGGTTTTGAAGAAAGAACTCTATTCTAGTGCCACATTTGTTTATATTTTTTGTTCAATTTGGTAATTACAATTTTTAGTATTTACGGTAATTGCTTGCGACATAATAGATAATACAAATAAATTTAAATTCTACAAAATTTTAAACGCGTGTTTCAAATCAATCGACAAAATCAAAGATGGCGGCGGTCAAACCTGAGCTATCGATCGCAGCGCTAGCTAAATAGTAAATAACACAGTTCACCGACTTGGAAGTGCGTTTAGGATAGCACGCTGGTTAGCTTGGTTATCGGGTTAACTTAACTTGATATAACGCACTTAACTAGGTATAACTCGATAACACCAACACTGTGAAGCCCCTAGTACTAATCACCAACCTTTTCAATTTCATGGTAACGAGCTATTTCATGGACCTTTTCACCGATCTCCTTATTCGGTACCAACAGCAAATGTAACGATTCTTGGCCTCTAGCCCGACACTTGCCCAATTCGTACGAACGGAAACTGGCGGGCAAATCGAATCTCACGACAAGATTGCATTTCGGTAAATCGATTCCGGTCTCCAGGAAACTTGTACCAATAAGCAAATTACAGTCTCGCATCCGGAAATTTTTTAACACTAATTCTTGAGTCCTGTAGGATCTTTCGAGACCTTGCGGATCATCCAAATGATTGGTAGGTCTTATCGTGTAGCAGGCACGTATATAACTGGCATTGGTGTAATTTTTGAGATCCTGGAAAATACAAAATAAAATTATAGTGAGGGAAAAAATAGTTTGTTGATCTCTTTTTAAAGGAATAAGCAGGAGAGGTATTTATCTTAAGCTTGAAACCCTATGTGATTTTTGTTTAAAGGAGACTATTATGTAGATACACGCCTAAGAATAAGGTACATGATAAATGCTTAGTATAAGCTTGCCCTTAAGCTAAGGAATTTTTGAAATCATAAAAATATTCTGCTCGTCAACGTTCATCAAATGACTAGAATGTATGAATTAGAAATGAAGTGATGAGAAGAGAATTCGGGTTGGAAGAACCACGTTGTTTTGCATTAAACCATTTTCTCCCATGATAAATTTCTCAGCGAATCACTGGCGTTCTAATCGTACGTGTGTGCCGGGGCTAAATTTAGGGTAGGGACTTACGCAGAATAACTGAAAAATAACATTGGCATGTAGATCATCATTGACTAGAATGAGGCCGCATAGAGCATGAGGTGAATCGTTCAAGTGGCGAGCTTGATTATCTCCCGCCCTTCTTTTGGTAAGTTTTAATTTCTGAAAAATATTTTTTTTATTAATTCCAATTCGTCACCGGACACAAAAAGTAATAATAATAATAATAATTCTTTATTTTTCTGAATTTATACACATTTTTTCCATAATAAGGGCGCGTTGGTAAACACCCAATGCCCTACCTAATTTATCCTACGTGTGAAAAACAACATACAAAAAACAAAGCATCTACTTATGTGAGTCTAGCTGCAATTTCATAAAATCAGGTGCAAAATTTCTAATTGATTTTTGATGAATCAGCAGGCCCGAAGTAGGTCAAGCCATTCAGAGGCGCACTACTGCCAACGGCGTAAACTTCATGCCAATATAGATACTACATTTTTTATGAACTTATTTATATTGTACTACATGATGCGGCTTCATTTATTATTATTATCATTTACTATTTGTTTATTTATTTACCTGTTCCTCCGTTATAAATGGCGGATCGTCGAGACGCCTCGAAGTTTGAACAATAGAATGGCAGACTACACATGCATCGCTGGTATCATCGTCGAATACAGAAAATTGTTGCACAACCTCGAACAATCGGATGAGTTTCGGCGCACAAAACTTGAAAATTCTATCGGTTTGCGGGATTGCTTCAAAAAATTGTTCAAAAATAGCCCTTATTTTTACTAGCGTAGTTGTTATCAAGCCAAGTAACAGGTAATGCCGCTCGTAAGGTGTTCCTATTTTTAAATTCTCAACTTTACGCAGTAAGGCATATGCCGCCTTATCCGCAGCCCAAGGCCCTAGAAAATGAAAGACAAAGTCACACACATGGGGAAGGAAAGAGGCGTGGCCTAGCCGCAACCTAATGGTTGAAGTTTGGACCCTTCTAGGTACTGCATTTTATATATGAAACACATTGCTTATTTCCATACAATTATAATGCAAAATCTAAGAAACTTCGTTAAGAGGATATGCTACGTAGAAAAATAGCACCCCAAAATTTGTTGCTTTTATTGACATTTTATTTTTTATGTAATTAACAAAGCATGTCATTAAAAGTTTGGCTCATGGAAGTTGTAGAAGACTGCTTCACGCATCATGTAATAGGAAATATTAAATTTTTGGTACCTTAGTTCTTTCATAAATACCAGAACGGACTAAAATTATGCGTATTCTGGGATTTTTGGAAGAACTACAAAACCAAAAAGTAAAAATACCAGATTATATGATGCACGAAGTAGTCTTCTACAACTTCCATGAGCCAAATCTTTAATGACTTGCTTTGTTAATTAAATAAAAAATAAAAAGTGTATAAAAACAACAAATTCTGGGGTGCTCATTTTCTACATAGCATGTCCTCTTAACTTTAACTCTAGGCCCGCTGTAATTTGAATTAATAAATAATAATAAATATTATAATAAGCGGAAAAACTCCATTTTTGACAAAGTTGCTACAAGTGGAATAATAACGGTACATATGGTATTATAACGCATGTTGTAAGGCTTTCCTTAGTTTAGTGATTCATGGAATATATCTATGTCAATCTTCTGGTTATGAATATTACACCTGGTTATCACATTCCATTGAGACCGAGTTCTTGTGGGAAGTTAGTTCTGTACAAATTCATACAAACTTGCACTTTTGTGCCGGGTGTTTGAAGGGACATGGATATTAATATGCACTAGGAGGGAAGAACATTGAAACTTATTTGATAGGATGTTATAAACAGCAATAACATCATACATGTTTCTCCTGTCAGTCAGTGCGCTGATTTTAAAAAATTAGAATTAGAATTAGAGCGGAGTCATTAAAAAAAAAATGGGTCCCACCAAGTGGACTCGAAAATTTTAAAAAACTTGTGAAATTAGGTCTTCTGCCTTAGCGCTGTAAAATATTGATGGGGCGCGTTATTTTTTACATTGAAACTTCCTGATTGAGCAGTGAACCCCATAGCTGGCGGGAGGGGGGCATGTAAACTTACCAAGGTTGTCAAGTACTCCTTCAAACTGGTCGAGTATACGAAGAGGAAGTACTTGTGGCATTGGTAACTCGATTCCATCTACAAATTCCCCATAAATTTCTTCGAGGTCAAAGCAGTGGTCGTTTAGGAAATATCTACAATCTTCAACTATGTCTCGGACCTGTTGACCAAGTAATATTTCCCATAAATATATGTTCCGTTGCTTAAACGTCAGCAGCAGCTCGGTTTCTGTATCTATTCACCTCGACCTCAGTGTTATGGACACAATCTCCAGGATATGCGCAGCATTCGTCTTTAAGCCCACATTTTAAATGCACTAACTGTGATTCTGTTTATTTAGAGGAAATCGATTGAGACGTTTATCAGAAAACAAGTTTTAGTCGTTTTTTGGAGGGTAAAACCCCCCAGAATTGAGTTAGCCCAGAAAAAACAAAATGGTCCGGAGACATGATTTTTGTGAACCTACATGCCGAATTTCCTCAAAATCCACATAGTAGTTTGCCCATAATTCGACAAACAGATATAAAAGCAGACATTTCGTAAAAGCCACTATTTGTGGTTCCTGGGACCTGAAAACGTGTAAATCAACTAAAATCTCGAAATCGAACCTTACCTTATCGAAAGCTTGCCTTAAAATATGTATAAACGGAAAGCAAAAGCTAAAGCTAAATGCAAGTTTTAACCCGATTCTCCACTTTTTTACCTCTTTATCGACGTTGGAGAATTCTAATGGTTTCCATGTGACGTCATATTCTAGGAGGAACTCGGCCGGTCGGACACCACATTTGAGAGCAGTAACTACTTCGGAAGATGTATCTACTTGACATTTTAAACTCGACTCCAATGCTTCAATGTCCGTTTCTAGTTCCCATGGCTTTTCTACGGCATCCAGGATGGAGCCAGCTAAAGCAAGTAACTTTGGAGAGCTGGTAAAAGATCGAAATGCATCCGAAATCTAAAATTAAGATCGCGTAGGTGGTTGGATTAGTATAAAAAAACGTACAGACTCATTTTTTTATAAATCATACATCTTGATAATAAATTTAGTAGCAAATCAGCTTCACGTGATCACTAAATAAAATTTGGAATCCATCGTGGGTATCTAATTCATCTGAATCTTTCTTTACTCTCGAAAATACATCGCGCCGGTGTAGATAGGCTGCCATTATCACGTATTTAGCTTATAAAGAATGCCTTCCTAAAAAAGGGTACCTATCCAAAAAAACCTCTTAGAAAATAGGAAAGACTTCCGTATAAAGCTCCACAAATTAACGACGTCAAATCTTAATATTTTGATTGTCTGGCGCAGACAGAACAAATATTTACTGGCGCAGACGTTTTCTGATTGGTTTGATGCATTCATTTTCCCATACGAATTTGTCTATTTATATAACTTACACTTACCAAGCTGTACGATGTTTGTTTAAATGCAGCCTCACAACCATGACATAAAATTAAACTTATTTGAGATACAGGTATAGTTTGCGCTGAGAGGATGTCATGGTTGTGTGTAGTTACAATAACTTGTGATTTTTCCAAAGATATAGTCGCCTGATGGTTTTCTGCAGTCAAAGCTTCAACCACATCACAGCTTGTAAGCCGGCGTAATGTTCCTACCAGGCGAACAGCAGCCGGTATAGAGTTAGCAATGTAAATTACATAATTATTGTCGTTTTGGTGATTAATTACGTGCTCTATTAGCTTACAACAGATAAAGCCATTGCCCGACCCACCGGTAACACACAGGTTCTTCTTCCAGGACGCTTCTAGTAACTCTACCTGGGGCTCCTTCGGGGTGAAGGCTTTAGTGTGAACAAGATCTGCATAATGGTATGCCATAGTGATGTCAGTTAAAGTTATTCCAATTAAATAGTTAAACAAAATTTTCACAACTATTCATGTCAATACACATCATGCTAAATTATAAATAAATAATTAAAATTACAAAAAGTATCATTATCACAGTTTCGCATGGAACTATTTATTTTTATTTTGGCATTTTGTAAAATGGCCGCTGTGGCGGTTTCGCACTTAAGTTGTCGGCTTGTCGCAGTTATGCAAGAAAAATTACGCCAATGTTCAAACTTTGACACTAGAAAGAAACTCCCTACTTTTTACTTTTAGTCATCTAGGTTTTTATAATATTTTGATTTCCTAGGAAATATTCCTTTATATTGAAACTACTTACCTAAAATGAATGCATTTTAAATGAGAAAACAAGCATGGTTAAAAAGAATACATAAAATTGAAATGATTTTACGAACCCTTCGGCCCTTCCATATGAATGATAAGGCCCGGAACACAGAAGATATTTTACAACGCATATTCATCTATTAGCATGCTGGCAACAGCGCGTCAGCAACCGCATCCATGACACTGACAGACGGCTTAGTGCACCTGACTTAAAACACAAGCAACACGCTCTTGCTGGTGCTCTAACAAATCCTTTAATTTTATTGAACCCAATATCATCTTGACTTGTTGTAGCTAACATAGCTTACCGAGTCCTGGAATTCGACTGACTTCACTTGACACTTAGCAAGTAACTTGCCTATGTTTCTATCAGATGCGCATGCGTGCTCAGTAAAGTTGGTATACTACAATGCTCCCCTCCAGAACAGTCCCATGGGGAAATGTTCAATTTTCGCGACCCTTGTATCATAGGCTTACCTACTAAAAAATAACACCCACTATATTTTACACCACACTCTTGTCACGTGGCGTCTAAAGAATGTGTGATCACTTCTACGTTATAGATTCAGTCTCTCGCGAGGTTTAATCTGCCGACGCACACTGCGCTGAGTTATCTAAGGCGGCTATTCCACCGACTAATTTGCTTCACTAATTGTGGTAGCAGACATCATTAATAAGTCTCTACCATATTATAACTTAATTTATAATGGATAAGTTAAGCATCTACATAATAGTCTCCTTAAAACAAAACAAACAAAAAATCTCAAAACACAAGTGAAGCAAATTGGCCGGTGGAATAGCCGCCTTAGGGGACGAAGGTGGAGGTTGGGCAGTTACAGGTAACTAAAATTCCTCAGATATACTGTATGTCCCTATATGGTCAGCAAAGTTCATCACATGAGCACTTGATATATAGGCCTACACAGCACTCTTAATTACGACAAATACATTTACTCTAGGAAAACGGAGTGAATTACTAACAGTGCTCTATTTAAGAAATAATCATTGTTGGACTAGAAAACAGTAGAATTATTTTCTAATCTGTAACTTAACTGTAACATACAGGAGGAAGTAATACCGAATCTAATTTTACAATTTATAAATTTTTGTTTCTGTACAATGTACTGTTTTGTACAATAAAAATACATTATTATTATTACAGTAGGCCTATAACAAATTAAAGAGATCTTTAACCATGTCGCTATGAAACCTTATTTGATAGCTATACACTTACACAATTTAACCTATGTAGTAAAATAAAAAGATAACTGACTAGACTCGTCATCACCGATACTAATGCCGAAAGAACCAAACATTTAAATTTCAAAAAGTGGTAAAGCTTAGAAAAATGGCACTATAAACACGGTAATGAATTCTGAATTCAGTTATGCAGAAAGGCGGTACCCCGATGTTCCAAAGCATAGCGGTGCACTAGTATTCCTCACGAAAACTTGCTTAAGCCCGCGTGGACACGGCCTTAACATTGTTAATATTTGCACACTGCATGCGCCCTTCAAATTCTTAGCAACTCATTTTTTATGGAAAAAAATCATGTATATACAAATTTTATTATGAATAATATATAGCTTAAGTTGAAAAAATCGTAACTTAAGTCACTTTAGTAAACGAGTGCCACTACATTTAATCTTAAAAATACATTACCCTGTAGTATACGTTTTGAACATACGAGGCTTGATCGATAAGTCCGTAGAAAATTCGAGAGATAGCGCCGCTGGCTGCGGCCGTTGATCTGATCCTTTTAGTTCCACAGCAGCCTGATTGTAACTCAGTACAAGGTTTTACTTGCTACTATCAACTTTTTGGCAGTTAGTGATATTTACAGGTCAGTGAGTTGTAGCTTATTTTAAACAATGTACGAAACAAATAGCACTAATAGCAGTCAAAACAGTGGGTAGGAAGTGATGAGCATGCCCAAAATCTGTCCGGTTAACAGCCAAGGTCATGACGTCAATTTTCTGGAATGCAAGGGGCGTAATTCTTAGGCGCAAATTCCACCAACCTCGATAGTTATAGTGATATTGACGTATTAGCAGACATT
This sequence comes from Psococerastis gibbosa, assembly GCA_963971405.1. Classification (NCBI taxonomy): domain Eukaryota; kingdom Metazoa; phylum Arthropoda; class Insecta; order Psocodea; family Psocidae; genus Psococerastis; species Psococerastis gibbosa. The sequence goes on from OZ020490.1 coordinate 11,047,895, forward strand.
TTTAGACTGTCTTTAATGTCTGCTACCACGTCAATATCACTATCAAGGTCAGTGGAATTCGCGCCTAATGGATTACATGGAAAACAGACACTGGAGCCTACTACGCAACTCTGTTTGAACGCCTCAAAGCCAAAATACCTACTGCACGCCCGTATTGGCAAAGACAAAATTCTTTTTCACCATGACAATGCGCCGGCCCAATTTTTAGCATTGGTAGCCTCACAAATTCAGGAATTAACAGTATAGAGCCCGTAGGGAATTGCCAGCCCGAAATTTAATACATTTTATTTTTGAAGTGAAAACTTCTTTAGCAGCGTTGAGCACTTTTGATGAGGGATAAAAAGGAAAATTGGGATGAAAGGAATTGCAATGTAAGAAGACTACGCATCTAGGGTGTGTTAAATAATAAACGAAAAAATAGCGATGTGAGGAATTGCAATGTAAGAAGACGCATCTGGGGTGGGTTCAATGATAAACGATAAACTGATTAACGTAAGAAGACCTAGCTTGACTATGGACACTATACACAAACTGCACAGCAATTTGTATGTAGAACAAAATGATTAACATGATTAACGTAAGTAGACCTGTTTTTACCATGCATACTATGCCCAAAATACACTCCAATTTAAAACACAGCAAAGCCGGCCCGCCGTCTCGTTCTCTCGCGAGTATATCCCTTCACTTTTTCTGAATCTGTGCTTGTCGGCCTCTCTTACGGTTTCAAACCGAACAAAACCGTGGCCTTTAGATCTGCCATCCTCATATAAAGCTACATTACAAAAAAGGATATTTCCGTAGGGTCGGATTATTTCATACAACTGTTTGTCGTTAACTCCGGCCAGTTTCCTAACGTATAAGTTGGCCTCAGGTGGTCCCCTTTTTTGGCATTGACCATAAATTCTGGGGGCCCATTCTTCTTCTTCAAGTTACAGCCGGATGATGGCTGGTTGGCAGTAACATATTGCAGCGATGTCTCCAGTCTCCGCGATTTTGACATGCCCTCTTCAGCTCCACATAGGACGTTATCCCCAAATCATGTTTAACTTGTTGGAGATATTCGTTTCGTGGCCGTCCCCGTCGATTTACGCCTTTCATGGTCCCTTCAACGACGCAGCTGACTATGTTATCATGCCGAAGCAGGTGTCCGATCCAGCGTGCCCTCCTAGTGGATATGGATGCAATAAGGGTCCTTTCTTCATTTATTTGGGTTAGGACTTCCTCATTAGTTACATGGTCTTGCCAAGGTTTTCTCAAAATGCGGCGATAACACCACAATTTTATTATACCATTCATATACACCCATTATATTATCTATTTGTTCTTAATGCTGTTTGACTTCAATGTTTATGTTTTCACTTCTGTCGGCACTCCCGGAGTTTTTTTTTTCATAAACATGATAATACTTTATAAACAATAACTTTTTACATTAAATAGATACCTACTATGAAAAAACTATAATTTATATTTACAATATAAATGAGCCAAATCTTTAATAACTTGCTTAGTTGATTAAATAAAAAATAAAAAGTATTAAATTTCGGGCTGCCAATTTCCTACGGGATGTACACTCCTAAGGTACGAGCTTCTACCCCACCCACCATATTTATTATTCACCAAACCTGGCACCCTCTTATTATGTGTTGTCCCCAAATTTGAAGAAATGGCTGGGGGCAAGAGATTTGGCTCAAATGATGACGTCATACGAGAGAGAAACACCTACTTTGCAAGCCTCAGCCATGATTACTTTCTCGGTGGCATTGAAAAGTTTGAGGAAAGATGGATCTATTGAACTTTGAGCTAAGCGCACTCTGTGGTTGTTTGGTTCTTTTTGTTTACTTTTATTTTACGTCATTCCAAGATGGCTACTAAGTAAATACAGTTCAGTTTCTCATGATGTATTTATTTAATTATTGGAATAGGTTATGGTGCCCAGCATGTTTTTATAACACAAAAGTGCGCAAATTATAGATTCAGGATGGATCTAAAAGTAAACATTCAGAAGTTGGACGGTGCTTCGGCATGGAGACGGTGGAAGCGTCAGATGGAACTAATGTTCAAGCATCATGGAGTGGCCGACGTGGTAAATGGATCAACCACGAGGCCGAGTCCTCCCATGAAAGGTGCCGACCCCGATGACTTTTCTAATTTTGTAATTGCTAATACTAATTTTGAAAAGTTGGATGCACTAGCGCAAGTATTGATTGTCAGTAGCCTAGATGACGCCCATGTAGAATTGACGGCTACTTGTGACTCAGGTAATGACATTTTTAAGAAACTGCTTAGTGTTTATGAACATTCCTCAAGCCAGAGGTTAGACAGAAACCTAGAACTGTTCTTTTCGGCAAAAATTGGTGAGGATGAGGAACTAGTTAAATTCATTTCGAGAATGCAACTGATGTTTCATGAAATAAATGAAGAACTTGTTAAGCACAATGCAAGCGAGTTACCGTGCATAGTTTTAATGTCCCGTGTAATAACTTTATTGCCGAACGAATATTTTGAGTTCAAGTCAGTGTGGGAAAGCATTCCTATGAAAGACAGAAGCATTGATTTATTAACTGAGAGGTTACGTTTAATTGAGGGAAGACTGCCTAGTCGCCGAAGTGCTGAAAGCTCAGCTTTAACTGTGAGGTCAAGGTATGAATCAAGACCCAGGGACCGAGCAAAGAATATAATCTGTTTTTCTTGCTCCGAGAGGGGGCATTATGCCAGCCAGTGTCCAACAAAAGACAAAAATGTAAGGACGGAATCTAATGGAGACAATCGTTACAATAAGCCTAAGGATAACGATAAGTCTGGAAATTTTTTGTGCACTGCATTCCTCATGGCAAGTAACAGCGATAGGTTTGTCGCAGATTCAGGTGCAAGTCATCACATGATTCAGAACAAAGATTGGTTCCAGACTTATACCCCATTTAAGGAGCCAGTGACGGTGATTGTTGGGAATGGTGAAGGCGTAAAAGCTCTTGGTGAAGGAACTGTACGGGTCAAATCTATGGGTAATATCGCGCGCAAGAAGACATTGCAGCAAGTATGGCTCGTTCCCGAGCTGCACAGGCCGTTATTATCAGTGGGTAAGGTACTGGATAAGGGCTTTAAGTTCAGTGCGGACAAAAACAGCTGTGTCTTCACATTTGACGAAGTTCCCCATTTGTACGGTTGGAGAAAAGGTGGCTTGTATGAAGTGGATATTGAACTTCTTAGTCCAGAAGAAAGGGCAGAGGCACACGTTGCAGCAGGTAACAATATGGAACCACTTCAAGTATGGCACGAACGACTTGCTCACCAGAATAAAGACCATGTACGGCGCTACTTACGTTCACGAGATATCCCATGGAGGTAGGATAAGATATTTTGCGCAGACTGTGTCATGGGAAAACAACACCGCTCTACATACCGTACACGAACTGTTCGTTCTGCTGCTCCTGGTGACATAATCAGTGCTGATTTATGTGGACCCATGCCCGAACAGTCATTGGGAAAATCGCGGTACGCAATTGTTTTTAAGGACAATTTTTCAAAGTTTCGAAGGGTATTTTTTGTTGCTGTTAAAAGCGAATTCCCTGAATGCCTGAAGATATTCCTAGCTGAGGCAGAAAATGCGGGAAATCGCATTAAAGAATTTATGAGTGATGGTGGCAAGGAAATAGACAATAATGAATGTCGTAAGCTATTGCGAGAAAAAGGTATTGCTATTCGTACTTCAATGCCATATGCTCACGAACAAATGGGTGCTGTCGAACGTGAAAATAGAACTCTAGTTGAAAGTGCCAGAACCATGCTCGCTAACAAAGATCTTCCGAGGTCATTATGGGCTGAAGCTTTGAACCTTGCTTGCCACGTAATAAACAGAAGTGGACCGACGCCAGTTAAAGGAAAAACCCCCTACGAAATTTGGTTTAATAAGGACCCACCTGCAATAAAACATTTTCGTTCTTTTGGGGAAGTGTGTTATGTACACATTCCTAAAGAAAAACGCAACAAGTGGTCACAGAAGTCTGAAAAGGGTGTTTTCGTTGGTTATTGTGGCGAACACGATGGATACCGTGTATTTAACCGAAAAACAGTTGTTCGTAGTAAAGATGTTATTTTTGCACCGTATGGCGAAAACTCCGATAAACCGAAAACTCCTCTCTATGAAGTAGAGAATAAACCAAATTCCGATTCGGGTCCTAAACTTGATATTAAACAACACACCTCCGCCGAAGAGGGATTATCACCACCTGAAGTCGACGAAGTTGAAGACGATTCAGACTCATCGAACACCATTGAGGCTGAAGAGAGGTCAAATAGCGTTGAATCCAGCTTTGCAGGGCGTTCTATTAGAACTCGAAAACTACCAGCTCGTTTGAACGACTACGTTTTACTTGCAGACTGCCCGCATACATATACCGATGCCATGCAAGGTGAAGAAAAAGCTAGTTGGAAGGCAGCAATGGACCAAGAAATGCAGTCAATGTATGAGAATGAAGTATTTGAAATGACTGAAAAGCCTGATAACAAGAAAATAATTCAGTGCCGTTGGGTTTTACGGAAAAAGTTCAATGCAGAAGGAGAAGCGGAAATGTTCAAGGCTAGACTTGTCGCTAAAGGATATGCACAGAAAGCCGGAATTGACTTTGAAGAAACATTTTCTCCAGTGGCTCGACTTGAAACAGTTCGATCAGTAATTGCGGTTGCAGCTGCAGAGGGACTGAAGATGAAGCAGTTTGATATTAAGACCGCTTTCTTGTACGCTAATATCAAAGAAGACGTCTATGTTCAGCAGCCTGAAGGGTATGATGATGGCAGTGGACGGGTGTGGAAGCTTAAGAAAAGCCTATATGGTTTAAAGCAAAGTCCTCGAGCGTGGAATGAGCATTTTATCGAGTTCATGAAGAAATTTGGTTTTATAGTGAGTGTTTCTGACCCCTGTCTATTTGTCCGAAAAATAAATGGACGTAAACTCTTTGTACTGTGCTATGTCGATGATGGACTTTGCGTTAGTTCAGATGAAAGCGATATAAATGCATTTATTGAAGCACTCACTACTGAGTTTAAAGCAAAAGTGTCTGAGCCTAACTGTTATTTGGGTATTTCTATTGTTCAAGAAAAGGATGGGTCTATCTCCTTAAACCAAAAGTCATATGTTCTGAAGATTCTCGAGAAGTTCAACATGGCGGAGTCGAATGCCGTTTCATCTCCCATAGCAGCAACAAGACCTGAAGTTACGGACAATAAGCCACTGTCTGCAAAAGTTCCATATCGTGAGGCTCTTGGGAGCTTAATGTTCTTAATGACATCAACAAGACCGGATTTGGCGTTGGCTGTAAGCATGTGTGCCCAGCACATGGAACATCCCACCACTCAAGATTGGACGAATGTAAAAAGAATATTTCGATACTTGAAAGGGACAGTTAACTACCGTCTTATGTACAAAAAAGGACTGAGTGATGTCCTACAAGGGTATTGCGACGCAGATTTCGCAGGAGATGAAGCAACAAGAAAATCACGTTCAGGAGTTGTTTGCTTGTATGCCGGTGGAGCAATCAGCTGGATGAGTCAGAAGCAACAAAGTGTTTCATTATCAACCACGGAAGCCGAATATATTGCTGCAAGCGAGGCGGCAAAACAAATGGTGTGGCTCAAACAGTTATTTGAAGAACTTTCCGTTCGTACAATATGTACTATTTTTTGTGACAATCTGGGAGCCGTGAAGTTATCAAAAAACCCTGAATTCCACAAACGAACAAAGCATGTGGAAGTTAGGTACCACTATGTAAGACAAATGGTCAAACAAGGCGTATTCGACATCGAACATGTACCAGGAAATAAACAGATCGCAGATGTCTTCACTAAGAGAGTAACGGACTGTGCTAAGGTTGAAAGTTTCTATAGGATGATGGGACTGTGCGCTTAGGAGGGACTATTGAACTTTGAGCTAAGCGCACTCTGTAGTTGTTTGGTTCTTTTTGTTTACTTTTATTTTACGTCATTCCAAGATGGCTACTAAGTAAATACAGTTCAGTTTCTCATGATGTATTTATTTAATTATTGGAATAGGATCAGATATATATTAATCGACAAGGGAACTATGTTGAAAAATAGTAGTTTTTTTTTATGCATGGTAACTGTTAAATGTTTCCAGGGACTTGTCGATCAAGCATAGTAGTGTGGTACCTATTCAGTCATATTTATAACCTAATTAATGAACAACAGTAACCTATTGGCAGCATGCAATGACTGGTAGGAACATATACAGCCTTAAGGTAGAAACAACTTTGAGCAAGTCTCAGAGCTTAAAAGGAGAACAGTAGTCATAGCACTTTTATATTTACTTTGAAAATGAGAACACTAGCCGTATGTAAAAACAGGTGACACACAATGTCATTATATGTTCCTACTGTTGATATATGTAAGGTGATAGTGTTTACATAATGCTAGTGTCATAAACGTTCATGACAACTGTAGGTATGAATATTGAATCAACTACATCCAATCACGAGTCAGATAGGAAAGTTGCAGAGCTCAAGGAAAAAAACTAAAATCATCTACAATATTAAATAAGAAATAGAAATTTGTGGAAAAACGTGTGTCATGTTCAGGAGGTCTACCCGTAAATGAATGGATAATGGAAGCGCTTAATCATTGTTTGCTTACACAGACTGTGCGTCATAGCGAAACAACATATAGATATATACAGTATTTACACACAATTGAAGACACTTTTCACATTTGACATTTCTTTTCAGTGGTAAACCGATTATGAGTCTGCAAATGCATACGACAAAAACTGATCCGTTTTAAGCCCTTTCATACAATGCCCACATATGAAGACTTAGCACAATTGAATTTTTCTTTTCCGGGGTTAACCCAAAAAATGACTCCGCAAATTGCATGCGAAGAAACCAAAATTAGAGGATTTAGAAAAAACTTGACCTGGCGGGATTCGGACCCACAATCTACGCCTATCCAGGGCGTCTTAACCACTGCACCACAAGCCCGACAAGTTCAGTGTCTGCTAAATCCTCCACTTATATATGCTCTTTGACTAGATTCGTATTGCTAGACAGGTTAGCCCAGCTAATACCGAACAGGTCTTTGAGCTCACTGCAATTATTCAATATATTGCAGTGTCTTATGATATATAACACTGACACTAATTGACGTAGAACCTGGGTTCAAATCCCGCCAAGTCCAGTTGTTTCTACTGACTTAGTGAGGCGCGATCAGCCCAGGGGGACTTTTGGCCGCTCTAACGACTTCCCTCCATCTTTGTCAATCCTCAGCAGCCACTGTCCAAACTGCTGCCTCGACGCCAACTCGATGGAGGTCCTCCTGGAACTGTTCTTCGCCTAGGTCTTCCCCTTGGTCTTCTTCCGAGGGGGATTGCTTCCCACACGGCCTTTGGTGGTCTGTAGTCCGCCATCCGGTGCACATGTCCTATCCATTGTAGCCTTTTTGCTCTAAGATCGTCAATGACGCTGAGGCACTGTAGAGCCGATGAATTTCGGCGTTGCATCGGATTCGCCAGACTCCGTTGATGATTGTACCTCCAAAGATCCTGCGGAGCATTTTATTTTCGAAAACCGAGAGCATTCTCCAGTCCCGATCAGATGATTCGGCACCATATAGAAGTACAGGTTTGACTAGAGTATTGTATAACCGTATTTTTGTAGGCCATGAAAGAAGTCGGGAGTTAAAAAGTTGTCTTGTCTGGAAATATGCCGCATTGGCACTTTTTATTCGGCTTTTGACGTCAGCGCTGGTGTTATTGTCATCAGTTACGATGGAACCGAGATCGGAAATTGCTCACTTGTTCGGATCTGTTTCAGTTTCTTCTAAATCCTCTAATTTTGGTTTTAAAGAGGAGGTTATCTCTTTAACTTAAGTTAGTTTAATGGCAGTGTTATATATCATATAATACTGCAATATAATGAATGCAAAGAAATTGTTACGTTTCAAATACTTTGGAACAATGCTCACAATGCCCACAGAGGGAGAAATTCCTCACATTTTAATAATACTTTCCTACAATTCACACAATATAAGACTTAGTTAACACTTCAAATTTTCTTTTCCGGGGTTAAACCGATAAATGACTCCTAATATACGGTTAACCTATTATTATTTGGGGCATACATTCCATGAGAGCAGAAAACAAGCATTTGCTACAATTTATAAAATTTCCTTTTCCGGGGTTAAACCGATAAATGACTCGCAATATACGGTTAACCTATTATTATTTGGGGCATACATTCCATGAGAGCAGAGAACAAGCATTTGCTACAATTTATAACATCAGTCAAAGTTCCTTCCTCTAAAATTGACTCTTTTATTTCTTCAAATGAACACTCGCATTTACAATTACGGATCGGACGGGAATTAAGTTCACAATTTTTGGCAAAAGAACCCTCACAATTCGAATGAACTTTAATATGGACAATTAGGTGATTTATTTGGGTAAAAGAACGCCGGCATAAAGGACAGATCAAACTTGTACCCAATGAGGTGACATTGCTATTATTCGTAACAACTCCGTTATTATGGCCATCACTGCCGGCTGAGGAATGCGTCATCATATGTAAATATAATAACTTATTCTTAGCGAATTTATTTGAGCATTGTTTACACGCAAAATTTTTTGAGGTAGCAACGTGTTGCTTTACAAAAGAATTACTATTACTCCCTATAACTTCAACCATATTATAAAACATTTGGAAGTGTTGATTTCTAGTATTTTGCGCCTCAGTAGAATGTATTATCTCTGCCGCGGCAGGTGTATCACACAAATAGGGAACATTACCATCAACAGAATCTGACTTGTCTTCATAGTTAATTCCATTAAGCAACTTCATCTTACAGGATTTATTTCTAAATGGAATGGAATTCGATACATTCCCATAGTTAGTTTTCTCATACAACAGCTTATTGCAGTATTTAATATGACCTCTTTTGGGCCTTTTAGAAATGAAAGAATCGTTGTTTATTTCGCTAGTTCCCACTTCATCATCATGGCAAACTTCACTATCCAGTTGATGTGGTTGGTCCAATGTATCCAGGTGATGTGGTTGGTCCAATGTATGCAGTTGTTGTGGTTGGTCCAATGTATGCAGTTGTTGTGGTTGGTCCAATGTATCCAGTTGATGTGGTTGGTCCAATGTATCCAGTTGATGTGGTTGGTCCAATGTATCCAGTTGATGTGGTTGGTCCAACGTATCCAGTTGATGTGGTTGGTCCAACGTATCCAGTTGATGTGGTTGGTCCAACGTATCCACTTGATGTGGTTGGTCCAACGTATCCAGTTGATGTGGTTGGTCCAACGTATCCAGTTGATGTGGTTGGTCCAACGTATCCAGTTGATGTGGTTGGTCCAATGTATCCAGTTGATGTGGTTGGTCCAATGTATCCAGTTGATGTGGTTGGTCCAGTGTATCCAGTTGATGTGGTTGGTCCAATGTATCCAGTTGATGTGGTTGGTCCAATGTATCCAGTTGATGTGGTTGGTCCAATGTATCCCGTAGATGTGGTTCGTCCAATGTATCCAGTTGTAAAAGTTGAAATTGCACGATGGGTCTCGGAATTCTGCTCCGAAAAGGCTTAGTGGCCTTACCGCAATGTATAGCTGTACCTTCGACATCAACACCAACAGTAGCTGAAGATTTGGAGCTATCCTCAACACCACACATGTCTGGTCCGATTCGTGGCACATTACTTTCCATCTAAAAAAATAAAACCATATTTCTTAAGTTTAGTGTCCTTCCTCAATAAATCTGTTTTTTTTTTCTAAACAAAATAAAATTTAAAAAATATCAATTAAATGAATAAATAATGACTTTTTTGTTCTATTACTAAGCCAACCTAGCGGAGTTAGGGCTATAAAGCCCTCTCTTACATTCAAGTAGGAAAGCCTGGGACCGCCTGCTTTACATGCCCTCCGAAGCATGGCCAGAAAATGTAACTAGTGTAGGACTCGAATCAACAACCTTTCGGGTGAAAGCCCGTTCCACTACTCTACATGTCATGACTGTCAATTGCAAAGATATGACTGAGGACTTAGTGAATAAACAGTAAATTTACGCACATTTGAAAATCCCAAGATAAAAAAAAACCTTCCCGATGGAGATTTTTAAAAAAAAAATTCTAATTAACCTAAAGATAGTTAGGCTGCAGCCCAATCAGCTCCCCCCCCCCCCCCCCCCGAAATGAGAAGTTGAAAATTAAATAAATCTAGTATGGGAACATGAAAATGTATTCCTCTGTAAATTATAAACTTCACTCCTGTTCAAATCGTACAACCCCACTATTCCGTCGGGCCTATTTTTTTAGAACTTTTCTCTCGGACCCCCCTGTTGTTCAAAGCAATATGAATAAGCAATCCTTTGCAAGCTTTGTAACATTTATACTTTACTGCTGTTATAATTGCATAAAACCCCCAGGCCCCCCTCTTTAGGTTAAATCAATATTAGGTATTTCTATACAATTTAAACCGCCGTAATTATAAAATTATGATTTAGTCCGCATATTTGCAAAATATTACCTGCTTGTGTCCGCACCAAAGCTAAATCCGCCACTAAACTGACGTTTGATGTGCATATGCTATCATATTATATTAACAAGTAAACCATAACCTCTAAAGAATACATTAATTGTCACAATTTGTAATTTTGTTGTTGTTGGCAATAAAATAATTGAATGGACGCTTGGTTTTAATGTTGCATGCTGTCGCAAAAATAAGGTTTTTCAAAAAACTTACGGGAAGTTTCGGATTGTCTTCTTCTGCTTCTTGGATAGTAGAGTAAGTAGATGTTTCCATTTCTGAAGAGTTCATTTGATGAAGGTATGATGTTGGATTGTCCCCGCCAAGTTCATGAACTTTAGAAGGGAGACAAGTAGTGTTTCTATCATCTCCTTCCACTGTCAAACATGAAAAATACTTAGGTACCGTCAAAGCTAAAATTAAAAAGTATGCGTATACTAGGGTAGGGAGGAGGGAGAGTCAAAGCCAAAATTAAAAAATTGGTTGTCTGTAAGTCGGTTACAAAGTCGGTTTACGGACGATAGCTTGACAACGCACCTCATTGGTCAAGACCAAACACTGCTCAAAGAACGCAACAGGCCCCCCGTCATCTGTTGCACATTGGGCGCGATGCAAATTTATTCTTAAGTACTATACTTGTAAAATATAATCAATATCTGGAAACTGATTGGCAACTGGCTCGAAGATGAATGTTACTTATCACAGTTGTTGTAAAGCTTCTTTCTGATTAACTAAATAACTAACTAAATAATGACACTTCCCGGGGCAGGTTGATTCGGATTTTGTGATGAAAGGATTGGATCCATTTTTTTTCAATTACCAAATACCGCTGCAGTCCGAGACTACTAGATAGGACACAGGATGACATGGATTATAATTATAATACATCTAATATGTATATGATATGAAACTTACGATCACTAATCGTAACCACATCGATCTCAGCTTCAGAATCCTCTTTGGTTGATGCTTTTCGGGAAGAAATGAATTTTCCACCATTGTCCCTAAATGACACACGCTTAATCTGAAAACCAAATTATAAAATTGAACTTTTTGGAGATTCAGTTTCAGTTTTTTCAAGTTTTAATGTTGTAAGTAGAGTATACGCGAAAAAAACGTTTTCTGAAAAACTTACAGGTAGTTCTGGAGCTTCTCCTTCTTGGATCGTAGACGGAGTATATGTTTCCATATCTGCAGAGTTCATTTGAAGGCATGTTGGATTGTCCCCGCCAAGTTCATAAGAATCCTCTGGTAGAGAAGTTGTGTTTATATAATTGCCTTGGTCCACTGTAAAACATGGCGGAAGACCTCCATATTCTAAAAAAATCCAATGTGAAAATACTTAGGGACCGTCAAAGCCAAATTTAAAGAGTATGCGTATACTAGGATAAGATAGGATACGGGTACGGGATGCGATGGGTCATAATTATAATACATGTAATATCGCTCCTTGATTAGCCAACTGTTTGAATTTTTTTTTAAATTTATTACGTCAAAAAAATTATTCTTTCCTCTTTTTCACGTCCAATAGTCGTATCTGAAAGCCTGTAAAAAAATTTGAAATTTTCTCGGCTGTAGTGTAGGAGAAAATAAAGTAAATTAACCGGAAAAAAACGTTGGAACGCTCTCCTGAAAAGTTAGCATTTTGCAGTTAGAACAGTTGGCAAATCAAAGAGCGATGTGTATATGATATGACACTTACGATCACTAGTCGTAACCAGATCGTTTGTTCCCAAACTTGTAGGTGGTGCTTGGCAACAAAAGAAATGGGGATGACTGCCCCTGAATAGCATATGCATCATCTGAAAACCAAATATAAAATTTAGCTATTTATGCGCTTAGGATGTTATAATAAAACTGGATATGGACACTGGACACGGATACACTGGACACTCAACCTAAAAAGAACAGACAATGTGGATTTTCCTAACAAAAGATGTCTACAAAACATTGCTGTAAGCAACATCAGGAAGACAAATTCGTTTTAGTATCTTGGTATAATTATCGATTAAATGCTGACACCTCCAATACACACTAAAAAGGACCGGTCCGAGTTTACTCGAATATGCTTTCCTATTTATCAAATAGTAGACAGTACGCCGTAAACAATTTCATGGTAAACCATTGTGTTCCTGGGACCTCAATGTTCATTAATTATCACAACTTGTAATTTTGTTGCCGTTGGTATTAATTTTTTTTAAATGAATTGACACTTGTATTTAATGTTGCATGCTGAGCATACGCGAAAAAAAAAGATTTTCTGAAAAACTTACGGGATTGGCCACGCCAACATCATGGACATGGGAAGGGATCACAGGGAGTGGTATATTTTGATCCTCCGGTGAGCAATTAATATTTTCTTTATCTGCCTGGTACATTGTTATACATGCCGGAAGACATCCGTATTCTAAAAAAAATCGAATGTGAAAAATACTTAGGCAACAACAACATTATAGAGTATAGCGGCATAGAAGGCCAGCTTATAGGTTCTAGTTTACCAACTTGGTTTCCCACCAAATGTTCCATGGTGTTCTTGAGGAATCGCTGTTGCGATCAAATACATGAACTCTTTTCTGACGTAGAAGGGACGGTCTACGCTCACTGGTGACTGCATTGGGTGATCAAAGAAAAACAGGGTGATCTGAGGGCAACTCCTTGGTCAAGACCGAACACGAGAAGGTTACACTGCTCAAAGAACGCAGCCGACCCTCCCATCATCCGTTTGTCGTAAGTAAGTAAGTAAGTATATATATATAATTGAACAATCAATAAAAATCAAAGCATAAATCCCCAGTACTAAGTACAAAAATGACTTGTCACGCTGGGGTCAAAAGTTAAGTACAATACTTATTTTTTTTGTCAACTTACAATCCAAAAAGTATAAAATTTAGTAAAATAAAAAATGCAATTAAACTTGTAGTCTCTATAGGTACAATGGGCACAAAGTTATTTGAGAAGAGATAGATGAAGAATTCTGAAATATTTGAAGTAAATGTTTATTGTCAGCTTTACAAATGAAATTTTCAGATGTATTTAAAAAATTCTTACTGGAAAAGAGCAACTTTAATTATGCATTTAATTGAGCTGTTTAACTTTTTAAGGTAAGATCGGTACGTTCCTCCCCAGGCAGCAATCCCATAGCTAAATATAGACTGTACAAGACCATAGTAGACACTGCGAAGCAGTGGTTTTGACAATATCGTACGGAGCTCATGCATTTTATAAATGGTTTTTCTTAATCTGGATATTGTCAATTGCCCATGATCATTCCACAGCATGTTTTGGTCAATGATAACGCCTAAATATTTTACCGATCTTTCATTGCGGATATTGAAACAGTTGTTGTTACAAGTACAATTTATGCAAACACAATCATCGGCACAAATAGTATTGCCATAAGAACAGCGATGCAACTTTAAGGTTTAGATAATTGGTTGTGTTTATTTTATTTTATTATTTATTGAGTAAAATGTGGCGCATGTTTTATTAAAGTTTAAGGATAGTTTATTGAAGTCGAGCCACATGTAATAATGTTTTCTGTGCCTTTCTTGTTACTTCGGAGTCTCCATAAAATACAAGTGCAGTGTCATCTGCGAAACATATAACATATAATTGATTGATATAAACTAAAAATAATAAAGGACCGAGTACTGTTCCCTGAGGCACTCCATGTTTTATCGTACAACTATCACTCAATATTTCCGAGTTTTCGTTTTTTGTAATTAACTTGACTCTCTGGGTTCTATTTTTCAAGTACGATTCCATTATTTTAATGCTACACCACGAATACCAGTCATTTCTAGTTTCAAGAGAAGTTTCTCATGGGGCACAGTGTCAAATGCCTTTTTTATGTCGAGGAGGATTGAAAGACATGGATTAGAATTATTAAGTGCCCCACGTTGGGCGTCATATACATTAATTCTTTTATACTACATTTGTTAAATACAATCAATACCTGGAAATTGATTGGTAACTGGTTCAAAGATCTATGTTACTTATCAGCGTTGTAAAGCTTCTTTCTGATTGCTGTGCTAACCAAATGATGACGCTTCCCGGGGCTTCGGATTTTGTGATGAAAAGATTGGATCCATTTTTTCCAATCACCAATTACCGATGCAGTACGAGACTGCTTGATAGGATAAGGTTTGAGTTAGATTATAATTATAATACATGTAATATGCATATGATATGACACTTACGATCACTAGTCGTAACCACATCGTTTGTCTCCAAACTTGTAGGTGGTGCTTGGCAAAAAATGAAATCCCCATCACTGCCCCTGAATAGCATTTGCATCATCTGAAAAACAAATTATAAAATTTAACTTTTTGCAAATTTAGTTTCAGTGTGTAGTGGTTGCTTCTTTGCTATTTGTACGCTATGATGTTATAATGAAACTGGATGCGACAAACAACTAACAAAACCTGACTGCATAGATTTTTCTAACAAAAGGCAAAACCATTTAAGTATCATATAAGTATTATCGATGAAAAGCTAAAATGGGAGGAACACATTCAATACACATTCTGTAGGATATCACACGGATAGGTGGAAATATGGGCAAAACATATAATCAAAGGTTCAGCAAGGAATGAGCATTATATTAAGGCGTACATGAGATATATAACATCGGTTTGACCCACAGAATACTATAATATATATGGTTTGACCGTTGGAGATCCAGCACAAGAATGGAGGGGTATTTGTGAGTAGAGGGGAAGCAGGTATCCTGCGTGTGGCCCAAACGAATGGGGAGGTCTAGAGACTATGTGAAGGGATGATATGTATTTGGGGTTGTTGTAGGGCCCCCTGCCGAGGTGGCAGGGGCCGCAACACATTCAATCAAGCGACTTCGGTGGCCAGGTGGTAGCGTGCTTGAACTCATGCGAGTCTCTACACACCTTGCGATCGGAGACTTGTCTTAACTCAACACAAGTACCTATAAGGTTACTTAGTGAGGCGATGGAAGAGGTTAATCGGATATATTCATTAAATTTTATGTACGCAATTAACCTTTTTATTTAAATAAAATAATAAATAAATACACACTAAAATGAACCGGTACGAGTTTTCTCAAACATACTTTCCTATTTATCAAATAGTAGATAGATAATATTAGTAGTTCCATGGTAAACAATTGTTTCAGTTATCTCGACTTTTCCTATTTCAAGGCACTGAATTGATCAACTTTCACCATCATAAAGCTTTGCTTATACTACGTAGAAATTGGAAAGGAAAAATCTGATCAAACAATCTACAAATTTGTTTAACTCAGAAACATAGTGTCTCCTAGTTTATTAAAACACATACAATATTGATCTACCAAACTTAACACTTTCTTTGCCATGGGGGGGGGGGGGGGGCTCAAAATGTCAGACAAATTAAGTAGGTACCATTCAAAAACAAAATCTTAAGCAAATGTACAGAAAGTGCGACAAATTTCCATCTGAAAATTTATACGAAGTATCTACTGTAGAGACCATAAAAGGAAGCTAACGTCGAAATTTAAAAGAATTAACTACCAATCACTCACCAACACTACACAAGATTCATAACAATACTAATATTACTACTACAGATCCTCACACGAACCGCCTAAGCACAAAGACTGGTAAAATTTTTGGGATTAGTCAACTATAACTTACTAGACGCAAACAATCAATCAGACTTAATTCAAAATGACTATAGCACAAGACTTGGTGCTGGTCGCAATCTTCAGATCAGATCATAACACTACCCTTTTCCAACATTCTCACATTAACCTATCAATTTCATTCTATAACAGCCTTCCTGAGTTCATAAAATATCTACAAGCCAAAAAAAAATTTATTAGTAAGCTTCGAGTTCATCTCTCCCGAAACCAACTGACAAATATTACAGCAATAGCATAACGACACCGGATTCAAGTGATTTTATCATAAACGTTTATCTTATTTTTTCTTAGTTATCTTATTTTTTCATAGTATATGAACTTACTTACTTAGTGATGTTACTTAGTCTACATAAAATTAATTAATATAGATATAGTTTTAGTTTAGTTTTAGCTTAAGTCCAAATTAGGTATACATGCTAAAATTATATACTGTATATATTATTAAATACGTTATTAGTATTAAGGGGGACCCAGCACGGGAGAAATCCTTTGGGCCACCCCCCCCCCCCCACTTCATTAAATTCTCACTGTATATGTAAAATTGAAGAAACGCAATACATTTATTTATTTATTTATTATTTATAACAAATTACCCTTAGAGTAAAAAACAATAAAATATAACATCAACCTTTCCAATAAAAGCCTCAAATGCAAACAGTCGAACTCCTTAGAATAAAAAAGGGACAAACTTACAGGTACATTCGGATCTTCTTGGAACGTTACTGGCCACGACGAAGTAGTAATCTCGTGACTACTACAGTTCATTGGAATGTTTGTTTGATTGTCCCCGCCAATTTCTTGGACATCAGGAGGGATCGTTTCACTAGGATCTTCCTGTAGACAATTGGCTTCATCTCTCTGGTACCCTGTCATACTGGGCGGAAAACCTCCATATTCTAAAAAAAAATTCGAATGTGACAAATACTTAGGCAATAAAAATTATAGAATACGCGTATACTAGGCGGCATAGTAGGCACGCTCATGGGCTGCAGTTTACCAGCCTGGTTTCCCACCAAACGTTTGAAGGAATCGCTCTTGTGATCTAATAATACCTGAACTCTTTTCTGACATAGTAGGGACGGTCTATGCTCGCTGGTCACAGCATTGAGTCTGTAAGCAAAAACAGGGTGATCTGGGGGGGGGGTCGAACGTTGAACGCCGAACTCGATAAGGCTACACTGCCGAAAGAACGCAGCAGGTCTTCCCATCATCCGTGAGTTCGTGCCCCACGTTGGACGCCATGTACATTAATTCTTTTGCACTATATTTGTGAAATATAATCAATATCGGGAAACTGATTGGTAAGTGACTTGAAAATCTATGTTACTAATCAGTGTAGTAAAGCTTCTTATTACTGTGCTAAATAATTAATGGCACCTCCCGGGGCAGGTTGTTCGGATTTTGTGATGAAAAGATTGGTACATTTTTTCCAACTACATACTACCGTTGCAGTCCGAGACCACTTGATATGATACGGGATGAGTCATGAGAAGGATTATAATTATAATATATATAACATGATACACTTCGCTTAGGCCTGGCTGCTTCAGACCAATGCCCACTCTGCCTCAGCGGACGTATGGATGCTGCCCACCTTCTAACGTGTCAATCGATTCAGAGCCCAAACAATGACATTTCATCACTATACTGGCAGGCGCGGCACCAGATGGCGGTAACGCCAAGAGTGGGCTTTGGATAAAGTAAAGTAAAGTAAGTAAGTTCGATACACTTACGGTTATTGGTCGTAACCACCTCGATCACATAGTCAGTCCCCTCACTGGTGTGCGAGGTGTTGGGACAATTCAAATCCCCGCCACTGACCCTGCGCAGCACACGGTTCAACTGAAAACAAAATTTAAAATTTAACTTATTGTGGATTTAGTTTCAGTTTGTGGGTTGCAGGACAAGGCCCAGGTGGTTGCGAAGTGGGCCTAATTGAAAGTAAGTCATTAAGTTATAACGGAAATGAAACAAACTAAAAGAAACTTTGAAAAGAGCCAACATTTTGCAAGGTTGCAGGTGATGGAGGACACTTTTCCCGAAAATTGTCTTGTAAATTTTTTTCAAATGGTGAACATGTTAAAAGGAATTGGCTGTAATCCAGCGAATTTGAGGACACATTGTTTTGTTTACCTTGCCTTCTATTTGTAGGAGAAAAACACAAATCTTGTTTCTCCACTACTGAAGGTTGAATGGAGTTCTTGCGTAGTGACGTCACAGTAAGAGGGCGGAGCTAACAGCGCATGCGTGATTGCGAAAATAATGTAAACAAAGTCAGCTGTTAGGACATTACAGGATATAAAGTGCATTGAGCGCTATTGGTTTTCAAAGTTGTCAGGACAGACCACATATGAGAGAGGTCCGAATTATACCGTTCCCCAAGCCACTGGAAAAACTTAAGAAATGCAAGTGATGGTTGAATCTTTGTGGCAGAGCGAATTCCACAATATTTAAAGTTACAAAATACACTTACATATATGCATGTCCGTGCCCAGGGGGTGGTCCATGGGGTCCGGACCCCCCCCCCCCCCCCCCCCGAAATAAACTTTTTCATGTACAGCTGTATGGTTGGTTGGAAGAATATATCCATTAATTCTTTAATAAATTACGTTACGTTAAAAAAATGTTTGGACCCCCCACCCCGAAATCAAAACCTGATTTTCCGGATCCAATCGGACGGTCAATTGAGATTATGGCCGTAGCCAAGGGGGGTTGACCCCCCCCCCCCCCCTCGAAATGAAATGGGTTGATACTAGATTGTATCGGATTTTGAGAGGAAAAATAAAAATTACTATGTAATATCCATTGAAATTTCTGAATCCCCCCCCCCCCCCCCGAAACGAATTAATCAGTAAAGACATGTAGAGTAGTGGTGCGGACTCTGACTTTCACTCGAAAGGTTGTTGGTTCGAGTCCTGCACTTTCTACATTTTCTGGTCATACTTCGTAGCAGGCGGTCCCGGGGCTTCCTAGTTGAGTGTAAGAGAGGGCTTGGTAGCCCTAACTCGGCTAGGTTGACTCAGTAATTGAACAAAAAAGTCATTATTATTATTATTACTTTTCAGGCGCCCAGGTGGGTGGTCCATGGGATCCGGACCCACCCCCCCCCCCCTCCCCCGAAATAATTTTTTATGTAAACCTGTATTGTTTGAAGAAATCGTCCATTAATTCAAAAATAAATAACGTAAAAAATTTTTCCCCCCCCCCCCTCAAAAAGAAAACCTGGGCACGGCCTTGCCTGTGGCCCTACGAAAATTAACTAATTTGGTGCTCAGATACTCAATTGAGATCTAGTGATAGTATTATGGAGAGATAATAACCCTTTTTACGCTACTAATATTAGTTACAAACAACATGATTGGGTGTCGGTAGTCCAACCGACTAGGCTATATTTCATGGCTGTTATGTAGTAAAATTGTATGTTTATGGCAATAAATCATTACTAATACAGTAATTGTAATATCTATAAGTAAACTTAAGCTCACTTACCCATTAAAAAAAAAGAATCCCAACCAATGAAATTAGATACCGTACACAAGTAAATAATATGTTTTGACAATCATTTGCTGCTACTTTGCCGTAATTTTTTGTCAGTACCCGCGCAAGTATTGAAGGATCATATAAATAACACTAATTTGCCGTTTAAAAGCTAAAATTTCTTAAAATAAAATAAACTTCCGCGGAAAGCCCATACACTCTATGTTAAAATAAGGGAGTGTTGTCCGAGAATCAGGGGAACCCCCTCCCAGTCCGACTGCCCGCCATCTTCTTTTTACCTGCGCAAGAACTCCATTAAAGATTGGAAACACTTGAATTATAGTGTGTATCTCCAAAGTGACTTCGTGGAACACTTGAACCCCATATTTGGTAAACCCGAAATTTCGAAACACCACCGAGACTCGTGTTGCGATTGGAAGCAGCTGGAGATTGCCCTTAAAAAGGAGGTTCTGTGGAATTGATTGTAGCTGAAGCGGAGAAGTGGCGGAATATTCTGAAATATAAAGTTGAAGTAGTTCTTCATTGTGCCAGGAACATCTTCCCCTAAGATTTGCTCCTCAGTACTTTGCTACTAATTAGCCACCATAACTCTGCACTGGCTAGGCACACAGAGGATGTTGATAAGGGAAATTAGTTAGTTATTTTACTCATAAACTAGAAAATCACGTTATACTCGCACAGTTTATAAATAGAAACTTTGGGAGGAAGGTTCGGAGGGAGGTTCGATCTGAAATAATGGAAAATATTTAAAAAAATAAGTATTTCTCTATTATCTTTGACTGCACCCCGGACACTGACGTTTCGTCAACAACTGCGGTCGACATCTTCAGTGGCACTACGTACACTTCTAAGGTTGTATCGCGGAGGTACCGAAGCAACTGACAGTTTGGAAGCTGACTTTCAAATCGACCACGGCCTATTAGCCCGGATTCTTCTGTCCCCTAATCAGTGGCAATGATGATTTTTTTAGGAAAAGTCCTGAATTTTTTTTGCCTTCTTTATCAGCTGCCTGAAAACTACCCTGAAACGACATTGCGACACTAGACGGTCATCGAAGTGGCAAGTGGTAACTGTTTTTGTGTTCTTGGGCAAGGGTCTCAGTGAAATGAACAGCCAATAGAAAGCAAGTTTATGCATACTATAATTCGTTTTACAGTAGTCAATTGGCGTAAGTGACTGCTAAATACTATAATAATACTACATTCAATATTACTTGAGAATTTCGACTTAGCGCATTAAACGAATAGCTGTTTCTTAAAAACCGAAAATCGCAAACCGCGAAGAATAGATAATCACATAAAAATAACTTACCTTAGGAATGTCGGGCGACTGGTATTTCTTTTTTAAATAATCCACATATCGCGCTATAACACTGTCATAGGTGTCAGGTTCTGAAATTATAATTTTGTTATGCACTAAATGTAAACATGTGAAATTTACTTATAGAATAGAATAGAATGTCTATATTGCACCGATTTTCAATACAATAGCGTAAATAATAAATGTTAACACATTGTACAATGCAGTCAAGATCCTAACAGAATCCAAAGAAAAGTTCAAAGTGCTTCCCTATTCAAAAAAATTTTAATAATATAAAATAATTTAATACCTTTGCTCTAGTTAATTTATGTGAAAAAATAAGGACTGAATTCAGGACAGCACGGGAATATAACGACGATGTTACGTATAGCAATAGTCGCAATTCCGAAAAAACTGTACAGTTTTTACATGATACGCTTAGGAATGATAATTTTAGTCTTTATCGGTCATTTCTTACGTAAGGAGTGACCTATTGGGGCACCCATGAGCGGGCTTACTATGCCGTTTATTATTAACTTATTCATGGGGTTAAACAAGTAAACAAAGCGATTTGATTAGCACTTTTCATTCTACAATTTTCTTGATTCGGTTCTTGTTTAATTTTTTAATCCCAGGTTAGGATTAAAAATAATCGGCTCGCCATACTATGGCGATACTATTCCCATTCGACGAGTATTGTCATCAAAAGCGCGACTATTGACTTCTGGTCCGTGAGTGAATTAAATGTGAAATTTTGTAGTGGAACGGCTTAAGAGATATAAAAAAATTTCCTTTGCCGAAGCCAATTTTCATGATCACAGGATTTTTAGGGAACAAGAACGACACTTTGGACGAGACTAGGAACACCAGGAGGTTGGCGGAAGCAAGACCCATCGGCAGACCGAGAACAACCTTCGAGGAAAGGATTGAACAACTCGGCGGACCAAGAGGGAAAACAATGGTCGAGCTCAAGGTGTTAGCGTCCAACAGGGGCGAGCTCAGGAAATGGATGTGGGGCGACCCCCGCCCCCGCTGCGCACGCGACACTAAGGGGGAAGAGGAAAAAGAAGAAAGGCATTTTGAAAAGTCCGCCAATTCCCATGTCCCACCACAAAAAAATTGACGCGTTAGGCTTATGGAGAGAACCGTCCGCTTACACGACGAATCGCTGATTGATTGGGCTGCAGATATCCTTCTAGCCAAACTGGGCTCGACACTTTCTCAAATCGATACATCTACGCTTTGTTGGTTATCCACGGCAACCAGCTCGACTGTTGCAGATCACTGTATTGCATCCAGAACGTTCTGAACCGCAATAAATCATAAAAGAGAGAACAGAAAGCTTTAGAATTTTTATACAACGTGAAATTTTTAATTTCGAAGGTGTAAAAAACTCAAGGTTATGTTAGATGCACACCTTACAAAAAAATATGTCCAAACGGTGTTATTGGCCTATTTTGATTGTTCTGAATAGATATTTCTTGTTAAATTTGACGTTTTTCAACAAACAACAACAACAACAACAACAAAAAACGAATGGTGGCCGGTGGGATCTCTCTGTATATCATTGCGATTGAATTTTTGGCCAAAGATAAACAGTAATGTAATAGACTTACGACTCATTGCAATAATCTGAAGGTTAACGTCGTCCTTTATTTCATAGGGGGACGATACAACACATAAATCGGGATGTCCTTCAAACTTCACTAAATAATTAAACATCTGAAAATAATAAAGACATAAAATCTTGGATTAATTATTGCTATTTGGGAGTCTAGAATCTAATGAGAGAAAAGTACGTGGTTCTACAGTAGAGCCAAATTTCAAAATTATTCCACCTCACCGGGCAGACCACTAGGTCCCCCTGCTTACAGTTTTATTAATAAATCTTCGTCTATAAAAGGTAAAGATTTTTGCTGGAAAAATACGCAAAACCCCACAATTTTTTAACCATATTTTACAGAAATTTCCACCTCCTAATTGGGGTAGTTTCAATAAGTCTCGGTCTGCAAAATCATTAATCTACACTCTATTATTGCCAAAATGTGCTAAGTCCCGTTATTTCGCGCCATTTTTTTTAGTTTTCCTCCGTCCTACAACTAGGCTTCGGCAGCCCCTCTCACGGATTTTTCGTTTTTCGCAACCCCGCGATGTGGCACTGACTAGCTAGATCTGTTCACTTAGATTAAACAGTTTAACAGGAATATTTTATAAATCTGATTAGTTCAGTATTTACCTTGACGGCAGGAGTCAAACGTTGCAATCCAAACAACTCTGCCGGAACTTTGAAGCTACAAGTGAGGCTCCCGTTTTCTGTTTTTCTGTGAGAACACATACAATATTTCATAAAGCAGTAAAATAATTTTAGGTAGAGGGAAGGGGCAGGGCCGTAGCCAGATATATTTTGCGGGGGTCTATCTGACGTCACTGGAGGTGAGGTAACCTCAATATATTTAAATCTCCATTGTCTCCATTATATCTAGTACACGCTGCAAATTTTTTGGGGCTCACCCCGACCCCCTCTGGCTACGACCTTGGAAGGGGGTGGCTTGGTATGGACTGAATTCTCTCGGCCTCATTTTTGCACCGGTCCGCCACTGGTTCTACCACAGATCATTTTGTAACAACATACAATAGGTACTGTGATTTACATTGTTCACATGCCATAAAATATATGTAGCCAGCAAAGATCAAAAAACTCTATATCACCAAAATCAATAGAGTCGATTGGCGGTTTACCGCCAAATCAACAGATTACAAACTGACGGACATTTCGCAAAAACACTTTTTGGGTTCCTGGGACCAAATTGAATATTTCGACTACCGCATTACAAAGCTTTCCTTAAAGGCAGTTAATACTTATTCCACCGACGCCAATTGTGATAGTAATGGTAGTATTGACGTGGTAGCAGACATTAAAGACCGTCTAAAAATATCTGCTACCACGTCAATACCACCATTACTATCACTATTGACGTCGGTGGAATAACCGCCTTATACTAGGGGTATTCACTATAATATTCAGAAAGTAAAATGTTTAAAATTTTAAATTCGGAAATGTTAACACCGTGAAGATACAACTTATGGCTTATAAAGATAGTCCCAAAGAAGTTCTAATAATAATAAATCCTGCTAAAATTAATAATCAACAAATTGTGGGATTCTCGATTTAGCATATTTAAAAAAAGTCTAGCGTGCTAAATAACGGATGGTGAATACCCATAATATATCGAATAATTAGGAGAGCAATAATCCTTTTCCTTTCTGGCTTATAATAAAAATTGTCTTGATAACAGGAGTAACAGGACGTTTACATTCGTTGTATGGATTTTCATTCAACGTTAGGTACAGCGCCGCAGCGGGGTAGTTGAAGTAAGCCTTTACACTATAATTAACTACATACATTGAGATCAATCTATTTTATAAAACATTTCAATCACAGCTACTCACTTTTTATTGTAGAATATGGCTACAGCTATTATACCATGCCTATGTATTAAACAAAACAAAAATAAGACTCCGCGTTTCCGCCATTGTTGTTTAGGCTTGGCTTCAACCATAGAAATAAATTAACTGGAATGGGAGTAACTATAATATCCCTTTCGGGGCACCAGTTGATAAGCCAACTATCAGAGAGAATTACCAACGTAAAAAATATCGAAGCCACGTGGTAGCATAGCAGAACGGATACTTGGTCCCGGTCAAAACTCTGTACTTAGCTTATGCAGACTTTAAAGACGCCATATTGATAACGGGCTACAGCCACGCGATGGTGCCCTTCCAGTGCATTTTAAATTTGGCGGGAACTAAATGCTTGTCAATAGATATCCTAACTATGGCGGGGTTTTCATTGACCTCGCATTGCAGAATGTCTGCTACGGCGCCCATTCCATTGACCGGCTAGGGCCATTTCCAAAAAGAGTGACGTGGTAGCAGACATTCAAGACTTAGGTGGCGTTTCCGCCGATCTCGCATTGCAGAATGCTAATGACATTGACGGAAATTAGAATTTTTCTTTTTATAGAAATCTATTAAAATGTTTGTACTTAACATATCCCATGACGCCATTTTTTAATTTTAGTTTGTTTGTTTGTGATTTTACTGTATGATCATTGATCAATTTTAACTATAGCATAGAGGAAAATAAACAATTCCGTCAATTCTGCAATGCACCTACGGTGCCCATTCCATCATCAGTCTGCCTGTCACTAGCTTATTAAGCTTTCACACGTACAGTAACAGCAATTTTTTGTTATGTCGTGGAGCAAGGATTTCATGTTCGAATTTATTGAGTTACTTCGAGAACACGAGGTTTTATGGAAAATAAAACACAAGGACTACCATAATCAGATCAAACGAAGTGCATGTTATGAGGTATTACTTAGAAAAATGAAGGAGGTAGAACCCAGTGCAGACACAAGTAAAGTGCAAAAGAAAATTAGCAACTTGCGTACCGTTTTCCGCAAGGAACTGAAAAAAGTGCAGTCTTCTCAAGCATCGGGAAGTCGCACTGATAGCGTTTATGTATGTATGAATCGTACGATCACATCGCTCGTGTGTGTTCGACGGTCTTCGAGAGATAAATCGGACGATTTTCTTGACGAACGGTCGTGACGACAAATCGCCCCGTGAATGGTGGCCTTTAGGTGGCGTTTCCACCGACCTCGCATTGCAGAATGCAAATGACATTGACGGAAATGTTTGTTTTTCTTTTTATAGAAATCTATTAAAATGTTTGAAATTAACATATCCCATGAGGCCATTTTTTAATTTTAATCAATTTTAACTATGGCATAGAAGAAAACAAACAATGCGAGATCGGTGGAAACCCCGCCTAAGTCTTGAATGTCTGCTACCACGTCACCGTTTTTGTAAATAGCCCTAGCCGGTCGATGGAATGGGCGCCTTAGAACCTCCACCGAAAATAGTTTGAATGAAAGGAAGCACGTTATTTTTATTTTTGATGATGATCTTTGACCATCAATTAAGTCAAGATTTTCCGCTCCGACTTTAGACCTTTAGTTAGGTTTAGAGAATGCTATGGAAACATTTCTGTGAAAAAAAAAAAAAACAGCCCCATTTCCAAGGTTTGCCCCTATTTCACTGGACTATTAGGCTTGATTTACACTAGGCGCAGGGATATATATTATATTCGATTAACTTATCTTATAATGCTATTATCTTCATATTTGGACCAACGAAATGAATAGGCCTACATGACGAAGATACTGTTGTATTTCAAATTATACAGACAATACAGATTTCTTAATACTATACACTTAGAAAGGACTCATGCACAATATAAAAATACATTTGAATACACAAATAAACTGTTTAGGTACCTACATGTTGATATGCCTACAGGAATGTAAACCTACAATAGGTACAATGAACATCAAGCCACCTCTAATATACCTGGATTCCTAATATTTTTAACAAGAGACTACCAAAACCAGTCAGATCGAAAACAGAGTGGAGATAGCTCCTATCGCACGATACGCCCAGTACCTGATTACAGAAGATATCGAGCTAATAGGCTAATTTTATAAAATGTGTAGGAAATATTCTTTTGACGTGGTATTAGAAGCTAGTATTTTTTTTTTTTTTTTTTAAGTTGAGACGTAAGGCTTACTTTTCCCCCAGAGCCAGGTGTAGGGGTAAACGAAGACATATGTGAGAAGAGTGGCCATCAATGTTATTGGCTCTCCGACCAGCAGCAAATGTACTGTTACGAGGCAGATAATAGTAAGCGAATGATAGGGAAGCCAGTCTCTGGTTAACAGCTGAAGTTATGAAGTTTAGTATTAAAGAACTCAGAGGGGTGACTGGTCTATTCACTGGGGTCACCGTGTTCTGAGAAAAATGTCCCATTTCACCTTTAAAGAGCACCAGGCTAGCTGGGATATACCCAAATTAACATCGACCAGAAACTCGGGCCCTATCTTCAATTATCCTCTGTTAGGTGGTAACTAAAGCCTGCATTGCTAATCACGATTCTGATAGTCTCAGCCACAAAATAGAGTAATAGTTTTATGAAGAGGGAAGGCGAGACGAGACAGGTAGATTTGAAACAAAAATAAACTTTAAATAGAAGAATTGGCCATTACACATTTTAACATTAAAAGCGTACGCAAAATACTTAAATGGACAGTTTACATATACTTTTGTATGATGACACCTTTATTCAATTGATGTTAGAAAGCGAGAATACAAAAATACATAATTGATTATATACTCATAATATTGGCAAGAAAATTTTCGGTTACTAAATACATAAAAAATAGACTAGAAAAACAAGGCCTAATAATTAATGCCAACAGGGGAGTGCACTACGTGTGCTAAACATGGAAAATCGAAAACAATGACAATAGTTATTTAGATGCATTGGATATCCGGAAGATGCATTATATACTACCGTAGTTTCCTTTACTTATGTTCACAAGCTAAACATTCACCATTCAATTATAAACTCTTTGGATAAAGAACAAACCCAGTTCGAAATACTACGTTAAGAGCAAATCGGTCACTGCACGTTTTGTTTAAAGTCGAATTTTACATGAAATATCGATCATAGAACCATTAATGTGATAACATCAAGTAGAAGAAATGTTCCTCTACACTTAAACACAAAGTTGCCGGTCCTTACTCGTTAGTGCCCCAAATCGTGGCGAATAATATATAACCGCCGTAAGCGTGAAAGAACTAAGAAAAACGCTAAACTAAATTAATGTATAGTAACCTTTGTCACCAGTCAACTCAGTGGACTGAGGCCTCGTTTCGTGTATTTACATACAGAGGACCATTCCCTCTACGTCATGGAATCTCATTTA
The DNA here is from genome assembly GCA_963971405.1 of Psococerastis gibbosa. Classification (NCBI taxonomy): domain Eukaryota; kingdom Metazoa; phylum Arthropoda; class Insecta; order Psocodea; family Psocidae; genus Psococerastis; species Psococerastis gibbosa. The sequence goes on from OZ020490.1 coordinate 11,075,697, forward strand.
TGGGTCTATGATCGACATTTCATGAGAAATTCGACATTGTAAAAAAAAAAAAAAACGTTAGTTATCTAGACAAATAACACACTTCATGAGTGCCCCTATTACAAGATAGAATAGACAAAAATTCTTTAATAACAGCCAATCAATCAAATAAAGGTGACAAAGCCGTACAATATATTGCATTACGACATTATTACAAATTGCGAGACATTAACTAGAAAAATACACAAAACATATTATATAAGCTATAATTTGTTCTCTTTTATAACAGCATTTGTTGGGGGGAATCTTGACTCAAAAACTAGGAAGGCTTCAGCCAATGGGCTAAATTTTGTATTTAATAATAGATTTCAAACCTTTGTCTTGAGTCAATTAACACAGTTTCCGAGTTACAATACTGCCTGGACTTCTTTTGCCTGTCAGTAATGAATTGTATAATGAAAAACATTAAAGGGTTCATCATAGAAAATAATAAATAAGACTATACCCGACAGCGATAAAACGTTAAGAGATTTCCCATCCCTGGATCACCCTCAGGGCCGTGCCCAGGGGGTGGTCAATGGGGTCCGGACCCCCCCCCCCCCCACCCGAAATAAATTTGTGTGTAAACCTGTACGGTTTGAAGAATTTTCCATCAATTCAGTAATAAATTACCTTAAAAAAATTGTTGGACCCCCCCCTCCCCCGAAATCACAACCTGGTCATTTTTTAATTTAGTTTACTAACCCAGTTATTAAAGATTTAGACAATTCAAATTGTAAAAGACTATTCCGTACATCATATGAAATTTTTAACTTTTGGTGTTTTAATTATATCCTCATAGGTTAATATTTTAACTGGAACGACGGGAGATATCAGAGATAAGTACCAACGTAAAAGATATCGAAGTCTTAAACATTGCAGCATAGCAGAACGGATGCCTGGACCCGGTCAAAACTCTGTATTTAGCTTTTACAGGCTATTCCCCCAGCGAAATGGCGTACTTATCTTGTGCAGGCCACACTAGCCGCCATATTGATAACGGTCTACAGCCCCGGGATGGGTTAGCCTAGTTAGGTTCCCATGCCTTGCATGTAAAATAGATCCATACCGCAGAGACGTCATCGTGTCTGCTTGTCCACTAATCGCTGCTTACATACAAGAAAGATCTCTTATCCTAATGCAATGGAAACGAGCTACTTCGCTAAATAGCTATCATTTCGACCACTGAGGAATTGGTCGAGCCGAGAGCTATCAGGACGGAGCTTGTAGTGGCTGGGAGTTTGTGATATTATGAGCGGAAGGTTGGTAGCAGAACAGCAGACCACCCATAGAAGGAAAATCGACAAAGCCCCGGAAGATCAACCGTCACACTAAAGCCAGAATCCTGGAAGCAGGTTGTGGTTGAGTTTAATCGTGGAGGAAATCCAGGGGCGTAAGTTTGGGAGGGGGGGGGGGCACGGTCCAAGTTCCCCCCCCCCCCCCAGTCTCGAGCATGGTAAGACGCGGTACATGGAGACCCCCGGGCCCCTTTGCAGCAATATGGATGCAAGCATTCCTTTTTTAGCTTTGTAAAATCTACAGCTATACTTTACTACTATTAAAATGCGTCAAACCCTACTATTGTATTTTGCACTTATATTTTCAATTTTTCCTTATCCTGTCTGATGACGTCTTAAGGTCTACTTAGTTTTGCCCCCGCCATCAGTATAAAATTTTAGAGAGAGAGTACATGGTACCATGGCTATTACCGAATAACCTAACCCGGCAATAAGATTGAAATAATAATAGAATGCCTTCCTCGAAGGACGCTCATTATTATAAATGTTCACGAGTGATACGAATACGTACATTTGGCGTATTGCTTTACGTGAGTTTTTATAATTGTTTTTTGTAATTTATAGTAATTTACAAACAATTTAAAATTACCCGCGAATTTGGAACATTGTTATAAGCCACGCAAAATGAGAAAAGTATGGACATGGAATGCTTTGATCCTGTGCAACACTGTAAAAATATTCCTTGCACAATTGTTGTTATGCCTTGCATCCAATGCAACAAGGTAACACAAAATGGTGCAAGAAATATTTTAATAGTGTTGCACAGGATCAAAACATTCCATGTCCACTTTTCTCATTTTGCGCGCACTATACCAACATTAATACACAAAATATTCAATTGTTTTATTACTCTGCCGATAATTTAACAGCTTCTATTCTTGCCACGTGTCATGTTTGGATTCATTCAGAATTATTTAATCTTATTCCTTATTTTTAATCTGTAAGCGCCGTGACACAGCTAAAGAATGCCCCGGCTCATATTTTAGGACTGGCCCAATGCGGTCCAAATCTACCACTGCTACTGATGATGACGATAAATTACCATTGGAATGTTTCCAAAGGTAAATCGACATGTAAAGTTTACATTGCAATAAATGACAGAGTACAGACAGCTCGAAGCATTTCTAAATTTCGCGGAGCAGCGATATCTAAGGGCAAGTTACCAAAAATACTGCAGACGGGTATAGCCTTTATACGTTAATAATACAAACCACTAATAGAATTTAAATCAATAAGCATGAAGTTATAACTTACAAAATTAATAAAGATTCCCCAGAAAGAGATCAGCCATTAAGAAGTTCCCTAGACGTCTTTTCCGCAACTTTGCACAATAATTAAGATGCCCGTGTTTGATTCAATATGCTAAGCAGACTTTTGATGCCCCACAAAGGGCTCCACAAACGTTTCTTCATCACACTTTCAGACGCTCAACCAAAGACCAGAGTTATGTCAGGGCTGCCATCGAGCTTGACTCCAAATTTTAGTGACTTCGGAGACGAAATTGTTAGGGACGTACGGTCATCTCAGAAGGTATGCATAGCGGCCATGATGGAATGCTATTATCTCCGAAATTCTCCATTCCAGAGAATGGACAACTAGCACATAAAATAAAAATTAAATAAACAAGTTGTCAATTCCCAAAAATAAAGCCCATGATTACCTTATGGTAAGAGCCATATCGTGTCACATTTTATTTTATTTCATTCATTTTACGACGAAATAGCAGCTCGTTTTGTTGACTATTTGAATTATAAAAATGTAATCTTTAAAATTAATAACTGATTTTGAAATATTAGTCTATAATTTGGATGCAGATTAACAATTAAGTTGCTGTAAATTCAAAAATTATTTATGGCGGGGAAGAATGCTCCACCAAAGTCAACCAATGAACAGAGCCAATAAGTTAACCATGGGCACCATGACTGGGAGTTGACACAATCACAGCAGCAGCCCTATTATGGCGATTTGGGAATAACATAATACCGGGATTTATTTTTTAATACCGCATTAGTAAGATGTCACGTGAATATATGCGCGGGAATTTCAAACTAATAATTTATCTGAATACAAGAGAATGGTTGCATTGTTTTATAATTGAAGGAAATACTAATAAACCTTAAAATGTACAGGTAGAATCTTGAAATATAATAAGAATTTTAAATAATGTGTCTACATTATAAGAGAGAAAAATTGAAAAAACACCAAAAATATGGCGGAGGATTAATTTATCAATTTGAATTTCCCGCGTATATTGCACTCATTTGTTTAAAACAATGGAATAAACCCCAGTATTATGTTAATACCAAATCGCCATAATAGGGCTGCAGGTAATAATGAATGATATATGCAAGTTGTCCATTCCGGAGAATTTTCAGTGACTGAGACAGACAGGCAAAATCGTTGGGGAGGTGCTATAATCTCCGGAATTATCCATGCTGGAGAATTTGAGAAACACGAAATGGCAGCCCTGCGTTGTGTAAATATCAGGAAAGGCAACTATTTGCATACTTTTATAGGTAGTTTAATTTTTTCTGGCCCGGCGGTAATTGTAATCAGTTTAATATTTCTTTCTGTTGGCATGGTAACAATTTTTAAAATTGAAAAAAATAATGAGTGATACCAAGTACATATTTTCATGAGGCACATGTGACGTAGTTGCAAGCAATTAATGAAATTAGAATAAGAATTACCTACCAAAACCATGTCTCTAGTAAAGAATAAAGTTTTAAGTGTTCAAGCTCGGGATGTTCAACTTGAATAATTATTTTAAAAAGGAAACTGAATCAAGTGGATGTAATTAGGCGGCAATTCCACCGGTGAATTTACTTCATTTGTGATTTGAGATTTTTTGTTTGTTTTGTTTTAAGGAGACTATTATGAAGTTACTTAACTTATCTATTATAAATTAAGTTACAATATGGTAGGGGCTTATTAATGATGTCTGCAAATGAAGTAAATTCGCCAGTGGAATTGCCGCCTTAATGTTCGATTTGTTCACAAAGGTACGTTCAATCCAAAAAATTATTTGATCACGACTTGTCATAACACACAACTGATTCCGGAAGGGGGCGATCAGTGCCGGGCCAGGGGAACTGAAACTACCTATAGTAAGGCGGCTACTCCATCTGTCAATAATCCGTCATTTGTTCATCAAAAATTGTTGTTGTTGATAGTAGCATGTAATGCTAATGATTGCCAATAATCCATCGATCACAGTAATGTTGATTTAGTTTTACCACAAAAAACCGTGCAATTATTGATGAGATGTTTGTTTTAAGGAGACTATTATGTAGATACTTAACTTATCTATTATAAATTAAATTGTAATATGGCAGAGCCTTATTATTGATGCACAAATGACGGATTATTGACAGATGGAATAGCCGCCTAATGTCAGCCTTATTACATGGTACTAGAGGCATTTTATGTGGACCAGGATATGGGACACAATTATTGCACTGCAGAGCCTTACTTTTTCCGCATCGAAAAGTAGAGCTAAAACTTAAGTGGACGACGAAAAATCACGTGTAAACCTCTTAGTAGGACACCGGACGGTCCACTTTACAAAGCTGCGACAAAAATTGTAAGATACCTTTTATAAACATACAATGTAACCACACCACGCACAGTTATTAATTTTAGCGGTCTATGTACTCAGTGGTTGGGCTAAATTGTAAATCTGTGGTAAAATACAGTTAGACGGGGTTTCCACCGACCGGCTAGGGCTAAATACAAATACGGTGACGTGGTAACAGACATTCAAGACTTAGGCGGGGTTTCCATCGACCTCGCATTGCAGAATGCAAATGACATTGACGGAAATGTTTGTTTTTCTTTTTATAGAAATCTATTAAAATGTTTGTAATTAACATATCCCATGACGCCATTTTTTAATTTTAGTTTGTTTGTTTATGATTTTACTCTATGATCATTGATCAATTTTAACTGTGGCATAGAGTAAAACAAACATTTCCGTCTATGTCATTTGCATTCTGCAATGCGAGGTCGGTGGAAACCCCGCCTAAGTCTTGAATGTCTGTTACTACGTCACCGTATTTGTATTTAGCCCTAGCCGGTCGGTGGAATATGCGCCATATGCAATGTGGACAAATAAGCAAACAAATAATAATCAAGAAACAAAAACCGGCAGAAGAACAAGCAGATGTCGGATCCCTTCCTTTAGTGAAGGATCTCCAACTGAAAAGTAGTTCCACAGGGCTTTGGCGACAGGAGAAATGAATATAAAATGAACATTGCAAAGGTAAACATTAAACCGTGCAGCCACCACAATTTATGATTCATGGCTGTAAATAGTTCATCAAACTTAATATTTATCTTGGACATTGTGTTTTTACATTACTCTCGACTATAACCTAGGTCATATCGACGGGAAATTAATTGTACTGTTAGAAGTTAGAAGTCAAGGGCCAATCCAAGCAAAGAGCACCGTCAGACTAGAATGGCACTGCCGCCACCTTGGCAAGATGGCGGGTGCCGCCAATACTTCGCTTTGTACCAAAAACACATCTAACACTGTGGGGAGGGGGGTTGAGTATTATCAGGAAATAACGTCGGGGAATGCTATACTGCAGACACTTGCGCGTCATCGTCATCTGAAATAATAAAAAAATACATTTTAGAAATTTTTATATGCAGCATTAATAAAAAGATTCCGGCTTCTACAAAACGTCCTTCAATACTTTATATATTACATTGTAATGAATTATAATGCATTAAAAAAGTTATAGGAGAACCGGAGGAGGAAAATCTTACTATCTAAAAAATAAAATTCCATTGGCGCAAATTACACCGACCTCGATAGTGAATAGTGATAGTGATATTGACGTGGTAGCAGACATTTTTAGGCTGTCTTTAATGTCTGCTACAATATCACTATCACTATCGAAGTCGGTGTAATTTGTGCCATTGGAAATATCGATCAGAGACATAAATGAGGTGTTATTGAGGCGCACATTCCACCGACCTTGATAGTGATAGTGATACTGATATTGACATGGTAGCAGACATTTTTAGACTGCCTTTAATGTCTGCTACCTCGTCAATATCGGTATCACTATCGAGGTCGGTGGAATATGCGCCTAAGTCTTCTTCTATCGAAGACTGGCGATCATCATGGCAGTGACGTCATACTATATTATACAAGGTAATTGTAATGCAGTGGTTTCCCGTTGCCTTCTGCATCCTTATGCCGTTGACTCTGATTGAGTTTCTTCGTCTTCAGAGCCAGCTTCGCAAACCCGACGACTAACGAGTGGCTCGTATCTGTACTTGGTTAAGTCATACCGTCGCCAGTTTCATTGCGTTGATGGTGAGCTTGTCTCAGCTTGTCCATTATCGCTTGTAGCCGGTGTAGATTGACATCGAGAACGTATGCCAGATTGCCAAAAATTCTTACGGAAACAATACAAATAATGTCCGAAATACATGGCATTGGGCAAGGGACCTATGGGCCACAATAAGTAGGCCTGGGTCCATAAAAAATAACCTAACGAGTGCCTTGCACAGAAAAGACTGTTCTTCACTCCAAGTGCACCCTTCTAATGTGCGATCCTGACTGCAGCAACTCACCGTCAGTATCTGTGTGATAGTAGGACGTGACGCCCTCGTGGCTATGCGCGCGGCCCAGCTTCTGCAGGCGCGCCATGTGAGCCGCCATAGAGTAGGAGGGGGGATGTCGCGTGCGGGGCGGCGGCGGGGGCATACCACCTACTCCTGTCAACAATCAAGCAACAGGTTCAGTGGGAACATATTCTTTTTCGCGCGAAAACGAAGGCAATGCACAAATAATTACCACCGCTTAGGAGCAGCTAATTTGTTAGGCCAAACAAAACACCAATTAGGCCCAGTACACACAAACGATTCCACCCGCGCTAGTTGCCGACGTTTTTTTTTTTTATTCCAGTCAATGGGTAGATCAAAAAACCCTGAGTCAACTTCAGAAGATGTCTTGACAATTTTTTAAGCCTGGCGTGAAGTCGATCGCACACAGGTGCACGGGTTTTCATTTGCTACAATGAATAAAAAAACGTCGGCAACTCGCACGTGCGGAATCGTCCGTGGATACCGGGCCTAACACAACGTAATGAGTAATATTAGATATCTACATAGGAGAGATGGGACATTTGCTTCCCGCTAAAAATATATTTTTTAAATTCCTTAAGACCAGTCATTGAAAAATTTATTCATAATTTTTATAATAAAAAAAAATGTTGGTGGGTTCGTATGCCCCATCAATCTTAAATAGAACTCTAACTTCCACCATACTTGAAACAACAGTATAATTATTGTACAAAGGGATTTAGGCAAGAAGCAGTTGAATCCGAGCTGGGGTAAAAGCATACTTCCAAACGTTCCGTCAACATCTGCAGTAGCTACAGAGCCTCCGAGATGCAATCTTAGAGGTCTACGTAGTGCCACTGAAGATGCCGACCTTTGACGAAACCGCCCACCAGTCCGGATGATACTGATTCACCAGGATTGAATGTAGTCGTTTAGCGACTGATACATATATTTTCTATCATTTTTTAAATAAAATAATTAATTAATATCCAACTGTGGCTTCCGCTGAGTTCTATATCGGAGAGATGGGACATTCGCTTCTAACCAAATCGCCGCGTCTCCCATGCCCAGCCATTGAAAAAAAGTAACAGCGGACCTACTATGTCGCTTAGTATTAACGTATTCTTGAGGTTAAAAATGTATACAAGTTTGAATAAAACTTTCCATTCTAAAATTAACTTGTTTACATTTTTAATCCCAGGTTGACAAAAAGATTCGTCATTGTAGGCCCCATATTTGGCGCGCTCGAATGGTCCATCCCCCCTAAATATAGAACTCTAGCTTCCACCACCGTCGATACACCTAAGGAGTGTAATCCGAAGGGAGCCATTTTGTCCTTCTCCAATTTCCTCTCCTCAAATTTTAAGGGGGGGGGGGGGGGGAGGCTGCATCGCTTCTGGTCACGAGCGCCAATGCTAAGTCCCCCCCCCCCCCCCATAATAGTGGTGGTGACAGTAACTGGCCAATTATTGGGCGGAGGGCGAATTGAAATGCTAGAGACGTAAATAGTCATAGACGAAGGGGAAAGCGGAAAGATGAAAGATCCAGTTAAAGCGTGCGGTTCATCTACAGTAGGTAGATAGTTACAGTAATAGCCTAGATCAGGGGTCGGCCACGTGAGGCTCGCGAGCCCCATGCGGCTCTTCCCTATACGATCGGTTCTATACACAACAATTAAATAGGAAATTAACATAGCACATCCAGATAGAATAGAATAGAATAGAAAAACCGTATATTTCTCAACAAAATGAACATGTAAACGTGAAATAACCTGTGCCCCCTCAAGCCGAAGCGTGGGAGGGTGGCACTTCACTAATATAAGTTTTAACATATATAACTAATATTTTAAAATATTAATAAATATTAACATGGAAAAAAAGCGGACTATTGTCCTTGTTAAGCAATACAATGTCTAGGTTTCTATTACATTTTTTATTTTTTTTATTTTTTTTTATTTACACATACAAAGCGGACTATGGTCCTTGTTACTGAAATACATTCCTAAGTAAAAATCAATAAATAAATAAATTACAAGACGTAGTTAGTTTAAGTGACATAATTCCCCCTGATGGCTACCTTTTTTTAATAGTGCATTCGTATTTTAAAGATCCTTAATAACCAGTAAAGCGATTCATACCTAGTGGATTGCTAACAATAAATTTTTGTTTCATTTTTTGATTTGGGCTGTGTAGCTCTTCTAACAGATCTAATTCGAAATTTGGCTCAGCTGCAAAAAAGGTTGCCGATCCCTGGCCTAGATAACAAAAAGTCGGAAAGTTTTCGCTAGGACCTTTGGATGGCACCGCCACGCATCGGAACATAGGGTGCCATCCAATTATCCTACCGAAACCGTTCCAAGCTTTGTTGAGACCAGAACTTTCTTTCCTTTTTTTTGTTTTTTAAATATTAATGATTATAACCTAATTGGTTACTCTGTACTATGGCCATCCTCTGGTAAACTACTGTCTAAAGGACGATTATCGTGGAATTCAACACGTTTTGTACTAGTGCACAATTACAACTACTTGATTGCTAGCCAATACTTGGACTAAGTTATATATAGTTATGAAGATTGTAAGTTTCCCCCAGGCTGATACTGTCCTTAGAGCAAACCCTTTGGCACCATGTTAAGTAGAGTCTTAAGACTCCCATTCAAGAGAGAAAATCAAAGGGGAACATGGAAACATGGGGACAACTAAAGTAAAGTAAAAAGAACCGGTCCGAGTTTACTCGAACATGCTTTCCAATTTATCAAAATTTTTCATTAAAATATAGTTATTTTTATTTTTTTACCCCCAGAAGCAAACTATCAAGGGGGAAGCGACCCCCCGCATTTTATCAACATTAATAACGACTACAATATATGTGAATTTAAGAGAAATAGTTTTTGCCGTTTTTGAGAAATAATTTTATTTATACGTTTTTTGGAGAATAAAACCCCCCCAAATTGAGTTAGCCCAAAATAAAATAAAATGGTCCCGAGGTATGATTTTTTTTAACCTACATGCCGAGTTTCATCATAATCGACCGAGTAGTTTGCCCAGAAATCGATGAACAGACAGACAGAGTGTACAGACAGAAAGGCAGACATTTCGTAAAAACCACTTTTTTGGTTCCTGGGACCTCAAAACGTGTAATTCCGTTGAAATCTCGGAATCGGAAATTTGGACCGTCACAAAGCTTTCCTTATACTACGTATAAATTGGAAAGCAATAAATTTATTTCCTTCAAATCAAAACAGATTTACAATAACTTAAGAAGTATATTAGTAGGAGGAGATAGATACATATTTTGGGGGACATTTTAGCTAGTAACATAACATAACTTTATTATTTTCATCAATGTTTCTACAATTAAAATTATAACATGCTGCAGGGCTCAGCCCGTGTGCAGCTTAAAATAGGAAAAAAAGACCTAACCGAACATTAAGTAAGTAATTCGTCAAGGATATTTTCTTGCATGCTACCTGCCACGTCTTTTTAGAGGTTTAGTCCAGGTTTAGCCAGCTCCCCATGCATCAATTTATTATGTATAAATGAAATACGCCTAATATGATCAGTGCGTTTGGTTAATAAGCAAGCAAGCAAGAAAGAAAGAAGGAAAGAGAGAAGTAGATATTTACCATACGGAGGAAGTACAGGGACACCTATACCATGCAGGAATTGACGGGTCATCCCCGTCGTCGGAAACCCTGCCATACAATACAACGCATGTCAACAACAAACAAATATGGCCGTCACTTAAGAGCAAATCGGAGTACCCCTACTACGTGTTTTTTATGCACAAGATCGATTTTAACAGGAAATATCGATTGTCTCTCTTTATAAATAAATAAATAATGACTTTTGTTCTAATACTAAGCCAACCTAGCGGAGTGGGGCTACAAGGCCCTATCTAACACTCAACTAGAAAGGCTCGGGACCACCTGCTCTACATGCGCTCCGAAGCATAGCCAGAAAATATAGCAAGTGTGGGACTCGAACCAACAACCTTTCGGGTGAACGTCCGTACCCCTACTGTGCATGTCCTGTTACTTAACCGTGACAAGCCCATACTTTATTTATCTGAAGGTAAAAAGGGAAATTTTTTTTACAGTAAAAAAAACCAAATGGGAAATATTTTACTGAGATTTAATAATGTGTACTGCCCGTCACCCTAAAGCGAAAACGTGTAAAAATTCCCCAAAGCGCATGAACAGCAGTGAAATACTCCATATATGAAATGAAAATCCCAGCTCAATCGAGTGCACAATGTTTCAAGGAGGTTTATAAAAAACCATTTCCGTAACACCTAACATAATTTCATAAGGACCAGCAAAATTAAGTATACGATTACAGTATGCGACAACAAAATAAATAAATCAATTTACCTGCATGGCCGTTATGTTGAACTTCGACGGAACTCCCAGAGTGAGAGTCCAACTGCGTGGAATGCCCAGAGTCACTCGACGTCACCGATCCTAAAAAATACAAATAGACAAATCAAAATTTTAAAACGGAACAGATTTAGTGAATAGCTTATGGCTGCCTGTGAAAAAGACCATCGGCAATATATTCAACTACACAGGTAAGAAAGAAAAAATCGTCTTAATTTTACATTACCACTACCAGGAGACCAAGCATAAATCTCGGCTGATGAAGGGAAAATGAATAAATCAATGGAATTTATGTTTTCTCATTGGACAACTTTCTTAGATAAGAATATAGGTAAAATGCCCTCCTTTGATAGGTCAATTACCAAAAACAGCGCCCATGATTAACTTATGGAGAGAGGCATATCTCAACATTTTTTAATTTATTTCACGACGAAATAGCAGTTGGTCATGTTGATCATTTGAATTATAATGAAGTAGACTTTAAAAGTTATTAGCTTTTATTGGACTAGTAGCCTATCATTTGGATGTAGATGAACAACTAACCTTGGTTTGTAAATTCAAAAATTAGTTATGGCGGGAAAGAATTACCCTACCCAAGCCAACTAATCAATAATCAGAGCTAGGATTCTCAATAATTTAATCATGGGCACTGTGTTTGAGAATCGACAACCAATCACAGAAGGTAATTCTATAGGAATTATCCATTATGTCCATTATGCAGTTGATTACCGTAAAGGAATGCGTTATGATTACTAAATTTGTTTCTGTTTGAAATGGGGTGAATCGTCAGGGGAAATTCAAAATGAAAATATTAATAGAAACATAAGGAAATATAGGCCACGGGCGTTTTAAGGCGGGGATTCCACCAACGTCAATAGTGATATTAAATGTTTTTTGACGTGGTAGCAGACATTTTTAGACAGTCTAAAACTGTATGAAAGAATAGAAAGCGAGATTTCCCTCTAATTGACCTCCACCCACAAGCTGTATAATTTGTTTCCTTACCGGAAGTGAGCGTTTTTCTCAGCGGCAAATTACTGAGTGAAGTGACAGAGCTACTCTCCGCCGACAGGTGAACGGGCAGCGGCAGCGTCGGTGTGTCAGAGTGAGAGCGTTCGTGAACTGCGCGCACCGCCGGCCCTACGGAACCATACAACATAACTAAGGCGGCTATTCAACCGACGTGGATTTTGAATGTGTATGTGTCATGACGTGGTAGCAGACATCACAGAGACTTATTAATGATGTCTGCTACCACGTCATGACACATTCACATTCAAAATCCACGTCGGTGGAATAGTCGCCTAAGCGTCAGTAACACGGGTCACCCTTAGGCGGCTATTCCACCGGCAAATTATCTTCCTTAATCGTGGTGCCGAAGTGGTAGCAGACATCATTAATAAATCTCTACCATATTATAACTTAATTTATAATAGATAAGTTAAGTATCTACTTAATAGTCTCGTTAAAATATGGCAGGGACTTATTAATGATGTCTGCTACCACGTCGGCACCACAATTAGTGAAGCAAATTAGTCGGGGGAATAGCCGCCAAAGTGGTGCACGCTAGCGGGCCTCTTCAATACCATATAAGGAACAAGGCCAAGCCATCGGCATAGCAAGGCTTAGCATAGCTGGCTTATCGCGGCTACAATCTGCTGCAGTAGACTGGAGTTTTACCGCGTTTTACTCCCATGAAAAATGTCGCAGCGGAATACAGGCGACCGAATCGTGCGTGTACCGGGCCTAAGAATATCCCACCAGAAGTGAATCAATAGTAAGACTTACCCATAACAGCAGATCCAACGCGGCGATGCGTGCCGGGACTGGGCCCGGGACTAAGTGTCGGATGAAGGGGGTGCAGGGGATGATGTCCGAGGGGTGGCGGACAGGGGTGGCGAGGACAGTGCGGCCGCGTCTTGGTGGACTCACTCAATGCGAGCATTTTACGAACTGCCTGCGGCGACGCCGTGCCGAACTGCTGTCATGACAAAATATAATTAGTACACCACAGACAATGGCGGTGAGACAAATGAGGCAGTATTATCGGAGGAACCCAGAGCGTTACAATATGGCCTATACAAGCTATTATCACTGTCAAGTAGCCAATTGTCTTTATTTTCAAAATATGGGAATTTTAGGCCTAACCCAATCTCCAATTGCCATTTGGACAATAGAACTAAGAGTCATGATTTATACACTGGAATATTTCTGTTGCCGATTAAGTTAATACTTAGATTATGGCGTTACATTTCAAAACAGATACTAGTTACAAGTATGGTAATGTCAATTTATGGACAACCCTTAACTCAGATCTTTCATAGGGAATTAATTCTCCCGTCAAATTTACCTTGGCTGGTCCTTTTCTGCTTTCATTACTAGCCGAACTAGTAGTAGACAGTGTAGGACTGGGATGTCGCTTCCTCAACCCAGTAGAACCTCCAGCGCCACTGGAAACAGGTTCACACGACAGCGACAATTGTTGCAGCTTTTCTTCATCGGTGATGACCTAAATACAAAGTACTCGATTATGGAAACAAACCAAAAAAACGGAAATGGAGCGGTTTAACAGCCTAGCTACAGGGACGGATCACTGACCCGTATCTCGATAGGATAACCATGCTCGAAGAACGAGAAGTAGACTGCTATGGTTCGGACACGTTACGAGAATGATTTACAGCCCGTGCGCATATGTGGCTCAAAGAAGTAACGGAGGGTGCACGAAGGAAGACAAGTGCCAATGGGCAAGCGCAGACATGCTTACCATTGACATTGTAACAGGTGTTAGCTCGACTAAATTGTGTTCGTCTGCATTCACCCTTAATTTTACCATGACCTTTTATCTTTTACCTTCATGTTGTTAAGATAAGCCTTGACTCTGCGCACCATCTGCGCCTCCTCGAACATCCTCTTCGGATTGGGAGCAGCTGCCGACTTTTTCCGTCGCTTCACCGTAGCGCTGTTGGCGGCTGAGTTGTTGGTACCCGCTTGCGTCATCTGGTTCATTGTGAACATGGCATTGCTGGCTGGCTGACCTCCTGGCGAAACAATAACATAATTAGTTAAATGCAATAGCAAAAGAAGGGCAAGAAATATGGGGAACACGAAGAAGGGGAAGGCCAAGAAGGAGATACAGGAACTAGATTGAGGATGGTCTCAGAAGAGTGGGATTGATGCTAGAGGAAGTACACAACAACAGAGAGGGGAAGATGCTCACAAATCACACCCGAGCATGATTATTATCATTTATCATGACGATGATAGCAAAAATGTTGCACGGGTGCTCACCACACCAACCCCACACTATTGTATCACCATGCGTTGCGTTGAAAGAAAAACTACACTTGCTATTAAATTGCCCGACTGTCTTGCTCCTGCAATATACTAAGTGAATAATAATAACTTAGTAAAGTTTTAAAAAGTTAATAAGGAGACTATTATGTGTAATCTACAGTAGGGCTGATAGAACTGACCATATAGTGGAAACTAGTCTGTCTTGTACACTTACCTAGTTCGAGCATGGTAAGCAGGTCGGAGGGCGAACTACACATGAGGCGTATAGAAGCAAAAGCGTATAACTGCAATTTTTTTTTAATTTTGAGATAACTGCACCAAGGTCTTCCTGACGCACTTATCTATTTTAGAAGCCAATCGGTATAACGGTAGCAGGCTCAGTTCCGGAATAAAATGCATTTGAAAATCATTTCATCAATGAAAAAGATTGAAGTTTCTTAACTTAATTGTGCGTTTATCTCAAAATGAGTTTGACCGCAGTTATACGCTTTGGCTTGTATACGCCTCACATGTAATTAAACCATCACACTTCTTTGCCGATAATCCTGAACAACAGTAGATATAACTGTCCACATCGTGGAAACTAGTCTGTTTTGTAGACTTACCTAGTTCGAGCATGGTAAGCAGGTCGTAGGGCGAACTGCACATGTAATTCAACCGTCGCACTTCTTTGGCGATAATCCTGAACTTAAACTGTCCACATAATGGAAACTAGTCAGTTGTGTGGACTTACCCAGTTCGAGCATGGTAAGCAAATCGTAGGGCGAACTGCACATGTTTGTCAACTGTCGGACTTCTTTGGCGATCATTCTGAGCTTCTCGAAATTAATTAGACCGTCCACGTGGCTGTCATTGCCCAGATTGATAAACGTCAAGTCTTTCTTAACAACCGGATAGAATGGAATCTACAAACAAACATCAACAAAATTAATACAAGCACAGAAAAAAATAATCGACCGTAAATAAAGGCAACTAATGTGAAATTTACCGTACAGTTTAGGCAACCAATAGGCTACTATAAAACTTCAATAATAAACACTCCCAGCACTTTCAAAAGTGCTATTTTATCTAATGCCTAGTGCCATCGTCCGTATGTGTACCGGGCCTATTATTTAAATAATAATACACACGGACGTCAGTGATCCTCTGAGAAATTTGTCATGGAAGCAAAACCTGGCAAAACCGCAGTCTACTGCTGAACTGCAAGAGATTTTTGTAGCAGCGATAAACCATCAACAAAAAGAAGTAGACTGCGGTTCTGTCAGGTTTTGCACCATTTCCCATTTGCTCACATGAAAAATTTCTCAGCGGTTCATTGCGACTGAATCGTGTGAATCAGTGTGACTTCCGAGCCGTTATTTTTGCCGTGATAGAGCAACAGGGCAACCACTGTAAATCACATTTAGAGAGCCCTCCCAAGATAGGATGCTGAGAGACCCCTGCAATTTACAATCCGCTATATTACCTGTATTTATTCATACAGGTATTCAACGAGATTACGAAGGTTGGGAGACGATTTCCCCTCTACAAACCCTGTCCTAATTATGTCGCTAAACACAGTATAATACTTACGATAGGAGGCTGGGAGACTTCGGCACTGACCAGTTGCCTGTATTTGCTCATATTCCGCGAGGGGTCCATGAGGTCCTGAAGATCAGAGAACAGCCGCTGGTATTTGGTAGACAATTTTTCCCACGTCCCCCGTAACCTGGATACAGCCCCGTGACCCAGCCCGGACACGATAGCGAACATACTGTTGAAGTTTTTGCACTCTTTACACTGCCGCGCCACCTGCAAAGAAAGACAAATTTGCAATGTTTTAATCGGGAGAAAAATGAAAGTCATTTGTACAACAAAGAATGCACACGCATCTATGCAGTTATCAATGTGTATTATTACATGTCTGCCCATTCTATACTTTACAATTGTCTCATTGATCACTCCAGTGCTTAATAGTGAGGGAAAGCAGCTGATATTGAAACCTAGAACAATTATATTGGTACCATGAGGCAATTAATTTGATCTATTACGGTACCTAGGCTAATAGATAAATAGGGAAACATGTAAGGGTTCCCGCTTTCCGTATCTTTCCCTGTGAACACCGAGCTAGCTTCGGTAGCTTCGAGTGGCAAAGGTAAATTCGGGTAGAAGAGACCAGGGTGGCTTGTGCGGAGAGGACAAGCAGTCTTGAGTATTGTTTAAAGAAACTCGTGTCAATTATTTTGGGGATGCTTGTTGAGGAACCAAAAAATCTTACGGCCCTCATCGACGACCGGTCCTACTGCCTTCAATAAGTTATGTGTTATGTGCGTTGGCCACAGACAAAGATGGATTAGATTGGAACTAGTGATGGATTCGATCCGGTCTGGACCTCGTTCCTGGAGAGCCCATCACTATCCGCGGCTTATGTACAGGGGTTATAAAGTTAACTTACACAATAAATACAATAAATGAATTAATGAACGCACCTTAATAAACTGCTTAATCAACTTACTCCGCCGTACATGATTGTGTTCAGAACAGACTTCGGTTACCACCCAAAACATTTCTCTGTTCACCAACTGAAAAAAAAAAAATGAATTGGATGTTACAAAAGGTGCACTAGAGGGGAAATGTTTTTAACTACTTTCATAGTGATGTAAAGCAATGAGATCCCAAAGAAACTGAAAGTAGAAGATCTAGACAATTTTGGACATGGCGGGATTAGAACCCATGGCGCAACGTCTTCACCGCGAATATACAAATAGAAAATATTTAGCAGTTCAACGAAAGCAAAAGGGTTAATTACCCAAGAGTATAGTCCTAAATTACCACTATTGTAGATACCAGAGGTAAGTTTACATTTTCCACGCAGCTTATTGCTATTCCTTGTTAAATAATATGTGTAACATAGGTGGAAAGTGACTTCCTTTGGGGGGGGGGGGGGGGGCGGCTCTAACTTTAAAAAACAATTGACAACTAACCATTGCTTACAATCCATTTAACCTAAACTAATTCTAAACCCTTGGGGCAAGTTATGCTTCAGTGCTTGTGTTAGGCCTGCTGTTAAACCATTACACTGTTTATATCAACATACCTCGGCAAACTGGCTAAGCATTGGCGTCCCGTATCGACTCGATAAATCGAACAAATCGTCAACATACTCGGTGCTCTCGATCTGCCGGAATATTGAGAAATCCTGGAGCGTCAGCTGGATGGCTACCTCGACTGCGTTTAGCTGCAAGAAATGGACCTGCGACTCCCGAACCAGCTCGTGCGCCATCTCGTCAGGCACCAGAGTCTCCGAGACACCATTGGTCTTGAGGTAATATCTGAAGAAAGGAAAAAAACAAAATAATTATATTATAGAACAGTAGCTCTTTCTTCACATGACTATTGTTTTGATTACTAAACCACCCTAGCGGGGAGTAAGAGCCCTGAAGCTATCGCTTAATATATAGACGAAGTAGCGTTATCAACGATAATAAAAGAGAATAGACAGCGCATAACCATAAGCTAAGAATTAACGAAAGCGGTGGGGAAAAGATCAAAGGAAACCTTTCCAGTTTGTAGGGTTCTAACATTAAAAAAAATAAAATAGCGGCAAATTAAAAACAAATGAGCAATTATACAGGCAGGGCTGCTAACAGAATACATGCGCAGTTCTGTGGACTTGACCTTGGGTCCCTCGCAATCCAAATAGTTTGATTTTGACTGTGTTGGGCTTATGGCGAGAACCACCCGATTTGAGAAGGAATCTACTTTTGGCCGCTTCACTACATGCGCAGCGCATGTCCATCCAGCTAGCCTGGTTCACATACACTCAACCAGGGAGACAGCCCACTTTACATGTCTTCCGTACCATTGGGCATAGCGTGCAGAAACACAACACTTCATGTTGAAACACAGTAATGGGTATATCAAGAGAACTATGTTTTTTTTCTTTTCTGTTCGAACGCCTACTTTCAGCATTTCTGCTTTAAGCAACCCTGTCAGCCTGGCGGAGGGAGTGAGTCTGTTTTTTAACTTGAGGCAGCCTAAGGGCAGACTCCTTCACCTCCCAGGACTCGCCACGTATGTAGACTGACTGGTACAGTTTCAGCCAGTTATCATTTCCCACCATGTTCCCCTGCCAAGTTTGCCGCAGTTTGAAACACGCTCTGCTCTCGTGGATTCAACTTGGTAAGGCAGGAAGAGAACAATGTGAACTCTGTTGCTAAATCCAGTGGTCTCAGTGAGCACGTGTATCCGAGATGGGATTGCCAATATTGTGCCAGAACGTGCAAATCTTCCGGTTGTCCATTAAAACTCACCTACTACTGAGTCCTATCCTCTCTGCTAAATTCTGCAGCTGTCCCGCCAGAAGTTTCTGTTTAATAATGCCCCCCTCTGCCACTGACACCTCACATAATGAGTATTTGTTGCTCGGGTCTGTAATCCCGAATTCTTGCAGCGCTAACATCACAACTTCGTGCGCCGTTGTCTCCTACGAATAAAAGAGACAGATTGTTTATGGCAACAAGCTAAGTATAAAAATAAAAAAACGTAGTAGGACGACAACCCATTGGGGATCTAGATCAAAGGACTTGTAGACTCTTGACCACTGCTCTATTTGGAATATCATGAGTAGAAGAACGCAATGATCCACAGTGAAATTCTTTAATAGTGACCGGTTTCGGATTAAATCCATCATCAGACTAACAGCCTATAACTTACTTTCTTGTAATGAGTGTAGTGCGAGTTACATTGGACAGAGTGGGCGCAATTTTAAGTTTCGCTTACGTGAGCATTAAAATGCGATCGGTAAAAATGACTGTACCTCAGTTTTTGCGGACCACCTCTCAAGTAACTCGCACTCATGTAATTTGGAAGATTTTAAAATTCTGCATTGTTGTAATAAAGATAGACTATTGGAAAGGTTAGAAAAGTTTAGAGATTAGAAAGGCTATTAGGAATAACGAGGTTCTCACGAACCAAAATTAGAGGATATGGAAAAAACCGGGCTTGGCGGGATTCGAACCCACGATCTACGCCTAACCGGGGCGTCGTCTTAACCAACCGCTGGACCACAAGCCCCGACAAGCCCAGTAAATGCCAAATCCTCTACTTATGCTCTAATTGACATGATTCGTGTTGCTAGACAGGTTAGCACAACTACACAACTATCTAACCGAACAGGTCTGTGAGCGGACTTAATTGCATAAAGGCAATGCTTTTTTCATTACATTGTAGTATTATATGGTATATATAACACTGACATTAAATTAACTTTGGTTGAAGAGGTAACCTCCTCGTTATAACCGAAATTAGAGGATATGGAAAAAACCGGGCTTGGCGGGATTCGAATGGGATGATCCAGCGGTTAAGACGCCGCCCCGGTTAGGCGTAGATCGTGGGTTCGAATCCCGCCAAGCCTGGTTTTTTCCATATCCTCTAATTTCGGTTATAACGAGGAGGTTACCTCTTCAACCAAAGTTAATTTAATGTCAGTGTTATATATACCATATAATACTACAATGTAATTCTCACGAACGATGTAATGTTTCAAACTGTCTCCCCACTACTCGATTTATGTACTCAATCTCCACCTCCCACTCCCATCCCGTAGTATATAAGCTGGCGTTTTTTCATGTGTTGTTAGTCTAATAATGGATTTTATACAAAGAATTTCACTGTGGATCATTGCGTTCTTCTTCTACTCATGATGTTCTCCAAGTTCCACGAAGTCACCAAGGAACCAGCAACGTACCCAACAGCTGCGATTTTCCCCAACCGATCAGGTTAAGTTACTTATTACAGTTAGGTTGGGATGTCGAATTTCAAATCTCGACCTTTCGTTTCACTTTCTATTTCTCAATTTCTACAGTGCTAAATGGTTACCAAAGTGGTCTTTTTATCTATTTAAATTTCGGTGACATCTCCAATGGCTCTTTAACTGTCAGATTCGTGGCACAAGGAACCACCACAGACCAATGCATTGGCTTTCTAGATCTATGGAAGACAAGATGCAAATACGAGGCCCCGACATGACGGGTTATATCAGAGATATGCATTGCGCCATGGCATATCTTAAATATAGCATGAAACATAGGGAGTGGTAGAAGTATTTTGACAACAATGTCACCAGCAGGTTCATAGCTGATGTTCACAATAGTGCTTACCTTATGGACAAGCAGGTACTTGCAGGTCTGATCAGGTTTGTACACTTTGAGCACATGTTCCGGGTAGTCGATCGCTCTGATGTCGTCATACAGGTTGTACAGGTCTTGGCTGCTGGGACTCTGGTACAGGCTAGTCTCACTTGTGTTCCCACACGGCTCCCCACCACAGCTCTCACTACAACAAATTCAATATATTGCAAAAAATAACAACGGACAACGTTCTTGCCGAAGAGATATGTCGCTTAAGGTCTTTCAACCTCTTCCTTCCCCTGTTCAAACAAATCGAAAACGCACCAAGGCGGTTGGTGGTGTCGCTATGCCAAATAAATAAATAATGAGTTTTGTTCTATTACTAATCAAACCTAGAAAGGACATGTTGACCTGTTATAATGCTGTGAATGATTATTATGTTATTAAAAAGGAAAACAAGAACATAATGAAGTTTGGAACCTCTGTTTATGTCCTGTCCGAGCTTTATAAAAACTTCAGATTTACTTTACTTTAATATCCCACACTCGGAGCTTTTCAATAAACTAATTAAGGTAACCACAGCGCTTTATAATATTCCCCCGACACATAAATAATAGTTGGCTAAATGTTTACCAAGGCCACAATCAGGCTATGAAATCCATTTCAACATGGCCAATCAGGTGTAGGTAGATTTTTTAAGTAATGCTTCTTTCTGAGCTTGAGATACTATTCCATTTGGAAGTACTCTGGCCTACTCACTTAATGGTATTCTTCGGCAGAATATTCATTTTCATCAGTGCCTTCTGCAGCCGTTTCTTCGGCGCAAGTGTCATCAGACCCTTGCCCGACGGCTTGTCCCTGTGCGGCGTGTCAGAGGACAGTGTCGTGGTTGTACAACCATCCGTAGAGTTTAGCCTGGCCCGCGGGTCTGGCTGCAGTGTAGCAATGTCCACAGGCCGACGACCGCGTGTTCTCGTCGAACTATCTGAACTGGAAAGCATTTCTTTGAACCCTGCAAATCAATAGTAAATTATGTGAAAACAATCAAGGTTTCCTCAAGAACATTAGTGATGGAAGGCATAGTAAAATTCAGAAATTATATCCGGAATAGACAAGGTAAAACTGAATCCGGTGGGTAAGAATTCAGGAGATGTAACCGCTTCTAGAATTTTTTTTATGTGAAACAAGGGAACCATTTCCATTTTCTGATATTCTTGCTATGTTCCTCGATGCGAATAGTCTTGAGCATTGGTTGCGTGATCAATGTCCTCAAGCCTATGTTAGATAAAAGTTAGTTATCTTTGCTGTTGTTGACGTTAAACGCATATTGTTTCAAGATGACTCAATACAGATTCATATCCTTCCATTAATACAGTCACTTACCAAGAAAATTAGATTTAACAGTAATAGAAAGATGCGTGGAACTTCGAAGTATCTCCAACGCCTTCGCATGCGTGACATGCTGAAAACTTTGGCCGTTGACTTCCAGAATTTCATCCCCACGTTTCAGCCCCACCTCTTCTGCCTTGCTCAGTTTCTCCACCTTGCTGATGAAGATTCCAAAATTCTTCTCGTAGCCGCCGAGTATGCTGAAATTTAGCATTTGGTCGCGGTTTGGCCGCGCTAATGTGACGTTCCGCGTTCTTGCTTTTGCGGCGCACGCAATGTTTAGTAGGCGAAGCTGGAAATAAAAAAATCTCACATCAATCATAATCATCCTTATTACCTGTTACCCTACCAAGTGAAGTATCAGTGGCGGCTTTCAGAACTCTGGCTGGGCATGAGTATCTGCAGTCGCATCAGCACAGGCTATTATAAGTGCCCGCTTTGCAACGCTGGGGAGATCGATGCCTGAATCTCAACTCCTACTCGACTTTGGCCGACGTAAAAGCCAACATCTCTATTAATAATGTTCTGAAGGACGTTTTTATGAACCTAGGCCTATTTATCACTGGCCCATTGGTCCCTTGTCAATGCCTACGACCCCATGGAATTCGGACATTATTTATATTGTTTCCGTAAGAATTTTGGGCCATTGTTAACCTACACCTGCTACAAGCGATAGTGGACAAGTTATGACAAGCGTACCATTGGCGCAGTGTAACAGGTGGCAGCAAGACTTAACCAATCATTTACTGGGCTTCCGTGAAGCAAAGTATTATCGGCTATCAACTCCAGTTGCCCTGGTTCAATATATTAGTCTCCTCTACTCCTTCATGTCCTCATATTAATGCTTATTACCGCATATTAAGCATTTGAAGGACTTGATAATTCTAAACCTTCCCAATGATTTTTTGGACATGACTGGTATTGTTTCCTCATTAACATTGGCCGTCGGCTTACTGGCACATGGACTCAATCCACAAGGGCACTAAGCATCAATGAGCAAGCCTAGGTGGCTCGATATTGACTTTTTTTAAGGAGTATGGCAGGCTAAACCAAGGACTTGTGAGAGTGAAAGCCCTATGCTTTTGGTCATTTTGGCATATCTTGTAAATGCACTGTTTCTTGCTGGAAACTCTGAATTGCAGCAACTTGCCAAGTGAACAATCTGAACAGTGGATCCTGCTGCTGCAATAACCAATGGTTTTGTTTACCCCGAACATAATAGAGGCTGTCATATTATATCCTCTCAACAAGCATCAGCTCTAAATAGTACAGCACTATGCAATTACATGCATTTCGATTAAATAAATAACTAAATATTGACTTTTTATTCTATTACTAGCCGTTAGGGCTATAAAGCCCTCTCTTATACTCAACTAGGAAGGCTCGCCACCGCCTGCTTTACATGCCCTCCGAAGCATGGCCAGAAAGTGTAGCAAAAGTGTGGGGCTCGAACCAACAACCTTTCAGGTGAATGTCAGAGTCTTTACCACTACTCTACAGGTCCTTGAATCGGATTTGTAAAGCGAATGGATGGGCCCAACAGCAGGTACGTGAGGAAAAAGCTGGAGGAAGTAATAGAGGAGAAAACGACCAAGGAAGAGATACTGAAACCAGGTGCTTGAGGAAAAAGCTGGAGGAAGTAATAGAGGAGAAAACTACCAAGGAAGAGATACTGAAACCAGGTACGTGAGGAAAAAGCTGGAGGAAGTAATAGAGGAGAAAACGACCAAGGAAGAGATACTGAAACCAGGTACGTGAGGAAAAAGCTGGAGGAAGTAATAGAGGAGAAAACGACCAAGGAAGAGATACTGAAACCAGGTACGTGAGGAAAAAGCTGGAGGAAGTAATAGAGGAGAAAACGACCAAGGAAGAGATACTGAAACCAGGTACGTGAGGAAAAAGCTGGAGGAAGTAATAGAGGAGAAAACGACCAAGGAAGAGATACTGAAACCAGGTGCTTGAGGAAAAAGCTGGAGGAAGTAATAGAGGAGAAAACTACCAAGGAAGAGATACTGAAACCAGGTACGTGAGGAAAAAGCTGGAGGAAGTAATAGAGGAGAAAACGACCAAGGAAGAGAAACTGAAACCAGGTACGTGAGGAAAAAGCTGGAGGAAGTAATAGAGGAGAAAACGACCAAGGAAGAGATACTGAAACCAGGAACGTGAGGAAAAAGCTGGAGGAAGTAATAGAGGAGATAACGACCAAGGAAGAGATACTGAAACCAGGTACGTGAGGAAAAAGCTGGAGGAAGTAATAGAGGAGAAAACGACCAAGGAAGAGAAACTGAAACCAGGTACGTGAGGAAAAAGCTGGAGGAAGTAATAGAGGAGAAAACGACCAAGGAAGAGATACTGAAACCAGGAACGTGAGGAAAAAGCTGGAGGAAGTAATAGAGGAGAAAACGACCAAGGAAGAGATACTGAAACCAGGTACGTGAGGAAAAAGCTGGAGGAAGTAATAGAGGAGATAACGACCAAGGAAGAGATACTGAAACCAGGTACGTGAGGAAAAAGCTGGAGGAAATAATAGAGGAGAAAACGACCAAGGAAGAGATACTGAAACCAGGTGCGTGAGGAAAAAGCTGGAGGAAGTAATAGAGGAGAAAACGACCAAGGAAGAGATACTGAAACCAGGTGCGTGAGGAAAAAGCTGGAGGAAGTAATAGAGGAGAAAACGACCAAGGAAGAGATACTGAAACCAGGTACGCGAGGAAAAAGCTGGAGGAAGTAATAGAGGGGGAAAACGACCAAGAAAGAGATACTGAAACCAGATTGAGGGCTATCTCTGAGGGGTTGGGACTGGTGCCAGAGGAAGTGTTGAATAATCAGAAGTGGAGATACAGCAGGAAGTGGAGGAGGCTCACATATCACGCCCGGGCAACTGGAACTGATTATTGGTGATGGTGAATGCATTTAAGCATAGGGAAGCGATAAGTGATAATGCAGACTTAGTGACGGGACGGCAACATTATTGCTTTTCTATTTAAATACGTAGTATAAGAAAAGCTTTGCGATGGACAAAATTGTCGATTCTGAGATTTCAACGGATTTACACGTCTTGAGATCACAGGAACCAAAAAAAGGTTGTTTTTACGAAATTTCGGTCTGTCGCTCTGTCTCCCTGTCGATATTGAGGGATCCAAAATTAAACCACAGGAAAATTGTTTACTATGGAATTACTCATATTATCTATCTACTAATTGATAAATAGGAAAGCATGTCGAGTAAACTCGGACCGGTTCTTTTATAGATTATTCTTTCGATGGGTTATTGGCCGAAAGGCCCAAAATTCGCCCATATGAAAAATAAAGACAATTTTCTTTCTTTCGCTGTTGGCACAGTAATGACGTGAAAAGACTATTCCAACCTTGCATAAATTACTCACTCATTTCCCTCAAAGCACCAAACTCTCTTCTTACGTTTAAGACCAACCGCACATAACAAGACCTACCTGTCCATGCATCTTCTCCCGTTCCAACCCCGCTTCAAACGTCTCCAAAAACTCCATCATCGCGGGTTCAGTCTCGAAATCTGTAAAGTGATTGTTGACCCATAGCAGAACGACACGAGTGACGCGATCTCTGATGGCGGCCTCGGCGAACCACGACAGAAGCTGCTGCGCGACATCAAGCGAGCTGGGAATGAAGGTGCGATGCGTTAGCAGAAAGTCTTCGACGTACGTCGGGTCCATTGCGTTTTCTTCTACTAGCTGCAGCATTAGACGGTCTGACGTACCCTAAAAACATAAAGACAGCACATTAGCCCTTTGAGCACTGACTGGCTTAGTTGGCTCATAGCGTGGTCTAAGGCGCCCATTCCACCGACCGGCTAGGGCTATTTACAAATACGGTGACGGGGTAGCAGACATTCAAGACTTAGGCGGGGTTTCCACCGACCTCGCATTGCAGAATTGACGGAAATGTTTATTTTCCTCTATGCCATAGTTAAAATTGATCAATGATCATACAGTAAAATCACAAACAAACAAACTAAAATTAAAAAATGGCGTCAAGGGATATGTTAAGTACAAACATTTTAATAGATTTCTATAAAAAGAAAAATTCTAATTTCCGTCAATGTCATTTGCATTATGCAATGCGAGGTCGGTGGAAACGTCACCTAAGTCTTGAATGTCTGCTACCACGTCACCGTTTTTGTAAATAGCCCTAGCCGGTCGGTGGAAAGGGCGCCTTATACAATCCTGCGCGTGAAACATGGTGCTTTTTGCTTTTTGGAGGGCACCTAGAATCAATGTTCACCGATTTCTTTTGCTCAGTACGAAGCACATAGTGATAGTGTGATTCTCAGGTCCTCGCGTTTGCAGTAAGTTAGCTTCCATCAGAGATTTTTGTATGAGAGAGGGGACATTCGAGGGTGCTAAATATATTTTTTGATGCCACGTCTCTAATGACCAGCCATTGAAAAAGGTACCAGGTGGCACCAGGATTCAACAAATATTTTTGGGGCGCTCGAATGTCCCATCTCTCATATATAGGACTCAAATTTCCATCTTTCCGAAACGACTATCATCACATAGAATGACTATCTCAGTTTACGTGCACGATCGTATAGGGCCATGCTGAAAGGGTTAGGCTGTTCCTACAAGGTAAAGCGACAATGAACACTAACATTAGCCGCAGAGAAGTAGTTTTGAATGGATTGTCTTTGCTTGAACCTCCTTGTCCAGTCCCTGGAGCAGCTTGTATCGATGTATGAGAATGACTGTATTAGTCCTCAGTCCTGTAGCAGGGCTACCAATTCTACCCACTCCTCGGTGTAGTAGCGGGGGCAAACTAGCTGTCCACAAGCACATCGTGGCGATTAACGCACGCCAATCCGACCCAGATGACAAGGGAAAGAGGTCGACAGTAGTTTAAACCAGACCTGTACAAAAGAGACGGGCCAATCGCTTCCCGCCAAAAGCATATTTTTGAATCCTGGAGCCCCCTGATGCATAGTCTCCTATGACCGGCCATTGAAAAGACGCAGCAGTTGGCCCCAGGATTCAAACCTATTTTTTGCGGGCTCGAATGTCCCATAACTTGTAGGTAGAACCCTAATTTGAACCTTACTGGTGAGCTGTGCTTTTCCAATACCATGGAGTATACTTGTAATAAATAGGAGATTGGCTTCCCAAGAACGTTTAACTTACCCTTATCACAATATGTCCCCTCCTGGCGGTATCGGTGCCTCCCCTCATCTCAGTAACCATGACCAGTCTGCCGTCTTCCTCATGCCGCCTGGTATTCTCAGCCCCCTGGTGTAAAATCCGGTAGTAGTCGGTCTGTGTAATGCAGACGAACTGGCAGTCGTCGCATTTGGTGCGCATTACACCGCGGTGGTACAGCTTCTCCATGGTCGGGAGAATCCCGAAACTAAAATAATACATATTTATTGTTACTTTTACTGCAATGGCTCGGTCACATGAGAAGATAATAGATAGTTGCCAGTGCACGAAGAAGTGGCTGCAAGAGTAAAGAGAGGGTACACGGACCAGAAGAAAAGCAAGGAAGAAATACAGAGCTCGAAGAGAAATAAAGGACGATGTCAGGAGAGTGGGACTTAATACGTGGGGAAGTGTTGAATGACCTGAAGTGAAGGAGGCTCACATATTACACCAGGGCTCATTTCAGATAATAATGATGACATACTGAACACGAAGAAACAGTAAAAGCTGCCACAACTCATTTTAAAATCCGGATACATAATTTCCCCTTCATTCTTATTATGAATTGAATGAATTACGTATTATTTAGTACTTGTCCAAGATAATGAAGATTATCAGACCAACAAGTGTTAGCATGTTCCGACAGGTGTTGATAATGTCAAGCCGGACGTACACAGTACAGTCAAATTCATCACTGCCATCAGATACAGCGCATTTATATTTTGATAGGAAAGGGAAATGGAACATTCTAGCAAAATAAAATGTAATAAAATTCAATTCGATGCACTGTTGTTAACACGGACATTGAATTAGGGGGCAAGAGGTGGGGGAGTTCGAGACGACAGATCCCTAATTGTATTTCCCGGCAAAACTACATCCGTTTCCGCTCCAAATTCTTTCCTTCCGGCGTGGAAAAAATTGGCGCCATTTGACGTGCGATTTTTCTCGCCTTTATGAACTCAGTGTAATGAATATAATTTTTTTTTTTAATCAAAGGGGTCATCAGACCATGGCGCTCTGAAGGAATAAATAAATAAATATATTTTTGTTAAATCATACAATCAAGTAATCAACAAGTATTCAACAAGGAAGTATAAAGTAAAATTGTCAAAATCAGACAGTTCTGTCATTGTGCTCGTGCCTCAGTGAAAAACGCTTTCTCTAAGAGATGTCTGGTCTCTAAGCAATTTAGGGAAGTTAGTAGAATTTCCAGCCGCTCTTAGTTCTTTCGGGAGTTTTCTAAGGTAGGCGAATCCTTGTAGTATAGGATCCAGTCGCTCACACTTGGCTGTGCGTGGTGCTGGTCTTACAAGGTTACACGTGTCCCCCACGCCTCAGACCTTAAAATATGTAAAATGCATCTATACATGTAAAGACTTGGGGCTGTCATGATTTACATGTTGTGAAGTGAGAGCGACAACTGTGACGAGGTCCCAGTTTTAGCAAGCCTAACTGAATAATAGACACATATACAATTGAGCCGCTTACGTCAAAGTGGGGCAAATCATCCTAGAAAGAGGATGTAAACTGTCGCTAGAGTACATTGTTTGGAGTTGCAGCTAGATAGACTCCTTTATTCCCCCCCTCCTCCTTTCTTCTACCCCTTTTGCAGGCAAAGACTTGTCATTTTCCAAGTGAAATGTGGGGGAAAAGGAACGAGACAGGAAAGTCAACATAAAAGAAATGAAGCCTTTGAGACGGATTTGACATTTTATGCAGTTTCTGTGTAAAAGCAAGGCCAATATCAGAGAGTAGTCCTACAAGTTTGGTTATTATTAAGGCGGGGTTTCCACATACGTCAATAGTCAATGAAAATTATGAAATTGAAGGACATTTCAATTTTACTCTATGCCATTGTTAAAATTGATCAATTGATCATAAGAGTAAAATCACAAACTAAAATTTAAAAATGGCGTCAAGGGATATGTCAAGTACAACTATTTTAATTGATTTTTTTTTAAAAACAGTATTAAACAGATCGGTGAAGGTAGATCTTACTTCGGATCTCCTACTATTATTAGGTTATTAGGTTTTATTAAAAATAATAAGTGTACGAAGAAAACAAATACAAACAAAATTTCAAAAAACAAATGCAAACAAATTTCAAAAAATTGGCGCATACATTTCAATAGAAAATTGTCAATTTTTGAAAAAACATGTGGAAACACCACCATCAATAAAAAATTGAAATGTCCTTCAATTTCATAATTTTCATTGACGATTGACGCATGTGGAAACCCCGCCTAACACAGCTATTTTTATATTTTACAAGCGGGGCGGTAGCTCACACCTTCGGGGCCTCGCATTAACGTGGTTCCATTGGACATATCGCAGCTCAACCCTTCGGGGCTCGCGATTATCAACTTCAATTTCCAGGATTTTCTATTTTTCCCCGCATTTTTTTAAATTTTTTCTGTCATAAGAACCATCTCTTGACAATAACAAACACAAACAAAAAAAAAATTGTGAAATCGGTCCAGCCGTTCACGCATGATGGCGTGACCAAGGGAAATAGGGATTCATTTTTATATATAGAGATTTTTGAAGGACTTTTTTATGGAAGCGTATAAGCGTTTAAGTGGCCCATTGAACCTTGCCCCGCGAACGACCCCATCCGGCTTGGACATTATTGAAAGAAAGAAAGAATGAAAGAAAGCAGAAGAAAGAAAATTGTCTTTATTTTCCATATGGGCGAATCTTGGGCCTTTCGGCCCACTCATACAATTAACCCATAATGTTAACTTAAATACCTCCTATTTATAATAATACTTAAAATAAAAAACTAAACTAAACCACACCATTTATACAACATACTCATGAAATAAACGTGACACGCCCTCTTAAACGTATTTAAAAAAAATTCATTTCTGATTGGATCCGTACATCCAACCCCATGTTCCACTGCATGTCTCCAGCCCATATCTATCCCAGCCATCCTCCTGGCCCTCACTAGCCCCTCCAACTGTCCACCTCACATGAAGCTGCTCCGTGCTTTCAAGCCCATGTTCCCATCCAATATCTATCTCAGCCATTCACCTGTTTCCCTCCAACTCACCTAACTCCCAGATGCAGCTGTTCCGTGCATCCAACCCCCAATGGTCCACTACGTCTCCATCCAATATCTATCTCAGCCATCCTCCTGTTTCTCTCCAACTCACCTAACTCCCAGATGCAGCTGTTCCGTGCATCCGACCCCCAATGTTCCACTACGTCTCCATCCAATATCTATCTCAGCCATCCTCCTGTTTCTCTCCAACTCACCTAACTCCCAGATGCAGCTGTTCCGTGCATCCAACCCCCATTGTTCCACTTCAAGTCTCCAGCCCATATCTATCTCAACCATCATCCTCCTGTCTCTCTCCAGCCTCTACAACTCACCTATCTCCCAGATGCAGCTGCTCCGTGCTTCCGTCCCCATGTTCCACCTCCACATGCCCATTAATGACAACACTCCAAGAGTCCAACTCTTCACCGTCGTTCATCACCACCGTGTTGGCCTTCTCCACCACAGCGAACACCATGACAGCGCACAACGCCCGGCGAACGGCTAGCGTCATGTTCGTGAACGCCTTCAAATGCTGCGTCAACTCGAGCAACGTCTCTATGTCTTCCTCCGTTCGCTCGCTCGGATCTTTTTCAAGGCATTCTCGTACGTGGTCCCGCACTGTCAGGCTCTGAAAAGAATAAGGGGAAAGATCTGAACATCGCCAAAGGCAAAGGGTCTTGTGCATTGTGCTAGGTAATTTTCTTAGGTAATGGCTGTACATGCAACTAGTGCAGATAAAATCAGAAAACATACCAATTTGACATATTATGTGAGAAATAACATTGGTTTCATAATGGCCTTTCCAGCTTGTGCCAGTGACATAGATAATAAATCAAGTGCAGGCATAGTTGGCAGCTAAAAATGCCGATACGTATTTTGCATGTTTAAGATTAAAGTTTCAAGGTCAATAGTCAACACACACACACAATAAGTTATACGAAAGCCTTCCCAGGTGCCGAAAGGTAATACATATGAACTGGGTTGGATTAACAATTTTTCGTAATTGTTAAAGAGACTTTAGGGGTCTTCACGGTGTTGGTGTTATCGAGTTAGGTGTGCTATCCAAGTTAACACACAAACGTGAGTGGACCCCAGGAGTGAGTTGCTATATCGAAGATATTTAACAGAGCAAACAACGTGGTAGTGGTCAGACGTTCGTGGCGCGGTTTTCAAGAAAGTGGCAGAACAGTATTCTAGTGCCACATTTGTTTATTTTTTTGTTCATTTTGGTAATTTGGTTAATATAATTTTTAGTATTTATGGTAATTGCATGTGACATAATAAATAATACAAATAAATTGTAAATACTACGAAATTTTAAACGCGTGTTTCAAATCAATCGACAAAAACAAAGATGGTGGCGGTCAAACCTGAGCTATCGATCGCAGCGCTAGCTAAATAACACAGTTCACTAACTTGGAAGTGCGTTTAGGATAGCACATTGGTTAGGTTGGTTATCGATGTGTTAACTTAACTTGATATAACACACTTACAGTAACTAGGTATAACTCTATAACACTAACACTGTGAAGACCCCTACTCCTACACAGATTTCCCCCATCCTTGAATTTGATTTGTGCAAAAAACGATGGTGTGGTAGTTCCGAAGGAGTTCTAGAACTGTAGCCAATAGGTGTGAAGGCCACACGTCATAAATAAATAAATAAGGACTTTTTATTGTTTTTATTACTAAGCCAACCTAGCAGAGTTAGGGCTATAAAGCTCTCTCTTACACTCAAATAGGAAGGCCCGGGACCGCCTGTTTTACATGCCCTCCGAAGCATGGCCAGAAAATGTAGCCAGCGTGGGATTCGAACCAACAACCTTTCGGGTGACAGTCAGTGTCCGTACCACTACGCTACATGTCCTGACATATATCGAAATGTAGAAGTGCATTTCTGCTAATTTAACGGCTATTTTGGACAGTTCTACGATTGATATTTCCTGTCATTAACGACCTTTTTTACACGTAGTGGGGCTACTCCGATTTGTCCTTAGTGCAGCCAATATTCTAGTGACTCGGCTACATACACCCTTCCTGACTATTCTGTCCTATTCGCTACAGCCGTCTTCCCCATTGCGTAGCAACGTAACAACCCCCTCATATAATATACTTTCTCCAATTACCATCAGATCAGCATGTGTTGACGCGTTAAACAGGCTTTTTGGCACAGTCCATTCGGGTGGGGTTTTGGGATTTTCCCATCCAGTTACCTCTTAATAATACACATCGAGAATACAAACAGGAGGCAGTGTGACTCCAACAGCTACAGCCTACGTGCCACTGCCAAATGGATTCGTGATCAATTCGGTCCGAACCGAGGACCGGATTGAATTTACACTGAAAATACTAAAAATCTGTGGAACCGAACTAAAATACATCGAACAATTCGTAAAACTCACCTCCATGCTCTGGTCCAAATCCTCCTCATCGCTATCGACAATCGACTCGACTAGCCCCGTGAGATCGACTTCTTCAGCTTCGAGACTCGACTGAACCGAAGTCATGGTGTCGGACCCGCTGTACGCGGAGCTGGTGTCGGACGAGCGACTACTGCGATTGCTCTTGTGCAGCATCGTCTCGTCAAAGACGAGGTTCACGCCGCGGTCCATCCTGCATCCGCGTCCTCCTTCCCCGTAGTCAATCTGAAACACAAATAAACCGTTGAAAGAAAAGAAAAAAACAGTAGGTCCAAGGAGTTAATTGCGGTACGATACATTGGCGTCGGTCCCTTCTCGATTATTTTATTTGATAGACTAACAGTAGTTCATATAAACATTAATGTATTGTGTATTATCGAAGTTTATATATTTCAGGTGTTAAAACAGCGATTTTGCCAATATAGCCACTATGGAGCATTAGCTCTCACGCCATGTTGTTTTCCAAAAATTTGGAAAGATTGCCTTTAGTATGTCTTAGTTTGGTCATTGTTGTAACGCGATGAACGCAAGATAACCCTATTCCAGGCAACCATTGAACAATGAAACGGCCTCTACCATGTATACAGTCCTTGATGCCAACATAGCAGCAGCAGGATGCACAGCGTTCAGTTTGTACACTTTGACAACTCAGTGCAAGCCAGAGATTCCAAGAAGCACTCTGTCTCCACAACCTATGCCCATGGCTTTTGTCATTTTATATTAATCTCTACTACTCCTTACGCACCGTATAGCTCCGCTATGTAGGTTCAGTAATTAACGGAAAGTAATTATTTAATCTTCTACACGCAGCAATACTCAATCCCACATTATTCCCTCCTCAGTCCACAATCCCTCGTAAACAAGGACAATAATCACCCCAGACTGTATAAAACCACGTATATCATAATGTCAACAAAATTGCTGGAGCAAATTCAGGCCACGACAAAACAAATGAGAACAGCGCATTATCAGGTTTGACGATCAAACAAATGCCGACCTAATTGCATCATTTTTTTTTTATTTGGCACATCCGCGCTCAAACCCGGATATCATACTGTGTACCATACGTGAATGACAGGCTTACCATTAAAATTCATAAATTGATAACTTTCCTATAGAAATGGAGAACTATTGTATACTATTGTAACAGGGCGGTCCTCCAAACCATGTGGTAAATAAATCCCTCCTATGTATCAAGTTGTGCATCCTTTTGCAGAACGAAAGATTCTGCCGACAAAATTATATATGCAGTTGGTACGCCTACCTCTGGGTAAGTTTTACCCCTAGGAACCTTTACTGAGACTTGTTGGGAGCGGCCCTAAACAGGGACAGTTTTCATTACATCGTCAGCCTATATTGACGACGTATTTTTAAGTTTAGAAAATATGACTTACCACTATCATCTCGGAGGGTTCCAGCACGAAGCATTCGTGAGGTCTCCGGGTGGATCCTCCGGCACGCTTCCCGAAGCTGAAACAAACAAAAGGAAAGGATTAAACACCGGCCATAATAATATAATAAAATAATAAGTTAAATGAACGCTAAATATTCAACGAAGCACAAGAAACGTACTACTAGTGACTAGATAAAAAAAAAAAAATGCAAGCGTACATAAGCAAACATCCTGGTTGAAAAATCTGCGGCAGTGGTTAGGCAAGAGCGTGACTTTTCAGAGCAGCTGTCTCCAATGTCCAAATTGCCATGATGTTCACCAATCTTCAATAGAAGTATATAAAAAGAAGATAATCAAACTAATAAACCAAACAGTTACAAAAGAGAGTGCAAGAATAAATAGAATCAGTCCCACAATTGCTGTGTATGTATGGCGCTTATTCCACCGATGTCAATAGTCAATAGTAAATGTGGTATTGACATTTCAATTTTTCATTGATACACTACATTCCACATGTTTTTTCAACTATTGATCACTTTTCTTTTATTGACACGTATGCGCCAAATTTTTGAAATTTGTTTGCATTTGTTTTTTGAAATTTTGTTTGTATTTGTTTTCTTCGTACACTTATTATTTTTAATAAAACCTAATAATAGTAGGAGATCCGAAGTAAGATCTACCTTCACCGATCTGTTTAATGGATGAAAACTGTTTTATAAACAATCTATTAAAATGTACTTAACATATTCCATGACGCCATTTTAGTTTGTTATTGTTTGCAGCGCGTGATTTTACTCTATGATCATTGCTCAATTTTAACTATGGCATAGAGTAACATTGAATTGTCCGTCAATACCACATTTACTATTTATTGACTATTGCACGGCACTACTATTTGCCAATGGGTGCCATACAGTATTCCTTATGCAGATTTTTCAAGCTATGAAGGGAACCACCCAAAATGTACAGTATAACTTAGTCCGGAAGTGAAGACGGATTGTGGCTACAATCCATTATTTCATGTACCTCGAAAGAGATCTCGCATGAAAAGAATTACACCTCCGAAGAGGATCCAAAAACGCTTTTCGACGCCGCGGCGTTGCCAACGCGGCAAAACAACCGGAAGCCAGTTCCCGCTCAATATCCGGTACGAACACATCGTCGCGGATACCAAACCGGTCAGCAGCAGTAGATGCTTTCACGGTAGCGCCGCCATTTTTAGAAGCAGCAGCGTCTCTACCCGGCGGGTCCTTGGCCACTTCTTCAGCAGGTTTCCTACCGATGTTTGGGGAATGTTGCCTAACTCGACTTTCCAGCTGTATAGCGTGTTTCCACATGTCAGTTTTCGGCGAATTTTGAGTTAACACTTTACTTGACAAAATACCGACGTTTTAGTGCAAACTATCAGTCCCCGAAATGGTAGCATCACTTTTATTTTTTTATTTTTTTATCTTTCGAGCCCAATATAACAATCAGAGAAATTCAGAATATGCCACGCTGCCTCTGTAGATAATAGTAGGTAATGGCCCTAATTACACACTCTAATATTAATTCGATCGAAGAAATATTTGGATTGTTTATATTTTATATAGGCTACAATTTGAATCGGTTTTTTTTTTAATTTTGATATTACACGTTCCAACTTATCTTAGACCCATATTTATTAGATCTAATATTAGAGCATGTCATCAGAAGGTATTCAAAAAGTCGCTTGTGACATGCAAAATGCAAATCCTTGCCTCATTGATGGAATACTGTATTGGGCACGCCGGAGATGGTAACCGGTATGCAAGACAATGTTTTATCAACCATTATTTCAACCAGAAATAAAAGCAGTGCATAGGCGTTGCCTTGCGGTAAATAATATTTTAACAACGATTGCAATATTAACTTCTGGAAATATACTATACTTCGATTCGACCAGCAGTTGAGAGACTGTCCCTCGTCTCTATCCGACGAGGAATAGGCTCCCTGGCACATCGTAGGCGACGATTCCAACGACCGGCTAGGGCTAAATACAAAAACGGTGACGTGGTAGCAGACATTCAAGACTTAGGCGGGGTTTCCATCGACCTCACATTGCAGAATGCAAATGACATTGACGGAAATGTTTGTTTTTCTTTTTATAGAAATCTATTAAATTGTTTGTAATTAACATATGCCATGACGCCATTTTTTAATTTTAGTTTTTTTGTTTGTGATTTTACTGTACGATCATTAAATAAATAAAATAAATAAGGACTTTTTGTTCTATTACTAAGCAAACCTAGCGGAGTTAGGGCTATAAAGCCCTCTCTTACACTCAACTAAGAAAGCCCGGAACCGCCTGCTTTACATGCCCTCCGAAGCATGGCCAGAAAATGTATGAAGTGTAGGACTCGAACCAACAACCTTTCGGGTGAAAGTCGGTGTCCGTGCCACTACTCTACATGTCCTGACATCATTGATCAATTTTAACTATGGCATAGAGGAAAACAAACATTTCCGTCAACGTCATTTGCATTCTACAATGCGAGGTCGGTGGAAATCCCGCCTAAGTCTTGAATATCTGCTACCACATCACCGTTTTTGTATTTAGCCCTAGCCGGTCGGTGGAAACCCCGCCGTAGCAGAATGTCCGGTGATTTGGCGGGCAAGACTAAGAAACTTTAATTTCACCCCGCTGAGACCAGGAAACACACCGGAGATTTAACCTT
Source organism: Psococerastis gibbosa (assembly GCA_963971405.1). Classification (NCBI taxonomy): domain Eukaryota; kingdom Metazoa; phylum Arthropoda; class Insecta; order Psocodea; family Psocidae; genus Psococerastis; species Psococerastis gibbosa. The sequence goes on from OZ020490.1 coordinate 11,112,483, forward strand.
TCGGACCTTCGTGGAATTTTACAAGGAAATCGGACTGGCGTAGGTTGGCCAAGGCGGGTTCACCTAGGATCTAAATGGGGCCCAATCTAATCCAGAGTTTTAGCCCCGGCGAATACTACAGTACTACTAACTGCTCCTAGAAAAAACAATCCCCAGCAACTCGCACCGGGACATCGCTGTGGCAGCGTTCCGAATGTACCGTACCTCCAGAGCCACCTCCACAGATTAGGTATCGCCGATTCATCCGAATGCCCCCTCTGCTTCCAAAGGGAAACAAACGCCGATCACCTATTCAGCTGCAATGACAGGTAGAAAACCTAACTACGACATAAGAGGGACTGGCTCAGCTCTACTATGCGGCACGACGTCAAATAGCCTACAAGCCAAGGACGGGCGTTGGCTGAAGAAGAAGAATAAGCCTACTACTACTATGAGTTAAACAGGGGAATTTAACATGTCTCAATATGTCAACGGAACTGCTACAGTTATAGTCCACGCAAGATGAGAAAAGTATAGACATGGAATGTTTTGATCCTGTGCAACACTGTAAAAAAATTCGTTGCACCATTTTGTGTTAACATGTTGCATTGGATGCAAGGCATAACAAAAATTGTGCAAAGAATATTTTTAGTGTTGCACAGGATCAAAACATTCCATGTCCATACTCTTCTCATTTTGCGTGGACTATACCAGCATACTCTTCCAGCCCCGCTACTGTTCAGTCCATCTGCGGTGAGCATAAAGTTGAGGTAAATTCATTACATAGACAACTCCCCTTTTGCCTTTACCGTACTAGGTAGAGGCAAATGAATGTCACAAGTTTGTATAAAGTTCCTCGGCATTCAACTTTACATTATCGATCGGGAGATGGGGGAAGTGGCTGTTCTTTTGGAGGGGGAGGGGCACACTAACTCCCACACACAATAAACCTGACTGCCTATTTCTTTGAGCAAACTACTATCGCCTATAAGAATTACACTAAAAGAAAAAATTCTCATGTCTCTGGCATTATTTGAATGGCACAGGCATTCTGCTAAAGGGGTAAGCGACAACCTGTGGTTAACTCAGTTAAATAAAAATTAAAGAAGTAAAGGACTTTTCCCTTGTTTTTATTATTGATATGTTCTCTTTCATTTTTTAAATTATACTATATAATATGCATACTATTTATACTATAATTTTTAATTGAAGTATATCCTCTACTTATATGCTTGTATCGACATGATTCGGCTACACAACTACCTTAGGCGCTTATTCCACAGACGTCAATAGTTCACTATTGACGTGTTTGAAGTGGTAGCAGACATTAAAGACAGTGTAAAAATGATCTGCTACCACGTCAAACACGTGTGAACTATTGACGTCGGTGGAATATGCGCCTAACCGAACAAGTCTGTGCGCTTACTTAATGCCAAAAAGGCAATGCTTTACACATTATATTGCAGTATTATATGGTATATATAACACTGACATGACGTTAACTTTGGTTGAAGAGGTAACCTTCCTCGTTATAACAAAAAATTGGATATAGAAAAACTGGGCTGGCGGGATTCGAACCCACTATCTACGCCGAACCGGAGCGTCGTCCTAACCGCTGGACCACAAGCCCCGACAAGAATTTGATGTATATCCTCGCATTTACATGATTCGTCGTATTAGGCGTAGATCATGGGTTCGAAACCCACCAATCCCAGTTTATCTACTGTATATCCTCTAATTTTCGGTTATAACGAGGAAGGCTACCTCTTCAACCAAAGCTAATTTAATGTCAGTGTTATATATGTACATACATACATACCATATACTACTGCAATATACGTTTCCAGTCTTAATAACAAGATCTTTCGTGTTAAGAGGGGCAATCTTACAGCCTAAAGCTCTAATGAAGCAGGTGGGGGCACACCACCCCAGGCTGATGTGTGTGTGGTGGGGGAAGTGGAGGCAAAAGTACCCCCACGCTCTGCAAACACTTTCTAAACTCACCGTCTGTCTTCATTTCCCCCTATGTTCACGGCTTCCTTCCATAAAAGCAAACGCGTACATGGAAATTGAAAGATGAACGATTTTGTGGAGTCATTAGCGAATGCATACAAGTGTACGCTTAAGAGTGTAAAGCCCGAAATTTAGTACTTTTTATGTTTTATTTAATTAACTAAGCAAGTTATTAAAGATTTGGCGTAACTAAGTTGCAGAAGACTACTTTATGCATCATACAATAGAGTATTATTAATTGTTGGTTAAGTAGTTTTTTCATGGTATCTATTTTACGTGAAGAAGAGTGTAACCTCTATCTAATATTTATTAAGTCGAAATATTGTGCTGGAGCCAGGTGAAAAATTTCATACCAAAATTCATAATAATCACTTGTTAGGAAACTGGTTGCTCAGCCATTGAATTTTTGAAACAACAATATTATTAAGGCCAAGCCGGAGAGTTGTGACCTTGAGCGTTGAATACATAGAAATATAATGGAACTGGAGCGGCGGGAGCCAAAAAAACGCAAAAAATATCCAAGTCTTACACATTGCAGCATAGCAAAGCGGATACCTGGACCCGGTCAAAAACTCTGTACTTAGTTGTGCAGGCTACACTAGCAGCCATATTGATAGCGGTCTCCAACCACGAGATGGTTGAATATCCATTTCATAAACAAAGCCCCGCGTCATGTACTTGTTCCGTATTTGACTTGTATTATTTCAAATAATTGCAGTTTTACCTATTTCTGGCGCTTTACTGTCTACTTAAGTGTTGAGCTTCTGACTGAAGTGCATTTCATTACAAAAGTTGGAGGTTTTTCTTCCCTGTGGGGCACGTAAAAATGTTCTAAAAGGTATGTTTTTAATTGCTTCATGCACAAATTTTAGACCTAATGTAATTGTAATTTTTGGTTCAGTCAATAGTGTAAGCATGTTTATGCGTATACTATACCCTTCTATCGATTTTTACTACACCCCTGCGGTTTAAAACATATATTACGAACCCCCTGCAATGACATTTCCAGGCCAGTCACGTGAGACCTACTCCGGTTTGGCCTTAATGCGTGTACAATATTCATTGCCTCGACAAACGGTATCTCCCTTGGCCTACTCAAAAGCCCCAAATAATCTTGTTCAACCACACAATTATAAAATCCAAAAATAACCCACAAACCAAACTAAATTCACACGCGAGAGAAAAAGAATAAAAATGCTTTTGAAAACACATTTCAGCAATTGTTCACCGTTATTTTCCAGCAGAAATTCCGCCAATTCCTTGCCAGCAACACACAATTTCTTAAATCCCGTCTCAGACATCCCCCTCCCCTCTCCCATGTTCTATTTTCGTATTCAAGTTCTTTCTATTCAGACAATAACATTATATAAAGTATTGACCCAAATACCAAATCCCAATGCCAATGTCAGCTTTGGCTAGAGATCGATTTATTTTTAAAACTTTTAGCCGACGTATATGCAACTAACCACGCTAATCCTTACTTCCTTACTCCTTTAAATTGAATTGTAAATTGTACACAGTTTTTGTTTCTGACCCCTGGTTGAGTGAAAGAGGGGGCGCCTAACTCCGCTGGGTAGTCTCAGCTATAAAAAATAAAGTCATTATTTATTTATTCCTTAGTTCATTACTCATCGAATAAATTGCGGATTTTTGCTTTGCTATATGCATTGGTGTGTGCGACTGCGAGCGTATATGAGCAGAAGAGCTAGAGCCCAAAATTATTAGGAATGGAACTAATAATATTTTTATTTTTATTAACTTTTAATTTTTACTTAATTTTTAATTTTTTCTACATTAATTTTACTTTAACTTTTATATTTGTAAAGAGAGGGGCTCAGCACGGGACTTGTCCTTTGGGCCCTCCTTCCATTTGTAATATTGTAAGTTATGTAAATGTTGTTGTTATAGTTTAATTGATTTGATTTGATCTATAACGGTAGCTATATTAGTTCATCAATAGGAAAGCCTGTACGGGTTCACTCGTACCGGATCTTTTTTAAAGTGCTTAAGTTAAGGCCAAACCGGAGGCTTGTGACCTTGAGCGTTGAATACATAGAAATATAATAGAATTGGAGCGTACGAGGCACCCGTTAACCATAAGCCAACTATCAGAGATAAGTACCAACGCAAAAAATATCGAAGTCTTACACATTGCAGCATAGCAAAGCGGATTCCTGGACCCGGTCAAAAACTCTGTAGTTTAGTGGTTAGCTTGTGCAGGCTATTTTCCCCGCCAAATTGCGTACTCATCTTGTGAAGGCTACACTAGCAGCCAAGCCATATTGATAACGGTCTCCAGCCAGGGGATGGTTGAATATCCATTTTATATACAAATATGGCGTCAACCCCGCGTCACGTACCTGTTCCTTATTTCACTTGTATTATTTCAAATAATTGCAGTTTTACCTATCGCTGGCGCTTTACTGACAATTTAATTGCAGATCTTTTGACTAGTGAGCATTTAATAAAAAAAGTTGGAGGTTTTTCTCCCCTGTGGGGCACGTAAAAATGTTCTAAAAGGTATGTTTTTAAATGCTTCATGCACGAATTTTAGACCTAATGTAATAGTAATTTTTGTGTGAGTCCATAGTGTAAGCATATCTACGTGAATATTAGTCCCTCTTACCGATTATTACTATACCCCTGCGGTTTAAAACGTGAATTAGGAACCCCCCGCCAGTCACGTGACCTCCTCCGGTTCGGCCTTAATTATTTAATGTTTCACTTCCACAAAGCCAGAGTAGAAACTCTCCCTTGGATTTCTCGGCTGTAGTACCATCCACCAGCGCAGAGCAGGCTGTCGGAAACCTTTGTGTCAATTTCTGCTTCATAACGAACATCATAATGCGCGAGAGATAGGGAGAGGGGAACTACGGGCTGTATAACATCGGTTTATTGGCATAATAATAGACTTGTCAACACCCACAGCGTAATTGGCTGCATGGATTAGCTCTACATTAAACAATGGATACATTATGCATGTAGGTCACTCTAAACTATAAACTAACTGGTCCGTAACAACTCGTAAATGCATCTTAATATCTATATCACTTTTAATCCCTCAGCAGAAATGTTCCTTCACATTTTGATAAATGATATGTACCCTTCATTGACCACAATTATCGAACATAAGTTGTGCAGGAAACGAAGCAGTTCGAAAATTGCAGCCAATCGGTGACTGACGGCCACATATCATATCAAAATATAGAGGTCGGAGGAACATGTATCGAAGATGAGGGAAAATGAAGTATTGTAGGAGCAACTGCAGCCGAAGCACTGAATCGTAAGGAGTGGAAGGAAACCTGCCGTATCGCTGACCCCACCTAGGGATAAAAGCGAGGAGAAAGCCAAGTAATATAGAGGTCGGAGGAGCATATCGAAGCTAAGGGAAAAAGAGGACGAGGACAGCTCAGGCTAACGGTAGAAGCGAAAGTCCGCCAAGACCTCTGGATTGTATGAGCAACTGCAGCCGAAGCACTGAATCGCAAGGAGTGGAAGGGGACCTGCCGTATCGCTGACCCCACCTAGGGATAAAAGCGAGGAAAAAGTTAAGTAATATAGAGGTCGGAGGAGTACTTCTTTAGCGGATGCAACATTTTTTATAGCTCTGCAATGGATATATCATGTGAAATTAGACTTCATACAAAAAAAGTGCAATTGCTGCGTCCGATTTCCAATGATCAATTTCAGAGACAACGGGAGGAAGAAACATGTCAAGTCAGGACATGTAGATTAGTGGTACAGACTCCGACTTTCACCCGAAAGGGTTCCAGTCCCACACTTGCTACATTTCTTGCCCATGCTTCGGAGGGCATGTAAAGCAGGCGGCCTCGAGTCTTCCTAGTTTAGTGTAAGAGAGGGCTTTATAGCCCTAACTTCGCTAGGTTTGCTTAGTAATAGAACAGTCATTATTTAGAAAAACATTACTGGTTGTAAAAAGTTCGAATTTCACAGGAATTTCCCGTATATCGAGCAATTGAAAGTGGTTACATCCCTTAGGCGGGGTTTCCACCGACCGGCTAGGGCTAATTACAAAAACGGTGACGTGGTAGCAGACATTCAAGACTTAGGTGGCGTTTCCACCGATCTCGCATTGCAGAATGCAAATGACATACAACAATTCGTTATTTTTATAAAAGTCAATCAATATTTTGGTGCTCAACATATCCCATGACGCCATTTCTTAATTTTATTCTAGTTTGTTTCTGATTTGATCAATTTAACAATGGCATAGAGTAAAACAAACATTTCCGTCAATGTCATTTGCATTCTGCAATGCGAGATCGGTGGAAACGCCACCTAAGTCTTGAATGTCTGCTACCACGTCACCGTTTTTGTAATTAGCCCTAGCCGGTCGGTGGAAACCCCGCCTTAGAAGAAATGCCAATCTAGTCCGCAAGTTTTCTGATGCTATATGAATAGTCAGGATTGCAAGAGGTCAGTCTAGAAATAAACCAAAGCATCCAGGGAGGAACGAACCTATAAAACCGGGCATTGGTACCTGATAAGATAAGGCTGAGGTTATATACACCACAATATAGCTAGGAACGAAGCTTATTACCTATACCAACAGTGAGTTATGTCTTCTCCAGTCAACTTTAAAAGACAGACACATGGCCTCTGTTGGTATAGTTGGTAGCGTACATGTGCCTGTCTCTACACACCAAGCGATTGGAGACCTGTCGAAACTCAAAAGCTCAACACATGAATTACATTCATAGGTGACTGAAGATGCTATTCGAATGCATTTATTAAATTGGTAGCATACGATTAAAATATTTTTCTTTTTTTTATCATTTTTGTAAGAAGTCAATTTCTCATAAAACACCGATCAATTAGAACAGTAAAAGAGATGTCATAAAGTAGAAATCATGCTCCCAGACCTTTTAATGCATAGTGCAATATGTTGACGGAACTAAAAACGTTTGGCCACAGTTTTTGAAGTCGTGAAAACATGCAAGGTAAGATTAGGTCCATGTCTTCAAACATTGTAGCCAAACAATAACAGCGTATTGTATTATGTATTGAAATGTAGAGGAGCATTTCTTAAATATTATCGCATCTATATATTACAAGCGGAGCTTGGGACCGCTTCGCGGCCCCGCCCCCCTTGCGCCTGCCGCGGGCGGCAGCTCGCCCCTGCGGGGCCTCGCATTAACGTGGTTCCATTTGGCATTACGCAGCTCGCCCCTTCGGGGCTCGCATGACTTATGTGAATGCCCCCAAACCCAAACGAAGCAGTTAACAACTATGAAAATTGGTTAATTTATACTGCTTCTAATGAGACATTAACAAATCATTTTGGTGGAAGAGGTCAGGCTGTGGAATCCTGTTACTCTATGCATGTAATTTCAAAGGTACACTTTAGACCTGTATTCCGTCAAAACGCTGATGGCTATGGCTTACCAAATCACTTGAGCCCGAACGAAGAGGCGGATAGTTAAACTGAATATATCTCTGGAAAGAGTAAGACAGGAGGAAGAGAACTAAAGTAGTTTAAAGTTTTCAAAATGATGTCAAGACCTCCGAAAACGCGGCCGAAAAAGCCTATTTTCGCTGAAAATCGAAAAATTTGGGCGCACCCCGTCACGTTTCCACCCCCCAAAGCCGAACCTCTTGCTTGATCACGACAAATTTGGCATGACCTAAAAGAAGAAGAGCGGACAAAGACACTGATATAATTTAAATTAACATAGGCCTTCCACATCTGCCCAAAATATTGCTTTAAACCCACCGATGCAATTTAAATGGGATTGCTAGAAATGCAGTTTTTTTCGCGTCATTTTTAAAAACTTTGTGTTCCACTCGTGATTAAGGGGGGAAGGGGTGAATTTGAAATTATGTATTTATACTCGTTTTAAAGCTTATTTCATACTGCTTCTAATGAGAGATTAAAAATTAATTTCGATGGAAAATTGCAGGCTGTGGAATTTTTTTACTCTATGCATGTATTTGGAAATATACCCTTTAAACCGGTTTTTCGGCAAAACAGGGACTGCTTACCAACTCACCTGAACCCGAACGAAAAGGCGCATAGCAAAACTGAATATATGACTGAAAAGAATAAGAACAGTGGAAAAGAACAAAAGTAGTTTGAAGTTTTCGAATTGATATTAACACCCCCAAAAACGCAGCCCAAAAAGGCCTATTTTCGCTGAAAATCGGAAAATTTGGGCGCACCCCCTCACGTTTCCACCCCCCAAAGTCGAACCCCTTGCCCCATCACATCATGTATAGCATGGCCTGAAAGAGGAAGAATGGACGAAGGCAGTGATATAATTTAAATTGAGGTAGGTTCAAAGGTCTGGCTAAGGCATTGCGTTGAACCCTCCAATGCTTTCTTATGGGATTTTTCGAACCGATTATCGCTCCTGTACCTGATCAGGTTCACTTTTTCAGGTTCGGACCTACAGGAAAACCATGTCCCGATTTTTCTCTAAATTTTGAGTGTATCCGCAAGTTTCTGGTGCCAGTGGGTCCCGAGTTATGGCGAGTCAAAAAAGTGTCCACATACATACATACATACTCACGCGGGAAAGTGGTTTGATTTTTATAAAGATAGATGTGGCCGATTTTTCATGCCAAATTCGCTCTTAAATCTTAAAGAGACGTTTATATACTAGCTCAATGATGAGCTTTTCATAGGGTAGCATAGCAACAGGTTTCATTTAACGAGGAAGAGCCCCTTTTGTCATATTTGCCTAACGACATTTCTTCAATTAATTCACGGGAGGGACAATCCCACTGAATAAGCCAAATTGAGTCAGTGGAAAAATAACAAGGTTAAAAGATCATTGGATTCTCAAATTAGCCACAATCCATTCTTTTTTTTATCGGACTGTACCAACCGTGAATAGTGTTCTGTTTCTTGGTATACTGTTCAGCCGTTAGCGACAATTCAGGTGTCAACTGTTATCCATCAATGAGACAGCACTTTTTATATATAAGAAGAGTAGCCAATACTTACAGAGTTACAGCCCTAACGTCGTTAGATCGGTTCAATAATAAAAAACAGAAAATTGTATTTCCTTTTTACACGTGATTTTTGTCTGGTCAACATCAGGTGCAGCTAAACTTGGTAATAAAAGGCGGTAAAGGTCACAAGGCTAAGATGAGCCCACAAAAGAGGTTTGGCGAATCAAAAATAAATTGAAAATAAGCAATTTCCCTGTACAATGAACCTGAATGTATATACAGTGCTAATCAGGCTAAAAATAACCCATAAAACAACCACTATTCATCCTATTTGCATAGAGGCTACGGGGGTAAATGGGGACCGAGTAGAACCTGGATTCGCGTGCATCACAACCAACGCAATCCTACCGCGTAACTACTAGCAATACAGCACCCCTATCCCGTCCGTCAAAAGTTCATCTCAATATAAGAAAACCCCACAAGGCAATGACGGTTAGCAACGGAGGGAAAGTCTTTTTACACGGCTTATGGGGGTACATTAAACCGAAAGGTCTAGGGAGCCTGTGTGAAAGTAATAGGCGGGTAGGGTCATTTTAGGGCTTACCCGGTTAGTAATGAAACCATCAATACAGCGCAAACCGGCCTTACTGCAAAATTCATCTTGTATTACTGACCCAGGTATTTTCTTTGAGATGATTACAGTACGCTATGTTTAAACGGGGAAAGTCAGTAAGGTCCAAGTTCGGAGCCTGCTATGGGCTTATTTTTATCGCTTTTAAATGATTTCATTCATAAGCTCATCACCAATGGACACACATATTAGGCTCTTTCCAGTCTAACCGAAGGGCTTTGTAGGATCTTCAAACGGATAGGTAGAAATACGGCCAAATCATCAAGGCAGAGGTTTAGCAGAGAATGACTCACTGCTGAATGAGCGCTATATTAAAGTATACATTAAATTTATAATTTCGGTTTGATGGTCGAAAACGGCAAAAGGTAGCACCTGATTGGCTGAGATTCAGCACGATGAGATGGAGTAACTCACGCACCGGCGAAAAAGGTACCATGTCGGTTGCCCAAATGGCCGGGTGGATTGCAGATTATGGGAAATATGTACGAGGGGTATCCAAGAATTAATGACCGTTTGCGTTTTAAAAATCAGGAAAATTTTATTTCTACAAAACCACAGTTTTTGAAGGTGTGCACCTGACCATGTATTTTTCTCACATATACAAAAACCGGTATTTGTGCCGGCTGTACATGCTGTGTTACAATGTACAGGAGCATTCCTTCACTTATTGCTTTCCAATTTATACTTTGTGACGGTCGAAATGTTCGATTCCGAGATTTCAACAGGTCCCAGGAACCCAAAAAAGTGGTTTTTACGAAATGTCTGTCTGTCTTTCTGTCAGTCTGTCTGTGCGTCGATTTCCGGGCAAACTACTTGGTCGATTTTGATGAAATTCGGCATGCAGGTTCACAAAAATCATACCTCGGAACAATTTTTTTTATTTGGGGCTAACTTAATTTGGGGGGGGGGGGTTTATTCTCAAAAAACTCCAAAAAAACGTCTAAAAAAAGGGTTGCTTGCCTTGCCCCTTGATAGGTTGCTTCTGGGGGTAAAAAAATAAAAATAACTAAATTTTAATGAAAAATTACTAAATAATAATTTTTCTGCGAAACCTTTCAATCGATGATTTCTACCTTCAGGTATATTTTAGGTGTTAAATTGAGTAACGAAACCGGACAGGTTGCTTTCCCAAAAAAGTATTTGGTTTTGTAAAAAAATATGTTTTTTTGAAAAAATGATAGAAAATTCACGCTCAAATGCATTGCGTGCCCTGCCAGTATTGCTGTGTGGTAATGTGTTGGTCTGACCTATCTAGAATTTACCTCACCTCCAGTGACGTTAGATGGACACGGGGGCCCCCCCGAGATATCGGAAATTTAACCATAGGAAAATTATTTACCATGAAATTACTCATTTTCTTTATCTACTAATTTTGATAAATTGGAAAGCATCTTAGAGTAAACTCGGACCGGTTCTTTATTTATATGAATTAATTTAGCCTATGGTATTTAATGAGAAATTTGGTTTTGTACATAGAAAATTTAGTGGGGGTATCCGATATGCTCTTAATAATGCTTCCTGGATCTGTGGGCCAACTACGGCGATTATTTTTAATCTTAACCTGAGATTAAAGATGTAAACAGGATAATTTCATAATGGAAAGTGCTATTCAAAATGGTTTCGTTTCCATTTTTAACTAATACGTTAATACTAAACGGCATAGTAGTCCTCTGATGGAAACAGTAAACGGAAATCCAGTATGTGGGTTAGATATGATACAAAATTAAACACAATGTTATCATTCAATTAATGTATTAAAGCCGTATTTAAAATAAAGAAATCAGACATGTCAAAAGCCATACACAGTAGATGTACATAAAATCTATCAGACATGTATCGTAGGTTCCGCACCTTATAAATCCACATTATTTATGAATACAATAATAAAAATTTAAAATTTACGCAACAAAAAAGACAACATAACGTCAGAACTAAGCCAGTTCGGACATGAGTCAGTAATGTCTGGTTAATATAAATCTACCACCTTCAGTTCAGTAACTAAATCTTTGTTTTTAATCAATTTTGGGACTGTCTTAAGAGGACATGCTACGTAGAAAATGAGCACCCCAAAATTTGTAGTTTTTAATTAACTTTATATATTTTTATTTTATTAACAAAGCAAGTCATTAAAGATTTGGCTCTTGGAAGTTGTAGAAGACTACTTCGTGTATCATATAATCGGGTATTTTTACTTTTCGGTTTTGTAGTTCTTCCAAAAATCCCAGAATACGCAATTCTAAAACTTCCATGAGCCAAATTTTTAATGACTTGCTTTGTTAATTAAATAAAAAATAAAAAGTCAATAAAAACAACAAATTTTGGGGTGCTCATTTTCTACGTAGCATATTCTTGCGGAAATAAGATTCCACTATACCACTATAATTTACAATTTAACATATTTAAAATATATTTAACAGTATTGAGTAAAACCCACAAAAACGAAGGATTTTCAATTATAATTTTTTAAAAAAATGTCAGTAACCATTCTTGGTTATAATTGGCAGGGATAACATAGTAATTGGCAGCCTAAAGAAGCTTCAAGGTTCAAGCTCATACTAAAGGTAAATTAACAGCACTAAAACATTTTCTAAATACAGAAAGTACGAACGAAAAATCAGACAATGAATAAATATAGGCCCATTTAACAGGTTTGATTAAAACCAACAAAACCGAAGGCTTTTCAATTCCAATAAAATTCACAAACGTCAAGAAATGAAATAAAACAAACACAGTCAATATTGGAGAGCTTTTATAATGCTTGCCAATATTTTCTCAATGCCAATCAGCCGGGATATACAATATTTTCAAATAAGCGCGCGGTTTTTGTGGGGGATTTTTCTTTCTCCAAGTACATAATATTGATACAGAGATTTCAAAATATTTTGTAAACAAATGACGACCGAGGTTATTTGACCAAATTAACCAATTCCTCATTATGCAGTCTCAAAGGTAAGAAAATTAACAGATAACGAATTCATAAAAATATTTGGTAATCTCAGCCTTAAATAGTTAAATAGGGGTATTCGGGGCGACTTCGACCAACAACTTTTTCTTATTGGCTAGCATACACTTTACGTCGATCACACTATAAGGCTTATATTATAAAGCTTAAGAGTGTACAGTCCGTAGGAAATTGGCAGCCCGAAATTTAATACTTTTTATTTAATTAACTGAACAAGTTATTAAAGATTTGACTCATTTAAGTTGTAGAAGACTACTTCATGCATCTTATAATAAGGTATTTTTAATTTTTGTAATTGTAGTTTTTTCATAAACACGATAATAATTTATAAACAATATCTTTTCGCGTAAAATCGTGTTTATGAAAAAAATACAATTTCGAAAATTAAAAATACCTTATTATATGATGCATGAAGTAGTCTTCTACAACTTTGATGAGCCAAATCTTTAATAACACGCTTTGTTCATTAAATAAAAAATAAAAAGTACTACATTTCGGGCTGCCAATTTCCTACGGGCTGTACACTCTTCTTCAATTCACAGCCGGATGGCTGGTTAGCAGCAACATGTGACTTCGATGCCTCGAATTATACATGGTTGCTGGTCCTTGGGATGCCACTTGAGCCTATAATGCGGTGGTTTCCCCTTGCCTTCCGCATCCTATGCCGTTGACCGTCACCTGTTGCCAGGATCCAGTTCCTCCGCCTTTAGGGAGCTTTTCGTCTCCCATGGACAAGAGGGTGCCCATGCCCTAACTCCACGGAGTTAGGCGGGGGGGGGGGGGGGTGTCTTTGACCGAACCCCACTCGGTACCTGCCTGTGTTAGCCGTCATTGAATGTTGAAGTTGCCCGCCCCTCACCGCGAGGAGGTACAGGTCAGGAGTTTGCTGAGGCTCTTAAGACACCAATATTTTACTCTTTAATGAACCGTATAGAAATCCCTAGTCTAGCGAAGTCAAGCCCCAATGTTACGGTCGGTTGGCCGTATGGCCCGTATCTGCCACATGATCTGATTGTTACTTTACTATATAAGATTAATACCTATTAGTGCATTCAAATCCAATAAGAACAGCAGAAGAGCGACATCGGCCAGCGAAGAGAAGAGGAGATAAAATAACCTGCAATGGTCAAGTATTGATCAGGAACCGGTTGATAAGAATACACCAGTACCTGATGCAATACTCAACCTCGGCAAGACAACGACGAATCCACGTCTGCTGCATGTAGCTGTAAAATTGGACAAAATGCAAAAAGGCTAACATCTTTCGTCCAGGAATCCATAGAGAAATTACGCCAAATCGCGAACTTCTGAATGGTTGGGGCGCAAGCATTTTCCTGTACGAAAGTTGTCCACTGAATCGAAAATTCTGAACAGGTGAACCCAGTTGACAGATATCACCTTGGGCGACATTGTCCTATACTGTCACCTATCATTAAAATCAAAACGTCACAAAGTCGATTTTCCCAGGAAATATCGATCGTAGAGCAGTCAAAAATATCCGTTAAATTAACAAGAAATGCTCCTCCACATGATATATGAAATATGACCATCACTAACACCAATTGGCTATACAGTTCCTGAACTTCATGACTAGGGTTGCCAGAATTGTCAGACATAAAATCGGGACAAAGAGCCGAGATGAGATTATATCTAGTGTAAAATTTAAAAAAGAAAAAGCCCATTTTATATAGTGCATTTTTTTATTAGATTAGTAAGTTTTGCAAACACTCTTTTCAGTTATTATTATTTTCTGGTACATTTTTTTTTTTAGATCATGCTAGTTATGTTCATATTGTCTGAACCGGGACATTTAAGGACGGAACAGGGACGCCCGGACAGAGAGATCAAACCCGGTGACAGTCCCGGGAAACCGGGACGAATGGCCACCCTACTCATGACTACAACAACAATCATTTTTTGAACAAATCAAATTCAACAATTGTGGGCAACTTGTGTTAGAATGAGTACACATACATCAAACTGCTCAGAAAACTTTCTTCTTGACAGCTCTACAATTGATATTTCAAGAGATATTTTATTTTTAAACATATTATAAGGTTTTAACCTCTCCTATAGTCTCATCGACCCGGTCGGTTCAGCATGAATACTCTCTCAAGGCGGGGACTCCACCAACGTCAATAGTGATAGTAAATGTTTTTGACGTGGTAGCAGACATTTTTAGACAGTCTAAAATGTCTGCTACCACGACAAAAAACATTTACTATCACTATTGACGTTGGTGGAGTCCCCGCCTCAGGAGTATAAGAAGCAGAAGAAAAATATTAATGTATTCATTTGTTCTCTTTTCTATGTAAAGAACCACCAATTACTCCTGGAAGCAAAATCTAGTAGTAAAATTTCGATGAAATGAAATGTAGATGTTGGCCACCACTGGATCACCCCGAAATGTTTATTTTTTACTCAATTTATTACGCAAGTTGATTTTTTAGTGCCGATTTTCTACGTTCCATATCCTCTTAATATAATAATATACCAAAAAAATATCAAATACAAGGCAGAAATCTGTAAACCCCAGGGACTTATAATTTATTAGAGATTGTTATGAGAATTCCTTTCAACAGTTAAGAGTTTAGCTTTTCGACATAAGAAAATTCACCTTCACAGAAAATACATTATCATGAAAGTATATATTTTTCTAACCAAAAGGATAATAATATTAGCGTAACAGAAAGAAACTATCAGAGCTACATTTCTCAATCTTCAATTAAACTAACAATTTCTGCAATTAAAAAACAAGACGAAAATGGAAATTTTAAATAAAAAATTACTTAGTTGGCTACCAGCCGTGCACGTGGATCATAGTAAAAATGAACCCACAATTAAAAATCAGGACTAATTCGTAAATATTAATTCACATGTTTCTTGGTGCCGATTGATGATTGAAGAATGAAATTCATCCAATCAAGAAAGTTGATCATCTCCTATGAATACATTTACACGCTGCAATTCCTTTAATCGAAGCACCGAGAAACATATTATTCCATACCGAAAACACGATCTAAAATCTAGGGTCTATTGACAGATTTCTACCTAGCTCATCAGTATCACACACAATTAACTTGCAAAACATAAACAAATCACCTTAAAACTAAAACCAGACACACAAGATCAAAAACAACAAACCCTGTTTAGGCAATTCGGATCCCAACTCCAGCATGGCTAAAAGAGCCTTGGTAGTTCCAACGCTGGAGAACAACTAAAAGCTAGCCTACGTTGGCTGTAATAAAGGAACAAGGTGTTTGAACTGCGATAAGCCGCGGGTAATCGCTTAAAGTCAACACTGTATGGCGATACATAGAGGGTGTCACAAGCACACCTGCACACCGGATGTCGCACAGAAAGCGGGAAATTCAAATGCTCAAAACAAAGGATTTCGTATAGGATGGGTAGCTACGACCATCTGTGGTATATTACTGGCTGATGGGATGAGTATGGTTTGGACTGTGTACCAGACACCGACCGTTTTTGCAGGAAGCAGGGCTCAAAATGCCAGTTTTTGTGAAAGAGCCAAGTCTAAGATGGTTGGGACACGTCGTAAGAATGTCAGAAGACCACATGCCGAGCAAAATGTACAAAGGAAGCGTGACGGGAAGACGACTGCATGGACGCCCACGAAAACGCTGGAAGGATAAATTAGAAACCGACCTCCGCAAGTTGGGAGTCCGCAGATGTTGGAGTGTAGTAGTAGTAGTAGTAGTGTTCTTCGGGTTAATAACGACTTAGGCCTCATATTTGGGCCCAAAGAGCGACCCCGACTTGACTGTCCTACGCCAGCCCATAGGACAGTGGCCCTCCTGATTATAGTGGATTCCGAACCACTTGACTTGGGAAACACAGTGAGGTCACACGATTAGTTCGGAGATGACCAGGACCAGGATGTTGGAGTGTCGTGCAAACCCGAGTTGACTGGAGGAGTGTTGCTGAGCCGGCCAAAGCCTATCAAGCCCTCAAAATGTTCTTCTGCTGTTTATAATAGGAAGCACCAATGAGTTTCACCAGCAACCAGCACGGCATCGTTTGTTTATTGGCTTCCCAACACCTATTTTCAGCATTGCTGCTTTAAGCAACCCTGTCAGCCTTGTTGGGGGGAGTGAGTGTTTATTAACTTGAGACACCCTAAGGTCAGACTCCATCACCTCAGGGAGAAGGGAAGTGACTGACAGGGTGGACCTCCTGGTTATAGTGGACTCCAAACCACTTGGGGGACATAGAAAAGTCACACGGTTAATTCGGAGGTGACCAAGACTCGACACGCACTTAAACAACTGACTAGTAGTCTCAGCGCGTTATCATGTCCCACGATATTCCCCTATCAACACTGTACACGCCACCAAGTTTCCTGCAGTGTTAAGCAGGTTCTGTTCTGGAGGATTCAACTTAGTATGGCTCCTGGCACTCCCACAGCATTGGCTGTCACGTCAAGCCAAAGTACTGGACATCACTAGCAGATCCAGCTTTGGGCTAAATAAACTAGATAAAACACACTTTCAAAAAAGACTTCACTCTATCATAAACCTTCTGACTATATATAGGCTTTCCATCCACTAGTTCAGCCACCCCCCCCCCCCTCTAAAACTTTCTAGATCCGCAAGTGCTGGATATTGCTCGTCAACCACCCAGTGTGAGAATCGAACTCATAACCTCCGAGGTAATCGGGAGACACAACCACTATACCGCGGTCAAACAGTATCTCAATATAAAGAGAGGGCGTCAAAAGCACACCTGCGGGCGGATGTTTGGCCACGGGGCAAAAGGTGGGATATTTAAATATTCAAAATTAAACTGGGCCCGCATATCCAATGGGATGATGAGGGAAGCTCTATACACCTGGCTCGAGGAAATTATCCGGAAATATTTTACAACCTAAAAAGGCCCATTTTCCCGGACCATGTTAATTTACCAAAGAGTTGACTGACTATCATTGAGTTATTCGGGACATGTAGAGTAGTGGAACGGACTCAACTTTCACCCGAAAGGATGTTGGTTCGAGTCCCACACTTGCTATATTTTCTGGCCATGCTTCGGAGGGCATGTAAAGCAGGCGGTCCCGGGCTTTCCTAGTTGAGTGTAAGAGAGGGCTTATAGCCCTAACTCCGCTAGGTTGGCTTAGTAACAGAACAAAAAAAGTCGATATTTTATTAATTTGCAACTGATAAAGAGCCCATATTTTATGGTGGCAAAATTGTCCATAACGCAGAGAGCGGCATGGATTTTTTCACTTTCTTTTAATGTATTGTAGTACTGTACCTGAATTCAAAAGGAAGTTTATCATAGGCGTCGGCAGGAGGGGCGGGGGATGGCAGGGAGGGAGAGACGATATCCCCTGGATTTCCACCCGAGTCGCATTGTGGTTTGTGAACAGAATATCAAATACCTCATAACCTTGGTTTCTATACTCCTGGTTGTCGAAAATTTTCGGACGCTTCTGAAAACTTAATCTTGGGCAATATTATAAAGACCCCCCCCCCCCTTTCACTCAACTAGGAAAGCCCCATACCAGGGGTCGCGAACTATTAGGATGAGGTGGGTCAAATTTAGCGAAGATCGAAAGAAGGGTCGTTCCGAAGGGCAACACTAGTTTTTTAAAAATTTCATGTTACTGGTACCCTCCCCCTCCACCACCAATTATCAACCTAACCATTCTAACCTCGTTAAATCATCATCAAGTACAGAACATTAAAATATTTAATTACTTTTGACTTCAGCAGCCTGATCGAGGCGATTATAATACCGGGGTTAAATAAATACCCTAGGATTATAACTGTAAACAAACAAATTTTGAATAGCACTTTCCATTATAAAATTATCTTGTTTACATTTTCATTACCAGGGGATTAAATAAATACCGGTATTATAATCGCCCCCATCAGGCTGCAGGCACGGCTCCAGGTTCTCGTCTTTTAGACGGCACCGTACCATTGATTGCGTTTATTACATAAATGAAAAAATCTAGTCCTATTTTTTTAATTTTATTAATTTTTGTTTGCCCGAATTCTCCTGCCCAAATATCTGTATCAGTGGGCCTACTATACGGCGAAAAGTATTAACTTATTCTTGGTGTTAAAAATGTAAACAAAACAATTATGAATAGCACTTTCCATTCTAAAATTATCTGGTTTACACTTTTAATCCCAGGTTAGGATTAAAAATAATCACCATTACATAGTAGGCCCGCAGGTCGCGAAAACCTCTGAAACTAATTATAACATCTTGTGAGTACCTTATAATCTACATTATGCGGTGAATTAGCAGAACTGCCTCTTATGTTTTATTTCTCACGTAGGCAGCAGGCACCTATCGTTTCCCATAGCCTGCAACCAATTAGAATGCTACATTCGTCAAGCCAACAGAATATAATTCAAGTGAAAGCTCATAGTACGTATACTGCTCAATAATGGGCATTCCGTGCCACTCTGTCTCCATCTGCCAACGGCCATACCAAGTTCAATACACCACAACAGAGCCTGTTCAAAACTGCAGTAAACTTGGTAGTGTGTACAGCGTTGGCAGGACTAGTGCAGTCTAGGTGCGTGTCTAGTCATGGTCACCTCTGAATTAATCGTGTGACATTACTATAATCCCCAAGTGGTTCAGAATCAACTATAATCAGGAGGTCCACCCTGTCAGTCAACACCCCTTCTCCCTGAGGTGAAGGAGTCTGCCCCTGGGGTGCCTCAAGTTAAGAAACAGGCTCACTCCTCCCGCCAGACTGACGGGGTTGCTTAAAGCAGAAATGCTGAACGCAGCCTTTGGGAAACCAACGAACTCTGCCACCTAGCGCTCATTACGACTTTACTTCCATGACTAGGTTGGCACTTGGCTTAGTAAATTACCAAGTCATTATTATATATTTAGATGGCCACATAATGTCCCCTATCCCAGAGTAATTGTCTGTGAAACATGTAATATTAGAAAATGCAACCCAAGTTTTACGAATTTCCGATAAGAAAACACTTCAAGCCGCCACCGATCTGGAAATCGCAGGAGGGGGGGGGGGCGAATGACAATAATAACGCAACATGAGCACTAATTTATCCAGGCCAAGTATTGAAAGAGTGAAAAGTAACGAGTGATCCAGAATCTGCATCCTCTTGATAGAGACGGCTCCCACCAAATGCTGGTTTTCTAATGGTCAGTGGAATCCAATGGATACTGTATTCCGTTTATTACTTTTTCTTCGTTTCCATTTATGTTCAAAAAAAGGTTCTTTAGCTCACTTATAGCACGGTATAACAAAGAGGTGGGCATTGCGAACAATCTTCTTTCATGCGTTCCTTTTTATTATTAAAGAAATCTTTCAAAACTATAGTAGTAGTAGTAGTAGTACATTTGGCGGTCCCAGGCCACGGTGAGGGCGCACAGGACACTTCAAAACTATAACATTTTATCGACTGTTTTCTTGGTTTTAGTTGTGCAGGATTCACCAACCAACTAGGCATCTTGGTATATTAGACTCCGGACTAAGTCTATTTGTGTATTAAATGGTGTATTAAAATAAAATAAATAGATGTTTGTTTTTTTTGGCGCAATGCCTTCTAGGCCACACACGCCCAGGTATATTATATGGTTAGGTACGGTAGGTTAGGTTCGATAATGTAAGTTTGCTTTTTTCAGTTTCTGGATATTATAGGAGGTTGATGAGGTTCGTAGTAGTCAGAAATGAGAGGATAGTTCGGGTAGCGGTTTCGTCGTCACGTAGTAGGGTTGAGAGGGATGTTTGTGGGGGCCAGGTTCTGTAGCAGGTGAGGTTTTGGCATTCGACAAGGATGTGGGCACCTGTGTTTTCTGCACGACAGTGGCATAATGACGGGGGTTCTCCCGCCATCAGAAAGCCATGTGTGAGCCGTGTGTGGCCCAGACGTAGCCGCGCCATGACAACTTCCTCGTGTCGGATGTTTCGGGTTCTGGCGATTTGGGATTAACATAATACCGCGGGGTTTATTCAAATAAGTGCAAAAATGCGCGGCAAATTCAAATTGATGAACTAATCCTCGGCTACATTTTTGGTGAGTTTTCAATTTTTTCTTCCTGAGATGAATACACATTATAAATTTTTAAAGAGCTTTATTGGGGATAGAAGCCTCCATAATGCACGAGTACTTCATGGTTCGTATTGTAGAATCCATCCTAACAAATTATGCGAAATTAAATTATCGCATCTCTAACTAAACAACATAATTTCTCCTGAATAGGAGAGGGGTAATAATAACAAGCAGACATTAAACAGGCAATAAACGTACCATTAACAGGCTAATTGGTAATGCAGAGAGCACAATTTAATAACATGACGCTAACCAGATCTCCGTCAACTCCTTCATAACGGTCAGTTAGTTGGTTTTCTATCAGTACATAAATTATGGAGAAGTCTATACGTCTACTTCCATCATAGGTATTTCAGCTAGTTGCCGAGCCGTCCTATCTTGTTCATACTCGGCCGTTTCTGTCAGTTTAGACCAGTGGTTCCCAAACTTTTAGGGCCGTGGCCCACCTTTCAAGAAGCCAATTGCCCGTGGCCCCCTACCGTACCCTGTTTACAAGGAAACATAAATCCATATCAAATTGCATGTTGCTTTTTTTAATTCGACAATATTTTTGATGTTGGAACGTATATTTTGTGAAATAACCACTCTCAGCTCCTCGTCGAAGCCTTTTAGTTTGTGAATTGTGAATTGAATTCAACATAAGGAGCGTTGAGAAGGACCATTGATGTCGGAAATGGAATCAATACTTTCAGAGCCTACGCTCCCAATGTTGAAGTGTCATAAGCCGCGAATTTCCCGAAATTCATGAACCTAGTCTTCCCGAGGTTTTATGGCGTCGCTGACGCCCACCAGTTTGAGAACCGCTGGTTTAGACGATGATAAGAAACTATGTGACCCTAATTCTATTTGTAATCTGTATTATGCATAAAATTTAGACGATAATGCTATGTAGAAAATTGGCACCCCATAATCCGTTGTTTTTTATTCAATTTTTCGCTTCCTATTTATGCGTAGTGTTTTTAGGACATGTCTGTCTGTCTGTTCGTCGATTTGCGGGCAAACTACCCTGTGGATTTTGATGAAATTTTGCATGCAGGTTCACAAAAATCATACCTTTTGGGCAAACTCCATTTTGGGGGGTTTTTTACCCTCGAAAAACAAAAAACTTCTCAAAAACGGCTCCAACGAATTTTTTAAATTGTAGGGGGACAAAAAATTTAAAAAAAAAACTCAATTTCCTGAAAAATGACTGAACAAATTTCCTGTTGAACCGTTCATTCGATGCTTTCTAACTTCAGACATGTTTTAAGTGTTAAATAAAGTAACAAAACCGAACAGGTTGCTTTCCCAAGAAGTATAAAGTTTTGGTTTTTAATTTAAAAAATATTTTTTGAAGAAATTTTGGATTATTCATAATCTAACACATAGTATAACGTGTTTTGGTATTATATCGTCACCCTAAAGTCAGAAGGGCATACCATCAAAAACAACATTTCGAAGCAATTGCGGATCTGTGGCTGTATAGATTCCTACAGTCAGATGCCCCCCTTTAATCGAATATTCCAGGATTATTTTCCAAGATCGATTTTTTCGGTACATGCAAGAATACCTAAATCTCATGACATGGCCACTAAATCTGAGCATAACTAAATTTCGGCAAAAATATTGGTTACGCCCTTCTGACTTTAGGGTGACGATATTGCTCTTTCCGGTCTTAACTATGTAATATATCAATTCAGTGCTATGGGATAGGGAAAGTCAAGGCAACCTAAATTTAACCCTAGGACAATTATAGACCATGGAACTACTCATATTATTTTCATAGAAGCGAAACTAAAACAAAGAAATTTTCGTGCATGCACCCCGATTCACCCGTTGTTACGGTAAATCAGGTTTATTTAGCAGCGAACCCCGGGATAACTTATCCTTTGTGTTTGAGCTACGCCTGCGCGCTGTCGCTGGGTACGTGACAACCTAATATTATTTATTAGACATGTCAGGGGCATTTGACACATGTCGCTCCCTGTGACAGACGGGTCCCTATATCACATCAATTGCACGGATATATCATTTTAATGAACGTGACGTCACCGCTGATGCAATCGAATTACCGCTCCACTTTATACCCAACAGTAAACACTCCACTGTCTCTCTTGAAATCCAATTTTCTGCTTTGTTCGTTTAGTTTTAAAAACGCTGCCTCTAATTGCTGGAAGCCTTAGCTCTTACACTGGCCGACATCCAGTGCTTAAGGGGCCCCTACACGGTCAGTAATAATGAGATTACCTTATCACGATGACAGTAATAATGATCGTGTAAGGTGGACAAAGTTGGAATGCCGGAAAATAATTATGTGGATCCAGATTTTCTGATCACAGCTCCATCATTACTTAATAGTAATGACATTACTGATAACGTCATTATTATTGACCGTGCAGGGGCCGCTTTAGCTTAGTCAGATTTTTGGTCGGAGAAGGTCGAACCTGCGTCCACAAAACCTTGTTATTTTAGCCGTTCATAGGTTGTACGCCGGGGAAATTTTTGAAAAGAAATATTAGGTTTTTACGCATTTCAATAGCAGTAAAGCTTAGATTTGTTTGGACAAAGACACATTGATATTGATGTAAAAATCTCACAAGGAGCAATCGGACACATCGACAGTCTGCGTACGAGGAGGTTACCTCTTCAACCAAAGTTAATTTAATATCTGTGTTATATATACCATATAATACTGCAATATAACCTACACTACGTTTTTCTTTTAAATTTAAATAAAATCTCACATGGGTTGCACGAAGAAATGTTCCTCTACATTTTGATGCACAATATGTGGCCGTCACTAACCCAAACTGGCTCCAGTTAAGGAACTGAAATCCTAAGTGACTGAAATTTCAGAAATCAACTTCAATAACTGTGGCCGATCGCAATAGCTATTTCTGTTAAATTATACAATCAAGTAATCAACAAGTACAGCAGGTAAATCAACAAGAAAGTATCAAGTAAAATCGTCAAAATATCGGTAAAATCAGGTAGTTCTGTCATTGTGACTGTGCTAGTGCCTCAGCGATAGTGTAGAAAGCTTTCTCTAAGAGATGGTCTCCAAGCAATTTATGGAAGTTAGTAGCATTTCTCGCCGCTCTCAGATCACTTGTGCGTTTTCTAAGGCAGGCTGTGCGTGGTGCTGGTCCTACAAGGTCTTTGCCTCATGTTGTAGGTGTGGGTGTCCCCATTTTGTTTAAATTATATTCGTCGCTGATACTGCAAAATGTCGTATGTTCAAAAATGAGATTTAACGGTTAACAGACTATGGTGACCAAAATAAATGAATACACCTTGAAGCAAACGGTCGCTTGTCAGCAGCCAATAGGAAGGAAGCAATAAATTAAAAAAAAAAGATAAATAAGTAAGAGCAAAGTTAGACAGTTTTTTTCTCCTGAAAAGAAAGCTTTTTTCACATGCGACATTTTATATACGATATGTAAAATGAATCTATATAATGTAAAGACTTGGGGCTGTCATAAATCTTAATGTTATGAAGTGAGAGCGACAACTGTGTGACGGCTCACAATGTAAAACAAAATGTGTATGAATATTTCTTCAACCAGTGGCAATCGATAGTACATGTGAAATTTTATTTTTTACACGGGTTCAGTTTCCCCCGCTCGAATTGTCATCTTAGCCCAGCGAATTCAGCTTATCAATAGACCAGAACTGAAATCACTGGACTACAGCGACAGACACCAAAAGAAACGTGATGCACAATTATTATGGTAATGACAATACATTTCAGGCTTCAGTGGGTGATGTTAAACATGCAAACAGCGGCACGCGGAAGAACCATTTATATGTACGTGCCCGCGTTTTTAAACGAACCACTACGCAGTCCAGCAATTTCTATTGCTACTGGAAATACTCAATACCACACTCCAGTACCCATCCGTAATATGGACGTGTCAGAAATTATCAAGGGGAAATTACCGAAAACCGGGGGTGATTAAGGGGTGGCTCCAAACAACGCTGGTAGAACAGCGGAAAGTGGAATCGGAAGTAAGTCAGCTAGTTTTACCTTAATCCGATCCATCCATGGCGGCTTGAATTCCACTTTCCCTAGCTATATCCCTGACGGTGGGAGCCTCGCTAGGACAGTACGCCAAAACAGAACAGTGTCTTAAATAAAACTATTACCTCATTGTTTATTTGACATGATTCAGTGTATCACGGCTTTCTTAAGGAGAAGTTTAATGTTGACATTGGCCACCCCTGGATCACCCTAAAATAGGTTGGTTTATATTTTTTTATTGAAGTTAATACATTAGTTATAAAGATTTTGCAGATGACTATTTTATGCGCTATATTATAATTAGGGGTTTTCATTTTTGTTGTTATTCATAATTTTTCCATTAATCAGGTAAGTCAGTAAATTTCTGACACCCTGCACCAAAATTAGTATTAAAGTAAGTAAAGTATTAAATAAAATTAAACCAAGTTATTTTGGAGTGATCTGGTCTAGTCAATGTCAACGACCAGTTTCCTCTTAAAAGACAACAAAATCCAGTTCGGATTTTACTTTTTTATTTTCGGTTTCTTTACTGGTTTCTTCTAACAGCCAGAACTAGGCGAAGAAACGCAAAGTAACTCTGGTTATGTTACAAGTTTACTTCTTTCTGCATGTCTCTTGTGGTCATACAATTATTATTTTGTCATATTTATAAAACTTACCTTTTCGAGTCATTTTTTTAGTACAATGAGGACTGCCTATAGATTTATCGTCTTACCTGAAAACAAGATTAAATTTTATATTAACTGAGCATTGGAAAGTCAATAACATATGGGACTACCACAACAAATGTCAAGACATGTAGCGTAGTGGTACGGACTCTGACTTTCACCCGAAAGGTTGTTGGTTCGAGTCCCACACTGGCTACATTTTCGGAGGGCATGTAAAGCAGGCGGTCCCGGGTCATCCTAGTTGGGTGTAAGAGAGGGCTTTATAGCCCTAACTCCGCTAGGTTGGCTTAGTAATAGAAACAATAAAAGTCCTTATTTATTTATTTTAATAGTTTTTTGTACACATCAAATCCAATAATTATGACCAATCTGAGTTAGAGAGAGAGGTACAAATCATGTTTACAAATGCTCAGAAACATTTCTTCTATTTGTCCTGATATTTTTGACGACTCAACGATTGATGTAACATGAGGTATTTTTTATTTTTACACTTATAAGGCTTTGCCCTCCCATTTTCTCTTAACAACTATTTATTTGTTTTCATATATAGTATTTTCATGGACGTAAGGTAGGTGTGGAAGGCTGTGGCAGCCTGGCCTAATTGGGGCGGTTCTATTGATAAAATTATTGTCCGTGTTCTCGGTTGTAGGACTCAACAAGGCCAAAAATGAGAACAAGATACAAATACAAGACACAAGAAAACACACGCTACCATAAGCTAAGTATGACGACCCTGGATGGCTGGTGGCCCACCCTGCTACCCAGGGTCGCTCTAAGGTCCACTCTTCACTCAATAGGGGTCTTCACAGTGTTCGTGTTATCGAGTTATACCTAGTTAAGTGTGTTATATCAAGTAAAGTTAACACACCGATAACCCGATAACCAAGCTAATCAGCGTGCTATCCTAAACGCACTTCCAAATTGGTTAATTGTGCTATTTAGCTTGCGCTGCGATCAGGTTTGACCCCCGCCATCTTCGTTTTTGTTGATTGATTTGAAACACGCGTTTAAAAATTTGTAGTATTCAAATCTATTCGTATAATCACAAGCAATTACCGTAAATACTTAAAATTATTATAACCAAAATGAACAAAAAATATAAACAAATGTGGCACTAGAATAGAGTTCTGCCACTTTCTTTAAAACCGTGCCACGAACGTCTGCCAACTACCACGTAAAGCCGGCCGCCACACCAAGTTGAATCCAGTGGACCAGAGCAGGTTCAAAGCTGCAGATAGCATGGTCGTGTGCACAGTGCCAGTAGGGAAGCATGGTAGGACTTGTCCTGGTCACGTCCGAACTAATCGTGTGAC
This sequence comes from Psococerastis gibbosa, assembly GCA_963971405.1. Taxonomy (NCBI): domain Eukaryota; kingdom Metazoa; phylum Arthropoda; class Insecta; order Psocodea; family Psocidae; genus Psococerastis; species Psococerastis gibbosa. The sequence goes on from OZ020490.1 coordinate 11,139,027, forward strand.
TTCACTGTGTTTCCCAAGTGGTTCGGAATCCACTATAATCAGGAGGTCCTATGGGCTGGCATAGGACAGTCAAGTCGGGTCGCTTTATGGGCCCAAATATGAGGCCTAAGTTGTCATTAACCCGACAAACACTACTACTACTATGTGTGTGACTACCACGTTGTTTACACTGTTAAATGTTTTTGATATAGCATGATACCTCCCTCCAGAGGTCCACTCACGATTGTGTGTTAACTTGGATAGCACATCTAACTCGATAACCCGATAACACCAACACTGTGAAGACCCCTAATATTTCTAATTCCTAATAGATTTTGCTTTCCAATTTATACGTAGTATAAGGAAAGCTTTGTGACGGTCGAAATTTTCGATTCCGAGATTCAACGGATTTACACGTTTTAAGGTCCCAGAAACCCAAGAAAATGGCTTTTACGAAATGTCTGCCTGTGTGTCGTTCTGTCTGTCTGTCTGTCTGTGCGTCGATTTCCGGGCAAACTACTTGGTCGATTTTGATGAAATTCGGCATGTAGGTTCACAAAAATCATACCTCGGAACATTTTTTTATTTGGGGGTAACTTAATTTGGGAGGGTTTTATTCTCAAAAAACTCCAAAAAAACGTCTAAAAAAATTATTTCTAAAAACGGCTCCAACGATTTCTTGTAAATTCACATATATTGTAGTCGTTATTAATGTTAACGAGATGCGGGGGGTCGCTTGCCCCTTGATAGGTTGCTTCTGGGGGTAAAAAAATAAAAATAACTAAATTTTAATGAAAAATGACTAAAAAACCATTTTTCTGCGAAACCTTTCTATCGATAATTTCTACCTTCAGGCATGTTTTAGGTGTTAAATTGAGTAACGAAACGGGACAGGTTGCTTTCCCAGAAAAGTATTTGGTTTTGTAAAAAAAAAATGTTTTTTTGAAAAAATGATAGAAAATTCACGCTCAAATGCATTGCGTGCCCTGCCAGTATTGCTATGTGGTAATGTGTTGGTCTGACCTATCTAGAATTTACCTCACCTCCAGTGACGTTAGATGGACACCCCCCCCCCCCCCCCCCGAGATATCGGAAATTTAACCATTGGAAAATTATTTACCATGAAATTACTGATTTTCTCTATCTACTAATTTTGATAAATTGGAAAGCATGTTCGAGGAAACTCGGACCGGTTCTTTTTGTATGTTATACGACCAAAGTGACCGTAGCAGCAGGCATATTTTAGGGAGATTCATCTACCTATTGAGATGGCGACCAATGTTCGACTTTCGGAAAATTTCTTCACAACTTTTCATTTCATGACCCCCTGAGCCTAAAACCACCCTCCGTTCAAAATGTTATATATATATCGATTTTAGGAAACACTCTAACTTCCGTAAATATTATCCGATTTGAATGAAACTTGGCACAAAAATTGATCATACAAATGCCTCGATCGAGTTCGTGCAGAAACACAACACTTCATGTTGAAACACAGTAATGGGTATATCAAGAGAACTATGTTTTTAGGGAGATTCATCTACCTATTGAGATGGCGACCATTGTTCGACTTTCGGAAAATTTCTTCACAACTTTTCATTTCATGACCTGAGCCTAAAACCACCCTCCGTTCAAAATGTTATATATATAAATATGTATATCGATTTTAGGAAACACTCTAACTTCCGTAAATATTATCATATTTGGATGAAACTTGGCACAAAAATTGATCATATAAATGCCTTGATCGAGTTCGTTAACCAGCTAGATCCACTATTTAGTTATAAGATGGCGGCCGATTGAAAACTTATATAATTCATATCTCAGTCAATATTGGTCGCAGAGGAATGAATTAAAATCTGACTGAAAGATCGTATTATTATCTACGATAATGGTAATCTACACTTTACGACAAATTAACGATTTCAAGATGACGTCCAGTCAAAGTAAAAATAATTTAATAAGTAAAAGTTCATAGTCGTCATAGTTTGGAACACAAGAGTGTTTTGTGTGTTGATGTTGTGATCGGGAAAATAATGAAGTTTTTTTTATTTTCTATTACACATAGCGTCAGGGGCGTAAAGTTGGGTGGGGGAGGGGGGCACGGTCCAACTTGCCCCCCCCCCCAGCTCCTTTTGGCTTTACCCCCCCCCCCCAGCTTCGAGCATTGTAAGACGTGGTTCTTACTTCATAGTCCCCTTTACAGCAATATGAATATAAGCATTCTTTTTTTAGCTTTGTAAAATCTACAGCTATACTTTACAACTATTAAAAAATGCGTAAAACTCTACAATTTTTCTATTATATTATCAATTTTTTCTTCAATCCTGCCTGATGACGTCATAAGGTCTACTTAGTTTTGCCCCCGCCATCATTCTAAAACTTTACGCCTCTGGGTAGCGTAGAGGAAAAGCAGGGTCTGCGGAATCTCCCTACACCTGATCGGCCATAGCCGAAAGGGATTTTTTTAAATACAAATCCCCCATTAGAGAACACTCTGTACATTTCATTAAGCCAAAACACGTAAGCCTTCATGTAAACCAACATAATATAAAGTGATAACCACATGGTTATCTCCCCCACATGGCAAACACAGCCATATGGCCTATTACTATCTCCATGCCAAAACAACTATTCGCCCACCTGAACTAACAGCTCGATTAAAACAACACGAAAGGGGTGAGGGGGGATGCTAATATTCTATGACCATTACAGCCTCCGGGGGCAAGACGTCTATGTGCTAAGCAGGCATAATCAACAAAGCATTAGAAATGACAAGAGTTCAACTACCCATTATGGAGTTGGTGCAGTCTGAAAATGTTTAATCTCCCAAAAGTATAATTATTCTCCTTGTTTATTATGGAGAAATTTTAACTAATTTCAACTACCCATATAGCCAAATGAATTGGTGCAGTCACAAATAGATTACAGTCAGAAAAAGTTTAATCCACCAAAAGTCTGTTTTTTTCCTAGTTTATTATTGAGAAATTTTAACTATTTAAACTAATTTTAACTAATTTCCACTACCCATGTAGGCAGTAGAGTTGATGCAGTCCGAAAAAGTTTAATTTTCCAAAAGTATGATTTTTTCCTTGTTTAAATTAAATTAAAATTAGATGGGCTTTGGTGTAGTGCAGGGGTCGGTGACGAGAGGCTCACGAGAAACATGGCTCATTGGGTGCGGTGTTCCGCTTATGCAAGTTTTCGAATAAACAAAATGTTCCAAAGGCGGCACATACGTACATCGTCAATGAAAATTATGAAATTGAAGGACATTTCAATTTTTCATTGATGGGGCCATTCCACGTGTCAAAAATTGACAATTTCCTATTGAAACGTATGCGCCAAATGTTTGAAATTTGTTTGCATTTGTTTTTTGAAATTTGGTTTGTATTTGTTTTCTTCGTACACTTATTATTTTTAATAAAACCTAATAATAGTAGGAGATCCGAAGTAAGATCGACCTTCACCGATCTGTTTAATGGATGAAAACTGTTTTTTAAAAAAAATCAATTAAAATAGTTGTACTTGACATATCCCATGACGTCATTTTTTAATTTTAGTTTGTTTGTTTGTTTGTGATTTTACTCTATGATCAATTTTATCAATGGCATAGAGTAAACAGAGGACCCAACAAGCAATCATAGGAAATTGAAAAAATGCGAAAAGAAGACATGTAAAACATAGTTCACTAAAAGCCCTGAAGGGCAGCAATGAAAAGCTACTTTTAACAACCCTGTGCGACTAACAATGTATAAATAAAAAAATGTACGAATAGACATAAAAGCCCAGAATACACGGAATAATAATCCCTACGACGACACCAAGCAAGCTAGGCTTTCACGTAGCACACATTACTGCAGTAGCTTATGCGGCATGCTAAATACTCATACGTATCTTACTGCGCAGCTGTACTAATACACGAATATATACGATATAAGTTTACTGCGGCATGGCAACACTGCTTTAACGTAAAGTACATAATCCAATTCTTTCACTACATCCATCTGTGATTACAAATTTAATTATGGGCAACAACGTGAACTGATTAAATGGATATCATTCATGAACGCAGATTAATCGAGATAACTATAAAGCTATGGCAATTACTAAGGCGCCCATATTCATCACCGGCCCGATCCAGCGAAGCAAGCCAAACTGTAACTGCTTGTTATATACAGAGGGCGTTGATTGAGTATAGCATTTGAACCCTCCCCCCCCCCCCTTGCCTGGGAAACAGAAAATATAGGGGTACGGTATTGAAATGGAGACTTTATAACCACCAAATAAGTATGAGTAGGCTCTGAAATTTTGAATGAAGTAAAAATCACAATTTAGGCAGCATTGTGAAATATAATATACTCAAAATTAAGGACTTCGATGGCGTAGTGGTAGCTTGTTCGTACTTGTGTGAGTCTCTACATATCATGCGATCGGTGACTTGTCCCAACTCAACACAGGTATTACCTACAGAGGCAACTGAAGAGGTTATTCAGATACATTCATTACATCGTTAGTATGCGAATAATTTTTCCCTTTTTTTATTACAAATAAAATAAGTTTTTGTATTTTTGCACACACAAGGGTTGGGGACTGATTTATTAGGTTCTGCAGGGTTTTCTCCTCTTCACTCTCCTCCAGAAGAGAGCATTAGGGAGTACCTGTTTGCTGGAGGAATAAGCAAAACTATGTGGGGTTAAGGTATTTACCTGTACCATCCTGCATTTAACCCTACATCGGCGCTTCTGGCTACCCAAGCAGTTCCTGACACAGAAAGCTAACAAAAGAAAACACAAAAATGAAAAGACATACCAGACCGAAAAATAATATACCAGCACCAGTTTCATATGCCAGATGAACATTTAGTTATAAAATGTCAACCTGCACAACAAAGCATTCGTGTCAGAACGCAGCCATAAAACCAGGTACATGTACCTAGATAAGATAAGGCTTAACTTTAATGTTAAAAGAACCATGTAGAACCCAGCTATATACGGCGATAAGAGAAGAATGGCTGCTTAGGGCTGTAATGGCGGCGCATTGTTGCCAGGTCTCCATTTCTAATAATCGGATGCACAACACAAATCCTTTGTTTTTTTTCAATAGCCTGTAAAATGTTTAGAGAAGAAAAAGTACATGTAGAACAACGCACTATGTATTATATTTGTATAAGAGCATTTCTTCAACATCTGCTCACATTTATGGCTCTGTGATAGATATTTCTCATAAATTTGACTTAGTGCAAAAAAAGTGTAGTGGGAGTATCCGATTGGCTCTCAAGAAGGTATCATCGCGTGGCTGTAGACTGTTATCAATACGGCGGCCAGTGTAGCCGGCACAAGATAAGTACGCAATTTCGCTGGGTAAATAGCCGGCACAAGCTAAGAACAGAGTTTTGACCGGGTGCAGGTTCTGCTATGTTGCAATGTCTAAGACTTCGATATTTTTTACTTATCTCTGATAGTTGGCTAATGGTTAACGGGTGCCCCGCCCCGTAAGGGATATTATGGCTCCCGCCGTTCCAGTTAATATATTTCTATGATCTTGACTGAGTAGCCAAACAAAAAGAAAGATGAACGCATACATCGTACCCCCTCCCATGACCCACCTAAATACTGCCCAGGTCATGAACCTAACAGCAGCAACCTTCGGAGAGTAGCGGAACAACAGCATCGAGAGAGGAGCAACCAACAAGACACAAGGACGCATGGGCCCCTACGTTTACATGAACGAAATGGAAGGTCGAGGTCACCGGAAGACCCAACTGATGGGGGGGGATATCCTAATACACACCAGCCCATGTTCCCAGAATTGGCCAATATCAACAACAATGAGTGGTCGGATCGTAGTGACCTAATTATTAGGCAAAACTGAAGTAGATGGCGGTTTTAAATCTTTTATAAGCCTTTTTTGCTTTGTGATGGTTGACATTTTGAGATTTCAGTGGATTTACTCGTTTTGAGTTACCAGGAACCCCAAAAAGTGGTTGTTACGAAATGTCTGTCTGTCTGTTCGTCGATTTGTGGGAAAACTATTTCGATTAAATTTGGCATGTAGGTTCTCAAAATTATGTCTCGGGACCCTTTTTTTTTCTTTAGGGCTAAAACAATTTTGGGAGGTTTCACCATCAAAAAAAATCAAAAAAATTCAAAAATGGCTCCAACGATTTCCTTTAAATTTACATACTGTATGTATCCGTTATTAATGTTAACAAAACGCAATAGATCACTTGCCCCTTAATAGTGTGGTTCTGGGGTAAAAATGTAAGACTCGATTTTTATGAGAAATTACTAAAAAAAACTTTTTCTATCTATGTTTTTTAACTTTAGGTATGCTTTTAGTTTGGTTCTGGGGGTAAAAATATAAGACTCGATTTTTATGAGAAATTACTAAAAAAAACTTTTTCTATCGATGTTTTTTAACTTCAGGTATGCTTTAAGTAACAGGTAGGAAAAAAGAACAAATCTTCACAAAATAAATAGGAAAAATATCTAATTACGCCTTACAATCAACTTAGCAGAAACAATGTACAGACAAACAGCATTACCCCTAAACAAGGAAACAAAAAGAATACTATCAGAAAGATTGCAATTACATGCTTACATGCATGCATAAGTTATTACAGCTTTCTTTAGCACGTAATAATAACATACTGTATATAATCCAGAAAAGGAAAGCAAGAACACTATTACAATGGCTACTGCGCCCCTCGCCCATAACACAAACAGCTATAACTCACTAAGTGACATATTAAATACAAAATATTAACGAAAAAAACGTCCCGTTTGCGGACTTCACCCTATTTCCCTACTCATTTTTTTACAGTAGCTGGGAGAAGAAAGGATACTGCCGTTTATGTTGCAATCCCTTAACGTGCAGCGGACCAACTGCTACTGCGGATTTCAAGAAAAACTTAAAAAGTAAATAAAGGAACCAGTTTAGTACTGAAGAGCTCGAAGCCACGTTAAAAGTACGGAGGTCGTTCATATAGAATTCCATTATGCATGTTATACATGCAGTCTCTTCGTAGCAGTGACACTGAGCAAGGGGCACAATAGACCCACTAGACACAAAAATGTACCCCCAAACCAGACAATGAAAAGGTCTTCACAATGTCTGAGTTAAGCCGCGGTCTGACTAGGCTGTATAGCAGCCGCTACTAACCAGCCGTTGGTAATATTGTCCGCTTGTTAGAAGTGTTAAGAGGATATGCTACGTAGAAAAATAGCACAACAAAATTTGTTGTTTTTATTGGTATTTTATTTTTTATGTAATAAACAAAGCATGTCATTAAAAATTTGGCTCATGGAAGTTGTAGAAGACTGCTTCATGCATCATGTAATAGGAAATATTAAATTTTTGGTACCTTAGTTCTTTCATAAATACCAGAACGGACTAAAATTATGCGTATTCTGGGATTTTTGGAAGAACTACAAAACCAAAAAGTAAAAATACCAGATTATATGATGCACGAAGTAGTCTTCTACAACTTCCATGAGCCAAATCTTTAATGAATTGTTTTGTTAATTAAATAAAAAATAAAAAGTCCATAAAAACAACAAATTCTGGGGTGCTCATTTTCTACGAAGCATGTCCTCTTAAGGCTGCGGTATAGTATTTGAATTTGGCAAAAGCGCGGGAAAAAGTGGAGATATCGGCTTTTGATACTGAAAGAAGAAACTACAACCACATGTGACACAGACAGATGTCCCCTCATTCATCCTTTGTCCGAAATCCGAATTGTCCCTGAGGCCCGCGGTGAGAGGCCCAACCTTTTGAAATTTGAAACAGCTTGTATACCATACCTGGACCTGGTTACTATGCGTCTATGCGGTGCCTGAGCGCTCAGGCTTCAGCCCTGAATTTTATTACTTCAGCATTCTCTTATTCTCTATTCAATAATATTGGCTGGGCTGAGTTGCATAGTGATTAATGAATGCAATTCGATAATAATCATTTCAGTTAGCTAAAATGGGGAGGATACCTATTTTGTATACTACTAGTAACATAATATGGCATTGTAATGTATAACCTACTGTTATAATTATAACTGTGAAGTGTAAATCTATTGTACAGAACATTTAAGGCTGGCAAATATACATGGCAAATATACATATTTCACTCCTGAGAAACGGTGTGAATTGGTAACAGTGGTCTATTTTTAAAAAAAGTAATTGATAAACCAGAAAACAACACAGAATTACAATATTATCTAGGTATATTTTACGTTCCCCCGTCAAAACATACGATTATACCGTATGTTTTACCCACCACAAAATTATCAAATTAAATGTGGACATTGTTCACTAGAAATACGTAGCCAGGATTTTATTTCGGAGGAGGCTAACTACTAAGGGGCCGGGGGGGGGGGGGGGGGGGGGTATGGAATATCCCCAGTAAAACGGCGGGTCCGCAAAAACACACAGTTTCAGCAGTTTTAGTGTTTTTAGAGGGAGGAAAAAATTACAGGTGAAACATTAAACTGAACAATGCAATTTTTTTACATTTGGGGGGGGGGGGCTTCAGCCCCCAAAGCCCCCTCCCTACGTGCCTGTTTCCAAGCAAACAAAAACTATATCTTACACTCTATGCAGTACCAGCCTGCTATTTTATTGTCGGTACGGCCTACAGTACCACAGCATTGTATTCAATTAATTATTATTATTTACAATTAATGTATCATGCATACATATGTTTACAGACAATAGATAACATATTATCCTACAGTTTAGACATTGGCGTAAATTCCCTAAATTGGGGGGGGGCGGCTTTAAGACCTAGACTTAGATTCATTACTCATTCACTTCTGAAGTCTGCCTGTATCGCATATTATGTGACTTTTATCTTCCTAATGAGATGGCGACCAATGGTTCGACTTCTGGAAAATTCCTTCACAACTTTTCATTTCATGATCCCCTGATCATACAAATGTCTTGATTGATCACACAAATGGAGCTTGTTAACCAGCTAGATCCACTATTTCGTTACAAGATGGCGGCCGATTGAAACCTTATATAATTCATATCACAGTTAATATTGGTCGCAGAGGAATGAATTAAACTTTGACTGAAAACCCGTATTATTAACTACGATAATGGTAATCAACACTTTTTACGACAAATCAATCATTTCAAGATGGCATCCAGTCAAAGTGAAAATAATTTTATAAGTAAAAGCTCATAGTCGGAATTGTGGTTCGAAATTTGGAACACAAGAGTGTTTTGTGTGTTGATGTTGTGATCGGAAAAATAACGAAGTATTTTTTATTTTTTATTACATAAAGTGTGCTTTTGTACGGCGGAAGCGAGACATGGTGCATTTACGAACATGAAGAAAAAAAAAAACTGGAAGCCTTTGAGTTGTGGTGCTACAGATGAATCATGAAAATCCCATGAAGAGACCACATAACCAACGAAGAAGTGCTCCATAGAATAAACGAAAAAAGAGCTATATGGCCACCATTTCAACTAGAAGAGGCAAATGGATGGGGCATATTCTGAGACACGAAGGGCTTATCAAGAACATAATTGAGGGTATGGTTGAAGGCACCAACTCAAGAGGACGACAGAGGAAGGAGTATCTAGAAGATGTCATGAAGGACCTAGGGTGCGACACCTACAAAGAACTGAAAAGGACCGCACAAAACAGACAAGAGTGGAGGAGAAAAATAAAACATTCGCTGCAAACCAATCCTTAGATTGCAACTCAAGAAGAAGATTACGTAGCGTAGAAGAAAAGCAGGGTCAGCGGAATCTCCCTACACCTGATCGGCCAGAGCCGAAAGGGATTTGTAATTATTTATTTTTTTTAAAATGTATAATACGTACATTATACACTATAATATTCAAGTTCAGTAAGAAAAAAAATTAAACTTTTGTTTTAGAAATTTAGAAATTAAAATTTGCTTTTAATTTCCTGAAATTGTTTTACAAGTTCTCACACGCTCAGCGACCTAGTCTACGCATGACGGCCAAATTGTTGAACCTGTTGAGAATGGTGGTACCAGGCGCGGTGAAAGGGGGCTAGGGGTCTAAAAAAATTGATAAATAGGCCCAAATCAGTGAGGTTATTCATTTTATTCATACCATACCCTGGGGCAGGGGGGCCGGGGGTCTCTCCCGGAGATTTTTTTTTATAAATGGGCCGAAATTAGTCAAGTTTTGGGCATGATATCTCCGGGAAAACGGCGGGTCCCGGGGTCTCCCCCGGAGAAAATAATAGATAAATACGCCCAAATTAGTGAGGTTTTACGCATTTTGCAAGCAATACAGTTGACATTTTACCGACGACTAAACCTACCGTTGAGGGGGCCCGGGGATCTCCCCGGCGGAAAAAATGTTTGAAAAATATGTCTAAAGTATTCTGGTTGTAAGCATTTTGACTAATATATTTTTTTTGAATGTATTTGGTCAATATGTTGATTATTTTTGTCTTTCATGTAAAATAAGCATACCAAGGATTAATTTGTTTTTGTTATTGTGGATACTATGCCTTTCCCCTCCATAACGTCTTTGTCAGCAGAAATCCTGGGGGGGGGGGCTACGGGTGCCCCTGGGGGGCTCAGCCCCCCCTTCCCCAGGACCCCCTATTTACGCCAATGAGTTTAGAAGGTTTGTGCATGTTACCTACCATAATTTTACTTTCCTAACTTTAAGTTTATAGCAAAATCGTCTATGAGACAAGAATAGTCAAGAGCAGCCGCCAGTGGCGCCTCAATAGAAAGAATTGCCAGGCTGGAAAGTTTCGATTGGCTAATGCTGTTTCTCAAGTAGTTTTTTATAATTTACAATTTTGAGAAGCTTCTTTCTCCACTGGCCACTGGCAACATTTATGCTTTATTTATTTTTAACATTTGGTTTGTGAGTTATTCAATTAATTTTTGTCGTTTTGCCGCCCCTCGGGAAGTGCCGCCCCTCGGGAAGTGCCGCCCTGAAGCAGCTGCCTCATTGCCTCAATGGACGGCACGGCCCTGAAGTTCCATGGGATCACTGAGCTATACAGTCTAAATTGTTAAACCACTATTCTTTGTTCCACAGATCTTTTACCTGCTTACATACTTACTAGCTAAATAACTTCTTTTAATTTTGTACTTATATTTTAATGTGTAACTTAACGTGTAACAGGAGGAAGTAATATCGTATCTAATTTTATAATTTATAAATTTTTGTGGAAGAGTAATGATGCAGTCATTAGTAGAATTTTACTGTGGATATCATTGCGCTATTACTCTTCCATAAGATGTTCCTCAAGCTCCACGAAGTCACCAAGGAAACTCTCACAAGGACAAATTTTTGTCTTTGTGCAATGGAATTGGTACTATATAGTACATATTTGTACGATATAAATACATTATTATTACTCCAGTTCTACTTTGTACAATAATTTGCGGCAAAAAAACATTGCGTTTTACAAGTACAGTGTATCATCTTTTATTGCGATTAATAGTAGATGTGGCCATTCATCATACTGTACATTATGGTATGCTACTACTGTAGTAAATCAAGTTAGGCAGCGCCTTATGCGGGTTTGTTAGTCACCAGCCAACAGGCTTATGCAAACAATTGAATGCATTTCGAAAATTATTTGTGAGCACTATTGTAGAAAACTAATACCTATAAATGGCCTATACAGTATATAGTAGAATATACACAGAATGTACCCATCACATCCCGTTGCTGTCGAGAAGAAAAGAAACTATTCAAACAAAATATTGCTATCACCCGAGAAGCACTACTTTCCCTTTCTTGAGTATAATCCGGGATGATAGGCTGTGATCGTTCTGAAAGCGTACTTCCAAGTACTGCCCTGGAAGAATGAAGAACCTGTAGAATCCGGGGTGATGGGCCGTGGTCGAAATAAAAGCGAACTTCCAAACGTTTCGTCAACATCTGCGGTCGACATCTTCAGTGGAACTTCAAAGATTGTATCTCGCAGGCTCAGCACCTTTGTTCCTTCTATAGCAGTGGATCATTCATTGTATACAAGCAGATTCTGTGAGAGCCCTCAGAGGTGAGGTAGGTAATCAGTGACTATTCTGAGGTCGGCGTTTACACAGGTCGGTAACTCAAAAAGGAATTTACACAAAAGGGGAGGAGGAGGAGGAGGAAGGAGGCACCCCCCCCCCCCCTAGCCACTTATATTCTTATTCACATGTGAAATTAGTAGTAGTGTTCGTCGGGTTAATAACGACTTAGGCCTCATATTAGGGCCCATAGAGCACTCCGACTTGTCTGTCCCATGCCAGCCCATAGGACAGTGGACCTCCTGATTATAGTGGATTCCGAACCACTTGGGAAACACAGTGAAGTCACACGATTAGTTCGGAGGTGACCAGGACAAGTCCTACCATGTTTCCCTACCGGCACTGTGCACACGACCAAGTTATCTGCAGCTTTGAACCTGCTATTGGTCCGCTGGATTCAACTTGGTATGGCGGCCGGCTAAACCACATGTCAAATTACTCACAGTTTTGTATAAGTTAACACAGCACTCCTCCACAGAGGTTATGAATTTCTCTCAGTAAAATATTTTAACACCTTCCTTCTAGATTTGCTGTCCTGCAAGTGACTGTTTTTTTCTTAAAAGATATGACCGTAGTTGCTACTTGGTACAGTTTAGAATATAGGTTGACAGATTGATGGTAAGTAGTGGTCGAAATAAAATGATTGTAGTTTTGGGATGTTCTTTCGCCATTGTGCGTCGCTATCCACCTGTAAGCACAGTGTCCACATTGGGGTCCAAATGAAAAAGTGGCAAGTTTTTTTTTTGGTCATAAATAGCTGCCCCTGGACTTGATGATAGTATCTATCTTTCTTGTTGAAAATGAGGCCTTCATCGGAGATTTTCAAATACTTCAGTTTCCCCGAAGTAATTGCCTCTTCTGGTGTGCTGATTCCTATCGCCGAATAAGGGCACTTTATCTCCAATAGCATGTTGTCACCTATGACACCGTCGGGCGAAGCAGCGAGGAAAGGATAGTCTGACCTTACAACTAATCCAGACCTCTGAACTTTGCTGCCAGTCGCATACTCATACGCGAGTCTAGCCACCTCTTCATTGTCCCTTCCCCATGTAATGGCCGCTGTAGATGGAGCACCCTTATGTATTGATTGTACGAACTTGTTCATGTTTTTTCGCTTTGTCGCACATATAACAGGTCCAAAGTTGCTAGCAGTCAGCCTTTTCTTTCGCTCGCAGTGCCACTCTGGTATCAGCGCTTGTAGCCTAGTCCTAATTTCCAATTGCTGAAACCCCACAGCATTATTTTCTATGCTCTTCAGCATGTCTTCCTTTGTGAGTAGAGGAAATCCGCGACTGGCCAAGTCCTCCTTTGGTGCCCCATATTGGTCATTTTTATAAAAAAATAACCGACGTCGCTTTGAAGTTGGCTCGTCCAACACATTAGTTCGGGCTTTGCGTTTTTTCAGTTTACGGCGTTCATTTATTTTTATAGCACTGCTGGGGCTACGGCCAGTGAAAGCAAGAGTTGACTCGCCAATGAAATGTCCACGACTATTTTTCTGAATTATGGCAGCTGCAGCTCGAACATTATACCCATTGCGCTGGTAATTCATCACCCTTTTTGCCAGGTTGTATCTGTTTAAAATGCTGTTGAATGATTCCGCTTTATTCGTAGTTTTATTTTCTAACAAGGAAGCAGCATTTGTTACTACCCTGGCAAATGCTGTGGATATTTCTGCAAAAAATATTACCCCTGCCTTGGTGGTCCATAGGGAGTTCCAATCGCCTCCATCACATTCACATGAGACTGCAGCACTGCATAACATATGATTGCCCAAACAGTGGCGAAGAACACTTAATAAGCATCTTTGCAAATTTATAGATTTTGCGTCATCTGATTTACTGTCGTCTTCTCGGAAATAGGAAGACGCCTCACTTATTTTTTGCCTCAACTCTTTGATGAATTTTTTACTTTTTATGAAGTCACGGAGCTCCTTTGGATGTTGTTTCTTTTTCCCTAACTCTCGTAACTTTCTATAAAATACCCGGCTTATGTGTATAACGCATTCCAGTTTTTTTGGAATTATGGAAGGCCCATATGGCTCGGCATCTAGGACTGTCTTATAGGTGGAGGAATCACCATCTCCTATGAACTTCACATACCGGAGCTTGTATTTTTCGACACTTCTTGTGAAACACTCGGCCAGTATGGCTGCCTCCATTCCATTTGGGGGTAAAGACCAATTTTTATAACATATATGTGATTTCGGTGACACTTCTTGGCCTAGTTTGAGACGTTTTTTCTCTGCCCTCTCACAAAGCACACAGTATCGATTTTTTACCCCGTAGTCTAAAACCTTTCCTGTTCTTTCACCTATTATGCAAGCAAAACCTGCAAGCGACTTGTAGTGTCCCTGGTAGGAACGAGAACACCAAGCTCCATCCACTTCCACAGTTACATTTGCGACACCATCATCGTCGACGCAGCCTTCCTTTTCTGCTAGACGCCATTCTTCGCCTGCTGCCAGTTCCAGACTTTCCTCGGTGGTCTTCATTAACTGCCTAGAAACCACTTCATAACCTTTTTGAAAGGTATTAATACTTAACGGCGTGATGTCCATGCCAGAAAGAAAATCCATGGCTTGCGTAAAATGAATTCCTGCACCAATCGCAGCATTGGCCACCTTGAAGTTGCTTGAATTATACCCTTCCGTCTTTTCTGACTTAACTGTTTGTTCCAATTTACACATATTACACCTGAAGGTCCAAGCGTTCAATAGACCCCTTTTACTCTCTTTTATAATTACCATGTCCCGAAAAGAACAGTCGCAGGAACCGTGGGAATATGTTTCCTGGAGTTGGCGAAATAGGTAATGTACGTCGACGAGATATATTCGCCTCTTCCCTGAAATAAAATAAAATTATGAGGTATAACTATCATACACATTGTTCGTACTAATGACTTTTTAACCATTGGCATAAATAGGGGGTCCTTGGGGGGGGGGGGGGGGTGACATAGACGCTATGGAGGCGAAAGGCATAGTATCCACAATATCGAAAGGGAAATTAATTCTTGGTATGCTTATTTGACATGAAAGACATCATAAAAAAATCTTCATATTGACCAAGTTACAAGTACTTTCACAAAAAATATATTACTCAAATTGCTTTTTCTACGGGGGAGACCCCCGGGCCCCCCTCAGTGGTAGATTTATTCGTCGGTAAAATCTCAACTGTGATGCTTTTAAAATGCGTAAAACCGCACTAATTTGGGCCTATTTATCGATTTTTCTTCTCGGGCCCAGGGACGGATCCAGCCCATTGGTGGGGGGGGGTAGTTGTGGGTCAAAATAGGAAAAACATATGTAGGATCGATTAAATTACAGCGTTATAGATTAATTTACAATAGATTTACTAAGTTTTTGGGGGGCCCCTACCCCCTATAGCCGTCCTTGCCCTGGCCCCCCTTCTTCCAGGGTAAAACATGAGCAAAAGTTCACTAATTTGGGCCCATTTATTGTTTTACTGCACTTGAATAGTTTTGTGTGTAATGTATTTCATAAAAAAAAAAAAAATTTAAATAATAAAAAGTAATATAATTTGCTAGGCAGACTTCAGAAGTTAATGAGTAATGAATCAAAATCTTGGGGTCCTAAAGCCCCCCCCCCAGAAATTTTGGGAATTTACGCCAATGGTTTTAACATGTTGGCAAGCCACTACTTTTATTTTTAAATCCAGTACATGCTGTAACTGTGTATAACTAAATTAGGGGCACCATGCGTTAGGATGTGAGTTCCCTTTTCCTACTGTATACGTTACAGTGCATGTCATCGGCGTAAATTCCCAAAATTTCTGGGGGGAGGGCTTTAGGACCCCAAGATTTTGATAGATGGCTCATTCACTTCTGAAGTCTACCTTGCAAACTATATGACTTTTCATTATTTAATTTTTTTTAATGTGTATGAAATACATTATATACACTATACTATTCAAGTTCAGTAAAACAAAAGAAGTAAAAAGGCAACTTTTGTTTTCGACATTTAAATAATAAAAAATAACGTTGTTTTTTATCTCCTGCATTTTTTTTAAAAGTTCTGACCCGCTCTGCGACCTAGTTATGTATGCATAACGGCCAAATTGCTGAACCTGTTCAGAATGGTGATACCAACCAGGCGCGGATTTAGGCATTTTTCTCAGAGGGGGCGGGAGAATTTAGCCTAAAATTGGAACCTATGTATTCAAGTTCCAAGTATAAGAAACCAATACACATCCTAGGCTATACACTGGAGACCGGGGGGGGGGGGAGAATTTTATTACAATTAAAAACGACCTGTCGCATTCAACATTCACAATCTATACCATTGCATCGCATTCACAAAATGGAACTAAGTAGTTTGTAGGTTGCCCTAGAAGATAAACAACATGCCGCAGTCAGGCCGAAAAAAACGAACTTGACAAAAAATTAACACCTGAACTCAGAAAAATCTACCATTTATAGGAATTAGTCAAGGTTTGTAGAATCTAATATTTGGTTTTAAACATTGAATTTATATTGAATTTTTTGGAATATTCTATACTTGCAATTTAAAATAAAAGAGTAAAATCCCTCCATTTTGTACCTACTGTACATGTATATTGAATAAGTAAAATCTGAAGTATTTTGCATACAGAAAATCAGACTATCTCGAACATACAGGCCATGATTACATCCTCGAATGAAAATTCGATCCAAGAAATATTTATATTGAATAGCCTATACGATTTGATTCTGAATTTAGACCTTGCACTTTCGCATTTTTAGTCCACCAATATTTATTGGATCGAATATTCGAGTAGGCCTGTATGTAATAGGGGAGATATCAATAAAACATTTCCACTGTTTACAGTTCTATTAAATATGTCTTAATCTGTAGAATCTCTAATGTTTCTCGCTGCCAAAACAAGTCAAAGTAAAACCCCACTATATGGTACCTAGAATTAAAAATGTGTTGAGATCTTTTGAGGCTGCTCTTCTCTACGAAGAAAGCTGTGGCACTCGTTCTAGAGGAAACGCTCTTCTACGTTTTTTAGTTTTTTTCTGACCACATTTATATAGAATGGGCGCGATCAAGGGCGTGCGCAGCTTTTTAAATTAGAGGAGGGGGCATCACCTTAGTTCCCAATCACCCCCGCGTCTTGACACCATCGCGGGGGTTTGAAAGGCAATATGGAGAGGAGATCTCGATAATAAATTTAATTTTGAATATGACTTCGGTCAAATAGAAAAGTATTTCAATAATCAGGTCTAGTGTGTTTCTTGATGGACAACGTAACGCAAAGCACGAGGCCTGGAAGCATGGAAGCATGGAAGGGTCGGGCCGGCGCCCCTAACTACGGCAAAACTTACGAAAAGGACTTTATGTGAGAAGGCCCTGAATGAAAACGAATGATAAACACAACAATTATAATTAATTATGGCCTATAACCTGAATATTTTCGTCAGGGGACGCAGGGAGACAGAGGAATTACTTGCAACTTGCTAACATTGTTATTATATCCCTACTCGCGGTTGAATACATACTATATATAATACCATGGCCCTAAATAATTGAAAGGTACACTCACCGTCACTATGGGTATAAGGAGGAATATTATTGACTGTTGAAGTGGAATCTTCGTGTACCCCTTCGGTACACCAAGTGCTGATGGGCGTACTCTGATCAATGGGCCAAACAATGGGTGTATCAACGTTTATTGTTGTTTCTGGCTCCAGAGATATTTCGGTACTGCTTGGTGGTAATCGAATGAATTTCCCTCGTCCACCTTTCCTGGAATAGTAAGATGTAGGCTATAAATACAGCTGTTCATAGTAATACAATGGTATCTACAGTATAATATTGACACTGTTGACAGTAACTTCTAAGACCGGGGTTCATAATTCTTCACGTTTCAGGAAATATGTTGTATAAGGAATGTATATAAATCTAAGACTTTTAAGGCTGGAATCTTCTATACATAGGCCTAAGTACACATTCAGATCAACCACTCCCATCAGCTCATCTACTGCTTCCTCATGAACTACATTTGACAGATTCTTGACTTAAATTTAATTTAATTTTTCATATTGATTTCTACTATCTCATTGTCACTGATTATGATGGAGATATAAGAATTCCCAAATCGGAGAACTGCAACAGATAAGGTTCTCATTTTTTCCACTCGAAGAACCGTAATGACATATAATAACAATTATGAAATAACTAATTGCAGCCCGTTCCCACCATCTCGTCTTATGTACCTAGTGTAGGAATTGTTATTTGTTTTAATTATTTTATTCATTTATTCTAATACGAAGACCTTTTTTATTCCACAAGTAACCCATTGCTGCACTTTTAGCCTACTCATAATTAACATTTACAGGTGCGCATCCTCGTATACTTATTTTACATAGTTTACAAAGAAATACCTATAGCTATGTAGCCTATGTTACCTAGGATTATTACCTAGCCCTAGGTACGTGAAGTCGTGATACCAACAAACGTAAGGCTTATTTTAAGTTTTACATATTCAGACAAGATATATTAAAATGAAATAACTGATAAGAAATACATACCTTCTGTTTTTACTCCAGTAATTTCTCGAAGCATCTCGTTTATTTCCCATGATAAGCACAATGCACAAATATACACAAAAGAAACAGATACCTTAGCCTATTGATAACTTAATTATTCCGCGAGCGAAAATAAATACGAGCGAGATTCACCGGCGAGAGAAAAACACCACTACCTTCAAAATTTGGGAAGGTACTGAAACCATGCGCTGAACCGTATTAGGGTACCAACCCCAATTCATTTGTTATGCCTTTCTTGCCTGAATGCACGGGCTTATTTTAATTTTATTTTTTTACGTAATAAGTTTCTAAGTTATTGATATGAAAATTTGAGAGCAAAAAGATGTATTAACACTATAACATCTGTATTTATTTCAAGTTGCTATTTGCATATTCGCGGGTTTAGTAGGATGGTTTTGTAATTGACATTTTACGCAATATATATATATTTTTTCACTAACAAAAATGAATGCAAATTAATTCTTAAGATTAAATGAATCTACAGGTAAAATTTTTATACTCTATCTTCAAAATAAAAAATTCTACGGGGCAAAAATGTCAAAAAGTGGCTAAATTCAGACTAAAAATGGAAAAAGTACTATTTAGATCTACTGTACCGTATTCATATATACTGGGCATATAGCCCAGATGATTTTCCATAATCATTACCAATTTTAGAAATTTAGGAGCTGAAATAATATTGTTATAAGCCTAGAAGTGGCAAAAAGTGGTAAAATTCAAGGTAAATAGGCCATATTAGGTAAGTTAGGCCTAATTTTTAGTTTTCAATATACTGGGCACTTAGACTACTCTATTATACACTATCCTAAAAAATTTCACAATTTTAACTATTAAATTAAGAAAGTTATAACTCAAATATGATGGCGATGCTACTATACCGCAGCCTTAAGGGCAAACCGGAGTCGCCGATATTCCATTTTCTGTTCCAACTTCAATTTCTCATGAAATATGGAACGCAGAACAATGAAAAAATGCTGAATGGAAAGAAGAATTTTTTCTCCTAATTTTGATGTATAGTATGTGGCCTTATAACTAACCCCAATTCGCCACAGTTGATGAACTCTTTCAGCTTGAACTCCTGAGTGACCGTTGTTTTTTGCGTATCAAGTTCACTAACTATAGCCGATCGGTATTGATGATTGTAACATGCTATACATCAAAATTAGGAGAAAAAATTCTTCTTTCCATTCAGCATTTTTTCATTGTTCTGCGTTCCATATTTCATGAGAAATTAAAGTTTGCACGGAAATAGCATATCGGCGACTCCGGTTTGCCCTTAACCAAGTAAAAAATAATCGAGAGCGGCCCTGCGGCCCGATCATGGCGATTATAATACCGGGGTTAATATAATACCCTGGTATAAAAAATGTAAACAAGATAATTTTACAATGGAAAGTGCTATTCAAAATTTTGTTTGTTTACAGTGTTAACCCCAGAAGTAAATACCAATCACCATAATCGACCCACTGGGGGTGAGTTACTATGCTACATCGAAAAACTTTAACAAAATAAACAGCGTGATAGTAAGGCACTATATACCCGGGTATTGTCATCCGCCATGTTGTATCCCTTATTTCCTATATGGTAAGTATTATAAGAAAAGTAAAAGATTGAAAATTTTCGAAAAAAAAACTAATACACGTTTTAGTAATTTTTTAATCAACACTTCCCTAATTGGTAGCACTTTTTTTAAATAATAATAAATAAAAAACTATACATTTCTAGAAATAAATAGGTAAACACCCAATCCTTGGATTATACACCAGACTTATAATGGATACAATATGGCGGATGACAATACCTGTCTAATATAGAGCCCTACGTGATAGTAATCAGGACGTTCGTGGCACTGTTGTACAGAAAGTGGCAGAACTCTATTCTAGTGCCACGTTTTTTTTTTTTCGTTTTTTTTTTAACAAGTATTTCCGGTAATTGCTTCTGACATAATACAAAACATAAATAAATTTAAATATTACAAAATGCTTCCCGTGTGTTACAAATCAACCGACAGAAATAAATATTGCGGCGGTCAAACATCTGTGCGCTTCGTTAACACGCTGGTTAGTTTGGTTATCGGGTTCCACGAGTGTTAACTTGATATAACTCGATAACACCGACATTGTTCATCATCTGGGGTTACAATTTATCGATTGGTTTGCAGCAACTTGACTCTTCTTCTCCACTCCTCCCTGTCTTCCGCGATCCTTTTCATTTCCCAGTAGGTCCCGCACTCCATGTCCGCCATTACGTCCTCCATGTGCTCCTTTCTCGGCCTGCCTCTGTCGTTTGTGCCCTCGACTGAGCCTTCAAAAATGGTGTTTAGAAGGCTTTCATGCCTGATAAGGTGCCCCATAAATCTGGCCCTCCTCGTAGATATAGCTATCGTTAATATTCTTTTTTCGTTTAGCCTACGAAGCACCTCCTCATTCGCGATATGGTCTCGCCATGAAATTTGCAGCATTCTCCTGTAGCACCACATCTCAAAGGCCTCTAGTTTCTTTATGTCACTTTCATGTATGCACCCAGTTTCGCAGCCATACAGCAGTATACTCCATACCATACCATACATTGTTAAGACCCTTAATATGCTTCAAATAGTATATGCATATGACAGGACTCATACGACGACTGACTGAGTAACTAAAGTGGGCATAGACAAACATGTATATGACACACCTAACCGCCAACCTTACGCCCATTTTAAGGTCCACGCTCCTATAAGGGGCACGGTACAGGTACCAATACAGTGGCCTTCAAAGCAAAACGACCAAACTTTTGAAACCCACCAGATAGTAACAAAATTGGTAGCGTAATATAAGGCGCCCATTCCATTGACCGGCTAGGGCTATTTACAAAAACAGTGACGTGGTAGCAGACATTCAAGACTTAGGCGGGGTTTCCATCGACCTCGCATTGCAGAATTGACGGAAATGTTTATTTTCCTCTATGCCATAGTTAAAATTGATCAATGATCATACAGTAAAATCACAAACTAAAATTAAAAAATGGCGTCATGGGATATGTTAAGTACAAACATTTTAATAGATTTCTATAAAAAGAAAAATTCTAATTTCCGTCAATGTCATTTGCATTCTGCAATGCGAGGTCGGTGGAAACGCCACCTAAGTCTTGAATGTCTGCTACCACGTCACCGTTTTTGGAAATAGCCCTAGCCGGTCAATGGAATGGGCACCGGAATAAAAAGAAAATCTCAGCTCCTATATGCTATATACTTGTCCTATTCTGGACCTATTATCATTTCCCGTTTGAACGCACCAATGTTAAGAAAGTATTGGTTATAATTATAATTATAAGAAATTACGAACATTTGCTTATCTTCCAACCCTAGTGAAGAGAACCGGTCCGAGTTTACTCGAACATGCTTTCCAATTTATAAATTAGTAGATAGACATAATAAACAAAAAATAACAAAAACTTAGAGTTTTAGAAAAACTTGTTATAACAACCCGAATTAGTAAAACCCAAATAATCGTTAAGAAATTAACTTTGTCTAAGAAACCCACTTGTGTTAGTATAAAACCCTGAGCGCTTTCGGCAAGAACTGCCATCTACAGAGGGAAACCAACTAGCACAGTTACACCTTATCTGCGATTTGAGACTTGCTCAACTCGAGGAGAAGTTTTTGTTATTTTTTGTTTATTAAAATGAAATACCACGAAGTCACGAGTAATCTAATTATTTATGATAGACATAATGTGTAATTTCATAGTAAACAATTTCCCTATGGTTAAATTTCAGATCCCTCGAGGGGGGGGGGGGGGCGGTCCACCTCAATATATTAAAAACCCCTTAAAACCCAATTGCATATTCTGAAACGAACAGACCAATACAATGTAACAGTAGTAACAATGATACACAGCACGTAATGTATTGGAGCGTGAAGTTAAATAATTTTCCATAATTTCTTCAAAAAATAATGTTATGCACAGAACCAAATATTTTTTGGGAATGCAACCTGTCCGGTTTTGTTACTCTTTGGAACACCTAAAACATGCCTGAAGGTAGAAATCATCGATATAAAGGTTCCGCAGAAAAAGTTATTTTTTTAGTAATTTTTCATGAAAACTGAGTTATTTTTATTTTTTTTACCCCCCGAAGCAAACTATCAAGGGGCAAGCGACCCACCGCATTTTGTTAACAGTAATAACGACTACAATGTATTGGAATTTAATTGAAATCGTTGGAGCCGTTTTTGAGAAATAATTTTTTTAGACGTTTTCTTGGAGTTTATTGAGAATAAACCCCCCCCCCCCAAATTAAGTTAGCCCCAAATAAAAAAAATTATCCGAGGTATGATTTTTGTGAACCTAGATGCTGAATTTCATCAAAAACGACCGAGTAGTTTGCCCGGAAATCTATGAACAAACAGACAGAGCTACAGACAGACATTTCGTAAAAACCACTTTTTTGGTTCCTGGGACCTCAAAACGTGTAAATCCGTTGAAATCTCGGAATCGAAAATTTCGACCATCACAAAGCTTTCCTTATACTAAATTAGAAAGCAAAAATGAATGCCTATTATTATACCTGGCCTCCGTTATGACCCTATATAAGCAGCAGTAAGTACTAATTATAGCTATGAAGCTTGTCATGAATATCATTTTTAGCAATTACGAACTTATCCATTTTTTTTACTTCTTACTGCCTCTTTTACTTAAGATTGGCGAGCATCACAACAATTTGGACCTTGGAGACTTCTGCTCTGTTAGGGGAAATGGTGTAGTCTTGCCAAACCACTGCCGTAGGCTTTCCAACCAAGATGATCTTCCTGTCGGGAGCCCTCAGTCCAGCCTTCCCATGAATTATAACATGCACAAGGCGATATTTTTCGTTCCTCATCTTATGGAAGTAGTACGTTAATTTCCATTTTTTAACGGTCCGTAGCAACTCAGCTTCTGTATCCATAAGCATAAGTCTTCGGCCATCAACTTATTCAACATAATCAACAATACAACGTGTGATCTGTTTAGCCTCAGCTGCTCGCTAGAACAGGGCTTAGAAATTCTACACCCTTTTTCCTACAGAAAATATTGACAATGTTTCGATTAAATTTAAGTGCGTTGGAGGCAGGCTAGGTAGCAGGTAACCAAACCACCCACACAAAGAGGCGTCCGAACAAACCGCCAAAGTTTTCGAAATCAGCCGGATGTCAACAAAACTAGTTATACAATGAAGAAACGCTTTATCGTTACCGGAAATGGAATTATCTACAGTCATTGTACAGCTAGTTCAGTCGCGTTTGCAGCATAAATATTAAAAAAAAAAACATCTATTCTATATCTGACTAAAATATAGTAGAACCAAATAGCAAACAGCTATGCCGTTTAAAATTAACTTATTCGTGTGGTTAAAAACATAAAAAAAAAACAATTTCCAATAGCACCATTCAAAAATTATCTTCTTTACTACCCTTGTTACCTTTATTTATTCGAAAACTTCCATAAGCGAAACACCGAGTTCATTGGAGTTTTATAAGTGTTCCAAATGTCTTTCTATCGTGGTCGGGTAGTACATTTTAATCCCAGCGGGCCTACTATTGTATGCTGTTTAGTGTTGACTGATTCTTGGGATTAAAAATGTACACAAAACAATTTTGATTATCACCTTCCGTTCTAAAATTATCTTGTTTACATTTTAAAACCCAGGTTAAGAGTGGCAGGCCCGTAGGAAATTGGCAACCCGAAATTTATTACTTTTTATTTTTTATTTAATGAACTAAGCATGTTATTAAAGATTTGGCTCATCAAAGTTGTAGAAGACTATTTCATGCATAATATTAGAAGATATTTTTAATTTTCGAAATTGTAGTTTTTTCATAAACATGCAGATATTTTATAAACAATAACTTTTCACGTTCGCGGGCTGTTCACTCTTTAGATTAAAAATAATCGCCACGGGATACAGCATTTATTTGAAAGCTAGCTAGCCAATCGTATGATATGGCATAACAGGAGAGTCGTGGTTCAAGCGCCAAAGGCGGCTATTCCATCTGCCAATAATCCGTCATTTGTGCATCAATAATAAGTCTCTAACATATTATAACTTAATTTATAATAGATAAGTTAAGTATCTACATAATGGTCTCCTTAAAACAAGCATTCTTGATGCACAAATGACGGATTATTGACAGATGGAATAGCCGCCAAATGAAATGTCTACAGGTGGGTTGAAGTAGGTAAAGGGTTTATCGCCTTCCCTGGCGGAAAACCCCCCAACTTTCCAGCCTTCAGGAAAATCCGAGGGAGCGCGACACCATCATAATACTTCATTGTAGATAAAACAGAGCTACCTCCTGTTTACGAAGGGCTAAGGCACTATATACCCGGATATGGTCATACGCCATGGTGTATCCCATATTTCCTATATGGTAAGTATTGTAAGAAAAGTAAAAGATTGAAAAAAACTAATACACGTTTTAGTATTTTTTTATTAAACACTTCCCTAATTGGTTGCACGTTTTTTAAATAATAATAAATAAACAACGATAAATTTCTAAAATTAAATAGGTAAACACCCAATGCTTGGCTTATACACGAATACACCAGACTTATAATGGATACAATATGGCGGATGACAATACCTGTCTAATATAGAGCCATACGAAGGGCCGATGCACAAAGGAGATATTTGTCAATCAGAAATATACATATCGTACACGAGGTAGCTCCCATTAGCCGCATACAGAAAAAAATAGGAGAAATTGAATGAAACCATTTTTAGGAGTGCAGAGATTCACACAAGAGCAAGCACACTACCACCTTGCCACCGAAGCTTTAGAATTATAGAAAAAAAATCCTCTTCAATTTAATACATAGTATGTAGCCAGCACACCAATTGACCAGTTTTTGATGACGTGGACTTAACCTAACCTTGCATTTTTCGCCCACAAAAACTAGCCAAATTGTGTTCGTGCTGGTTACATACTACGCAAACAATTTTATTGTAAAGTAACATTTTTCTACTACTACTCTAATTTCTGGCTCTAAGAGTAACCAATAATTCAGGGTGTCCGATTTGCTTTTAACTTATATTGCACTTTATGAAACACTTTCGCGTAAAAAAAGCAAAGGCCCAACTATAAGTTATGTTTAACCTAACAATTAGAAACAGGATTTTCATCCTCGTCCACTCGACATCGACTCGACTCGCTTACGTACATACCTCTCATATTGTATTTCTGAGCCAGGTGAACTGGTGTCGGACGACGGCGAATCGCTATCCAGTTTGCACCAAACAACACAACTACCCGGCGGCCCGAATAGACTTCCGGTCACGTGGTACACAATACAATACCAATGGGTAATCGACCACACAGTTCAAATACTAATAGTCACACCATACACAATGCTCTATAGTCCATTCTGAAATGTAATGGGGAATTAAGAAATACTGTAATAGCTGTATCCAGACTATCCACCATAGTGTCGTAATAAGGCTTGAATAAAAAGGGATAAACCATCAAAAAGGAGAATCACGGGGACAATGATGAAGCAGTAGAATCCGGACTGTCAATAGTAAATGTGTTAGGTCATCAGTCGGCCATTTACACATTAAAAAAAATTGATTTGGCACCGTCATATGCAAAAGAAACCTAGAACAGGGTGCTGCAACTAGTTCTCACACCATGAACTTGTTCACGGAGTAAGAACAACACCTTCACCCCTTCTCTGAAATTCGGTTCAGTAAAATAGGAATCTTTTATTGGGAACGCTAAAGGCTGAAAGCGTACTTCCAATATCCAAACGCTTCGTCAACATCTGCGGTCCACATCTCTTCAGTGGTATTACATCTTCTAAGGTAGTATCTCGGAGGCTTAGACGTAACTACAACTGTTGCAGCGG
Organism: Psococerastis gibbosa; assembly: GCA_963971405.1. Taxonomy (NCBI): domain Eukaryota; kingdom Metazoa; phylum Arthropoda; class Insecta; order Psocodea; family Psocidae; genus Psococerastis; species Psococerastis gibbosa. The sequence continues at coordinate 11,165,439 of OZ020490.1, forward strand.
GTCTACTATGGCGATTATTTGTTAACTTAATCTGGGATTAAAAATGTAAACAAGTAAATTTTAGAATGGACACTACTATTCAAAATGCCAACGCCCTTACCATGTTGAATCCATTAGAGCAGAGAATGTTTCAAACTGCGGTAAACTTGGTAATGTGCACAGCGTTGGCAGGGGAACATGGTGGGACATGATAACGCACTGAGACTATACCAGTCACTCTTCGTGCGTGTCGAGTCCTGGTCACCTCCGATTTAATCGTATGACTTTACCATGTTCCCCAAGTGGTTCGGAATCGACCATAATCAGGAGGTCCACCCTGTCAGTCAACTCCCCTTTCCCCCGAGGTGAAAGAGTCTGCCTCAAGTTAACAAACAGACTCACTCCCCCCACCAGGCTGACAGGGTTGCTTGAAGCAGAAATGCTGAAAGCAGGCGTTAGGAACAACAACAACTATTCCAAATTGGGTTGTTAACATTTTTAACCCCAAGAATAAATTAATAATAATCGGCATACTAGGCCCACAGATGTTGACGAAACGTTTGGAAGTACGCTTTTATAATGAGCCCTGCTTATCAGCAGGTATTGTACTGTCTCATCAACTGAGTCTCACTCCGTTGGCAAAACAAATTATAAAAATAATAGCTCCTTTAGTCGAAATTGAAAGATGAAGATAAGATGACCATGGTCAAGACAGTAACCAAACTTAAAAAATAACCGGTCCGAGTTTACTCGAACATGCTTTCCAATCAATTTATCAAGTAGTAGCTAGAGAAAATGAGTAATTTCATGGTAAACAAAGCTTTCTACGTATAAATTGGAAAGCAATAATTTTCCTGTAGTTAAATTTCGGGCATCTCGGGGGGGGGGGGGTCCACTTGACGTCACTGGAGGTGGGGTAAATTATAGATAGGTCAGACCAACACATTACCAAACAGTAATTATGACAGGGCATGCAATGCATTTGAGCGTGAATTTTCTATCATTTTTTCAAAAAATAATTTTTTGTGCAAAACCAAATAGTTTTTTGGGAAAGCAACCTGTCCAGTTCCGTTACTCAATTTAACACCTAAAACATGCCTGAAGGTAGAAATCATCGATAGAAAGGTTTCGCAGAAAAATTATTTTTTAGTCATTTTTCATTACAATTTAGTTATTTTTATTTTTTTACCCCCAGAAGCAAACTATCAAGGGGCAAGTAACCCCCCGCATTTTTTCAACATTAATAACGACTACAATACATGTGAATTTAAAAGAAATCGTTTTGGAGAAATAACTTTTTTAGACATTTTTTTTGGAGTTTTTTGAAAATAAACCCCCCCCCCCCCCCAATTGAGTTAGCCCAAAATAAAAATAAACGTCCAGAGGTATGATTTTTGTGAACCTACATGCCGAATTTCATCAAAATCGACCGAGTAGTTTCGACGCACAGACAGACAGACATTTCGTAAAAACCACTTTTTTGGGTTCCTGGGACCTGATCTCGGAATCGAAAAAATTTCGACCATCACAAAGCTTTCCTTATACTACGTAAAAATTGGAAAGCAATGATTATAGGCCTACTTCCTACTCCGTTCAATGTTTACCTCACACTAGATCATCATACAGGTATAATTAACCTCTACTGTCATCCAAGCGACAACCGTAGGGAGAAAACCTTAAAGGCTCAAGTATCACATGAGACATCGATCGTAGAAGAAATGCTCCTTAAAAAATATTAAAAATCGATACTCGACACCGATTGGCGACAATCATTGAACTAGATTTGTTACAAAATAACGGACAGTGAGCGTGTCCGCAGTTAAAGAACTGTGGCCAAATGAATGTATCCGATTAACCTCTTCAGTCACCTCTGCAGGTTAGTACCCGTGTTGAGTTACGACACATCTCCGATCGAATGGCGTGTAAAGACTCGCACAAGTGCAAGCACGTTAACACATGGCCATCGAATTCGACATTTTTTTATAGCCCTTCTCAATAGCAAGATTAAATAAATAAGGGCTTTTCTGTTCTATTACTAAGCCAACCTAGCGGAGTTAGGGCTATAAAGCACTCTCTTACACTCAACTAGGAAGGCCCGGGACCGCCTGCTTTACATGCCCTTCGAAGCATGGCCAGAAAGATTAATCTCATACAAACAATTCAATAAATGGGTATCCGAATAACCTCTTCAGTCGCCTCTGTAGGTAAAACCTGTGATGAGTTTCGACAGGTATCCCGAGAGACTCGCACAAGTACAAGTAAGCTACCACGCTGCCACCATTAAACAATTTGATAATATTAAAAAACCTATATCAGATTAGCTGTTAACAAGATATAGTGCTCACACACTCACTGACCAGTGACCACACAATGATTTAAAATAGCCAAATCACCATAGTGCCAGACTGTCAAATTCCTGTGTATGACGCAGCCTGGCCATAAGATAAGCAATAAATACACCGCAATGACGTCACATCAGAATATAACAATAGATACTGTTGTATATTAATTACGTCACAGTGTTAACAACAGCAGGCAACTTCCGATTCCACTGAAACACCTCCATTCATGGTCGTTCCGGTCCAGCGAAATCATCCAAATTATAAAGAGGGAAGTGGAACGCTTATACGCTCATCAGTGGAGAATGATAGGACGTTATTCCTGTCATTGCAGGATTATTATTTTTTTTCTTGTTTCAATGCACCTATGATTGAGAATGGTGAAATGCTGTGTATCCAATAGTTCTATATATGGTTTGGAGCAGAGGCGTAAAGTTTTAGAATGATGACGGGGGCAAAACTAAGTAGACCTTATGACGTCATCAGGCAGGATTTTAGGAAAAATTGAAAATATAAGAGCAAAATAATAGGGTTTTACGCATTTTAATAGTTCTAGAATTTACAAAGCTAAAAAAAGGATGCCTATATTCATATTGCTGCAAAAGGGACCATGAAGTATGAACCACGTCTTACAATGCTCGAGGCTGGGGGGAGGGGGCAAGTTGGACCGTGCCCCCCCCCAACTTTACGCCCCTGGTTTGGAGGGATAGACAATGACCCCAGCTATGGAGAACAGGTTCAGTGCATTAAATTTTTTATATACATTTATATGTATTTCATGTACAGTAGCAGCGCATATCTTGGAGAGATCGTGTCCCTAAAGCCGACGACCTGAGGCGACTGGATACAGAAGCCGAGTTGAGGCTGATGGTTAAGAAAAGGAAACTAACATACTTCAGCCATGTGATGAATAAAGAAAATTATCGCATTCTGCATGTTATAATCCAATGGCAGATAATAATAGTAAAATAACGCACGATTGAAAATCATGCGCCTAAAACCTCCAGCAGACTTCAAATGGCCCGGCTAGCGTTTAACAAAAAGTCGAAGATATTCGAAGCTAACAACATCGACATAAATGTTAGAAAAAGACTGCTTAAATCACTAGTATGGAGCATACTGCTATATGGCTGTGAGACATGGTGCATAAACGAAAGAAGCAAAAAGAAGCTGGAGGCTTTCGAAATGTGGTGCTATAGAAGAATGATGAAAATATCTTGGAGAGACCACATAACGAATGAGCAGGTACTTCAAAGGATAAATGATAAAAGATCCCTAATTACCTCCATTTCGGTGAGAAGAGCAAAATGGATCGGTCACCTGATCAGACAGGAAGGACTCCTAAGCACCATAATAGACGGCACGATCGAAGGCACCAATGCAAGAGGGCGACCAAGGAAGGCGTACGCAGAAGACCTCAAGAAAGATATGAGATGCAGAACCTACTTGGAATTCAAGAGAACAGGGAGACAGGGAGTGGAGAAGGAGGTGTAACGATTTGCTGCAAACCAATCGCTAGATTGCAACTACAGAAGAAGGCAGATAGAAGGACTGAGAGTGCCTGACAGAAGAAGAATATCCTCGTTGAAAAACCAGCGGCAATGGTTTGGCAAGAGCACCACGTCCTCCCTTTTCAGAGCAGCCGTCTCCACGCTCCGAATTGCCATGATGACCGGTAATCTTAGATAGGAGAGACATTTAAAGAAGAAGAAGACCAAAGGTAAGTTTATAAGACTATATCAAGGGCAACCGTTAAGCACCCCACTGTAGCAAATTCAATTTAAGGGCCAACTTCTGAGAAATCTAGGACTGTAAGTAAATTATTATAATTACAAATTCTTTCACGGCCAGAGTTACGTGACGAAGCAGTAGACTCCGTGGTCGACGCACGCTTTCAGAACGATCACGGCCTATCATCCCGGATTCTACTGCTTCGTCACATAATATTATTATGCTTACGAGACGTGGTCTATTTAAAATTTGCTTTCGGTGCAAAATAAGCCTAACGACGTGTATACTACAATATCTCCAATATCAACCAAATTTAGCACACATTCGAAAGAATTCGAGATCAAATTTAATAAACCCAACAATTTATTGTGAACATGATCAACAAGTTACTTAACACCAGCAATAAAATCGACATTAAGACCGAACTATAGAGAACAATAGAAACACAAGTTGTTAATAACGGTTATTAATCAAAAACGTAGAAGCGTAAAGGAAAACAGCGAAAGGTTGTGGTTATTGAGACCACTGACTGAGAGACTGGACATTGAACAAGGGTGGGTCTGTGAGAGTGAGTCATTACCTAAGGGAAAAAATTACAATAATACACGTACAGTAACAATAGTTACTGGGGAGTGGGGACTAACTGTTTACTAATCTGCAAAACGGTTAGATATGACCATTTAACTTAATAAAAAGGACAAGATTTTTAGTATATTTACTCTTTTGTTTTATTTAAATTAATTGAATTATTCAATGAGTAGGTAGTACTAGTTGTACTTTATATTGAACGCCGTCTATCCCACCTCGGTGGGCCACAGATGTAAGAAATAAACTAAACTAACTAAACTTTAAATGTGAAATGTCTGATATTGGCGTAGGCAACTTTTCCTTTAGATGATGGTTAATTTAGCAAGAAGGCTAAATATCCATTGTAAGTGTAACGCCAATAAAATAAGGAAGCATAAATATAAGTACAAAAGGTGAGGCGATCGGAAAAATTCTCTGAGAATTCAATTTCCTCGCTCAAAACCTATAGTTCCAGATTGTCCAAACCCAGCCTGTAAAGTCAACCAACGATGTTGAAATTTTTATAGCATTGAAGAATTTATATGTTCAGTATTAGGCATCAGCGCTAATACGCAGAGTGGGAGAGGCGATGGTACCTGGACGCCGAGCATGTGGACGCCTAAAGCTCACCTTGGAGAGGAAAATTATAAGCGACCTGCAAGAAACCGGGCTCACAAGGGAAGACAGAACCGTCTGGAAACGCCGCAGCTCTGCCGCCGACCCTCCATAAGGAAATGGCGCGGAAAAAGTAAAAAGTAAGTAAGGATTTCATGCCGTTTTTTAAGAAAGCTACTATTCGATTTTTTTGGAAAAAGCCCAACATCCCAGCAAATATCGATCCTTGACGGTAGCGAATGTCCCCTCCTTTTTATATAGAAGTATAGAACTCTTGGACAATAGAAATGAAAATGAACTTTTTTTCTAGCTTTTACGATCGACTTTTCCCATGCAATTTGATTTTTTACACCTGAAAGGTTCTTCCCTATAAGTCTTTAAATATATGGTACATTGGCGGTATTTATATTTAGCAAATCCAGCAGCAAGCCCCGAAAATGTAGCGCAAAAGTGACTCAAATAAAAAATCTGTCCGGTGGAATTCATACAAGCGCTGACAAAATGCATGAGACAGCACCGCAGTTTATGGAGTCACGGTCTCCATTACAGAAGAGTGTCGGGTCCCCCACTCGCGGATCTCTACTTGGGAGCATATTAACGGACGTTTGACGCGCCCTTTTAGCCGCCCCCGCATTTATTATCGATTTTATCGTAACTTATATATGGAAGGGGTCGCCCGCCTTCGTAATTGGAGATGGAAGCTCAACAAACGCTAAAGGTGTCGACTCCAGGAATAAGACATTGATTTACACAATACTACGCCTTACCATCGTCGATCCTTTTTACACACCTTCTATATAAGATTGGGGTTTACCTATTTTCTCAATAAATATACTATTCCAGTTAGGACAGTTAACTTTTACAGACATTTTTAAATTTTGTAACGGACCTAGGTAGTAGGTACACAGTCGTTTTGACGTTGCATCAACGACTGACAGTGAAGACTGCCCTGACCGTCGATTTTACATGCCCTTTGAAGCATGGTTATCATGGAAAGCAAATATTGCACTGAAACTTGAATGTGTGGAATATTTAGCCTAATTTCAAACCTACACTCTACAGCCAGTTGCAGAGGAAAATCTCATGTTTTGCCCTGAAAATAAGTCCATTGTAGGAAAGGACCGGAAGCTCAGGGCCATGATAATAATGAGTTTAAATGATTCATTAATGATAATAGTGCCTCCCACACTGCGTAGTACATTCCTACCGCATGCCACGTCTATAATACTGCTCATACAAACTCCGATATGGGCTTGAATGCCAGGTTTTCCTGTGGGGAGGGCCGTACGAATAGAGTCCAATAAACCGTCAAGTAACTGGCGGATATCATACCAAACTCCAACGTCAACTCAGAATCTGGCAGATAACTCAATCGACGGTTACCTCAAACGCGGTGGGGTTGAAAAATCAATAAACTATGGTTAGAACAGATGTACTGTGACCCTGTTTCTTGCCTCATATCTACAAGAATACAAACGCAGCTTGAGGACGTGTTCAATAACATAGCATTACAAAAGGTCGTAAGCTCGATACAGACTCGTGCAAAAGCATTTCGTTCCCTCCCAATCACACGTTGTATTTTCAAGGACAGGACATGCAGAACGTCAATTTGCTGAGTAAAATTAACGAAATGGCAAAAAGAGTTGAGATATACTGTATCTAATCCCTCATTCACTGAACCGTTGAAAAGACGAACTAGAAATCCAAGTCAGCGAGTTGTGTGTGGTGTTGCCGAACAGATCAAAGCAAAGCCCCAGCCGGAAAAAGAACAGAAAGGAATGCTTCTAACTTCATCTTAGAACATAAAAATTCCATATTTTGTAAAAATTCTGTGTTTGACTTTGGAATTAGTCGTTATAATAAACTCCCGGCTGAAATCAAGAGGATCTACAAGTTGGACGCCTTGAGTGTTTTCATTAAAATTATGCGGAATAGTTAATTGGACGGTTTTTGTGATAGGCTACCAATAAATAAATTTCAGTGATCGATGGATTATTGGCAATCATTAGCATTACATGCTACTATCAACAACAAGATTCCGTTCTTGAACACAACTGCTCGTTTTCTTTTATTTTATTTTATTTTCGTTAATTAACATCAGGCGGCTCCTGTCGACAATCAAATTGTGGAGGAACATCGTGGAAGGACAAAGTTAAGAGCACATCAAGAGGATAATTCAAGTTGATCCAGCTTATCTTATCTTTGAGAGATTTTAGGGAAAACTGAATCAACCGATAACTTGTTCAATGTTCCATTTCAGACTGTCAGATGCATTAGGGAAACAAAGATATTGAAAAAACACGAATGGAAACGGAATTCGAGCCTTCCACCTTGTCGGGGTGGTATGCTAACGCGGGGTTTCCACATACGTCAATGGTCAATGAGAAATATGGTTTTCACGTGGTAGCAGACATTTTTAGTGTGTCTCTAATGTCTGCTAAAACGCCAATTTCATATTTCTCATTGAGCACTATGTGGAATCCCCGCCTAACCAATGCACCAAATCCATGTCATCATACAACAAAAATTTGAGGTATTGAGTCCCTATCTGTTTGTGATACGATAACATATACACTCGAATATATTCCCAGAAACTTGCGCCAGGACATAACTGTGGCAGCGTTTCGAATGGCCACAGGACACCAGAGCCACCCCACCGAATAGGTATCACCGATTCATTTGAATGCCCCCCCCCCCCCTCCTCCTGCTTCCAAGGGGAAGGAAATGCCGATCACCTATTCAGTTGCATTGAAAACCGAACAAAGACACATGAGAGTCATTGCTACTATGCGGCACGGCGTCAAATGACCTACCAGTTTTAAGAGGAGGTTGGGGGCAACAAGAAAATTTAACATTAGGTTTTAATGAATTGGTGGGTGTCCATGCCATTATGGCGACTGGATAAAAGGGTCATTGTAGAAATGTACTAATTAATCCCAGTCCTTGAGGGTATAGCTTAAAAAATGCATGAAATTGAGCAAATCAAAACAAGCACCCTAAAGTGGCCCAAAAACAAACTACCCACAAACCAAATTTACTGTAAATCAGCCCGAAAAAATAATATTATGACTACAATACACTATACAGTCTTGTAAGTTAGTAAGTCATCAAGCAACAAGATACATGGGATTTAGCAGCCAACCCAAAACACACTATAAAACAAGCTCCCCTTGCAAACTAAAAGCAAAGATTCAAAGCAAACTCTTTTACACGGTAGATTAACGTATAAAGTAATATACTTAAGCAATTTAAGCAAGGAAATGTAGTTAATATTGGCAAAATACATATGAAATAGGCCACAACAAACATGGCCGCTAACTATGTGATTGTCAATTTACTACCTTAACTTTCGCCACCATTGGATTTCTAATCACATTTGCCCGTAGATTTTAGTAGAGAACACTTGGTATGATTGTATATTAAACACTTAACAACACACAACAGTTTTGTAGCCAATGGATGGAGAAAAATATGCAAAACTTGGCGAAATCTCCAATACAAGCACGACGTTTACTGATTAACTGAAGTTCCGATGTACAACTGTAGATGGCGGCAACGCGGCATGGCGCAATGTCAGCTGTGACGTCACCCGGTTTCAAATGTTTTCCCATCACGGTTTGGTTGAAAAGTGTATTACTGCCTTATTAGGAAATTTAGACTAATATACTGTATGTACAGTGCGAATTCTGAATTTAACATACATGATTACAAAATAAATGGTAACACGAAAAGGCTTCATAGTTCAGAAATTAAGGTGGAGTTCTTCTAGGCCTAGGCCTACTGTACCTAAAGTATACAAACAGTACCTACTGTACAGGTCCTGTGGTGACGCATATACTGTATAATACCAGAACGACTCTAGCCATCGACTTTTTGCCGCGGGCAGAAGTCCACGACGACGTTGAATTCAACATCAGGGGGCCGGGGAGAGATCCGACTTTTAAGGATAAATCGCATACAAACAATTTAATGAATGCATCCGATTAACCTCTTCAATCGCCTCACTAAGTCACATAATAGGTACTTGTGTCGAGTTGCGACACGTCTCCGACCGCAAGGTGTGTAGAGACGCGCACAAGTACAATCACACTACCACATTGCCACCGAAGTCCCTTAACTTTTGAGCAATAAATTTACAAAAATATTTCTTGACTCCTGTAGCCACCTGATGCCACGTTTCCTATGGCCAGCTATTGAAAAGGCGTACCAGGTGGTCCATTCATAACCTATATTTGGTATGCTCAAATGTCCCATGCCTCCCCCCCCCACTCCTCATACTGTATACGCCATTGCTAAAGTACGCACCTACAGCAGGAGACATTGATGTTTCGCACCAGACCGCGTACCCCACCATCAGACTTACTTCAACGTATCCCTAGGTGGAATCAGCGATACGGCAGGTACCCCACCATCAGACCAGCTATTAAAAGCCATAGTATATGGACTGGACTTTTTTCCGTTTACATACAAACTATTCTTTGGCGCAAAAAGTGTGACCGTATTACGTCATAATATCATCGTGGGAAAGAGAAAACTAAACATACCATGTAGTATTCATTCATTTACCAAATGACGTCACAACGTGGAAACAGATTTCGCATTTGGCGGGAATAATTCAAATACAATTCACGGACAAAGGAAATTACAAAATTGATATCAGTGAATTGGTGGATGATCAGTCGGGTAAAAAATAGTCAATGTTTTGAGAAAGCTTGAATTTTTCCTATTGATTTCTGAAAGCATATGCCTTAGGCGGGGTTTCCACCGACCTCTCATTGCAGAATGCAAAGATATTGACGTGGTAGCAGACATTCTAGACTTAGAAGAATATTCCACCGACCTCTCATTGCAGAATGCAAATGACATTGACGGAAATTTTAATTTTTCTTTTTATAGAAATCTATTAAAATGTTTGTACTTAACATTTCCATGACGCCATTTTTTAACTTTAATTTGTTTGCTTGTGATTTTACTCTATGATCATTGATCAATTTTAACAATGGCACAGAGTAAAACAAAAATTTCCGTCAATGTCATTTGCATTCTACAATGAGAGGTCGGTGGAAAACCCGCCTAAGTCTTGAATGTCTGAAAGGGGCCAACGTAGACCGGGCAGGTCGCAGGACATGCGCCACTGTCAGCATTATAATAGCTTAGGCTAATTATTAGCTATAATACCGCAAACTATAATTTTCTCATTGCTAAATAGCCAGAAGATAAATGAAGACTAATTTATATAGGTTAAAAACGATGAAGGTTTTTCAAAAGAAACTTTCAAGAAATAAAAAATGGATTTTAAGGTTTGGAATTATCGTTTTTCCATTGACTGTTTCCTTAAATCCCGATACCTCAGTACTCATCAAATTTTGCTGCCTCTCACTGCTCCATCAGATTTCCTCGGAAAAACTGCAAACCTGGCAAAAGTGACTTTTGTGGTTGCTTTTAAACCTGCCAAATGTCACGTTAAAATGGAAACCTTTTGTGTAGAAAAATGATTGCGGCTACTCAATAAAAACATTGGGTTTTACCGTCATTTCTCCATGGCTGCTTGCTTGGTCGGCATTTTGGATTTCTATACAAAAGATTTCTATACAAAAGATTCATAACAATCGCTTGGCGAGGTGACGCATAGTTTTGTCGTATTTAGAATTTGCGGGACTCACCTGTAAGCCTACTATTAGCATTAGAATATAAATACTGTTACTGACCTGGAGCGTGGGAGATACATGCAGCCATTGATGAAGACGGAACCGGAGAGAAGAATATACCAGCATGACGCCACCTCTCCCGAACTAGAAAAGAAAAATACACATTAACATTTATTCGACTTTCACGAACGAAAGATAGTAGATTAGAAACCGTAGACAAATCTATAAGAGAATCTGTAAGAGTCTCGACACGTAGAGTAGTGGCGCAGACTCCAACTTTCACCCGAAAGGTTGTTGGTTCTAGTCCCACAATTGCTACATTTTCTGGCCATGCTTCGGAGGGCATGCAAAGCAGGCGGTCCCGAGCATTCCTAGTTCAGTATAGGAGAGGGCTTTATAGCCCTAACTCCGCTGGGTTGGCTTAATTAATAGAACAAAAAAAGTATTTTTTATTTATTTAAGAGAAAGGCACACAAGGACACGAAAGGATTCAGGCCAGGTCCCATCATCACCTGAAAAATCTCAGAAAGACCCAGGACGATTCACACGCCGGCGAAAGTTTGTTTGTGATTTTACTGTATGATCATTGATCAATTTTAACTATGGCATAGAGGAAAATAAACATTTCCGTCAATTCTGCAATGCGAGGTCGGTGGAAACCCCGCCAAAGTCTTGAATGTCTGCTACCACGTCACCGTTTTTGTAAATAGCCCTAGCCGGTCGGTGGAATGGGCGCCTTACTGTATGTATAAAAATTGTTTGCAGTTTTTGGCGAATCCTGCAGGATTCGCCGTATGCGGTACATGCAGTATTTCGGTAATTGAATTATTGTATTATATTCCTTATATTAAATGCTAGTGCTGGGTGTTCGGGCTGGAAAAAAAAAATCATTATAACCATGCAGAATCATCGCTTGGGTGACGCTGCGCCTATTTTCCTCGGCTACTCCGTTTCCATTACTGCCTCAGCTTTCCTCAAACAGTTCGCGTGGAGAATAGTTCACTTATTCTCTGTTTTGTCTCATTTCCTCTCGTTTCTCACTATCTAGTTTGGTTTTAAGCATTTTTTCGATTACGCATGTAGCCTTCAATTACTCTGTAATAAACTTACTAAAAAAGAATGTCATTGGCCGCGTAGCGTTCATATCGGACAGTGTGAGCAAGCTGAAGGAGAGAAGTCTCTCGGTAGTGTCTGAGGGCCTCTAGACGAACTAGACCGTAGTAGACACGCTGTATGTCCTGAAATACAAAAAAGACTCAATGAGAAAAAATAGGCTGTCGCGTTTTTCATTCGGGTCTCACGGAAAAACCACTGCACATAGCTAAACCATTCCTTATGTTATGTTTGAAATAGTCGTCTACTATATTTATAACTTAGATAAAAAATACAAGACAACCGATTTTGGGCTGATCATACGTATACATATAACATAACATCATTATTTTTGTAATTGGATAAGCCACAAAAATGTTACGGATTACAGCGTGATTCTATTGATAAATAACATCTTCAACTCCTTTGTCTGGAGCTATGATTGTGTCTGGAATGCTGAGTGTACGGATACTTTTGCGTGCTCTAATTTTAGCTCCTAATTTTTTTTTCTTCTATTCGATAGATTTCTCTCTTCTTTCTTTGGAAATAAAACCTAAATATTTAAAGAATCTATGAAACAATTTTACCTATGAATATTTGTTAAATTTGTGTGAAATCTGTTTACTAATTGACAGGAGAAGCATCAATGATTATTGCTGTTTATAATATCCTATAATATAATATTATAATATCCTATCGAATAAGTTTAAGTGTTCTTCACTCCAAGTGAACATTAATATCCATGTCCCTTCAAACACCCGGCACAAAAGTCTGTTTTATATGAATTTGTACAGAACCAACTACCTACAAGAACTCGGACTTAATAGAATGCTAACCAGGTGTAATAATATTCTGAACCAGAAGTGTAACATAGATACATTCCATGAATCAGTAAATAGCATTAATTAGGAGGAAAGCCTTACAACATGCGTTATAATACCATATGTACCGTTATTATTCCACTGGTAACAACTTTGAGTGTTTCCGTTAATTATAATATTTATATATTTTTTTTTGTTGGAAATATAGCTCTTCTTTTAAGGCTGAGCGTTCAAAATGTTTCTAAACAAGAAATTATCGTACTTTTTGGACGAAATTAATTAATTGCTCGTTCCACAGCCACAAAGATATAACAGGGAACAGATGAAAAAATCTTAAGAAATACGAGCTTTCTGTGAAAGATGTCTATTTCCCTTACAGATTTACAACTGTGCTACAAAATGGGTTTAAGGCTATTTATCGAATTTGTTTAAGATAATAATATTTCAGTTCAGAAAATATAAACTTCCTGCGATAACTTGGATTTTTTATGAGTTTTTTATCTGTTCACTTTGTTATCTTTGTATCTGTGGAATGAGCAATAAATTATTTTCGTCAAAAAATCAGTAAAATTTCTTGTTTACAAAACATTTTGAACACTTAGCCTTAATGGTAGTTTTAGCAGTTTCTTGCGAAAAACAGTGGGCGTACGGATACTTTTCAGACGCGTTGCAGTTCAATTCAGTCACCCCAGAAACCTCACGTTTATCATGGTGAAATTGAAAACCCATGTAAAAGGCGCGGTTTCCACCGACCGGCTAGGGCTAAATACAAATACGGTGACGTGGTAACAGACCTTCAAGACTTAGGCGGGGTTTCCACCAACCTCGCATGGCAGAATGCAAATGACATTGACGGAAATGTTGGTTTTTCTTTTTATAGAAATCTACTAAAATGTTTGTAATTAACGTATCCCATGACGCCATTTTTTAATATTACTATGTTTGTTTGTGATTTTACTCTATGATCATTGATCAATTTTAACTGTGGCGTAGAGTAAAACAAACATTTCCGTCCATGTCATTTGCATTCTGCCATGCGAGGCCGGTGGATACCCCGCCTAAGTCTTGAATGTCTGCTACCACGTCACGGTATTTGTATTTAGCCCTAGCCGGTCGGTGGAAACCCCGCCAAACCGATTTTAGGACACATACTTGATGGGTCCTATGAAGAGGAGGTACTCGCAGAGCTATCAGTAAATCGCCGTGGTCCATAGCCCTCCAGGCCCCGCATGGCAGTTTCAGCTTACAACTCTGTCACCTGAAACAAAAGTAAGTATATTTAGAAAAGTGGAAATAGTTTCTACTCAAAAAGTTGTAGGTTCAAATCCTTCACTAGCTAAATTCTCTTTTGGCCGATCCGGATTTCAATTTCAAACTAAATTAGTCATTTTTAACAAGGACTTTTTTTTTTGCAAAAAAAAAAAAAAAAAAAAAAATATGTATATACCGTACCTAACACTAAATAATAAATTAATTTGTAAGTGGCGGATTAGTAGTGTTAGTTTTGTAGGTTAGGTTAGCGGAAATGTAGAGAAGCAAAAATTCTGACACAGTATACGGAAAAATCAAGAAAGAGAACTTCCAAATACCATGAGAGCAGAGAATGTTTCAAGCTGCGGCAAACTTGGTTGTGTGCACAGAGTTGGCAGGGGAACATGGTGGGACATGACAAAGCGCTGAGACTATACCAGTCAGTCTACGTGCGTGTCGAGTCCTGGTCACCTCCGATTTAATCGTGACTTTACCATGTTCCCCAAGTGGTTCGGAATCCACTATAATGACGAGGTGCACCCTGCCAGTCAACTGCCCCGAGGTGAAAGAGTCTGCCCTTAGGCTAATGTTAACAAACAGACTCACTCCCCTCGCCAGGCTGACAGGGTTGCTTAAAACAGAAATGTTGAAAGCAGGCGTTGGAAACAACAACAGCAAATAAATGTTTCGTCGTAAACGTAGGCTCATTAGGCGCTTATTCCACCTACGTCAATAGTCAATAGTAAATGTGGTATTGACGTGGTAGCAGACATTTTTAGACTGTCTTTAATGTCTGCTACCACGTCAATACCACATTTACTATTGACTATTGACGTAGGTGGAATAAGCGCATATGCAACTCACTTGCTGCCTCCGAAAAATGAAATTAAATTAAATGAAGAACGTCTTTATATCCAACATACACATAGTATATACCAATTGCAAAAATACATTTACAGTATACATTGTATAATATTTGAATATCGGCGCTAATACAAAATATAACAAGACTACCTACCATAACATACACATTCTAAACTTCCCAGCAAACAATCCTCCACCAAAATCTCACAAACCTGTTAATTGCCGAGTCTTGAAAAAGGAAAACTCATAATCACACTCACTTACCACTTGTACATGCACTAGTTTTGAACGCAACACACACTGTGTGTTTGTATGCGTAAATATAGAAACAGACCACAACGCAAGTAACGGCAAAGTGGTAGGGAGATCGGGAATTATTACCCCGGGTGCCCCCTCACTCCCTTCGCAGGGGCGCAGTAGGAGTCATTCATTTGCTTTTGGCCCACTTGCCCAGGGGCGGATACACTAATTCCGTCAAAGTAGGTAGTGTTTCGCATAAGGCAAGATAAAGTAACCCCCGCAAGGCAAGAAGAGGAAAACGCAAGACAAGAAATACGATTTGTTGTGGCTAACCGTGATATTTGCAATTCAAAGTGTACGGAAATAAGTATCCCAAAATGTATTTGCTTACATATCGTACTGCATGAGAATTTCATTCTAAATGTACAAGATAAAGACCACAGGCTGCTTCTATAAAAGGGGGTGCCACGCGGAAATAAATAATATAAATAAACAAGGACTTTTTGTTGTTTCAATTACTAAGCCAACCTAGCGGAGTTAGGGCTATAAAGCCCTCTTTTACATTCAACTAGGAAGGCCCGGGACCGCCTGCTTTACATGCCCTCCGAAGCATAGCCAGAAAATGTAGCCAGTGTGGGACTCGAACCAACAACCTTTCGGGTCCATTCCACTACGCTACATGTCCTGT
Source organism: Psococerastis gibbosa (assembly GCA_963971405.1). Taxonomy (NCBI): domain Eukaryota; kingdom Metazoa; phylum Arthropoda; class Insecta; order Psocodea; family Psocidae; genus Psococerastis; species Psococerastis gibbosa. The sequence continues at coordinate 11,181,274 of OZ020490.1, forward strand.
CGGCAGTGGCGGACACAGGGGGTGGGGGGGTCAGGGGGGTCATGACCCCCCTCTAAAAATTGAAAAAGGCGGCAAAATGACAACTTAATTTTTTTTGTGGTTTTGTATGTACCAACCAGTATTGTCCGGAAAAATGAAATCAGTTACTTAAATCAAATACTGTATTGTTTTTATTCTCAGTTTATACCTGAGGCGGCATTTTGAGGGATGACCCTCCCCAAAATAAAAAGCTGTGTCCGCCTCTGCCTTTCGGAAAGGTGTGGTTACGCCCCTGGATGATGATAGGCTGGTGAATAGCTAGTATATATATAAGACTTTCATTACTGCTATTAACCGAATGACTCGGCGCTATGTCGGAGACAATGCTCCAGCCATCTGTGCATACAGGTGCATACTGCTTGGGGGGCCTAAACTACATTGTCCTATGCAAGTATCCATAGCCGCAGAGAGGCGGGGCCACTCATTGCGAAAAAAAAACAAAAGTAGTTCGTATCTACAAAAATATTAACGTTTAAGTATTATAAGACTTTCTGCTTAAATTTGTTGAAATATGCATAAAAGCTAAAAACGTTTAAAAGAACGTGTGTATTTCACACATACCTTTCAGATTTTTTTTCGAGGTGTAGCCCCCACCCCTCCTTCCTCCAAAACTAAAAACCTCTTTTGGTTAGTAAGCACCCATTCAGTTCTTAAGAGGAGAGAGTCGCCTCACCCTGAGAACTTACTCTGGATAGAATAGAATATATCTGTATTAATTCACAACAATGAAAATAATAGGCGTCAAAATACGATACGGTCAAGGGCAAAAATTGTTTGTTTATTTTCCATCGCCTGTTTTCAACAATTCTGCTTTAAGCAACCCTATCAGTCCGGCGTGGAGAGTGAGTCTGTTTGTCAACTTCAGACACCCTAAGAGCAGACTCTTTCACCTCATGGAGAAGGGAAGTTGACTGACAGGGTGGACCTCCTGATTATAGTGGATTCCGAACCACTTGGGCAACATAGTAAAGTCACACGATTAATTCGGAGGACTACTAGTAGTCTCAGCGCGTTATCTCACCTTGTTCCCCCACCAACGATGTACACACAGTTTGCAGTTTTGAACAGGCTCTGGTCGGGTGGATTGAACATAGTGTGGCTGTTGACAGTTAGCAAAATGATTGGGCTCACCAAATTGAAATCCTAGCGTGAGAAGGGAGGGAGTAAGGGCCGCTAGTCAAAATATACTAATTTCTTTGCTGAAGACCGACTTCTTCACTTCTCTATAGACGCCTTCCCTGACCGTAGTTAGTCTCGCAAAAGTCAAAACACCTGCCACATGCTCAAAATTCGAGAATACAAAGATTTGAACTCATCACCCAAACGACCAGAGATCAAATCGTTAAACACTCGACCGATCACGACTGCAAATAAAGGAATGAAAGTGGACATGATTTCCATATTTGTCAATAGCTTGATGGCTAGACGAGACCTTGGTGCTCTTTTACGATCTATTACTTACTACCGGCATCCAGCTAGACTGTCATACGTCCTAGTGCGGTAAACATTAAAAACAAGCTCCTTAGTTTTAATGCCGGTACTTGGCATAAGCGACTTATAGGTTAATTATTGTATGGAGGGGTTTCCACATACGTCAATGGTAAATGTGGTATTGACGTTTTAGCAGACATTAAAGACATACTAAAAATATCTGCTACCACGTCAAAACCATATTTACCATTGACCATTGACGAATGTGGAAACCCCGCCTAAGAGTGGGCCGAAAGGCCCAAAATTTGCCCACATGGAAAATAAAGTCTTCCTTTTTATTGTACATGTCATCAATAACTGCTGTGAAAACAGACCTAGTAAAAAACGAATGGGGGGGGGGGGGATTCGATTTGCTCTCAAGATTAAAATTGGGTAAAAAAAATCTGAAAAACGCCCACTGTAGACCATACACTAGTTTCTAAAGCGAAATTCGGTTAGCTGTAGAGTGAAAAAGGGTGGTAAGAGTTGAATGAGCCTACAGTAGCGTCAAAAGCAAAATTTCTTAGGCGGCAGCCGGCAAGGAAGAAGGGGTAGTAAGAACACTTGACTGCAATGGGGTGGTCTTATAGGGGAACGCGGGGTTAAGCTAACATTGAGCCCTCCACCAACACCTGTCTACTTGTTACAGCTTTCTGTTCACTTGTTTGTTGCGTGGGAATTGTAGGGTATGTTTACACGGCGCTCGGTTGCGCTCCATTAGTTCGCACCGTATAAGACAGACAGATCTTTGAGCAGGCATATACCATGTAACTAGGCAACTCCTAAGTCATAATTATACATTATGCAAGTCACTACTTAGCTCCACCCCCTTACACCTAACAAGTAACTGATATATATTAGAACGCGACCTTGTATGTCTGCTGGGCTGAGGCTGACTCACTCTAACATGAAGTCACTCATGTCTCGCCTTATACTTTGCCCCCACAAAAGAAAGCCATTAAATAAATCTAGAGACAATGTCCTTTTACAAACAGTAGATAAACTACCTACCTACCGACAATCCATCTAACCAAACATGAAGCTTAAAGAGACAGTAAAATAAAGTAAAAAATTCACTTTTTTAAGTACGGTATTACTAAAAATTTATAATAAGCGACCAGTTTCAGCAATATGAAATTTAATTTAATTAAAAATGTATTTATATTAAACGAGCTTTAGCCCCGAAGGGTTAGTCAACCAGCTAGCCTAATTTTATTTACATATCCTTATCCATTATGTAGTTTTCCTGCAAACAACAATATGAGAGAAAATCTGGGCACTAGGCTAAAAAGACGCAAGCAACACTTTCAACTTTCAGAGAAAATCGGAGGGGTGTGGGGCTGTGGTAACTTTAACTTGGTTTACGGGTCCACTGGACTATGAGCCATGGGTCCATTTCCAAGTTAAGACAGCAAAAAAAAAAAAAAAAAAAAAAACAAGAATAGCATGGAGAATCTATGGACGGGATATAAGAAACAACGACCAACGACGAAATAAATAGGCGTAATACTCAATGGAGTCTACTATGGAGTCCTCATTGTCTGTTTTATAAAATTACAGCCTCTAAGATGGCTGGGACATGTTGCAAGAATGACAGAAGTCGAACAAAATGTACAAAGCAAGCATGAAGTGAAGACGTCTGGAAGGACGAATTAGAAACCGACCACCACGAGTTGAGAGTTGGTAAATAGTGGAGGGACGTGCAAACTCGAGATGACTGGAGGAATGTTGTCCAGCTCATCAAGGGCTCTAGAACCGGAAGAGGGAGAAAAACAAGAAGAAGAAGAAGCATAGGCAAGACCCAAGAGTGATTGACTGTAAGTATCGTAACTTCAAACCGGCGCGTTGTGGATGCTTCATTGCACTTATTTCTCACCCACCCTTTTGTGGACAAACCCTATAAAAAGCAGGGGGATACCTTAGGTCCTTAGAGGTTTATAGCAGTGGATTTGTAGCGTATACCCTGTCCAAAATATTATAGCTAGGAAACAAATGCTCATAGGGAAAACAATCAACAGAAGGGCACTAAGTGACAAGCAACATATACAAGACGGGGAGGAGGGGAGGAGCTCATCAGCAATATTATGAGCCTAGGTAAAAAATCAATGAGGGTGGGGCTAAGAACCCATTACCCGATTGCTGCCCAGGGGCGGACACACAACCCCTCTGCCTCATGCGATACGTTCGTTTTGGCAAACATGTGCACACGGACAGGTCATAAGTTAGATTAGCGGCCATACTTAGAGATTCTGGCAAGGGTATTTTTTTGAATTTCTGGGGACACCTGCTATACATCCTGTTCGACCAATCAGATCACGCCTTAACAGGACAAGCTAGAAAATGAACACTCCAAAATTTGCTGTTTTTATTCACTTTTTTTTTTAATTAACAAAGCAAGTCATTAAAGATTTGGCTCATGGAAGTTGTAGAAGACTACTTCATGCATCATTTAATAGGAAGTATTAACTATTTGGTACCTTACTCGTAGTTCTTCCATAAATACCAGAACAGAGAAGACAGGACTAAAATTTCGGGTATTCTGGGAGTTTTGGAAGAACTACAAAACTGAAAAGTAAAACTACGCGATTATATGATGCACGAAGTAGTCTTCTAAAACTTCTATGAGCCATATGTTTAATAACTTGCTGAGTGAATTAAATAAAAAATGAAAAGTATTTAATTTTGGGGTGCCAATTTTCTACGTAGCATACCCTCTTAAACGCTTCCCAACAACAAAATATTCCAAAATATTTGCAGTGTACACTAGATAGAATGGAGTTTTAAATATAATGAGGTTACCTCAACTCCAATGACGTCAGTTAGACCTCCCCCCCCCCCGAAAAAATAGCTGACTATGGCCTTGAAAGGAAGCAATGTCGCACCAGAAATTCGAAAAGTAGGTATATCTTTGACGGCAGGCCGACAGCGAATGTTTCATCTCTCCGATATAGAACTCAAGTCATACCAAAGAAATAAAACCCCATAGCTAGAGCCTATTACCTAAAGACATGTATTCAATGTATACGTAGCTTTTGAATCGCTATACTCGTACAATCGCAAAACTAGAGGTTATTGCAAGATCAGGTAACCATTGAACGTCAAGTCAGGTAATCAGTGCCCGAACGCCTTTTGATATTTATTTTATTTCTTTATTTTGTCCTCACTGGTGACTCCACCAGATTATTTTGTATTTCAGTAAATTCCTGAGGGAGAGTATGTCGTATGGCCAGAAAAAGTTATCGGTTTGGTACTTTTTTAAGTATCTCGCAGATAGTAGGTTTCTTACTATTCGGTGTAGCAACAACTGCAGTGAGTCTACGATATATAGGCCTAGTTATGCATATAGTTAGTATTTGGAAACCGTTCGTCTGCTTACTGTTTAAATTTTACGCAGCAGAATTATATACACATGTGCAGAAAAACTACGGATGTTTGTATACCAAGCCAAACTTCTTGAATATACTCACGCGAAAGTTAGTAATTATGCGTCCTCACACCAGCCACATGTCAGGCACAGAAACAGCCTATACAGTAGGTACCTATACAGGCTGGTAGGTTGCACCTCATATAAGAGCCAGGCTACGTACGTCTAGACGTAGCTACAAGTCGATTTGACCAGGCGCCGAGCATGTATTATCGCACCTCTTCACACTACAGGTCGAAGTGATAAAGCGCGATACTAGAAGCTGTTTATAATTATTGCTTTCCTATTCACACTATAGTACGTATAAAGCTTTGTGATGGACGAAATTTTCGATTCCAAAATTTCAACGGGTTTACACGTTTTGAGTTAGCAGCAGCCAAAAAGTGGATTCTACAAAATATCAGTCTGACGGTTCGTCGATTTGTGGGCAAATAACTCGGTGAATGGTGATCAAATTTGGCACCAAGGTTCACAATTATATATTGAGGGAGTTTTTTTTTACATTTGGGGATTTCACTTTATCCAATAATGTCATCGGGGTCTCAGGAGTTCCAATGTCAGTTAGTGTGTGCTTCAGAGAGAATAAGAAGCTAAAGAACAATAACCAAAACTGCTTGGGATTAGTTACATCAGATTGCTAGGCTGGGAAACAATGCGTATGACAACATTGCTCTCACGGCCAATGTTCAGTTACAAATCATTTGTGGGCTACTAATTTGACTCCAGTTCCATGCGTTTATATGGATCTAACTTTAACTGATTGTGACCATTATAGGATGATAACGTGGTGACCAAGTATTAAAAGAAAGTCCGACCGAATTTCCAAGTGTATGCGCCCCTCCCCCCTCTCCAAGCAGACATAAGACTGTTACAATTTTGAGAAATGTTCCTAATTTCATAAAACAATAAAATTACATGGTAGCTATTTTGTTAGAAATTGGGCTTTGAATAATACATAAAGAGCAATAGTTAGAAACAGATTTACTGTATGGCATTAGCTACAAATAGATTTTGCCTAACCACAAAGATACATGCCAACCTACTCAAAACCACTCTATTGTATAACAAATAAAACATACATCCCCAAAGGGCATTGGGTTTGTTATATATCTTTAAAAAATTAACCCCAATCATTCGAACCTTTATTTTCAATAAGTAGGCACCTACTGTCATCCTATCCTGGTCGGCTGGTCGGTTTTTTATAAAATTATAGTCTAGTCGGGGTTTTTAATCAATTATACATGAATTTTCAAATGATATTACTTTGGCCTTAAGCTAACGCTAATTTGCTTTCTCAATCAGACTGCGGTCTTTACCAGCTATGCATGTTGAGAAAGGGGCACAAAATTAGTAAGACTGTTACATTTGACCCTGCTTATTGCACTTATTTCCATTGTCCTAATTCATATAGGCAGCACAACCAGAGGGGGGGGGGGGGGTAAGGTACCCTCTGGATTTAAAAATAAATTAATAGAAATAAAATAACATTCAAATCAAACTGAAATCTCTTAGACAACACAGCATAAATATATCTGTCTGTATTTAACCACCTTGTTTTCTTATTGTTTGATTAAGTATATATATTGGTAAATAAAGCTAATAAGAGTAATTGATTTTAACGACAAATTAAAATCAATTTCAAGCCTGTAGTGAACTTGCTAGACGTAGTACCTACCTAAAAAACGCAAAAAATTAGAATGTGCTTTTTTATGAGAAAAACTTGCAAAACAAAATTATGTCTACAGTATAAATTTACACTGAATACTCACACCGTACTATATAATTCTGCCCCCCCCCCTCCCTGCAAAACTTTCTGTGGGCGCCTCTGAATTCAACTTAATCAAACCAAAATAAGGCAAAACAAGTATTATTAATTCATCTACCGGTAAGTCGAATAGGTATGCAACTATGCATTGTACTTTATTATTTTTAGACTGATGAGCCCACATTCTTCTGCATAATTTAGATTGTCTCACTGATTTGGATCAATTTTCAGCATTGAATAAGGTTCCTTAGCCTTTTAGCATAGGTAAGTGCAAGGTAAAGTATGTGCGAAGCCCGTTCAGTAGGTTTATCAACAATGATGATTATAAATTCTGGTAACAAAAGCTCGCTTCAAAAGCCTACACCTATAACAATGAAAGCACAGGAGCTATCAAAGGACTTCCTGTCAAGGTATACATACCAACTTTGGTATTAAAATGCCTTGGGCACATCCGCCAAAGGGTTAAACACCAGGTCATCAACTGATTCCAACCGAAAAAGTCACAAATTTACACAATGGCCACTGGAAACTGTTGAAAAGTTCAATAAAGATGAAGTTACTATGCGAAAAAACACTCTAAACTGTAAATTAAATTAATAACACCTTAATAACTGCCCTGTGCGTCCAAAACTAACGGCCTGAAACCGCCATGTTGGCTTGGGGCAGGATGCAGATGACAACATTGTCCCTGCGTAATCTAAGCATAGTTGCGAATGGAAATCAGGTATGGACTAACTTTAAATAAGGTAAACATAGAATGAATTTTTATTGTTTTAACGAATCTGCTTCCCGCTATTTTTTAAACTTGTACAATGTAGGTAGATGGTAATAAAGCCAGATTTATTTATGTCATGTTGCGATTATAAATTACGGTACACTGTAGGGCACTATTCATGATTTATACACTTAAAATCCCTCAAGATCCCTGAGAGAGGGAATAACCTTTCATAACAAAACAAATTAAAAAGTAAACCTTTCCTAATGTGACTATCATAGACCAGGGACTGTCTGCGAACACCAGGCCGACAATGTGATGCTGTGGACCGCCTTTACACATTACCTATTATTATTATTATTATTTGAAGAATTAGAAGGCTTTCAAGTATAACCCCATATTTAGCTTACAGTATGATTTTGATGTACGACAAAGGACTACCGGTTTTAGGAACCACTGCTATAGATATTCGACATTTTCTTGATTTAAATTAGTCTTAGATTGGATCCCTCACTTGTGAGAACGCTATATTTTCGGGTCCTGACATTGTTTTAGTTTTACAACTACATTTAAACAACCTAGCCCGATTGTTATAGTTACTGCATTTTGCAGGTTATACAACCGTGTATCGCAAAGATTTATATTTAGAAATTATTTCTTTTGTATTCATTTCAAATAATCGATGGGTATAGAAAACATATCTTCTTGATAATATAAAAATTTCCAAACGTAAGGCACTACAAAGATGCCTACATAAGGTACTACAAAATATGTAGTTTGAAAAACCCTTAATCATCCCGCGCTTTCTTAAAAATGAGGGCAGCGCTGCGTTGTTGCAAACTTGTGATTTCCGTAAAATTACGTCGTCTGCTTGTTTGTTGTTGTTAAAATTATACACCGGAAAGTTTTGATATTATTTTCTTTATATTATTTTATATTTAATTGTTTTAAATGCCATAAATGGGGTATACAGGTGCGGGAGGAATAATCGTTTTAGAGTTGAAATGCTGTAGATTAGTTGTAAACTAAAGTTTTTGTGAGCCCAGTTATCTCATTTTTAGTGTAAGTTAAGTTTTATTTTAATTTTAAGTTCGTAATTTCCACTCGGAAACATTCGGACGTCGTGACGTAGACATTCACACGTGTGCTCGCCAGCTTCGGGAAAGTTCGGGTTTAAGTTAGAAACGCATATTTGTTTACATTTTACAGTGGACGAGTTTAATAAATCTTTGTTTTAATATTTTATTTGGTGGAAAACTTGAAATATAGTTAGAAAAATGGATCGGTATGTGCAAGCAAATTCTACTAATCTGCCACATGTAGACGTCGACATGGTTTTGGCCTATTTAAGTGGCAAATCTGTATATACAGCACCGGAATTGCGAGGCGTCAAAGAAAGCAGGTAAGAATCGCTAAAGATAGTAATGCAGCTCTTTGCTTTTTACGCTTAGGTCTAGCTAATAATTTGGTGTCTTCCTTGCCCCTAACAATGTAGGATATTTTTTAAAATGACTTCTCGTTTTTATACTATTTGTTGTCGGCACTTTTTGTTTGTCAGTGGTTATGTGCAATACATTTGTTTGCGTAGGGTATAGCTGCAATACAGTTCAGTACACAATCTGCTATACTATAGCGGATTGTGTACTTCTACTTTGTCCATTACACCAGTAGGTACCCTGCATTGAAAGTATTTACTTTATTAAAAACTAATTCACCTACCAACTAAACATTTGTAGTGTCAGTGATATGAGGGCACCAATTTTAGCAGCCTCATAACTTTGTTCGGGGGCTATTGCCTATTTGCATGTACGTTAGCTTTTTAACATGCATAATAGCCAAACAATTTTTTACAGATCAGGAAGACAGACCTACGGTGATAACGCTGTGGGAAAAGTGGGAGTCCTTCGTTGCAACGAAGAATGTTGGGTGAAAGGCAGAGTGTGTCCTGAACACCGAGTGACAAGTACACCGTATGAAGTAGTGGTGCATTTGAATGAGCAGGCTGAAGAAATATTGGATGCACAGTGCACTGGGTGCCAAGCCGCTCTAGGTAAGATGATATCAATTGACTAGGGATAGAATAGAAAGTCTATATTGCACCGATTTTCAATAAAATAGCGTAAATAATAAATGTTAACATAATGTACAATGCAGTCAAGAACTTAACAGAATTTATTTGTCATTTATTTACCTACTGTATTATGTCAATGTGAAAGTTTGAAGAGTATCATCGGCCCATGGCCATTCCTAACGCATTTCCATTGCGTACTACTTAAAGGTGTTTGTGGTGCCACTAAATTGACTTAACTGTGATCGATGAACAGACCTATTGGCAAGCATTAGCATAATATGCTACTATCAACAACAACATTTATCTAAACTTTTTTATTTTCATTTTAGGTGGCTGTAAGCATTCGGTTGCATTTCTTCTGTGGCTGCAGCGGAGGACAGAAGAACCAACTCCTACTTCCACTGTTTGCTACTGGAAGAAGCCTGCGTTGTCTTCTGTTGGAAGAGGAGGCACGCACGTCACATTAGCTGACTTTGGGAGGGTACCTATACCGTTGCCGGACAACGTGGACTTTCGTGCACAAGTTCTGTCTGGTGGATCATATAACAGTAGCATGATCCACAGACAGTTCCTGGAAAGACCGACCGTGGAGCAGCTCAGTCTGCACTATCTGATAAATAATTCAGAAGATTTTGAGAGTTTAGTGCAGAGGGTTATGACGGCTTCAGTTTGCGAGGAAGCAGAAGTCGCCACAAGAGGCCAGGCTGACAATCCTCTTTGGCATGAGCTAAGGTTAGTTACATCTTCATATGTTACATGAAAGCATGTAAATGGGTTAAGAAATGTTGCAAGTTAAATAAAAAAAGTTTAGAAATGGAAACATCAATTTGTTAAAATCATTGGGGTCGCGCCACTGTCATTAATTTACAAACAAACAAAAATGAATGCGCAACCGGGTTTTCACTGAGTTTCTGAGTGCCCAACAAAAACTTACAAGCTTTGGTCCATGACTCAAGGCAAATGACAGCTTTCCTGTAATTGGTCGCAAGTAAGTTAACAGTAGACTATTTGAAATGTCATAGTAATGGTGACAGTTGAGGGAAGAAATTAAGAACATTGCACTGTGTTCTAAATGGAAACGTCATTATGCGACAGCCAATGTATTGGTGCGTTTCACGACGTTTTGACCATAGTTCATACGACTCACAAATTTGGGGATGAATTGGTTACAAGTTGCAGGAAGAGTAGCCTTTCGGGGCTAAAGCTCGCCTGAAGTAAAGACGATTTTTCATTTCATAATTTAAGTCATGGATATATGCCTGCCATTTATATCCGGATTGCTCTGCAATCCTTTAATTGAGATTTAATTTGTTGCAAATCAGTAAATTTGACAATTTTTATTATAGGTACGGTAGGATCACCGCCTCGAAAATCCATGAAGCCGCCCACTGTAGAACACCCGACGGATCGCTCGTCAATTCAATAATTGGGGTTCTCAAAGTCAGGGACACAAAAGCTATGGAAAGGGGCCGCATCTTGGAGGAGCCAGTTATCCGATTGTTGGCAAAGACATTCAATTTGAAGTGGCGTAAGACGGGACTGTTCTTTTTGCCATCCCACCCTTGGCTGGCTGCGTCACCAGATGGTGTGAGCGAAGATTATGTGATTGAAGTGAAGTGTCCCACCAAATACAAAAATATCAGTCATTACGTCAATTCTCACTCAGAATTAACAGAGAAGGTGAAAGCCCAAATGCAGCTGCAGATGCTAGTGACCAAACGGCGAAGAGGATTATTTTGTTGCGCTTCGCCGGATTTCGAAAAGTCACAAAAAGCAATCCTCATAATCGTGGACTATGACGAGCCCTACGTGCGTCAACTTCTGCATCAAGCGCATCAGTTTTGGGAATCGTTCATTAGGCCCAGATTGTAGTTTGCTTCGGAGGGGAATCAGCGATTGTACCTTCGATTGATAATGGTTAAATGCTTTGTGATCCCAATAGTTGTTTTGTTTATTTATTTACATTGTTTTGACGTGGTTTTCAAATCCTTATAACTGGGCCGCCATTTTTTTTGTCTACTGCCACCTACACAAATTCACTCAGCCAGTGCTCTCTCCCATAAGTCAATCGATCTATTCTAATATATATCGTGCGATCAGCTGGAAACTGTGGAGCACATTATATGGCGGGGTTTCCACATGTCAATGGTAAATGTGGTATTGACGTTTTAGCAGACATTAAAGACATACTAAAAATGTCTGCTACCACCATATTTAACATTGACGTATGTGGAAACCCCGCCTATGGGATTGTCCACGCTAGGGCCGGGTTTGTGATTGCCATTGGCCAGAGTCTGGGCATGTGCCTTGCTAACCGGTGCTTGCGGAACCAGTTTTACAACACCTGTTCAATGAGAACAAAGAAATAAAGTGTCATTAACTGGAGGAAATAATTCTCCACGCTTTGATGCACAATATGCTGCCGTCACTGACACAGATCGGCCACAGTTTTGAAACTTCATTTGTAAAAAAAATAATGGTCTCTGGGGGCGTCACGTTGAAGGAGTTTCAAAACTGTGGCCAATTGGTGTGAATCATGGTCACATACTACATATCAGAATGAAGAGGAACATTGTTTCTGCTTTATGACGCTTCGTTTATTGTTGCAAGTTAGATATTTCATGAGGAATTGCATATCAAGCAAAAAATGGAGACCACTTAGTACTAGAAGTAGTTTTTTATTCAGGGGTACAGTATATCACAGTAAATATGCAATAAATGGAAAAAACCATTCTTGTTATAAGCTACAATATAAACTAATTTTATAGGCAATGTTCCGTAAGAAAATACGGTGAGGCTGCATATACAGGGTGCCCCAGACCATCCGACCACCTACTTTTTCTCGAAAACAAATGACGTCAGAGGTCTGAATTTTTTTTTATCATTACAAAGTGGGGGTTGATGCATTTCTGGAAATTAGTTTGGAATTTTTTGGGGACCTGGAAGGGGGGGTTTGGGGGGTCCGTATGCTGTTCCTCGGAATAATCAAATGTAAAGGTATGTCAAATTGTACATCAGTTGAAGGCTTATAAAGTGTTCATTCATAATTTGCAAAAATTTTGATTGTATCCCTACAGGTTCAGGTACAGGAGGTCTTTAAAAGTCAAACATTGGGTACCTGTGGGCTATTAGTGTGCTGAATGCTAAAAGTCTAAATCAAATTTTCTGGTAAAGAAAAAATAGGAGTACTTGATAATCTTACCTTGGTGTACCTGAGTTTTTCAGTTCAGGTACAGTAAACAGCTAAAGTTTGAGATTAAATTTCTCTAAAATATCATATGGCATGTTGTACCTTAAATGAAAGCTTATTACAAGAAATGTCAAGTTAACTATACAAATCGTACCTGAACCTGCGCTTGAACGGGGAGAGGGGCGAAGGGTGGGAATGGGTCACCTAAAGCATGGCAAGTGACACCTCAAATAAAAGCTCATGACTTCAGCTTGACAATGATACACAAATGTTAGTGCCTGAACCTGCGCCTCAATGGGGAGGGGGGGAGGTTGGGAATAGGTCACCCGAAGCATGGCAAGTGACATCTCAAATGAAAGCTCATGACTTCAACTTAACAATGACAAACAAAAAATTGTTCTCATTATTTCGAGGAACAGCATACGGACCCCCCAAACCCCCCTTCCAGGTCCCCAAAAAATTCCAAACTAATTTCCAGAAATGCATCAACCCCCATTTTGTAATGATTTAAAAAAAAATCAGACCTCTGACGTCATTCGTTTTCGAGAAAAAGTAGGTGGACGGATGGTCTGGGGCACCCTGTATAACAATACTTCTATAGGTAGTGTCATAGTTTTCAGGTGTCCCTAAGGAATTGAAGACGTAGGCTACAGTTAGAGGGCCCACCGAGCAGGTCTGAATTGGTGCGCAGGCGCTCTCGTGTCTGATTGACTCGGTAGTGTTTTAATCCTTCTTCCGTTCTATTAAAGTTTTGCGGATGTTTATAGATTTCTATGGCTTTCCTATGTAGTCGGGGGTAGGTTAAAAGTAAATAAAACAACAAAACAGAGAATGACGCCAACTAGCCAAGCAGACACGAGAGCGCTTGCGCGCCGATCCATACCTGCACCAGTCTGTCAGTCAGTTCCTACGGTACCCCCACGATACAATCTTAGAAGTGTAGTACATAGTGCCACTGTTGTTGTTGACGAAACGTTTGGAAGCATACTTTCAAATCGACCACGGCCTATTAGCCCGGATTCTCCTGCACAGCAACAGCCAACCGCCATAATTCAAAACAAATTGCACTGGACCCAGGGGCGGATAAATAGCAGCTGAACAAAACACCTTTATATTTTCAGCTTAAAGGCAGATTCATGTACCTATTGAGATCTACCATCTACCAATGTTCGACTCTCGGAAAATTTCTTCACGACTTTTCATTTCATGACCCCCTGAGCCTAAAACCACCCTCTTTTCAAAATGTTAAGCTGGCCATACACGAGGGCTCCAAATGGAATCGCGCAAGCCAAATGGCGCGTCATGTTCCATTTTGCGTTAGCGCCATTTAGAGGGGTCATTCATGACTACGCTGAACCAGTAGCTCCAAATCTTTCAAATTGTATAGTGTTACGATATGGAAGAGGTACTTTTACACTGTACAATTTGAAAGATTTAAAGCGACTGGTTCAGCGTAGTCGTGAATGACCCCTCTAAATGGCGCTAACGCCAAATGGAACAGGACACGCCATTTGGCTTGGCGCGAGTCCGTTTGGAGGCCTTGTCAATGGCCAGCTTTATACATATATACTGTATATACGTATGTACAGTATGTGTTTATGTATGTATATCGATTTTAGGAAACACTCCAACTTCCGTAAATATTATCCGATTTTGATGAACTTCAAAAATGTCTTGATCGAGTTCTTTAACCAGCTAAATCCACTATTTAGTTACAAGATAGCGGCCGATTGAAACCTTATATAATTCATATCTCAGTTAATATTGGTCGCAGAGGAATGAATTAAAATATCACTGAAAGCCTGTATTATTATATACGATAATGGTAATCTACACTTTTTACGGCAAATCAACGATTTCATGATGATGTCCAGTCAAAGTAAAAATAATTTAATAAGTAAAAGTTCATAGTCGCCATTTTTTGGAACACAAGAGTGTTTCGTGTGTGCCGGTTCTTCCGGCCTTAACACAGAATTTAGTAAATCTTGTGATAATCAAATCAAAGTCGTAATGTTACTTAATTAATTTTCCCTGTAAATTTACAAGCCCTAATGCACATTCCACTGCCATATCCAGCATAGGCAAAAATTTTAAATTCACACACGAATGCATAGACAACAACTTCTCCTCGCGAATGCGCTCTATAACTCGCTCAACGTGTATACGGAGGGCAGCTATTTGCTTCGTCTCTATGACTTCTTTCTTAGTCATGACTGTACCACTTGTAAGAAAAACACTTGGCGGTCGCACAAGCCGACAATTTTTTCTCAAAAGGAATGGTTCAAGTGTTTTGAACCCACGATCAGTCATGACTAAACTGTCCATCGGAAGGTGATGTAGAAAATCAGACTCGGTCACTATGTGCGTGTCTTCAGTCCGACCTCCATATCCCTTCGAACACAATGAGACTAGTCCATCGGGAGTAACACCCACTATGTACTTAATTGTATTGCATTTTTTATATTGCGACCAAGTGGCTGACTGCAGGATGGGATTGCTTGGCTTTTGGATTTCAATTTCGAATGCGTCCAATATGCACTACTTCCCGGTAATTGGCCCTAAATGCAATTGGTAAGTTGGCAAGTATTGTAGGTTTAGGGGGCCAATGTATAAGCGACTTCAGGTTTGAATGGACGTAAGGCAATGTCTGCTTAAAAACAGTACTGGCGTGCTGTTGGGTAATTCCGAAGTCGTCCCCTATTTCATCGAAGGTCCTGCAGAGTTTTATTCGCTGCAAGACTATCGCCACATTGCGGCAGGGGGCATCTTTTGTCAGCATTTCAAACACGAAAATGCAGCTCGCAGGAATGCCTAAATATTTCTTTGGCCTAGCCTGAATTATTAACTTCATCCTGCGAGCAGACAGCTCCTTCAGCTCGACGACATCGTCAATTGCGAAATCGCTGTCATCACTATCTTCACTGCTTGAATTTAGAAAACTACAGGCCGAAAATTTGCGGCCGGACCCCCTCTCCAGTTTCTCCGGGGTTTTTGTAGTACCGCGACTGGTAGTTGCAGATTTAATTGGCGAGCAACTGACAGTCGTGTACTGTGGCGTCACTTGCACAGCTCGGCTAGTTACGGCAGCTGCCTGCATAGTTTGCGTGCACTTGTCATTTGAAAAAACTGAAACAAAAAAAAACCATGTACAGGTATACAGTAAATTTTAAAACACAATATAAGATTCACAGTGGCTCACACATTACACGGAACGTCTACTATACAATATTTTCAGATATAGATTTTTATTATTTTTAGAGAAACCGTCATGTGTCGCACATTGGTATTTTTACATAAACTACATTAATACTCCGTAATTCCTGTGTTTACATGGGGTCACCATAAACCAGGAAAATGTAAAAAATAAACGCAGTTTAAATACACATTATGTCCATGGGCGTCCACAGGAGAGGGCAGGGGAGACCAGCTGCCCCCCGCCTAGAACGAGAGCAACATGTCGCTGTCTGGCGGAGCTTGGAGTTTTATAAATAAGTATTAGACTGTAAAATCTCGACTGCTATCAAAATTCGTGAACGCTACTAATTCTGGCGTGCCGCATTTCACATACTTTTTCCCCAGGGGAAGCCTCCTGCGCGCAATTTTATAATATTGATATGATGATGATGATAGTAAAGAGCCTTGATGGAATTTTAGAGATTTCGGCTCACCCAGTCTGCCTCCCGCAAGAAAAAAAGATGCGGACGGCGATGACTGTGTCGACTGTGTTAAACCTCATGTGTTAGTGGAGAAATGCCCTACAATTAAATTGCACATATCTCGGGAAGTTTACCGCATGATCATCGACAGCGAAGATGCTGATTGCCAGGCGAAGGCAACATAACAACATGATAGAAAACTCTACTTACGATTGCTATCATGGTCTTCAATAATAGGCAAACTATCTTCGCAGCTTTGATTGTCATTACTTGGCCCTGCTTGAGCTTCTACTTGCGCATTTACGGCCGAAGCTATAAGTTCTTTCCTTCGCCTCTTCACTAGTAAAAGTCTTGTCGGCTCCAAAAACTTGTTGATGCGCCTGCCCTGGCATTCAAATTTAGTTGGCATCGCTGTTTTTTTTATAGTCATTCGCCCGTGCATTAATTTAACATAAGTTAAATTTTCAATGCATTCTTCCAACTGGTACAGAAAAAAACACGTCAGTAAGTTCAATCTAATATAAAATGAAGTACAACCACTTTACTACTTTAATAATTAATGACAGCTTGTTGAAAGCGGTCGGTGGGTCTCTGGTCCATATAAATGCTGTAAATGAACCGAGCACTGATTGGCCAGTAACCGACTAAAAATATAAAGTCCAAATCAACAATGAGCTGCGCAGTTATATACTGTAACTGTGTCAGTATCGGCAAAAATCGAAGGAGCTAGGGAGCTACACTATTTAGTGAGCGAAAGAAATCTACGCTTATGCTAAGAGTGACAGAAGAAAGTGATTGAATCTTGTAAGGCCGCAACATTTAAATTTCATAACCTAGCAATAATCAATAAGTCAATATGAAGTCTCCTCCACAGAATAGCCCTACCATAATACGTATATTGTTTATGTAGTCATGCATCATAGACCCCACATCAGTCGGAGAAATTACCTGCCTGCAAATTACGGCTGAATACTAATTTCATTGGAAAAAAGAGTAGAAATCAACGCAAACCTACCTCGAAATGGTCTTCACAAAAAAACAGAGTTGACTTCGGACTGACAGCCTCATCGCGTCTTGCGGCTTGGATCCATGCTCTTCGCCTTTTTCCATCATTAGGCATATGCAAAAACAGTTTTTGTGGCGTACTGAATGTCGTATTTGTACAGTTAGGCACAGCACAGTACTTATAATTAGTTTTCGCAGTTGCCATGTAAAATTAGGAAAACCAAGTAAAAAGAAACACGATTATATTATGTTTTCCGGTTTTGTTTACTATGGTGGTGGGAACGGTGACGTTCAAATATGGCCGCCCCTGCCTTAAAAGCAAAATTTATAAATGAATTTTACTCCCAAGTAAGAATAAATTTAAAAGAAATTTATATCAATTTATATGTAAAATAAAATCTAGTTTCATTCTAAATACGGCAAAAAAAATGCCTGTATACCCCATTGATGTAAGGTAGGTGTTACATGTTTTTAATTGGATGTGCTGATGTTTACGTCGCTTGAATAGTAGAATCGGTTGCGAACACGACAAGCATTTTACACATTTCATACTAACCTAAGCACGGTTCAATAGATTTTAATTTAATCCAACGTAAATAAGGGTTTTAGTGAATGAATGATAATAAAACAGAGGCGTTCAACTCTAAACAAACAAACTTATCATAATTGTGGCAATTTATGTCCTTTGATAAATTCTGAGAGATTTCTAGAACGAGTTGTTCCAGTGAACATTTTACCTGTTGATAATTTTTTATTGCCAGTTATAAATAAGGTAATTCAAAAGTCTCCTACAAGCATAAAAATTTGTTTCGTCTTTTATTTTTTGTTCTCCTATTTATACTTTAGTACAATGAAAGTTTGGGGTTATCGAAATTTTCGATGTCGAGATTTCAGTGTATTTAGGCGTTTTGTGGTCCCAGCAACAAAAGAAACAGATGTTTACGAATATCTGTCTGTCTGTATACCTATACTATTAATTGATAAATAGGAATGCATGTAAGAATTCACAAGTATCTGTTCAGTAATTTAGCGAACGGTTAAAAGCCGCAAAATTATCTCTTAGCGCTACTACCGCACAGGGAAAATATAAAAAAAACTGGTTACACCGATACACAAATCAATTAGTCATATAATTGTTCAAAGCAGGAAAAGATCAGAACTACTGGAAAAAGTTTAGGTATGTTAGTATTCAAATAAGGACTCAAGTATAAGGTTATATGCACCGGTATATGTTCACAGTTATTTCAGTGAGGCTGTGCCATGGCTATGCGCAGTGAAGGCATACTACTAACCGAAAGTTCTGGGGCACAGTCAACCGTCAATGATTTTTTACGGCATGAACAGGCGCGGGGAGGGGATGGTATTGCCCAGCGAAGATGGCGGTCGAGAGGGTCTTTTAGTCGGCCACTACTTACCATGGACCAAAGTACCATTGAATTTCCCGTAAGTAATTACAGTGGAGTTCGAGCACGGTGGAGGGCACAAGACTTATAGGACCACCGAGGATGTCCCTTGAAACGAAAGTGAGGGAGGACCTCAGGACCCTTGGTCTCTTGCCGAATGGTACCCAAGACCGAACCACCTAGAAGAAGAAGACCCGTGCCGCCGACCCCGTGAGAGGGATAAGGCGCCGTTAAAGTAAAGTAAGTTCGAGCCCCAACTCATCCTTCAGAGGGTGGTTGCATTTCAAATCTGCCCCATTGTGCTTTACCAATGCAAAAATCCACGTAAAAGCTATAGAAATCTACCCACAGCTACAACTGGGCATGTCAACATTTCGATGGGACTCAGACACTAACGCCAGAGGATGTATCATTAGTTATTAAAACTTATTTACTTACTCCTTGGACGTTCAGGGTCAGATTATCTGATGTCCGTTGAAGGCCCTCATTGTTAAACTCCATAGGTTTTTCGATTTATTTGATAGTATGAGAAACTTTTGCAATTTATGAGCAAATCAGAATTATAAAGATTATTTTATGTGCAGTAGAAATCTGTGTATGTATATATTTTTATAAAAAGATAATAAAATGCAATGAATGTTTCGATTGACGTCTTCAGTCGCCTCAATGAGTAAAGTAATACTTATGCAGAGTTACGACCCATCTCCGATCGCATTGTAGTAACACATTAGGTACGTGTAAAGTTTTAACGCGATGGCATTTACAACAATTGAGTAATATATAAATATAATTAATATATATATATACACGTTTATTCTATGTCTTTTACTAGACGCTTTTCATATTTTTCATTCTTTTGCATATTTCAGACCGATGATGCAATTGGTGGCAAGCCCTCGCTATTCTTCAGAGACGGACACAGAAGCGTCGACTTTGTGCTTGTGTGGGACAAACTGCAGAGTAAATCGATGGAAAAATACAACGAAGAGAAACGAAAGGTATGCCATAGCCTACGGGTACCAATGATTTCACAAAATCTTGGAGTAGATGATGAATCAGTAGAATCCGGGATGATAGGCCGTGGTCGTTCTGAAAGTGTACTTCCAAACGTATCGTCAACATCTGCGGTCGACATCTTCAGTGGAACTGCGTTGACTTCTAAGGTTGTACCTCGGAGGCTCAGCAGCAACTCATCCCGGATTCTACTGTTTCATGATGTAACTTCGGCCGTGAAAGCCTTTGTAATTATATCTTGGAATAGAATATGATATTTTTCCTATCTGCCTTGTCTTTCTTGCAGATATTTGAACATAATCTCAAGGTAGAAGGTCTCGAGTTGGAGCATGAAAAACCGTTACACAATCTTCACTTCGTGAAAATCCACGCGCCCATGGAAGTGTTGAGACGTTACGCAGAAATTTTAAAGCTTCGTTTACCAATGCGAGAGGTGCGTTGAGTTTACTTTACAGTTTTAATCGGTTTAAAAATTATTAGATTATAAATGTTTCATATTTATATTTTTATACGTTAGTTATAGACTTAGCCCAGATCTTGCATACTTAAGTACATAATTATGTACTAATTCCAACATATATTACTACGATCAGCTGACCGATGACTCCAATGCAAGAGATTCGTTGGTAGAAAGAAAGAAACTTTTTATTCAATTAAACATAATAAAAAATCAAAATATAACTCTATATCCCGCAAATTAGTAATAAGAATCAAAAATCATATACAGTATGTAGGTATTGAGATAGAGGGCTGGGCTACGAATTGGAAAGTCTGTGTTAGAGCCCCGATATAAAAGGGAAAATTTTTCGTTGTTTTTGGTTCCACCCAACCCCTGATAGGAACGTTGTCTTCATCGATCGTAATAAACAGAGTCCCAAACAAAAACAGCATGTCTGGCACAACCGGACACATTCAGGTCTAAATAACACGGCCTGGTTATTTTTCTAGGAGTTATGCTCAGTTCATAAAAGTGAGAAACTTAATCTGTTCCTACATGCTACAACTTATTTACCTCAGAAGGTGAGTTGGGGCATTGACAGGCTTTTGTTTTTTGTGTGTTTATAATGTTTATTTAATTAATTGTCAATTATTTGTGTTGTTTTTGGATGCGTTGCCATTTTGTAGTCTACACGTTTACAAAGTCCATTTTAAGAGACAATTGACACTCAATTTTTGTTTAAAAAAAATCCAATTTCACCGAAAATATCGGTTATTGAGCTATAGAAATGTCTCATCCCATAGAATTTAATGTTCTTCTACATTTTGACGAACAGTATGTGACCATCACTAACAGCAATAGGCTATTTGACAATTTTTGAAAACCCGTTTTTGTGCATTTATTTCATATCTCGTAAAATTATTTTTTTCCTTAATTCCTTTTAAAAAAAATAGTAGGGGAAAAATATTTTTCATCAATTTAAGTTCGATGGTTAAAAAGGGGGTTACTTGTCTGCAAAATGTGACGTCATTTGTGATGCCGGGGAGTAGCCGCCAGTTGGGGAATTACTAGTTGTATTAGTAGCGACGTGTGACATCATTTCAAGGTATGCCTGTCTCTACCGCCGTTTTGACTCTAGTAATCCACAGTTAGGCGGGGATTCCATTGACCTCGTTTTGCAGAATGCACATGACGTTGACTTGGTAGCAGACATCATTAATAAGATTAATAACTTTATATATATAAAGTTATTAATCATGTTTCACTTCCACGAAGTCACTGAAGAAACTCTGTAATGGATCTTTAATGTCTGCTACCAAGTCAACGTCATGTGCATTCTGCAAAACGAGGTCAATGGAATCCCCGCCTAAAAAACGGTTTTTGATCTATGAATTATTGAATTTCCTGTAACATTTGAATTTTTTTGCACCTGACAGTTTTTCCCCTCCGGCTGTCTCAGAATCTTTATTTTTTTTTTTTTTGTAAATAACTTATACAGTACTAACATGTGGAATTTAACTACATAATACATTTGTATTCAAATCTGTATATCAAAAAATCTACCTCAGTTCTTAAAACTCCAGAACGACTGGACAAATTTTTTTTTATCATTGATTTGTTGGGCTTATCTCCGCTCTGAATAACAGAATATTTATTGAAATTTCGAATATATAGGTAATAAATAGTGATAAAAAAAAACCTGATACCACAATGTCAACCACCCTTCTGCTCGGAAGAATTTAAAGGGGATCAGGGAAGTATTCTAGACCCAATGAAAAAAGTAGTGGAAGCAACCGGGAACGATGAGAATTTAATTTAGGACACGAAGGACACGGTAATGTAGACTATTGCATAGCATGGATTTTTTTTCACGCAAGCTGTATAATGTTTTCTGTCCATTTTTCACGTTAAATTACTCTTAATATATCTGAAGACATACGGCAATATATGTCATTACTAAGGCCGTAGCCAGGGGGGGGGGGGGTGCATGGGGTTCAAACCCCCCGAAATGAAATGGCTTGACACTAGATAGAATCGGATTTTGAGAGGAAAAATAAAAACTACTATGTAATATCCAATGAAATTTCTGAATCCCCCCCCCCCAAAAAAAAAAAATCTGGCTACGGCCTTGGTTATTACATACATACTGCATTTATTTATGCATTGTATATTTCTGCATGTTTCACATTATGCAATACTGCAATGCTCCAAATTTCATTTCATACGTTTCCTCTCTTGTTTGGTCCTAGTTATTAGTGTAACTTTATTTAGGCACAAATTCCACCGACCTCGTTTTTGATAGTGAGCATGACATTGACGTGGTAGCAGACATTAAAGACAGTCTAAAAATGACTGCTACCACGTCAATGTTATGCTCACTATCAAAAACGAGGTCGGTGGACTTTGGGCCTTATGTACAATGTTTCTGTTTTATCATTTGGGTGTATATAAAACTTGGCAATATGAGAACAGGAATTGGAGTTTTTTATGCTCATCTGAATGCTGTAATTCGATTTTAAATGATATTGTAAATTTTACTACTGTTTTGTTGCTGACCCTTAGTTGAGTGTAAGAGGGCCCTATGGCCGCTAAGGTGGTCTCAGCTAAAATTGAAGTCATTATGTTTTTATTTATTAAAGTTCTATAATGCTCCAAGTGAACTAACTGACAGTCACTATAGCACATTCTTTCTTAGCCATTATGTTGCCAACTCGGATTTGCCTTTTAGATAGCTGAAAGCTTATTTCTAACCCTAACACCAATATATAACCATCACACTATGTTGGGTTTTCATTCCCATGTCGAAGTAAAGAGACGTCTCTTAATCTGTGGAAAACCAGCGTCGCCTTCTGAATATAGGCTTCTAAGTAACATTTCCAAGGAAGCTTCTTGCCCAGAATCATACCTAGGTATTTTACCCTGTCCATTATTTCCAGCACTTGGTCTTCCATGATCAAAGTAGGCATCATGCATAACTTCCTTTTTCTGGCGTAGTGAACAACGTCCGTCTTTTGGAGGTTGTCCCCTAGTTTTTTATCTGCGCACCACCAGGTAACGGTGCCCCTGCATAATATCAAAATTGGTAGAGAGATGATCCTCTTGATCGTAAGGGTCCCGTCGAATCAAGTGTAATAAACTGTCAGGAGGCTACCTAGCAGTCTCCAAGTTTCCAAAATATCTGCAAATGGGTGCCAGAACCTGAAACCTGGCAGGTAGCCTGCCTGATGCCTTACCATATATATTATATATATATTATATATATATTATATATATATTATTATATTATATATTATATTCGTAAGTCCACTACTATTATTTCAGATCCACCAAAAAATCAAAAATGGCACAAGCAGCATAGTCAGCAAGTGGGAACTTGTAGTCAATAGAGTTATGAAAGGCTTCGTGGTCGATGAGACCGTATTTCCAACCAAAAAATACCGGTTTACCGCTGTCTATAGCAGGGATCGAGAATACTTGTAAGTATCTTGTACTATTATTATACAAAAAGGGAAGCCTGGAGAAATCGATCAAGGCGGCGCGGAGCTTACTTAAGAGGAACATGGGCTTGCACATTAGCCATCCCTGAATCCCCTCAAAATAGGTTGGTTTATTTCTTTTATTATCTTTAATCAGGACATGTAGCGTAGTGGTACGGACTCTGACTTTCACCCGAAAGGTTGTTGGTTCGAGTCCCACACTGGCTACATTTTCTGGCCATGCTTCGGAGGGCATGTAAAGCAGGCGGTCCCGGGTCATCCTAGTTGAGTGTAAGAGAGGGCTTTATAGCCCTAACTCCGCTGGGTTGGCTTAGTAATAGAAACCATAAAAAGTCCTTATTTATTTATTTATTTAATACTTAAGTTATAACTATTTGGTCTGCTCAATTAGCGACGACTATTTCATACACAGTACTACGAGGAGTTTTTTTTTAGTTTTTTGTGAAACTGGAAACTGATACGCGACCAAGATTTACCAAATTATCAAACTCATGGAAAAAATTATTGAAGTAGTCCTCTACTAATTGAACAAATCTTTATAACTTAAGTATAAACTTAAATAAAAAATATAAACCAAGTTATTTTAGGGTTACCAGGTCAACGGTAAGTTTGCTCAGTCATTTGTCATTTTTGTCGAGTTACACTATTAAGTCTAGGCCTGACTGCGGGTGCGCTGGGTACTTAAAATGCGGGTGACTCAAGCTGGCCATTTACGAGGGCTCCAAACGGACTCATGCCAAGCCAAATGACGCGTCCTGTTCCATTTGGCGTTGGCGCCATTTAGAGGGGTCATCACGACTACGCTGAACCAGTCGCTCCAAATCTTTCAAATTGTACAGTGTAAAAGTACCTCTTCCATATCGTAACACTGTACAATTTGAAAGATTTGGAGCGACTGGTTTAGCGTAGTCGTGATGACCCCTCTAAATTGCGCTAACGCCAAATGGAACAGGACGCGCCATTTGACTTGGCGCGAGTCCGTTTGGAGCCCTCGTGAATGGCCAGCTTTAGATATTCAAAGTGCGATATGCGCTGATGGTCCTTCAAGTAAATATGACTTACATCTTTCCAATTTTTGCATGCCTTACTTAGGGGCAACAAATGCTTTAAAGTATCTCCCAGACTTGTTATATAATGCATGGCGCTGAGGTCTTATAGCCTTATCTTGTTGGTAAGGTAGGAAGGTATAAAACGTTGCGACTGCCCCCTGGGTTCGAATCCCGGTCATGATAGATTTATTACTGAAAATTTCTATCTACACTGGAACAAGTTTAGCTCTGCTTCGACGTCATTTGGTCAGGATCAATAAGATTGGTTTTGAGTAACACTTTCAACGGAAATATAACTCTACTTATTGGCCATGCGAGGAATTAATAAAAAGAACCTTCCATAGAGTGTGCTACCCAAGACCCAGTCTTCTTATCTATCCTAACCAAAAAAAACCTTCCATAGAATGTGCTACCCAAGACCCAGTCTTCTTATCTATCCTAACCAAAAAAAAAACCTTCCATAGAATGTGCTACCCAAGACCCAGTCTTCTTATCTATCCTAACCAAAAAGAAAACCTTCCATAGAATGTGCTACCCAAGACCCAGTCTTCTTATCTATCCTAACCAAAAAAAAACCTTCCATAGAATGTGCTACCCAAGACCCAGTCTTCTTATCTATCCTAACCAAAAAAAACCTTCCATAGAATGTGCTACCCAAGACCCAGTCTTCTTATCTATCCTAACCAAAAAAAAAACCTTCCATAGAATGTGCTACCCAAGACCCAGTCTTCTTATCTATCCTAACTAAAAAAAAAAAAACTTCCATAGAATGTGCTACCCAAGACCCAGTCTTCTTATCTATCCTAACCAAAAAAAAACCTTCCATAGAATGTGCTACCCAAGACCCAGTCTTCTTATCTATCCTAACCAAAAAAAAAACCTTCCATAGAATGTGCTACCCAAGACCCAGTCTTCTTATCTATCCTAACCAAAAAAAAAAACCTTCCATAGAATGTGCTACCCAAGACCCAGTCTTCTTATCTATCCTAACCAAAAAAAAACCTTCCATAGAATGTGCTACCCAAGACCCAGTCTTCTTATGTATCCTAACCAAATACTGTCAGATGAAAACTTGTTCCTCTACAACTGCTTGAGCATTAGACATACTGTCGTTGCTTGGGGCTATATAATTTTTTTTTTGTTGTTAGATTCGATGTTGATTCACCAGGATTCTTCTCATCGGCCGTCCATTCTCGCGTAGTTCAGTTTATTCTTGACAGGCAGCGCTTCTCTGACGATAAACAACAAGAATTTGCGTTTGGTATTGAGAGACTGATTTCTGAAAATGCCTATCTAGCTGCGTATCCCTTGCACGACGTAAGTTTATTTAGTGCAGCACAGCATAATTTGGAAGAGATTGGTTTTCGTTTTGTTTTCCAACGCCTGCTTTCAGCATTTCTGCTTGAAGCAACCCTGTCAGCCTGACTGAATAAAGCCCCCAGTTTTTCTATGTCCTCTAATTTTTGGTTATAACGAGGTTACCTCTTCAACCAAAGATAATTTAATGTCTGGCTTATATATACCATATATGCATTGTAATGTATAATACTTTGTCAAGTACTACTAAAAATATATATACAGTATATAGAAGCAAACGGTTTGGGCACTAGCCTTCGTCAGGCTACAGATGTAAAAAGAACACGTCATATGTCCTAGTGCTGAAACCGATAACTTTTATATATATATTTTTTTATAATAGCTGATTATTATATTTTTACTACTATCTTAGGTATTATCATACATACATATTGTGCAATGAGCTAAGGCCAGAGGACGTTGCATTTTAATTATTAAACAAACAAACAAATTCTTTTTTCCTGTTCCAGGGTGAACTCGACGAAGAAGGTTGCCTCCGTCACCTTTTGTACAGCCAATGGGGCAACATTGGCAAAATATTCCGTTACCAACCTCTTGACTACGTCAAAGACTATTTTGGCGTCAAAATCGCGCTGTACTTCGCTTGGCTCGGATTTTACACGCACATGCTGATGCCTGCAGCCGTGGTCGGTCTCGGCTGCTTCATCTACAGCTGCTACACATTGTCCTCTAGTCTAGTGACACGGGATATCTGCGACAAGCATTCTGGCGTGATGATGTGCCCGTTGTGTGATAACTTCTGTGATTATTGGAATCTCGATGAAACTTGCATTCATGCCAAAGTTACTTATCTCATAGATAATAATGCTACTGTGTTTTTTGCCCTTTTTATGTCGTTTTGGGGTAAGTATACGACATATTGTGTGAACTATGGACAGATACAGGGGGCAAGGGCGGTAGCTGCCCCCCCCCCCCCAAATTTAGTAAATCTATTGGAAGTTAATTTATCACACTCTAATTTAACCGATGCTACATAAGTTTTTTGTTCTATTTTTATTTTGACCCACAACTACCCCCCCCCCCTTTCCACAAAAAAATGGGCTGGAACCGTCACTGGTGTGATAGTACAGGGTCATTGTGAGCACCGAAATAGCAGGAGCAGGATTCACAGTGTTCAGATTGTTCACTTTGACTGCAAGTCAGACTACAACATGAAGCCGAGGGCTCTCCTTATACGTAAAGATAGGAAAGCAAAAATAAGAAGTCCATATTGTTACCAATACTCTATTCTCTATTAATAGTTCATTATTTTTTCAGGCGCATTGTTCCTAGAGCTATGGAAGAGATATTCGGCCGAAATGACCCATCGCTGGGACTTGACAGGTTTTGATATGCAAGAGGAACATCCCCGTCCTCAGTACCTGGCCCGACTGAAGCATGTTAAAAAGCAACAAGTCAATATTGTTACCAATACGTGGGAACCGCATGTTCCTTTCTGGAGAGTCCGATTTCCAGCCACCATGCTGAGTTTTTCGATTGTTGTTCTTTTAGTAAGTAGTCTACTATGCAATTTCTCAAATGTCTCTCTCGACCAAAATTAGGTGCAATGAAAAAGGCCCTAACTTCACTCATTCTCAAAATTATATTTTTGACCTTCTCGAATCCACATGAGCAACACAACGTTTCGTGGCAGCAGAAGACCCTAAATCCAAGTATTGATATTACTTTAGGTATACATGTCTATAATATATAGCTATACTTTCAGATACAAAAAGAATTTACTACAATATTAATGTACTAAATTATACGTCTCCTGAAGAAGTTTGTTTGCTGAAATTAGTGCCTTTTTTTCTTTAGTGCGGCAATATAATGGGAAACAATTTATGGGCATATGTAGCCAAATGCGACTAAGTAAGTAAAGCTCTACGTTTTTCGCGTACTGTCGATTCTCAAAATTTTGCGGCCCAGAAATCTTGATAATGACAGGTTTTGCTGTTGTTAACAGGTCGCAATGGCTGTGGTAGCTGTAATAGGAGTTGTTCTGTACCGAATGTCTGTCATGGCGGCCCTCAGTGTTTATGGCGACAAAGTGAGTTCTAGCTACGCCATTTTGTTTACTACTGCCACTGCTGCTTCTATCAATTTATGCTGTATTGTACTGTTTAATTGGGTAAGTTAAAATTAGCTTTTTAGCTTCTTTGACTTCACTGGTAACAGCATTGATAATTTTGAAGGAGCCTCGATAGTGACTAGTCCTTTTCAGTTAAAGCAACAGAAAGAGTTCCATCAATGATAGTCAGCGGCTGCGGCTGTACAAAATGATGTTTTCATTTAAATTCTTCTTATTAAACTATTTAACTATTTAATATTTCAGATGTACACATATCTGGCAGAATACTTAACGGAGCTTGAGCTGCTACGCACACAAACCGAATTCGATGATTCTCTTACATTAAAAATCTACCTCCTACAGTTTGTCAATTACTACGCTTCTATTTTCTACATTGCTTTTTTCAAGGGAAAATTTATTGGTTATCCAGGTGCCTACCGCAGGTTATTTGGCTACAGACAAGAAGAGGTAAGCTTTGAATTTAGGTCCATTAAGGGCAAATTGGACACCCCCCAGTGCATCATTTTTGTACCAAGTAAAATGAAATGTCAACTGTAAAGCTATCACAAAAGAAGAAATACCCCTTTTTTATGTATGATATGTGACGCCATTAAAACCGATTGGATTGGCTAATCGGTCTTACAAACGGACACATACCAAATACCTCAACGATCTATATCCAATGAGATTGTTGCGTAAGCTGCGACTACGCTACCTGTCAACTAGATCGCTCAGTGCTGTTGAGCAATAGTCGCAAGAAAATTACTAAAATGACTATTGTGACGGAATTGAAGTTACTAAAGGTTCCTTTTTATTAATTTCAGTGTAGCCCGGGCGGTTGCCTTATGGAACTTTGTATTCAACTAGGCATTATTATGGTGGGAAAACAAGGTGTAAACACTGCCTTGGAAATGTTTTTCCCGCTAATGTACAAATGGATTAATATAAAGTGGCTGCGCTCTGAACTGCGAGGGAAACAGTCGGTTAAGGAGACCATGCGGTGGATGCGAGACCTAAGACTACTCGAGTGGGGCTCTAGGGGGCTTTTCGGGGAATATTTGGAAATGGGTAAGGCAATAATATCGTGACGTTAATGCCGAGGTGTGGATAAGCTGAGGGCAGTTAGTCAACTAGATACAGAAGCCGAGTTGCTGCTGATGGGTAGAAAACGGAAACTAAGATACTTCGGCCATGTGATAAGAAGTATCGTCTTCCGCATTTTATTATATTCTGCGGCTATTTCGTGTCTCCGCTATGGCGCGGTTTCCACCGACCTGCTAGTGCTAAATACAAATACGGTGACGTGGTAACAGACATTCAAGACTTAGGCGGGGTTTCCACCGACCTCGCATTGCAGAATGCAAATGACATTGACGGAAATTTGAATTTTTCTTTTTATAGAAATCTATTAAAATGTTTGTACTTAACATATCCCATGAAGCCATTTTTTAATTTTAGTTTGTTTGTGATTTTACTCTATGATCATTGATCAATTTTAACAAACATTTCCGTCAATGTCATTTGCATTCTGCAATGCGAGGTCGGTGGAAACCCCGCCTAAGTCTTGAATGTCTCCTACCACGTCACCGTATTTGTATTTTGCACTAGCAGGTCAGTGGAAACCGCGCCTATGGGGAATGGGGATAAATCAGGATAAACGATATCTGGCGTGGCCTTGCGGTAGATGATGATACACAGTATACATTGATTATTTTAATCGGCAAATATGCTATGCATTACTGTCCAAAGCTATGAGGAATAGCAATTTGCAATGAGGGGATGTATTCCTTGTGAGAGTTTCCTTGGTGACTTCGTGGAACTTGGAGAACATCATGAGTAGAGGAAGAAGAACGCAATGATCCACAGTAAAACACTTTAATAGTGACCGGTTTCGGATAAAATCCATCATCAGGGGATGTATTGTACAATACCATGAAGGGAAGAAATATTCGCGGCAGTAGAAATTATGGTCACCTTAGTTTACTAGCCTATAAATCAGTCCAAGCACCCATGTATCCCAACACTAATTGATAGTTGTATGGATACAACTTTAAAAAAAAAAACGAGACAAAATTTGAGGAATGCTCTCGAAATAGAATTAACTTCACATAAAATTGATTTAACATTGGGTATATAATCAAATATTCCAATTATACATTAATAAATATTAAAAACCATATTAATATTATATAAGTCCACAATGAGCTTGATGTGAGTATACCTTAAAGGTATTTCTCTTTTCAGTGCTGCAGTATGGGTTCGTCACTATTTTCGTTGCTGCCTTCCCACTCGCTCCCTTGTTTGCTCTTCTTAACAATGTGTTCGAAATGCGTCTAGACGCCAAAAAATTGCTCACATTCTATCGTCGTCCCGTCACGCAGCGCGTTAGGGATATCGGTGTTTGGTTTCGCATTTTAAACTCTATTGGCAAGTTGGCCATCATCACAAATGTGAGTATAGATAGATAATAGATCGAAATTGATAATAGATCGAAATTGATAATAGATAGCATTGAAAGAGAAAGTCTTAGATAGTATTGACGAGAGAAGACCAACGTAGATGTTCTCGAGGAAAAAACTAAGAGAGAACTGAAGTATTAAATGAAGCGTTCACATGCAGGATCGAGAGGGATTGACAAAGAGATGAGGTTAGGGAAATAGCTGAGAGGAAGTCGAGAATTAAATGAAGCGTTCAAATGCAGGATCAGAGAAAGAGAGGGGGGGGGGGGGGATTGACGAGGACATGTTCGGGGCAAGATTTGAGTAGAGAAGTCAATAATTAAATGATTTGTTGTTGTTTTTTGTTCGAATGTATGTTCAGAGTGAGGCATTGTCGAAATGTGGTTGGGGAAAGAACCGAAAGAGAAGTCAAGAATTAAAGAACCGTTCCGAGTTTACTCGAACATGCTTTCCAATTTATCAAGTAGTAGCTAGAGAAAATGAGTAATTTCATGCTAAATAATTGTCCTATGGTTAAATTTCCGATATCTCGGGGGGGGGGGGGGGGGGGGGGGGGGTTGTCCACCTGACGTCACTGGAGGTGAGGTAAATTCTAGATAGGTCAGACCAACACATTATCACACAGCAATACTGGCAGGGCACGCAATGCATTTGACCGTGAATTTTCTAACATTTTTTCAAAAACATTTTTTTTGCACAATACCAAATAGTTTTTTGGGAAAGCAATCTGTCCGGCTTCGTTACTAAATTTAACACCTAAAACATGCCCGAAGGTGGAAATCATCAATGAAAAGGTTTCGTAGAAAAATTATTTTTTAGTCATTTTTCATTACAATTTAGTTATTTTTATTTTTTTACCCCCAGAAGCAAACTATCAAGGGGCAAGTAACCCCCCGCATTTTTTCAACATTAATAGCGACTACAATACATGTGAATTTAAAAGAAATCGTTGGAGCCGTTTTTGAGAAATAATTTTTTTAGACGTTTTTTTTGGAGGTTATTGAAAATAAAACCCCCGCAAATTGAGATAGCCCAAAATAAAAAAAAACGTTCCCGAGGCATGATTTTTGTGAACCTACATGCCGAATTTCATCAAAATCGACCGAGTAGTTTGCCCGGAAATCGACGAACAGACAGACAGACATTTCGTAAAAACCAAATTTGGACCATCACAAAGCTTTCCTTATACAACTCAGATTCAAAAAGGTTGGACCACCCTTATTCACGATGCATTTCAGTTTTTATCTCTGTCAATTCGAATAATATATCATTTATTTGAATATAGAAAGTAGTCTAACTATTCCTCAATCAAATGAGAAAAAATTCTCCTTATCAGGTTTAAAACCTATCTGACAAGACAGCTTTGCTCAAACATATGCTGAAATCATCAATTCAAAAAACCTGGACCACTACGTTTTCAATGTTTTGTTATAGTGTCTTTTGCATTAATAACTGCCTTAATGCGACGGGGCATGGAAGATACAAGAGCGACACAATCATCTGCAGTGAACGAATCCCAAATTTCTAATAAAATGGTCCTCAGTTCGTCCTTTGTCCGTACAAGAGTGGTTCTCAACTTCTTCTTCATTTTTCCCCAAATATTTTCGATTGGGGAAAGGCCAGGGCTTGAAGGCCAAAGGAGAGGTTTAATATCATTATTTTGAAACCATGCCTTAGCGATTCGGCCGGTATGGCAAGTTGCGCGGTCTTGCTGAAATATAAAATTCCCATTCGACACCATCTTTGTAAGGAAAGGCTTCAAACTGTCCTCCAAAATCTTAATGTACGTCTACCCATTAACAGTACCCTCAACAAAATGAAATACACCTGTTCCTGATGCACTCATACACCCAAACTTCACGGTTTTCTTGATACAGTGGGGCTTGATTTCCTCGTCAGATATTCGCAATATGCGCTTAGATCCAGCAGAAAGCAAAGTTAGTTGAAATCGGGCCTCATCGCTACAAATGATCTTTTTCCAGTTCTGTTCAGTCCAATTCACCCTCTCTCTTGCCCAAGCAAATCTCCTCTTTATCTGTACAGGTGTCAATAGGGGTTTCCCCGTGGCAGTGTAAAAACCATAGCGGGCAGAATGGATTCGTCTAACTGTAGTACTGCATGTAAGCAATGTGCATTTTTTTTCAAGCTTGTCTGGATGTTCACGGAAAGAACAACGCTAAGTGGTCCAAGATTTTTGATTCGGTTAATTATGCACCTTCTCTCGAAAGTGTCGGGGAATCGATGAAAAACTAACGGATCTAAATTGAATTGATCAAATGTCATTAAGGGAGTATCTGGATAATTTCCAGAGTAAACTCAGCGACTTACAATTTGTGTTAACAGAGATAAAAATTGAAATGCATTGTGAATAGAGGTGGTCCAACCTTTTTGAATCAGGGTAGTACTACGTATAAATTGGAAAGCAATAAAACGTTTAAAATCAAAATGAGGTCTTAACGTTATTAGATGAGAGAGGTAACGGTTGAAACACGATGACATGATGTGCAATATCTGAATGTTTTCTATAACTTTTCAGGGCCTTATCATAGCGTTTACGTCTGAATTTATACCGCGGCTGGTGTATAGGTTCCACATCAGTGAAAATCAGACATTAGACGGCTATCTCAACCACTCTCTGGCCTATTTCGATGTCAACCATTTCGCGAACGGTTCTCAGCCGCACAACTCCCTATATAATGTCGCCTACTGCAGGTAACAAACATAATGCAGTAATATCGAAATCACTTCATATGCTAGTTAAGTGAAATCAATAAATTATAATCAATATTTAATCAAGGAAGCAAATAGTTTTAGCATCATTAATAAATGCAATAGAAATAATAGATACGTTTCCGAAACCACACACCCTGCCAAACTTAATAGGGGACAAGCATGGGCCGGTCACGGCAACGTTAAGCTTTCTAAGCAAGACCGGAGTCATGCCCCACCTGTAGACAAACTCAGGAAAACCATTCTAAACAACCCATGACTTACACACACACACACCGACCGGCGCAAATACTAGAAAGAGTCCCGCGCCAAAAAAGAAAAAAAAATAGAACCCACGTTCAATGCCTTGCTTACCAATACTGAGAAGCCCGTCACGTAG
Organism: Psococerastis gibbosa; assembly: GCA_963971405.1. NCBI lineage: Eukaryota > Metazoa > Arthropoda > Insecta > Psocodea > Psocidae > Psococerastis > Psococerastis gibbosa. The sequence continues at coordinate 11,215,006 of OZ020490.1, forward strand.
TGTCTAGGTAACACGACAAGGTTGTGGGTTCGAGTCCCACCACTTGATTCTCTAATTTCGGATATAACATCCTGAGGAGGTTGCCTCTTCAACTTTAGTCAATTTAATGACTTTATTATATAGGCTTACCGTAAATACTACAATTAAAATTTATAGCCTAATTAAATGTAATGGGAATAGGTTCAAATTTGAAATAAAAATATCATTAGGTCACACATTACTTCTAGAATGATCAGCACCCTGTAGCAGTCTTTAATATAGTTATTTCAGGTTCAATGTCTAACTGGCGTTCCATTATTTTAAGGTACCAGTCCTACCGCGAGCCTCCCGGATCTGATAGAAAGTACCAGCACACCAGTATGTACTGGCACGTGCTCGCAGCTAGGCTAGCTTTTGTCGTCGTATTTGAGGTAAGTTGCATGCTCTTTTCCATTCACTTTAAGTGTCTGAACTATTATATAAAATCGTCTCATTTATAACTTTGTAATATTTTGAACACATCATAATGAGAGTTAACTTTGTAAAATATCACATAAAAACTTGAGAATGACAATCTGCCGAAACCGGTCGTGACGATATTTTTATGTTTTATATGCTTTTGTGTGATATTTTACAAAGTTCTTTTCCTTCTTTTTTTCTTCTCTCTTCCTCTCTTGTTTCTTCTCTATTTAATTTTAAGCATCTATCAATAATTAATACAATATTTTTGTTTTTTAAGGTTAGCATGAAAAGAAGACTTTATAGTCTTATTGTTCGTTTTTTTTTTTTTTTTTTTGCAATAAACTCCTTTTCAATTCAATTCAAAGTTAACCCTCATTATAATGTCTGATCTATTGCAGTATACTTCTTGTTAGTTTCTCAACCAATTCAATAGGTCTCCCCCCGCCAGCTCTCTTCTCATCGTTTCATATCTAATCCTACCCCTTCTTTGCCTCTGACCGGCTGTTGTGATTAACATAATCTCTACCTCTTTTATCTTTCATAGGCGAACACTATTATGAAATATAATTTATTTTCAGAATATGGTTCTCATTGTAATGCTGCTGGTACAGTGGTGCGTCCCGGATGTTCCGGCCGCATTACGCGACAAAATCCGAAGGGAAGTGTACATTACTAACGAAATTATCATTGAACAGGAAATGATACGGGCCAGGAGGGCAGAAAATACGCCTCTACCAGCGAAAGAAGGTCCTCTCTACGCACAACTAATATGGTAGGTAGTTATTAAGTGGCGTAAAGACCCGCATAGGGCAAAGGTTTATATTTACTATAAAATATGGACGCAGTGCAGCTGGTCTTGGTGAGATTAATGTTTTGACTGCACCCCCCACCATCACCAAATGGCAATGAGATTAACGTTTACTTATAAAAAATGTGTGCTTTCGACACTTGAACGATAGTTTCTGGAGGACGATTTTTTTTCTCTCAATTTGACATCAAATTAATGGATTTCTACTAATGTAATTCGAAACACGATCTATTTCAAAGTACAAATCCAGTTTACCGTAGCTTACAGCTTACCGTAGAAAGCCATTCATTGGCAGTTACTGGCTGTTACAGTATATGAGACAGATACAGAATGCGCCAAGGTTTCACTCCGGTTCATGTTTATCTTCTTGACCACCATTTAGCCCTTTTCTTTAGATATTTCCCTGAGATAACAAGATTAACTAGTTTGCCGTTCAATTCAATAGTTCAATGGCCTACATACTGCATATAGGTGCGTTTGATTATTTATGGCAAATTTTCATAGTTGAGAGACATACACAAACTTCTATTTAGTCATTTACATTTTTTTTGTCTATTCTCAGCTTCTTTCACTAGCATGCATTCGCTCGAGATATCTATTGTAATTTAAAATCTTTGCAGATTTTTACGAGTTTTCGGTTTTACTGTTGCAGTGGAAAGACAATGACGACAAGACAAGAGCATGGCAGCGGTGATGACATCACAGCAGTTTAGTTTTAAGCCGAACCCTGTACCTCTTTTATCTTACAGTGTTTAAGAATTCACCTGCTTAAATATCCGGGAGATTAACTATCTGGAGTTTTGTTAACTAAACTCGACTACAAATTTTAGGGTGTGCCGGAAAAAGGTGTTAAGTTACATTTAAAAAAGAAATTCTACTATATGTAGCCTTCTTCTAACGGACCCTTCAATTGTAAAATCGGAAACAGTATGTTTTTCGAGAAAAAAAGAAATGAATACAATGGAAAATTACTTTACTCATGTACAGATATACAATCACGTACAGATTGTAAAGATATTCTATATGAAGCCATACGTGTGTGAATCAGACATTTGCTTGGGAAAAATGGCAGCTCAATCCTTAAATTTAAAATACCGTAATTTACATTTCTGTGTCATAGTTTTTTTTTAAGCCCGTGTGGCATTTTTGTTCAAGTTTCAGGGCTTTCTGTGCCATTGACATCCCGTTCTAGTTGTCAGTCTGTGAGGCAGCTCATAAACACTAGATTTCTATGTAAGAGAAACCATTCCCTTCCCGCCAGAAAGTTTTTTTGAATCCTGGGCCCACTTGCTACGGCTTTTCAATGGCTGGTCATAGGAGACCTAGCGGATGGCCCCAGAAAAAAAAAACATTTTTTAGGGGGAAAGGGAAAGTCCCATCTCTCCTATATAGAACTCTTATAAACCATAGAAATGAAGGATGTAATGATGTACTTCATCTCTATGCAATAAACACCTTGACTGTTATACATAGTAAAATAGACATAACACGTAGATGTAATCATAAGGATCAATAGCCCTCAAAGATTCATGTTAGCAGTAAGCATTGAAATAGAAATAGAGTTGGAATCTTTGCTCCGTAGTCCGTGCCATAACAATACTTTATGAACCATACATGCTTAGCAATGTAGACCTCTACGTAACACTTTCGGTTCCTATAAATATTAATTGTATAATCGCAGCTAATGGAAATCTTATGTAATGCATGTTTGTCCAATCAGCAGATCGCTGCTATTAATGACTGCCCTCAGACCATATAATACTCTAGACACGGCATTCTAGAATAGATGCACTGCATGAGAAAGTTGGGCACCAACATAAATGACGTCACCCGTTGGCAAAAGATTTATTTTTCACCAGTTACCTAGCAACAGAGATTACTGTGTAGTTAGGTAACCTGGAATGACTAGGCTAGTTTGTTTTTGAAATAATAACGTACTTCCAGACTGATCGTTAAAAGTTTCTAATTGAATATTTGAATATTAAATAAGTTTGACCACAGTTAAACAATGCTAACTCACTCGAATTAATTAATTAATTAATTAACTAAACAAAACTTGCAAATAATATGTTTGACCGTGCTTTTGCGCTTTTTCCAGTGTGTGACGTCATTTTATGTGGGTCCTTCGAAAATCCAAACATGGCCTGCCTAGAGTATTATATGGTCTGCCTGTGCATACTGTAGCGGCCATGTTGCCGTCATGCCATCATGATGAATTTAAATTTATTCATAAGATCTCCATTGTTGGTTTTAGTGTCTTATGGTGGTGCAATAATTACCTGATTAGGTGCTTTAGCTAGGAATGTTTATATAAATTATTTTTATGAAATTACTGATGAATCTCATCTGATTTTGCTGATATTATACTTGTTATTATTTTGCCTATTTATTTGACAATTTCATTCAATTTGATGATAAAAATAATACCCAATATCGTAGGGCGTAGGTTCTAAGCAAACATTTTTTTTTAATGCATTGTGATTTGATGAGCCCACATGCAATCTGGGTACCGTATATATAGGTCTAGTAAATTATTCTAGCATATCGTGTCACCGTATACTGTTCCTTTGCTTAGGTTACTTTAACCAACCACCTGAAAATTAAAAGCCGAATTTAATTTCAAGACTTCTTGAGGCACTTTACAAAAAAAAAAACTTGTTGATTGGCATTTAATGTTGAAGCTGGCTGACTTAAATGCTCCATTAGTTTTTTATTTAGGAAGGTACCGTACTGTGGCCCTAAGCTCATTATATTTGATTCTTATAGCCTTAAGTGTCAAATTGCGTTCCTGTGGTTACATCATTCTTTTGCTTAGGAAACTGAGGGTAAGATAAAATAAGTCTATATTTCATTACAATGGCGTAAATAATAAAATGTTAACACAATGCGAGGTAGTCTATCGCTAGAAATATTTCCAGCCTGTATTCAACCAGCTTATAGTAAATTGACGTTGTGGCCCATTACATCTTGTCAAATGTCAATAGATAGGTACTGTATTGGTAACATTGTTAAAGTAGGTAACTTAGATATCATATATTGTAGTACAGTATATATAATATATATACTACAATAATGTATCATATAGTATATGTAAAAACTATAAAAAAGGGAATATTTAATAATAGGTAATTCGCGGATAATTTATGAGCGGCACCAAAAACTTATAGAGAAATTTCAAGCGGATTATATTTAATATTTGTCAAATAATTTGAAAACATTCCGCTAAAAAAGTTTAGCCAATCAAAACATAATAAACAAAATGTCAGTCATGATAGATTAAATGTAAAACGCTACGTGTTTGTTATGTTTAGCTTATGCAAAAAACTTTAAAATCACCAATTTTGTCATGGGTGGCAGCTGTGAGCCGGGGGTACACAAATAAAAAGAACAGAAGTGTCAAGTGTGTGCGTACGGCCACGACGACGATAATTTTATTTTAACATTTAATCATGTCTAAAGAAATCGTTTATTCACTATTAAAGAACTGTCCATTCGTAGTCGATATAGGCGCTCCTTCTGAACTCACCGACAGTGCTATCAATCCATACAAAAGTATCAGCGATGTCTTGCAGATATTGAAATTGTTTATGGAAGACGCCGTACCTAAATGGATTAAAAACACAAATTCACTGGTTCAGAGCACGGCTATTTGTAGTGCTGTTGTAGAAAGCGAAATTGGAGATGAAAGAAAGTTTTATAAAAGAAATGATAAGCCGAAAACGCTTATATGCCATGACTATGCAGGGAATTATCATGCTTTTGATTGGTAAGCGTCTAAGCGAGGTTAGCGTTTCTTCTTTTACGATTTGCCAATAGCCAATAATACCATCTATAATGCATGAAGTGTAAAAATTCAATGATGTTGAGCAAAAAAAAAAAAAAAAATAGCTGCTTAGACTTTACTTTATTCTGGTTGATCAAACCTTCTGAACCCCACTTGTGAGCTTACGTGGGTTGTGGATGCTTCGAATCCTCAATGGGAACGGATTTACTCAATAATTCTGAAAATAATACAAGAGCAGTGTGTCAATCGTCCAGAAACCATCAGTCCTTTCAGGATTAGGCCTGATGATGGGAGCAGCACCCAGTCCCGAAACGTTGCCCCCTTCTCCTGACAACATGCTCTCCCCTAATTGTGCGATGACTATAAAGTTCCTACCTCCAATGACTATTAACACAAGCAATGTAAGGCCACTAACCCGTTGTTAAATAGTTTGCAACTAGTAAACATTTTATTATTGTGTTGGCCTCTAATGGTTCATTATAGAGTTGTATATAGGTGAGATGGGACATTCCAGAGCGCCAAAATTATTATTTTAATCCTGGGGCTACCTGGCACGTGTTTACAATGGTAATATGCGTTGTAGCAAGTGACTCCGGAAATTCAAATTCAAATTTTTGGCGGGAAGCAACTGTCCCGTCACTCCTCCTGCTAGTATATAAAACTTCGTTATTATCTGTTTTAGCCAATACGATCCTCCTCCACCTGACGATTGTTTTCCTACCTATGAATTCACCAATTGGATGGGAATCGACATTTTCGTCTACTTCAGTCACCATTTTATTACAATACCTCCTCCTCATTGGATAAACCAAGCACATAAACATGGAGTGGCCATTTTAGGTGAGTGACTCATTTATGATCATCCGGCCAGCATTCTCATGTTATCATGAACAGAATCGAGACCATCCTGTATGACGAGACACCCCAACCCATGATTTTTTAGATACTCAAGTTATCCATTGGCCTCTTTGATCAATCTTTCCCTGTCCAAAGCCAGTCTGTCACTCCCAGTCTGTGGATGTTTTCCTCCACGTCCAATAGCCAAAGATTCCTCGGACGACCAGGTGTCCATCTTCCACCCGGCTGCAGGTTCAAGGCCCTGCTAGCAGCTCTGCCTCTAGTAGCTGGCTGGCTTTCCTACTAAATGGCATAACCAACGCATGCGAGCTATTAGCCTCCGTGTGACGAGGCTTTAAAGGTAATAGTGCAACTTACTGTACTTACTACTTTTTATACTTTTTCCGCGCCTTATCCGCTATGTGGTACGGCATTGGCACTTTCACAGCCCCCTATCTAGGGCGTCTTGGTGTGAGTGTTCCATGCTATGGCGAGATGCTTAGTATCGACGTTTTACGTTCATGTAACTCCCTACTGTACTCTTTCACGATGGGATAGGTGTGGAGAAGGAGGTGGAAGGATTTGCTGCAAACCAATCGCTAGATTGCAACAACAGAAGTAGAATGTCATGCGCACCAATGACGATTCTATGACAACCTTATTAATGCAGCTAATATTCAGTATACTGAATTACATGTTCATTACTGTATTGTTTTTTTCAGGGACTTTGATTACTGAAAACGAAGATGGAAAAGCTCTTTGTGATGATATTTTTGAAACGGAAGAGAAATGGAAATGGTTCGCTGAAGCGTTGAATGCTGTGGCGGTTATACACAAATTCGACGGCTACCTGATTAACATTGAGAATCCATTGTCGGTGCTGCAAGTCCAAAAGATGATCGAGTTTTTGGCTTATTTGAAGAGCCTCATGCTGAAAACTTCGTACCTGATATGGTGAGTAGTCTTGAAGCAAATCACGGGTACCAGGTACCTTTGAAAATCCGTGTTAAGGGACATTCTGGGGGAAAATCCTTGCAGGTGTACAAAATCAAATTTCACTGAAAGTAAAGCTTATTACAGCTACTATTGTGTCAGGGTTGCCAACCGTACTTTACTTACTTTACATTAACGGCGCCTTATCCCTCCCACGGGGTCGGTGGCACGTATCTTAATCTTTCAGGTGTTTCGGTTTTGGGAATCTGTCCTGAGGTCCTTCCTCACTTTCGTTTCAAGGGACATCCTCGGTCGTCCTATAGGTCTTGGGCCCTCCACCCTGTAGTCCCTCACACGTTGTGGCAGGTGTCCATTTTCTCTTCTTAGCGTATGGCCCCACCACGCCAGTCTTCGTTCCCTGACTTTATCGGGGATCGGTGCTACTTGCATCTCTGCCCGGATGTCCTCGTTTCTCCTCCTGTCTGTCAATTTGTAACCCAGACAGTAACGCAACATTCGCATCTCAGCCACATGCAGCAGTTGCTCTTCGTGCCTCCGCAATGGCCAGCACTCCGCTCCGTAGATCATACACGGTCTCGCCACTTGCTTGTATATGCGGCCTTTGAGTTTCTTCGGCATTCTCCTATCCTTCAGGATTCCCACCATATCTCGCCACTTGGCCCTCTATTTCTGAGTATTGTGCTCTTTTTCATGTATGTGTACTCTAAAAACTGAAAATCATTTAGAGTACGCAAAAATACTCTTTTTCTGAAACATCTAAAAAGCAAAAGCAAAATATTTTTTTTAAATGAAAAAACGTAAATTTAGAGTCATTGACTAAATAAGAATCTGTTAAATTCTGCGAAAACCTAAAAAAATATTGTTTTAAATAGTATATTGTAGCTTTGGACCCGTCTGATTTATGGTACAATACAAAGTTAAAGTGTATTTTCGGCGTGATTTTGACTCATTTAACTGTAAATATACTGTTTAGTACTCTTTTTTTAAATACTGTACTCTTTATTTTCCTTCTCAAAAGTCAGATGTACTTTATTTCGAGAAAAAAAAAGTTGGCAACCAATCAATCAATCAAACGTCCTGATATTTTGGACAGCCCTGATATTTCATGAGATATTTGATTTTTACACTTATACGGCTTTTCTCTTCCGATTGTAAATAGGAATGTGAGTGTGCCGCTGAAATAAATACTATTGCAAAAAATTTGAAACGCCCTGAAAAAGTACCGTTGTGTTAACATTGTAATAACATACACATACAGTATATACTTTTTAATTTATGATTTTTGTTGGCAAAAGTGATTTTTTTTTTTAAATTTAAAGGTATGACGCGGTAACATTGGATGGAAAATTGAAATGGCAAGATGCACTAAATGAGAACAATCAAGACTTTTTTAATGTTTGCGATGGCATATTTTTAAACTACAACATTGATGTTGAAAAACTTGAGAAAAGTGCTGAATATGCAGGAAAACGAACTCATGATGTTTTTGTTGGGATTGATGTATTTGGGCGCAGCAAGGCGCCAGGCCGCTTCCTGTCTAGAGGTAATCGAAATTCGAATGTTTTGTTTAAATTGAATTTGTAGGTTTTTGTATCTAATTACTTATAAAATTAATTTAGGAACAGTCATAAGCTAATTTTGAATAATCTCCTTTCTGCATATATATTTTGTAATATTTGTAATGTGAGTTATTCCATAATAAATAATTTTCCTGGGGCTAAAGTTCGGTTGCCTCGACTTTCCCTATCCCTAAGCACTGAATTGTTCGATGGCACGGTTGCATAGTCATCAACAGGCAGACCAATATAATAAAGAGTAGTAAAAACGGCAGGACAGGCAAAGTAGTATTATCCATAATTTTTTGTTTGAAAACAAACCTTTGCTCAGGATAGCAACCTATTTGATTTTGTTACTCTATTTAGCGCTTGAAACGTATCTGAAGTTAAGCATCGATAGAAAGGTACCACAGAAAAATTATATTTTAGTAATTTCTTTTATGAAAATTGGGTTTTTTATTTGTTTGCCCCCAGAACCAAACTGTGAGTAGGCAACCACACTTTCATAGTTTGCTGATTTCCGAAGAGCTAAAATATGTTGGAGCTAAGGTTCTGACGTTAATGGGCTAAAACGACACTAAATCTAAGAATAGAAATAGATATATCATTTATTAATCCATTAAAACACAATAGTCCATTCGGCAATCGTCAGTTAAAAATAATAAACACAAAAGAAACCATTTAGAAATTTAGTCAGCAAACATTATAACTTAGAATTTAGATGATATAATTATATATATATATCAGATCATAAGATGAATACTGTCAATCAAAATTAATATTAATTCAGGAATTCATTTATGTTATAAAAGGATTTCTCAATCAGAAATGATTTTAGTTCTTTTATAATCTCTTTTCTGTTTTTCACTCTTATATTCCTTGGCAGGGAGTTAAAAACTTGCAGCCTGCATAAAAAACAGTTCTCTAAATTTAACTTTTTATGGTTTTCAGATGGGTTTGCTATGGCGCGAAATTTAGAGCTATCTGTGGCGTTGTTCGCGCCTGCCTGGACTGTTGAGGCTTCGCCAGGTGGATCTTTGTTGAACGATTTCATCTTCTGGACTTCATTGCGGCCGTGAGTTTCTGACAAGGCTATCATATTGTGACGATAGTGAGTCAAGCAAACTAGAGGCTGGGCCGGGTCCAGCTAGTGGGTTCTGATAAGGAGATAAAAAATAGAACGGTGAAGACAAAAAGTAAATCCTTTTTAAAAGCATCGTTTGATGGTAATTGTACTAAACGTAATCCTTCCTGTAAATTGGGAATGCTGACGCAAAAGATGTGAAGTTACCTATATCAGTTGACTTTATTGATCATTTGTATGATAATGTAGTAGTCATTATAATTAATCGACTTCGATGCCAAGGTGGTAGCGTGCTTGTACTTGTGCGAGTCTCTACAAGCCATGCCATCGGAGACGTGTCGTAACTCAACACGGGCGACTGAATAGGTCAATCGAATGCATTCATTAAATTGTTTGCATGCGATTAACCTTTTTATAAAAAAAAAAAAAAAAAAAAAAAATAGCCGTTATTAGCCTACCATTTGGGTGTAGATTATCAACTAAAATTGCTTTAAATTCAAAAATTATTCATGGCGGGAAAAAGCGTTCTATTGTACTAAAGCCAACCAAAAGCGTTATTTAGTAGGGGTAAAAAATATTTTTTTTCCCATCAATTTAAGTTTGATGGTTATAAGTGCTGGTCACGTGGGATTGGAATGTGAAGTTATTTGAGATGCCGCGGGAATAGCATGTCATCGTGGTCACAACCAGCATGACGACGACTGGACTGTGACGTCATTTTCATGTTACCCATGTCTGTTGGAGTTTGGGCTCTTGCGGCCTTTCCAGGCGGTTCTGTCTTGCACGTCCTCCCTTGTGAGCCCGGTTTATTGCAGGTCGCTTTTAATTTTCCTCTCCAGGGTGAGCTTTAGGTGCCCACGTGCTCGACGTCCAGGTACCATCGCCTCTCCCACTCTGCGTATAAGCGCTGATGCCTCTCTCCTCTGCACGTGTCCCCACCAGCTGAGCCTCTTCCCTCTTAGTTTTTGTCCCACGTCCGTTGTTCGCATTTCTTCCCGAATGTCCTCGTTTCTGCGCCTGTCATTCAATGTTACGCCACATGCCCTCCGCAGCATCCTCATCTCCGCTACGTGGATCATTTGTTCTTCGCGTTTAAGCGTTGAAGCTGTCAATTAAGTAAAATGGATGGACTTATGGCAGACTGTAGGTAGGCCCCAAGCTCACATTTACTGTTAGTACTCGTATTTGGTGAGAAACTTCCTTAGTTTTCTTTCTCTTCCTCTTCCCTCTTAGCGTAAGGAGGTTGCCCCGGACCCATTTCTTATACTCAACCCGGTCGGAACCATCCTTAGTAATTTTTAAAATATTTTTCTTGCAGATATCTCTACTTCCATGGAGTTAAGAAGTTAATTTGTACAGATCGCTATTGTGATAATATACTGTGTTGTCTGACTACACCCCCGCCTGCTGATGCTCCAATTTTCCGGGACGCTGTGATTAAGGTAAATCAACAAAGATTATGTATGGAATTTAAAGATGAACTTTACAAATTTCATTAGCATTTTCCAAGAATTGCCATAATGATATCTTCAATAAGAGATACCTTACCATACTGAATTCATGAGAGCAGTGTATGTTTCAAACTGCAGCAGACTTGGTAGTGTCCACAGGGAACATGGTGGGACATGATAACGCGCGGAGCGGAGAATATACCAGTCAGTCTACGTGTGTGTCGAGTCCTGGTCACCTCCGATTTAATCGTGTGACTACCATGTTCCCCAAGTGATTCGGAATCCACTATAATCAGGAGGTTCACCCTGTCAGTCAACTCCCCTTTCCCCCGAGGTGAAATAGTCTGCCCTTAGGGTGCCTCAAGTTAACAATAAACAGACTCACTCCCCCCGCCAGGCTGACAGGGTTGCTTAAAGTTGAAATGCTGAAAGCAGGCGTTGGAAACAACAACAACAATATAAAAGATACATTTAAAGAAGATGAAATCGGTTTGTTATTATTTTCAGATGTCGGAGATGGATAAAATTGAGGATGTAACGGTCCAGGCTGAAACAGCAGCTGCTATATACCGCGGTATACAAGAGCCAATTATGGCCGTTCAGTCAGATTATGAGAATAGCCTTTCTGTTTGCTTGTCTGTAAGTTTTGTTACTATCCTGAATTTGAGATAGATACGTAGATAGACAGTTAGATTTTTATATAGGAGCGATGGGATATTCACTCCCGCCAAGGATATTTAATATCTGGTACCACCTGCAGTGTCTTCTATCACCAATCAGAGCACGTCTTGGTTACTTCCAAACAATAACAAATATCTTCGGCTCCAAGACGTGCTCGCATTGGTCAGAAGGAGACTTGTCAATTGACTGAAGCTCTGAATGGTCATAGAAGATGTGGGACGCGGCATCAGAAATGTGAAAAATACAAATAAAATATAAATACTGTGCGTTGTTAAAAGAAAAGAGGTATGTGCATCATTTGTGGCTAGACAGCTGATCACGCAAGACTTAAATAACACAATTTGAAGTCATCATTGATGGAGACAAAACCCACTAGATCGCTAATTTGGTTCTAGGCAAAGCAAGAAATGGCTCAAATTTCAAGAGAATATAGCTCTCTATTTGATAGGTATTGTCATCCGCCATTTTGAATACAACATGAAGTCTGTCGACTTCTGGTGTACAAGCAAGGCATTGAGTGTGCATTTTTACTTTCAAATACTTCCGATTTTAAAGCGTTTTTTAATGATAAAAGAAACGTTCCAATAGTTGAGGAAGTTACTAAAAGTATCCTCATTATTTTTAACCATTTACTACCTAGCAATACTTCAAAATGGCGGATGACAATGTCCGGTATATAGTGCCTCACAGCCTCACAAGAAATGTGAATAAAACCTTGTCGAGAAGCTTTTCCTTCGGACAATAATTTTCCATGGATAGCCATAGCCACTCACATTCTCTTACTATACTACAAATATAGATAAATAGAGGAAATGTACGGGTTAACTCGTACCGATTATATGATCTTATGCATTATACTGGGCCTACGTATGTATAATAAATTTGCTTTTTCGGATTTTAGGGTCGCCACCTTGAATTTCAGCTACTTGTACTGGAGATTATAATAAATCAAGTGGTTACGGTGACTTTTACAAATAATTGCACTGGTACAGAGGAAAATGCACCTACTTTCTTTATGACTCTGCTGGACCGGGAAAAGCAGCTGATCAAAATACATTTGACACCAGGGTGAGCTTTGCAAAGCATTGTATTATATAACCATACAGCAGACCGATCATGGCGATTTGGGATTATTATACTAACATTGTTTCAAACAAAAGAGTGTAAAATGCGCGGGAAATTCAAATTAAATATATAAACTATAACGTGCTTTTTCTGATGTGAACCACTGGAGCTACTCTACTTGTATCCCTTACGTATTTATTTATTTTTCAGTGAAACCGTGATTGAAGGAATGGGCACTTTGGTTGAGTTTGGCGTTTCTTGCAACAGTGCATTCAACTTGGGACCCATTGGTATCACACTTTCACATGGTAAGAAAATCAATTTGGGCGATGGGTTGGAATTCTTGGAAAAAAAGGGCAGAACCTTCTGTTAATCCTGGAAGCAAAATCTTCCCATGAAGTATTTGCTTCCAATTTGCAATTTGTCGAGTAAACGGTTTTAACTTTTTTTATGAACTCCGCTCATTGTACTAGTGTCCCCCCAGTTGTCGTCTCAACTGAGATGGGGTATTTTTAACTAGGCTCTAATATTAATTTCATTGGGGCAATAGTTCTCACGGAAAAGCATTAATGTATTAATTTTGTTAAATAGATCGCGCGAGTTTAGATATACGCATTCTGAAGCCAACGAAGAAAGTTATAAGTCACAAGTAAAAAAATAAGAAGTTCTTTGCCATATTGTACATAGTTCAACTTATTCCTGTATGCTGCATTTCAAACTTAAATCGGTAAGTTTTTATCATTTATGAGCATGCAGTCTTATATGTTTAGAGTTTTTCTTTTTTACATGGATTTATTTAATAAATGTAGCTTAAAGCATTTTGGGCTATTAAAACTACGCTTCAAGCTTCCCAAAACTGGGACTAAACGGTTTTGGGGACCGTCTTATACTTCATATTAAAAATTACGAGAAGCATTCTGTATATGATCAATAGTTACGGGGTTACAGTGGCGGAGCGTGCATGTGAGTCGGGTAATGCCGCATTACGCTCAACAAATCCATAGATTGTATTAAGAGCTTCGTAGAAATCTATAGGAAGCCGCGAGCAAATAAGATTGTGTGAGCATGATTTTATCAACGCAGTCTAAGGAAATTAAAAATCCTGGCTGGATGGAGAAGTAGAGGGAACACAAAGAAGCATGTTAATCGATGATATTCGAACAGAGCCAGGAAGACGACTGGCCGGACGTCTTCGAAAATGCTGGAAGGAGGAGTTAGAAACCGACCTTCGCGAGTTGGGAGTCCGTAGATGGTGGAGCGTTGTACAAGACCGAGATGACTGGAGGAGTGTTATCGAGCAGGCTAAAGCTCATCAAGGGCTGTAGAGCCAGAAGAAGAAGAAAATTCGAACAGAGCCCATTTTTTATTGTAAGTGCAGTGCATAGCTGGAGGACGAAATGGTGGAAAAACAAAGAAGAGAAAGACCAAGGAAGGGGTACAGAAAACAGATTGAGGACGATCCCAGAAGAGTGGGACTGGTACTAGAGGAAGTAATGAATAATCGGAAGTAAGGAGAGACAAGAGGGAGTGGAAGAGGCTCATATATCACACCCGGGAAACTGGAACTGATTATTACCGATGATGATTACCTGTACCAAGTGTCTCGCCACCCCTGTCCCCCCCAATAAGGCCGTTTTGAGGAAGTTGAAGAGTTCCGGTATCTGGGATCGGTAATCACGAGAGACAACCGAGTAAGAGCAGACGTCATCAGCCGTATAAAAGCTGCCAATGTGGCTTACTTTCAAACGAGACCCCTTTTCAACTCCAGGCTTCTATCATGGACCACCAAAACTCGGCTCTATAAAACCCTCGTACTACCGGTTCTGCTGTATGGCGCGGAAGCTTGGACGCTAACATCCAGGGAATGCGACGCACTGCGAGTGTTCGAGAACAAGATGCTCAGGCGGATTTTTGGTGGGATCATTGAGGACGGCAACTACAGAGCTAGAACCAACGCAGAAATTCACGCCCTATACACATCAGCTAGTGTCTTGGATCGTCTCAGGGGGCAGCGACTCCAATGGATAGGTCATGTAGCGAGAATGGACCCCTCCAGAGCAGCACGCGCTGTATGGGAGGCTCACTTGACCGAACCCAGACCCTTGGGAAGGCCAAGAAAGAGGTACCAGGACCAGATGGCGGATGACGTCCAAAAAATGGGCTTGCACCCAGAAACGTGGCGGACGGTGGCTTGTGATCGAGCGGAATGGAGAGGCATAGTACGTGCGGCCAAAAGTCCCCATGGGCTGTTAGCGCCACCCTAAGTCAAGTAAGTCAAGTAAGTCAAGATTACCTGTTTTAAGTTATTTGGACGCCTATTGTATTCAAAATGAATCAATATACATAATTTCTATTCTATTCCATTCTGTGAACTTTGACTTTATAGAAAAAACGGAACGGGCGGGTCTGATAGGCTTATAAGTAGTGTCAATGATTAATTTTCCATTAAAACAACAACTTTTTTTGTTGTCTAGCCTTAAAAATTACCCCCAGTCGCGACGATATGATCATAGCTGAATATATAACGTGTCATTAACTTTTTCCCACCGTAAACGGCCTTGGTAGATTGTACGAAGAATATTAATGGCATTCCACAGGTGGACACCGCCCAACTATTTTACAGACCGACAATGGAACCTGTGCAGCCGACCGAGGCCGTTTGCATCTCCATAAACGAACAGGTTTGGTTTTATAGCACGTGAGCTATTAGACACGTGTGGTCTCTATAACTTAAAGGTTACTTGATTCAATACGTTGTTTTATAATTACTGTCTTATGTTTTATGGCCTTCTTTGAATTACTCGATCTAACAATTGAAATCTGGAGGGCAATGTATACAATATATTGGTCCTTCGAGGTGGTTGAGACGTGGAAATTAAACGACAACCCTTTGTCGGCCAAGGCATGAGGACTTGAGGTGGATCCTCTCTGTTAAACTTCGTTTCAATGACAACGTTTCATAGAATCGGACTTATGATTCGATGAAATTTTGCCTGAATGGCCTAGAGCTATCCGATATTTTGTTATGTGTAGCTTATGCTTAGCCAGAGACAAATATTACCTAATGTATTTCCACTGATGGCAACTAATGGCTTAGAAGTGATACATGTTTGTAAAATTAATGAGGTGCCCGTTGTTTGGATGGATTTTTTTTTTCTTTGTGTCGAGTCTCGAACCTTCAAACTTACAATTCATCGTCTACTTTCAGTTCATCGTCCACTTTCAGTTCATCGTCCACTTTCAGTTCATCGTCCACTTCCTTGCCATAAAGCGGGGCAGTAAGTGGATTGTCATCTAGAACCTAACTGAAACCGTTAATTGTTAATTTTGTGGTACGAGCAGTTACCTAGCCGCTTTAAAAATCGTCGTTTCTGCCCAGTTTCACATACGGTCTGCTGTTGTACTCTCACCTGAATTTACCTGAAATTACCTCATGCTTACGCCTTGTGCCAATGGTTAGCTTGTCGTTTGTCCCACCTTGTTCACTATCGCTTTTACATTAGTTTGTCAATGGAAAAAAATTCATGGGGACGTTGGCAATAGCCTGAGGTTCAACCCCTGTAGACAAGTTGACCTGCGTCCATAATAGGCCCTTCAAATAATGGGGTGTACTCGTAAAGGAATTGAAGAGGCTTGTAAGGCTTGAAATGTGGTGTTATAGAAGGATGCTACGGATCAGCTGGAGGAACCACGTGACAAATGAAACAGTGCCAGAGGCTTTTAAAGAAGAAAGACAGCTGCTACCTCATATAAAAAGTAGAGGAGCGAAATGGGTAGGACATTTATTAAGGCACGAAAATCTGGTACGCACCATCATTGAGGGCACAGTGGAAGGAATTCATGGATCAACTGAAGGAGGACGCAGGAGCTCGAACGTACCAAGAGCTGAAGAGGAAGGCGCAGGACTGAGAGAGCTTGAGGATGATATGCAGGGAGTTGGTCCAACCAATCGTTGAGATTGTGACCTCAGAAGAAGACTCTTAAATCTCGTAAATAAATAAATAACATATATTTCTGTTAAATTATACAATAAAAGTAATCAACATGTAATTGACAAGAAAGTATGTAAAGTAAAATTGTCAAAATATCGTCAAAATCAGGTAGTTCTGTCATTGTCATTGTGCTAGTGCTTCAGCGTAGAAAGCTTTCTCTAAGAGATGGTCTCTAACCAATTTAGGGAAGTTAGTAGCATTTCTCACCGCTCTCAGCTCAATCGGGAGTTTTCTAAGGTAGGCGAAACCTTGTAGTATAGAATCCAGTCGCTCACACTTGGCCTTACAAGGTCTCCCCGTCGTGTTGTAGGTGGGGGTGTCCCCGTTTTGTTTAAATTTCCTCCACACCTCCTCAACAATTGTTTTTTTCACTTTTCGGTAGCTGCCTGGCTTGTTGCTGACCATAAAATCTCAGATAGAGCAATGGTCAAGAAGTTGAATCCTCTACTTGCGCCTTAACCCTTGATGGGATATAATTTTTCTTATCCAACCCAAATCTGAACTACTGTACTCTCTTCAGTGCGAATTGCAGCAATCGTCACAGCATTTAGATGCAGTAGATAGAGCTGTGTATAAGTGTAGTGCTCACTTCCTCACATCTCCTCCGTACATGTTTTCTCGTGAGTTGATTCAACTTCCAGGCATTGTCTCGGTGAAATTGAATATGCCATTAATTTTACATGGTTATGGCATTCCGTTGTGTCACTGCGCCGCGCATGCGTGTGTGTGTGTGTGTGCACTCTGTAGAACCCGGTTATTTTCCTCTCCGACTTTCCCGAAGCATCAGAGACCCGTCACTCTAGTTTGCTGACATCTATGAAATTCTGATGTTTCCTTATAGGGAGGTCTGGATTAGGAAATAATGAGATGGGATTTTCGTAAGGCTGAATGTCTAGTGTAGAGGAGGGATTTGACCAAAAGCTTCTGGGGCGTATAGTGGTTGTATTTTTCTTTAACCTCTACACACGATCCGATCGGAGACATGCCGTAACTCAACACAAGTATTAAGTTACTTAGTGAGGCGACTGAAGAGGTTGATCGGATGTCATTCGTTAAATTATTTGCATGCAAATAACCTTTTTTATTTGTAAAACAAATCAGATCTCGAATGTACAACAAGAATAATTATATTAAATAGAATGGTTGCGCATAGTTATTGTTCTTGTTTCGAGAGTACGTAGCCTACCTAGTGATTTCATATTTTATTTGGAATGGGGGATTTTTGAAAAATAGGCGATATAGTGGATTTTATGTATTTTAATGACAGTAAAGGTTAGCATTTACAGAGGAAGATTATTCATATACCGGTGCCTACTAGAATTATTTACATCTCAATTTTTTTATTTCGGGGGGGGGGGGGGGTTCAACTTAATAAGCCCCCCCCCCCTCCTGGCTACAGAGCAATAAGTTATATGAATGAAAATCTGAAAATCAAGCGATGGCAGTATAATGTTTTTAATTGTTTCCATAACTGTGTACACTTGCTTCATTGCGTGATGAAATTTACTCAAAACATTTGTTGAACCGACGTTCAGTATAGGAAATTTCTTGCGCCCAACCAATCTGATTATGGGCTCTGCCTTGCCCAACCAATGAAAATAATTGGATTTGACGTCATTTCTCTATGGATTCCTATACCAAAGAGGTACATTGCTATGTGTGGGAGCAGCAGTATACGTTTTGATGACGCCTCCGGTTACAATCATCACTATGGACTTTTGGTTAAGGGCCAACCGGAGTCGCCCATATTCCATTTTATGTTCAAACTTCAATTTCTCAAGAAATATGGAACGCAGAACAATGAAAAAATGCTGAGTCGCAAGAAGAATTTTTTTCTCCTAATTTTGATACATAGTATGTGGCCTTAACTAACCCCAATTCGCCACAGTTGATGAACTCCTTCAACTTGAACTCCTGAGTGGCCGTTATTTTTTGCGTATCAAGTTCACTAACTACCTTTAGCCGATCGGTATTGATGATTGCAACATACTATATATCAAAATTAGAAGAAAAAATTCTTCTTGCGACTCAGCATTTTTTCATTGTTCTACGTTCGATATTTCATGAGAAATTGAAGTTTGCACAGAAATGGAATATCGGCGGCTCCGGTTTGCCCTTAACTCAATATGTAAAAATTCAAAACGCCAGCAGTCCAAGCAGCTGTGATGCTACCGTGTGTTCCAAAAATAAATTAAATTTGCACTAAAAATAAGTTAAATAAATTGTGTGAGCCATTCGCTGTAGGCAGATACTCGTACGTAGACCCCCGGGTAAGCCTTGAAACCGCAACCTGATCCCGAAGATACCACACCCACAAGAATAGTTACTCCTCTGCTGTCCACTGTCACCAGAGGTCCTCCTGAGTCACCCTGTTACAAAGATAAAGAGATAGAGAGAAGAGAAGTTACTCATTGTACTGCATATAGACATGTTTGACAGCTTTGGATAAATTACACCGACCCGACGCAACGCGACGATTAGTACTAACGAGTTCTACAATTTTTTTTTCATTTAGGGCGCGAGGCCACGTTTTTGGCATATACGCCAAGACTGCAAAGTTGCCACAGTAATTATATCATTGCTAGGCGTTAAGTGTGCTGGAGGAAGGCTGAAAGTGAGATGACACTGCTAGTGTCGTCTCCCAGGCTTTCTGCAATATATAGGTGAGATGGTTCAATGTTATCTTTTTAATTTCTGGTATCACCTGTCTTTGGCCAATCAGAGGGCGCTTTGAAGGCTTCCAAATAAGAACAAACCGTGCCTGCAAGGCTTGCTCAAAAGTTAGAACACATGGCAATCGGCCTAGTAGTAGTATTTTGTAGTCGGAACCCAGGCCGCAATTTGGGCCCACAGGTCCCCCAGTCGCACTAGTCGAGCCCCACTGCTTCAACGAATCTCTTCAACAAATTCCTTTACAACCATAGCTTACATAACAATTTGTTCCATGTCTTACCTGACATGCATCCTTTCCTCCTTGCTCACTTCCAGCGCACAGCTGTTCATCGGCGATGCCTCTTGGGAAGTTAATGGGCCCTATTGAACTGTTGGAGTAAGCCCTGTCGCAGTCTCTGTTTTCAAAGATTTTCACTTTCACTTGCTGAAGATCCTCGGTTCTGCCGCCCCCTGGGGGATAATATTTACATTGAACTATACGTAGATACGAGCTTATGGACCGAAGTTGACGGGTTAGAGTAGTACCACACGTTTCGTCTACATCTTCAGTCAGTTGCTGACGAATCACATGGCACACGCACGTCAATTTACCATAAGCGCCGTGCACGGAGGCAGACCTGCGGCAACGATTGGCTTCTTAGTTTGATTGTGAAGGTGGGCCTGTGCGCCGAGACATAGAGCTTCGACTATAGATGGGGAACTCTAGTGTGTCCAAAGATTTGAATGTATTCGACCACACTCCGATTTATAATGTTTTTGTAATTATAAGGGCCAGGTCCCCTTCACAGGGTGCACTTAATCGGGCCCTTCTGGTTTCTCAGTGATTGCAATAAGTTTTTTAATTAATAAATTCTCATACTTATATTCAAAAGTACTGGATCGGTCATTGGAGCAAACGCGTTGGTGTAAAACCTACTTCAGCCATTTGTTTCTCTGTCGTAGATCTGCCTTCGTGCATAGGATGTGAGATAAGATTTCATGCAGAAGCTATCCTTCCATCAATGCTTGGAAAGTATACCTAAAGAACACTGGACGGCTCCTGCATTTACCAATGCATAGCGGTACCGTGCAATATTCCTTACCAGGGCTTTTCAAAGGGTGGTGGGAACAGCCCTAATGTGCCAGATATAAATACCAACTAATTTTTGTTGAATTTAACGATCCCTCAGTGTGTCCGAAGCGCCTTCGATAATCTATTACTCAATAATTCAATAGCAAACAGTTTTAGACGGTCACTATTAAGTCCACAACAGGCTCTCCAGAGGGTTGCAACTTAATCCGCCCCTGAAATTTCGGCTGGTGCCTGGAGTGCACCTGCAGGCCTTCCTTTGGCGCGCCGCCCCATTCTTACCTTTTTTGATTCCTCCCCTAAATATAAGCGGAATAAGCCAGAAGGCCAGTCGCCTGTTGGTATTCAATAGTGAACGGTGTTTGTGTTTCTGCCCGCACACCCGCTGATTCGATATTTTGCTGGCTATAGTGAGCCTGGTTCGGTAAAGGTACCTGCAGCCATATGCAACACCCACACAATTTCACATAACCAAGAGCCCTCACATTCTGGAAGGCGCCTTTTCCTACGGGTTCTGCGCTATATTAATTAATAAATAATAATTCATTGTGCCTACCTACAGATTCAGCACCCCATCCCAGTACGTAGGCCTGTTGTTCCGAAAAGCTTCTAGCACTTTCTTCAACCAGACAGATAGGCCGGACTTTTTTCGACGCTTTTACCGCTCTTTCCAGGCGTATAACTGCTATGTCATGGTAACTTTCCGGAAACCGGTACTTGGGGTGGATTTTGAATGACTCTACGGGGATGAATTGTGTTGAACCTTTTGAGTCCAGATGGGTGCCTCCCATCCGTACCAAGTCGGGACGTCTGAAATGAGGAAACAAATGTCTTACCTTGAGGCTGGCGCGGATACAGGGGATATACACTGAGAATATTTCGTGTAAACTAGGAAGAATTCAGATTTTATTATATTAATATAAAAATATTAGATTCCGAGAAAAACCACTGAGGACTAGATAAAATTCAATTGCCACGTAAAACAAATGCAAATAGTTACCATAGCATGAGTTGAGCTGAATTCAGTCCCTAGACTATCTGCTCAATTACTCCCCTTAGTGTCGCCTCCAATGCCCTTGCCACGTAAAACAAATACAAATAGTTACCATAGCATGGCACCGCCTCCACCCCCACCCCCCGAGAAATATTGCTGAGTCCGCCCTTGATTAGATTATGAAGATTAATTCCTTGTGACTGATTATAACTGAGTCTTTTTTAACCAAAACTGTTTCTACTTCCCTCTGGTTTTATTTAGCTCCTAGCTAGCTCTGGTCTAGCCTTTCGCTGAGCTGAATTCAGTCCCTAGACTATCTGCTCAATTACTCCCCTTAGTGTCGCCTCCATACCGTGTAAGCTTGTAAGCTTGGACCTCCTCCCCACACATCAACAATACAGGTTGGGCCACCTATTAACAATCTAATCTCGAATTATGTCTTCACTTTCTCAAACCGCATTGACCTGTCAACTGACCGCAGTCATCTTCTCTTCTCTTACAATAATTAAATTAATAATGTTCTGCCGACGCAGTAGATAACCGTCGTCAATCTGATAGTGTGCTTCCTAAGTTTTGAGTTGGACGCGTGCCAATCAGGGACTAGTCTGCAAACGCCTCCCTAATAAGCCCAGTTTGCTCTGGCGACAGTAGCACCGCGCCACGGGAAATTTATAACTTTCTACTCTTATGTGATAACACTGCTTAAATGTGTTCCTTTTATTCAAAAGCGGAAAATGGTATACAGGGTGCATTATGAAAGTAATGTGCATAGGCCTAATTCTATTGTGATGCTACTATCCATCGCAGCACTCTCGGACAAGTCGGAAAATGTGGTGGGGAACCTCCCTTACAAACGCGCCTGATTTCAGTTTGATCCGACTTCCGAGCAGTTGGAGCTGTTGGACGTGCATTCACATGGTGTCTGTTTTTCGATTCAAGCAATAGTTCAGTCAGCGGAAATATATCCCTCCAGAAGACGGACCTTTCCGGAAGACTCAAATTATAATGGACTGCTATGTCTATTTTACTCTCGTCTAATGCTACCGAGCGGGTCCGAGCCTTCGAGATACTGTCTAAGAAGTCTATATATTGATACAGACGGGATTCCCTATTTCATACGTACTTGCTGGCTAAGCAGTGTGCGGCTGTTACCACAATATTCGACGATATCAAAGCTCCTCCGCAGTACCAGACGATTGCTGACTGATTGGTAGCTGACTTGGCTCCGATGGTTACAATGTAGGGCGCTGTCCTTACATCTTTGACAGGGAGACCTCCCACTATTGCATATCCCATTCTGGGTGGCATTCTATTGCGCGCGCAATCTAAAAATTATAAAATGGTCAGCTCCGCTTAAGATTACAGAAAGGAAGATGAACAAATGGACAGAAACGGGATTTGAACCCTAGTCTTCACCTTTCCGGGATGGTATGCTGATCTCTGCACCAAATATCTTCCTTTCTCTTTTTTTTTTTTTTTTTTTAAGATAAAGTTGCGACTTCGGTGGCAAAGTGATAGTATGCTTGTACATGTGCAAACATCTACACATCTTGCGGTCGGAGACGTGTAGTAACTCGACACAAGTACCTATTAGGTGACTGAGTGAGGCGATTGAAGCGGTTAATCGGATATATTCATTAACTTGTTTGTATTTAACTTTGTTTAATAAAAATAAAATAAAATAGGTAGGCTACTCTGGACCTCTAATTGTTGTTTTGTTGTAAATGAACGATATAACGCACGATATTATCCGCGAAGAATGACTTCTATTGGGGTGTTTTTTGCTCTCCTATAATGAATGCGTATTACAAGGAATGCTTTGTTTTGGCTGAGATTTTCGATTTCGAGATTTCAGTGGATTTACGCGTCTTGAGGCGGCAGGAATCCAAATAAGGGTTTTTTTTATACGGAATGTCTGCCTGCCGGTATGTCAGTAAGTTTATCGATTTGTGGGCAAACTACTCAGTGGAATGTGATGAAATTGGGCGTGTAGGTTAAAAAAAAAAATCATATCTCGGACCATTTTTTTATTTTATCCGCAATGAAGCTTTATGTAGTTTTTTTTATTAAGATAAATCTTGAGAAAAAATGGATTGCAAACGTTTCTTCTGGCGCTATCCTCTTTTTGGTGATCCTGTCTGTTCCCCACTTCTACTTGGTTTGCAGTAATTAAACCACAGTGTGGCTGCAGGGGCTGATACGCGATTTTTTTCTGAAAGTCTCAAAGGGATTAACATTCCCACTGCTGTCTGCTACTGTTGTTCACTTTAAACTGCTAACAATGGGAACTCTCTCGGGGGTCGGGGGAGCCTGTGGGCAAAATTTTGATATACAGGATATACAGTATATCTTCGCAAGCTCGCCTTACCCAATTCTTTGTTATCGTCTTCATCTTCCGCAGTGTCTCCCCCACCGAACAAATTATTTAAAAAACCAGCACAAAAAACGGACTGTAGAAAGCACACCATTAAAAACACTTCTATAAACTTCATTTTCTCACGTAAACAATCCACTATCTTTGCGCGAATGCCCGACCTTTTCGTACGCGTTCGCAGATGATATTGACCTCTCTGAGCTCAGAGACATGTTTTAAATACCGAGTGTTTTCCTTAAAGTGTTCTCGGAAGGATCCAGCGGTTTTTTTATCTATGGTGCGTTAGGACCTAGAATTTCAGTAGACTTGTAAGATGACTCTGTTAGAGGCAACCCCCCAGTAGTGTAACTGAATCAATTTACTGTGAAAAAGGCCGCTCCTTAATTGTGCCCGATTCAGTGTTTCATGCTTGCCTATAGCATGTTCATCTTATGCTGTTCATCCCATTGCTAATAGACTAGGTTGTTTAAAAATTATAAGTACTGGTTCTGCATATAATAATAATGTACAGAACTAATTAGAAGTGAATCAGTTAAAAGTTTCTTGAACTGAGGTTCTTTCTGTTTTGTTACTCATCAACAATTATCTGCGTTACGCATGTATTATGATTGCCACACACGCAAATAAGGGAGGAAAATGGCTTTATCCTTTCATAGAAAAACGGAATGACGTCGTGAATGACTAAGTCTATACTTCCTGTAATATTTGTTTAGTTAAAGGAATACTATATTCTCAGTGATTTTTTTTGTTGGGGAAGGGGGGGGGGGAGGCTGCATATGTAGTAGATCGTATGCATGCACTCAAGGCCGTGCCAAGGTTTTTGTCTTGGGAGGGGGGGGGGGGTCCAGGTTTTTGAGTTCAAGAATGGCCAATTGGTGTTAGTGAAGGTCACTTAGTAAAAAAAAAAATGATAGTGTGAGAACTCCGATTTCCATTTTTTTTTTTTTTTTTTTTTTAAATAAAAAAGGTTAATCTCATACAAACAATTTAATGAATGTATCCAATTGACCTCTTCAGTCGCCTCTGCAGGTTAGTACCCGTGTTGAGTTACGACACGTCTCCGATCGCATGGCTTGTTGAAACTCGCACAAGTACAAGCACGCTACCACCTTGCCACCGAAGTCGATTTATTTTAGGTCTTTTCTATTATCTCACATTTCTTTGAATCCGACTGCGCAACTATGACGCCATTTATTTTATTGTTTATACTCTATTGCCTTTAATATAATTAGGTACCTTGCGCACACTGTAATTAAACCAGTACACTTCATAAACTAAATGATGTAGGTACCATAAGGCGCCCGTTCCATTGACCGGCTAGGGCTATTTCCAAAAACAGTGACGTGGTAGCAGACATTCAAGACTTATGAGACGTTTCCACCGACCTCGCATTGCAGAATGCAAATGACATTGACGGAAATTAGAATTTCTCTTTTTATAGCAATCTATTAAAATGTTTGTACTTAACATATCCCATGACGCCATTTTTTAATTTTAGTTTGTTTGTGATTTTACTGTATGATCATTGATCAATTTTAACTATGGCATAGAGGAAAATAAACATTTCCGTCAATTCTGCAATGCGAGGTCGGTGGAAACGCCACCTAAGTCTTGAATGTCTGCTACCACGTCACCGTTTTTGGAAATAGCCCTAGCCGGTCAATGGAATGGGCACCTTAGGTATTATTAATCGTAGACCGCATAAATTTTAAACTGCCTTATCATCATACTCGCCTTAAATGAAGACTGGAATGTTCCGACATTAGGTAACAAGTCAGTTAAGAAGTCAGCCTCCAGGGACTTGGGGTTAAAGAGCAATGGTCATTATAATTATGTATTCAGTTGCGTATTACATGTGTGTATTCATTCAAGCATTTCCTTGACGAATTTTGCGTGCAAAAAATTTGTTTGAAGAGATTACTACTTTAGTATCGTATTTTAATTATGTTGTTGCCAGTTCTTTTCCAATGCCTGCTTTTAATTAGCAGCAATGATCCTCTGCATTTCGAAACATGTGGCCTTCACTAATTCACCAATTAGGCGCCCATTCCACATACGTACAACGTCAATGAAAATTATGAAATTGAAGGACATTTCAATTTTACTCTATGCCATTGTTAAAATTGATCAATGATCAATTGATCATAGAGTAAAATCACAAACAATGAAACAAACAATCTAAAATTAAGAAATGGCGTCATGGGATATGACAAGTACAACTATTTTAATTGATTTCTCAAAAAAGAAAGCATTTCTGTATAAAAATTATAATATGGTTTAAATAATAAGGCGACGAAGAAAACAAATACAATTTCAAGAAACAAATGCAAACAAATTTCAAAAATTTGGCGCATACGCTTCAATTAAAAATTGTCAATTTTTGAAAAAACATATGAAATGGCCCCCATCAATGAGAAATTGAAATGTCCTTCAATTTCATAATTTTCATTGACGTTGTACGTATGTGGAATGGGCGCCTTAGCCACAGTTCTCGATCCCCTTCCCCACTACTACTACTACTACTACTACTACTACTACTACTACACCAATAGTTTTTTCTACTAATCAAATTCTATAATTATTGTGTCCAGTCTGTGCTGGAAAGAGGTACATAATGTGTCTAAATGATCAGAAAATTATCTTCTGTTCAGATTTAATGTCGAGATATTTGATTTTTACACTTAAATGGTTTTTCCCTCTTGATTGTCTCTTGAGAGCTAATTTTTTTGTTTGTTTTGAATCCTTATAGGTGTAAAAATGCAATTTCTCATGCAATGCTGTTGGTAAATCTGCTTTTGATTTATACTTCCTATATATTATTGTTTGGATTGGCTATTGACTATTATTGTAACAATAACAACAGTTGATCTGGACCCATCACGGGCCACGGCCTACCGGGTCCACGGTATTTTAGTATCACAAATGTATTTCATATTGATTATATTGATTGATTGATTTCGTTGAGTTAATAGAAAAAATGCTCCCCTGCATAAAGATATAGTTTAGTATAACTCCAATTGGCCACAGTTTAGGAACTTGATTTGGATAAAAACCGAGTGGTGGGTTGTCCTGTGGAATCAGTTCAATAACTCATACAATGAGGTTCATTTGTGACGTCATTTTATAGATGGCAGCACCAGTTGCACTGATATCAAAGCGTTGATTTTTCCATAAGTCTCAATGCTAATTGAAAATTATTTTATTTATGTATTATTTTAAAGTGATATTTTTCTATAAATCATGGAGAATATAATATATATTAAATTATATGCAGCGAAATAAGGTCCAGGCATAGTAAAAATATTATAAAAAATATTAAAAGAATTAATTAGATTAGATTAGAGCTTAGCTTTCACATGCAAACGGCGGCCATTTTGAATAATATGGATATCGGTTTGTCATCAGCGAACCTAGTGACCAAAATTGTCCCTACAGAACCTCATTGTGACGAATCTGTGTTACTGACATAATATGTATCAAAATTCAAAACTTAGGGTATCATTAATTATATTTTTAACCACCTCAATATATTTAAAACCCATTGAAACTCAAAATTGCATATTCTGGAACGAACAGACCAATATATTATAACAGCAGTAACAATCAAAAATCAAATCAAATCAAAAGCTGTGTATTTTTACAAGGGTGTTTACAATAATAGGAGTGACATACCGCAGGCCTAGTCCGTGTGCGGTTTATGCTTTTATACAAATAATTCATAACTGTATAGAAACCAAGGTAAAATTATGCTTGTTTTGTTGTTGTGTTAGTGTATATTAATGTAATGACGTAGGTTTTTATGGCCGGAGTCTGATGAGGAGACAGAGGAATCCGGTCAGGGCAGGCAATGTATTTTCCATCATAATTTCTTCAAAAAAGAATTTTTTGCCCAGAACCAAATATTTTTTGGGAAAACAACCTGTTTGGTTTTGTTACTCTATTAAACACCTAGAACATATCTGAAGGTAGAAATCATCGATAGAAAGGTTCCACAGAAAAATTATTTTTTAGTAATTTTTCATTAAAATTGAGTTATTTTTATTTTTTTACCCCCAGAAGCAAACTATCAAGGGGCACGCGACCCACCGCATTTGGTTGACATTAATAACGAAGTTTTTAAGATAAAACCCCCCGAAATTGAGTGGGCCCAAAAAAAAAAAAAAAAAAAAAATGGTCTCGAGTCATGATCTTTGTGAACCTACATGCCGAATTTCATCTAAATCGACCGAGTAGTTTGCCCGGAAATCGACGCACAGACAGAGTGACAGACAGACAGAGCAACAGACAGACATTTCGTAAAAACCACTTTTTGAGTTCCTGGGACCTCAAAACGTGTAAATCTGTTGAAATCTCGGAATCGAAAATTTCGACCATCACAAAGCTTTCCTTATACTACGTATAAATTGGAAAGCAATAATGTCCGAAATCCATGGTGTCGTTGGCATCGGACAAGGGCCTATAGGAGTAGGCCTAGGTCCTTAAATGTCCTTCAGAACATTATTAATTACTACTAGATAGATATTTCCTTTGAAATTTTACTTTGTGCAAAAACGTGATAATAAATCAATAAATATTGACTTTTATCCTATTACCGTGCCAACCTAGCGGATATAGGGCTATAAAGCACTCTCTTACACTCAAATAGGAAAGTCCGGGACCGCCTGCTTTACATGCCCTCCGAAGCATGGCCAGAAAATGTAGCAAGTGCTGTGGGACTCGAACCAACAACCTTTCGGGTGAAAGTCGGAGTCTGTACCACTACTCTACATATGCCGGCCGCCATACCAAGTTGAATCCAGCGGACCAGAGCAGGTTCAAAGATGCAGATAACTTGGTAGTGTGCACAGTGCCGGTAGGGAAACATGGTAGGACTTGTCCTGGTCACCTCCGAACTAATCGTGTGACTTCACTGTGTTTCCCAAGTGGTTCGGAATCCACTATAATCAGGAGGTCCACTGTCCTATGGGCTGGCATAGGACAGTCAAGTCGGAGTCGCTCTATGGGCCCAAATATGAGGCCTAAGTCGTTAATAACCCGACGAACACTACTACTACTACTACTCTACATGTCCTGTAATGGGGATGTCAAATATTGTTCAAATTTTCTTCACTAATTAACTTAATGTGTACTGCGTAATCCATCTCCTGACTTAATTGGAAATTTACTTAATAATAATAGCATATGGTTTTCAACACCAGCCGCTGGTCGTGCTCACACCTCCCTCGCTGTGGGTGTATGTCAGATACATTCCTTTTCTCCAGCCTGCGTATCATGTGTGTGTGCGTTGCCTCCAGTCTGGAGCTTGCGTCAATATGCTCCTCCTAAACCATAAAACCACTTCAGTCATGAAATGAAGGCTAATCATTGATCATTTTAAAAAACAATTCAAGTTCAAAATAAACTCAATACATTCATAAATTTTCCCTCTATTTTTTAAACTCGGATGTGACATCTTCGCAATTTTAATTTTGGCGGTAAATTTAAATATTTGGCTCCTTTGATGTATCTCAATGGCGTGCGGAGTAGTTACCATTTCTCCAGAGGTGCAGTGACTCCAGTGGAGTTGATAGTATGTTGTGATGGGAGTGCGGAATGTTTACGGTTTGGGCAGTTGGGCTTCAGTTGTAGTTCAACAGTGGACGTGGTAGGTTGTGTGTGTTGTGTCAGTGCGCTACCTGGATATATCGCGTATTTACAAATCAGGTAAATATAGACGTTTGTTTTGATTTTTTTTGTGTGTGTGTGACGGGGGCTTCAGATGTTTTTTTTTTTTAATTGGGATGACGAATAGTGGAATGCTCAAACACCGCTGTAAATAAAAGTAAACATTTTTTTACAAATTCTTATCTATTATTTTATTCTACATTTTATTCTTACAATACCGAAACCGCACGCGGGCTGACTGAAGCCTTGCGGTATATGATTTTATTGTAACAATATATAATGTATTGTACTGGATCAATATAATAATAATAATTGGTTAAGGTTAAGCTACCCCGCGGTTCAAAAAGTCGGATGAAAACGCATATTCAGTGGGAGGCAAACTTCCCATCGGCAAGATAATTTATATTTTAAACGAGGATTGTATTATTTACATATCTCTGACATGTTAGTTCCATAAAATTTGTCATAAGCAGTAAGTGCCTATACCTGCCTGTGCCAATGCAAAAACTCGGCTGTACCTAAATAATTATGTTTCGCCGACCATTAATTCATTCAGAAATGGGGTTCTCTTAAATTTAATAAACTATACATAACCATGTTTTGTTTTATTTAGTAGGGGCAGCATAACTAGACCTTAATCCTATGATTAATTTGACCATTACTACAAATTCAAATCGACAAAGCCTCTTTAAAAGTTCTTCTGCTCTGATTTTTTTGACAACTTTATGATTGATATTTGAAGACTACACGGGAATACCGGTTAGGGTAAACTAAAGTTAGTTTCGAGAAAAACTATAATTTTAAGAATTGACCCTGATATAATTTTTCCCGTATATAGGGAAATTCAAACCCCATATAAAACAGTACCCTAAGCGTTTTTTGCCATTTCGACTGGAGCAGGCAGATTCTTCGTTAAAAAACTCATTGAACAGCAGTAAAAGCAGCGAAATTAAACATCTTAGAACCTGATCGTTATTCCCGTGTTGTCTTTATTTCACGAGACATTTGATTTTTACACTGATAAAGCTTCTTCTCCCTCCGATCGTCTCTTAATTTTCTCTTTATGATTGTAATTGTCTCGAAGTATTGCTGTCAGTACCACTGTTACTCTCTTTCTCAATTTCTCCACGACTTCTTCTGCGGTTTGACCTTTGTCAGACACCTAATCAACCTTTCTTTATCCATTGCCTTTACGTATCCCACCCAGGTGAGGCAATATTCCACAAACTGATACAACTAGTTTTGTCGTAAAAGCGAACGCATCTTGATCAGGTCTATTTCCAAAACGAGTATCATCATTTTATTCGGCTTCCTCATCAGTTCTTGACGTCTCATTTGACCACGTTATATAACTGGGTGATTATCGCCGATATCAAAATTGATTGGGCAATGGTTGGTCTCATGTTGGTTTGGTCTACTTGTTGTAGTGACACCAGTTTTTTTTATTGATTCTTTTTGTGGTCAGTTTTTATGTAATACTCTGTTTTGTATAATGAAAACTTCCTATGTAGGCGGCTGGATTTGTTAATGTCTTTTTTCCTTCATGGGGTTCGAGCAAATTGGACCCTCCCCCACACTTCGCGTTTTTTGTACAGTTGAATTTCATGGGGAATATTCATTGTAGAGCAATCAGAAATATCGCGTCTCTTAAAAGAAATACTCATTTCGATGTACGAGTAGGTAGGATGTGCCAGATTGTCAGTGACGATTGGTCAGTTTTTGAATTCCTTGATCGGGACGCCTTCCGGCTTTTACCAACTGCTTTTCGCATAAATAGTTTTTGATGATTATGATGGATTTATGGCTGATCGGTTTTAGAAAGAGGTATACCTACATTATCAAACAATTTTTTAGGAGATATGATATTTTTGTCAGCTGTACGACATCGATCTTCTTCTCCTTTAAATGTCTCTTCTATCGAAGATTGGCGATCATAAGGCGACAATTTGAAGATCGAAGCCTCAGGTTTTTCAACCAAGATGTTCTTCAGCTGCCGGGAGCCCTGTCCTTCAGGGAGTTATATTTTAGAACAAATATTCTTCTGCTTCACGCTGTACACGAAGATACGCCCTGCCCCTTTATTAACCTTGTGGAAGAAGTAACTTCTTTATCTCGACGTTCGCGGAGTAATGGTGAGCCCAGCTTTGAGATAGATATAGGCATTTCTTGCTAACGACTTATTCCAGTTCTAATTGTCCACTGGCCCTTACAACAGTTACAACAACACAAATGATCCGGTACGAGTGAACCCGTACGTGCTTTCCTATTTATATATTACTATAGGTGGCGTAAGTCCATGGACCATGGTACTAAGTACCAATTTGTCACTAGGACTAATTTCAGCTGTTTTCCCCATTCTGATAAAGCACTGGATTGATCGATGAGACAGTTGCGAAGTCTATAATGGCCAGACGTTGTCTTCAATATCAAAACCTTCCTTGGGAAAGCTCAAGTTTCGTTACTTTATTTAGCACCTAAATGATACCCGAAGTTAGGTGGCCATTATTCCACCGGCAAATTTACTTCATTTGTGATTTTGTCATTGACGTTTGTTTTGTTTTAAGGAGACTGTTATGTAGTTACTTAACTTATCTATTATAAATTAAGTTATAATAAGGTAGCAGACAGGTTCTACCATATTATAACTTAATTTATATTAGATAAGTTAAGTATCTACATAATAGTCTCATTAAAGCAAAACAAACGTCAATGACAAAATCACAAATGAAGTAAATTCGCCGGTGGAATTGCCGCCTTAGCAAAGATTCTGCATCCAGCAGCCTGATCAGGGCGATTATAATACCGGGGTTAATATAATACCATGTCACGTGATGGTGTTAATACAATTGTTTAAAATAAATAGCAAATTTCAGAATTTTTTAAATTGTGATGTTGGCAATACTGAAGAACTTAACTGACGCGACGCTGCCGTAGCAAATATAAATAGCAAATATAAACACATATGGCCCTAGAAATAAACAAGTCTTAATTTTGAATTAATATATTAAGAATTATAAATAATTTGTCTAAATCTAAGGCAGAAAAAATGAAGAAAATATAGCCGAACATCATTCAATCGTTTAAATAGATCCAATTTGAATTTACCGCGCTTAGCACTCTTGCGACGATTACCAACATCAATAATTAAAAATAATTCTGAAATTGGCTGTTCATTTATTTTAAGCAATTGAATTAATACCATCACGTAACATCGACATCGACTTCGATGGCCAGCTGGTAACGTGCTTGCACTTGTGCGAGTCTTTACACGCCATGCCATCGGAGACGTGTCGTACTCATCACGGGTAATAACCTACAGAGGCGACTGAAAAGGTCAATCGGATACATTCATTAAATTGTTTGTATGCGATTTATCTTTAAAAAAAAAAAACATGGTATTATATTAACCCCGGTATTAAAATCGTCATGATCAGGCTTCAGAAAAAATATTTTTAGTCATTTTTCATGAACATTGAGACTTCTTATTTTTTTTCCCCAGAACCAAACTATCTAGGGGAAGCACACTGATTACGACTACAATATGCTGCATCTGAATTTAAACAAAATAGTTGTAGCCGTTTTGGAGCATTTTCTTATGCGCTTTTTATGGATTCAATCGCAAATCGATTTACAGACAAACTGACAGTCATTTCGTAAAATCCACTTTTTTTGGTTCCTGGCGAAATCTCAGAATTGTAAATCACAAAGCTTTCCTAAGGTAAAAGGTAAAATAAATAAACTCTTTAATATCGTAGTATAAGGTATCTTACCAGTTTATTTTTCCAATAGTCATTATCCTCTTTCTCGACCAGTTTCTCGTAACTCATCGATTATTGGGGTATATATTGCATTCGAAAGCATCAATTTCCGCAGTTTCAGCAGAGTCGACAGCAATTCCGCGTGTTTTGATCGCAACTCCGTAAGCATAGATGACTTAACGTACCTACTCTCCTCCGGCTGGTTTTGGTATTTATTAAATGCTTCTAAAAGGAATGTTCTGCGTGCTGCTTTGGTGATATAGTGGTTTATTGAGTCTTCCTCCCTCTTCAAGACTTGTCTTCTTTCTGCTGGCATTTCCTCCTTGTTTTCATTGTCTGGAAAGAGATAGGGAAATATAGGTAAGAGCCACAATGCCCAATAAACCGAGCATAAAGGCTAAGGCTCCTGTCCATGAATACCTTCAACCCCATAAGTTGAATATAGTTTCGGGTTGTTGGCACAGATCACCCCCTTATTATAGGAACCCCTATGTCCAGATGGTTGAGTCATTGACCCCGCTTGTTCCCACTGTTTAGTAAATAAAATAAAATAACTTTGTAAACTATTACTAAATTGATTTTAGTAACACTTGACAAAGTATATTTTATTTTAATTACTAAGACGAAGCAATATCAGGACATGCAGAGTAGTAGTACGGGCTCTGACTTTCACCGGAAAGGTTGTTGGTTCGAGTCCTACACTTCCTGCATTTTCTGGCCATGCTTCGGAGAGCATGTAAAGCAAGCGGTCCCGGGCTTTCCTAGTTGAGTGTAAGAGAGGGCTTTATAGCCCTAACTTCGCAAGGTTGGCTTAGTTATAGAACAATAAGTCCTTATTTAAGTAATAAAAAGCGAATATGGAAAATATTACTGCAATAACTCCCACTGTTTTATTTTAAATTAAGTGCATAGAGATTCACACATCTTGTTGCTCCAAATATATATGATGCATACAATATTTATTGATTGATTGTATCTGTACGTGGTTATGCGTGTTACATGCGTTAATGGTAGTCTAGTCTAAGCTGCAGTCTGCAGTTGTGGTCGGTGTAGGTTGACATCGAGGAGATATACTATTACGCAAATATATAATATATAGAAACAAAATAAATAGTGTCCGATATCCATGGACCATGGGGTCGTTGGCATTGGACAAGTAACCGATACTACAATACTGTAAGTAGGCCTAGGATCATAAAAATTCCTTCAAGACATTATTGAACAAAGGGGGGGGGGGAGCAACTGGGCATCTTTGCACCTATTCGTGGGTGTAATGCGGCAGAGACGACATTGGAACCTACAGGAACATTTTGTCCTTTGTACCTATTAGAGTTGAAATGAAGTTGAACATTTATATACGTATACTACCCGACCACGATAGGATGTCACTTGGAACACCTATAAAAATCGAATAAACTCGGTGTTCCGCTTATGCAAGTTTACGAATAAACAAAGTGCTCCAAGTGCCATCCTATCGTGGTCCAACCACCTGCTCAAGAGCGGATTTTAGGGTCCGGTCCCCCCCCCCCCCCAAAAAAAATGAACTTGCACTAGATAGCAATGGGTTTACAGTGGGAATTAAAAATAATATTGTTTTTAAATGTTATAATCCGCTGAACCCCCCCCCCCTAAATTGGAGGCAAAATTCGCCCTTGAGTGACCTGCTACGTTTTTTCAAAGAAAAAAATATATAAATCATGTATTATTTATTAATACATTTATAAT
This sequence comes from Psococerastis gibbosa, assembly GCA_963971405.1. Taxonomy (NCBI): domain Eukaryota; kingdom Metazoa; phylum Arthropoda; class Insecta; order Psocodea; family Psocidae; genus Psococerastis; species Psococerastis gibbosa. Next base: position 11,249,916 of record OZ020490.1, read on the forward strand.
AAATATATATATATTGTATATATATATATGTATATATACTGGTATATACCATATTGTTTTTTTTTTTTTTCATTGAAAAGACGTAGCAGGAGGCAACTGAAATAGAAAAGGATTTTTCCATATATTAACTTCGAACTTTAAACTTACCACGTGCTTTAGGTATGTTCTCAATAGCCTGTGCGTACTTCATCATAAATTCTTCATCAACATCTACCGTACCAAAAACACAACCATCTTCAAATTCTTCATAATAATAATCAGTATGTGTAACTAACTTCTGATTACCAAGAAGAGTACGTAAATCAATAGCCATTTTATCCGATTCCGTAGGAGGACAATGAGAACTTAAATATTGGTCTTTCGAACGTATTATAACAGGAACCGTCAGCTCTTCTAGCTTATCTAATGCATTTTCAAGATATTTATCGGTTTCTTCCCTTAGTGAAGAAAAATCTAGTTCCTGATCATCTGAATGCAACATCCTCGTAAAGCACTATACAAAAGCTGTTCACAAACTGAGGGCCTGAGGGGTGACTATTCACTAGTGACTGGTGAAGGGTGGGACTGGGAATCTGGGATCGCCGATCGGTGGGTTCCCTCATATCAATTGTGGAGCCAAAGTTTTGAAGGTAAATGGGGTCCTCCAGGTATCGAACCCCTGGATAAAGGGCCCATGTGTAGCATATGTGTAATGGACGGGCAGGGTGTGACAATGGCTGTGGAATGTTTGGTCAGGCAGTAGCTGGACTACTATGCAGTAGCCGAAATAACACACCCGTGGCGGGGGGGGGGGGGTGAGGGTAGCATTGCTGGAGGGCGCACTTCGACTTCCAGTTCTAGGTTTGTGCTAAGAAACTTATAGGTGAACTTAAATCATCCCAGTAGTTGAGCCTTATCCTTGATACAGTTCTCAAAAATGCGTAAAACCCCACTGTTTCAAGACTTTTTTCAAAAATGTTCACCCGAGGGCAACCCCTGAGCCCCCCTCGTTTGCAATTATATTCATCGCCAGTAAACTTTAAAGTCACTGCTCTCAAAATGCGAGAAACCCCACAGTTTCAGTCATATAAAAATCACACGGGGGAGACCCCTGGGCCCCTCTTATTCGCAATTCGCGTCTCCCCTGCACCTCTCTGGCTACGCCCATGAATTACAAAGTACCAGCTTTTAGAAATGTCTGCTACTGCAGTTTGCAATTATTTTTCTCTTGCATAACACCTGCATTTGATTGTACCTAAAGGCAAATAACAGCTTTAAAATCAATGCATTTCATCGACTCGTATCTACTACCATATATTTAACAGGTTTGAAATAAATTCACTCACATAATAGCTAGGTACCTTGAAGTATGTACTGTATGGGCAGGATCTATCATTACAACAATCTCTGTGTTGCAATGGTGTGGTTCCTTAATAAATATTGATAGCTTTTCCACTAATCCCTGTGGGTGGTAAATTAGGTACTATTACACTTATTGGGCGCTGAAGCCAATATTTTGCCTTGCTGCTCCCTGTAATATTCTCTGCGGCATTTTTTTTTTATATTCAGGCTCAATGGAGTAATGATGTAATGTAATGTGCAGGTTGTAATATGTATTTTATAGTGGTGAGATTTTCTTAGTTTGCTAAATGGTTTTGGAGTTTCACTCTATTTTATTAATGTCTAAAGATTCCTACCAACCCCTATACCCTATTTTGACTTGAAATAAAGGGAGATACGACCTAGTGGTTTTTTTTTGTTTGTTTTTTATTAAAGAAAGATTATTCGCATACAAACAATTCAATGAATGCATCCGAATAACCTCTTCAGTCGCCTCTGTAGGTAATACCTGTGTTGAGTTACGATAGGTCACCGATCGCATGATGTGTAGGGATGCGCTCTAGTACGAACAAGCTACCATTATGCCATCAAATAATTGAATTGAATAATTACTACGATATGTGAACTTGAAAAAATACTCGTTTTAGTAGTTTTTTTGGGTTTATTGGGCCTGCTTCCGGTTGATCCTTTCTTACAGTAACTTTTGAAACGAGCGTGGGGGGCCCCACTAAACGTGGGCGCTCTTGGTCCTTGCGTAGTACTTTTCCATTATTATACTCATTGTCTATCGTTACGTACCTTACCTAGTCACCTTGTTGCTTTCCAATTTATACGTAGTATAAGGAAAGCTTTGTGATCGTCGAAATTTTCGATTCCGAGATTTCAACGGATTTACACGTTTTGAGGTCCCAGGAACCCAAAAAAGTGGTCTGTCTGTCGCTCTGTATGTCTGTCTGTGCGTCGATTTCTGGGCAAACTACTCGGTCGGTTTTGATGAAATTCGGCATGTAGGTTCACAAAAATCATACCTAGGGACAATTTTTTTTTATTTTGGGCTATCTCACCAATTTGGGGGGGGGGGGTTATTTTCAAAAAACTAAAAAAAAATGTCTAAAAAAATTATTTATCCAAAACGGCTCCAACGGTTTCTTTTAAATTCACATATATTGTAGTAGTTATTAATGTTGACAAAATGCGGGGGTTCGCTTGCCCCTTGATAGTTTGCTTCTGGGGGTAAAAAAATAAAAATAACCAAATTTTAATAAAAAAATGTCAAAAAAATAATTTTTCTGTTTCTGTTTTCCATCGATTATTTCTACCATCAGGCATGTTTTAGGTGTTAAATTGAGTAACGAAACCGGACAGGTTGCGTTCCCAGAAAAGTATTTGATTTTGTACAAAAAAATGTTTTTTTGAAAAAATGATAGAAAATTCACCCTCAAATGCATTGCGTGCCCTGCCAGTATTGCTGTGTGGTAATGTGTTGGTCTGACATCGATTATTTCTACCATCAGGCATGTTTTAGGTGTTAAATTGAGTAACGAAACCGGACAGGTTGCGTTCCCAGAAAAGTATTTGATTTTGTACAAAAAAATGTTTTTTTGAAAAAATGATAGAAAATTCACCCTCAAATGCATTGCGTGCCCTGCCAGTATTGCTGTGTGGTAATGTGTTGGTCTGACCTATCTAGAATTTACCTCACCTCCAGTGACGTCAAGTGGACATCCCCCTCCCCCCCCCCCCCCAGATATCGGAAATTTAATTATAGGAAAATTATTTACCATGAATTTACTCATTTTCTCTATCTACTAATTTTGATAAATTTGAAAGCATGTTCGAGTAAACTCGGACCGTTTTTTCCTAAACTTGCGAAAAAAATTCATGAGATTGAGAGCTCAGAGCATTATCATGCATTATTGCATGCAAACGCATATTCTTTGATTTCTGTGATCTATATCATTTCCTTATTGCTTTCACGTGCAGTAGAAAAACACACACAATAAAGCCTATCCACGCGTTTATTTCCTTGATAACTAATAAATGTGTATATTTCCCTCCCACTGTTATATTGTACAAGAATTACTTCACATGGTATTCAGAATTTTTACTGTCCATTCAAACCCACTGTGACTTACATTGTATTAGGTTGTATGTAATGGTTAGCCTATGTAGCTATGTAAGTTAAAGCAAGTACGAGAACATATTGTTACGTAATTTGCATGGATAAATAAGTGCCAACAAACAGTAACCACGTCCTAATATACCGTAGCATGGTACATATTTAAGGGCGAATGGAGCCCCCCCCCCCCCTTTATATATTTTTCACAGAGTCAAATTTCTCGTGAAATATCAATTGTAGATCTATAAATGAGGTGTCATGCACCAGAAAAAAATATTCATCTACACTTTGATCTGCAGTATGTGGCCGTCACTAACACCGATCGGTCACAGTTGTTATTGAAATTTATTTGTAAAAAATGAGGATGTGAGATCGAATGAGTTACAAAACTGTTGCCAATCGGAATTAGTCATGGCCATATACTATGCGTCAGAATGAAAAGGAATTTTACTTCTATTTTATGACATCTCATTTGCGACTGACTCACGATTGAGTTTCATAAGAAATTAAATAATGTGCAAAAAAATGAAAATGCTGCGATCCATTTCCTCTTAGCACTGACCCAGTTTCAATATAAGCAAGGGCAAACTGTTTGGCGGTCCTTGAATAACCCTGTTGTCCAATCTTCTTCTGTCCAATGGAGCCTCGTTCTAGGGAAGTGTTCAAGGTATGCTCTAAGAAAGCGTTGTCGAAAAAAAACGTGGCACCAGATGCTCAGAAAATATCCTTGGCGCGACTGAATGTCCTGTCTCTCCTATATAGAATCCTAAGTCCTAGGATAAGACTCGTATTTGTAATTGGTTAAGTCATGCCCTCGCCTGTTTTATTGCGTCAATAGTATAAGCTTGTCTCAGCTTGTCCGTTATCGCTTGTAGCCGTTATAGGTTGACATCGAGAACGTACACCAGTTTGCCAATGGCCAAAAATTCGTACGTAAGCAATACAAATAATGTCCGAAATTCATGGGGTCGTTGGCATTGGGTCTATGGGCCTGTGTCCTTATAATTAGTCCTTCAAAAAGTCCAATGTCTACCTCTAGCTGCGAACGCGGTGAAAGACATTACATTACCTTATCTTATCCTGCAAAAAGTAGAAATGTCACGTATTCTTTCCACAAACAAACATCAAAGTAATTAAAAATTAGAAGGCGTGGCGGACCGTGAAAGGCTTATGAGTCGTTTTGTTGTGTCCTTCAAAAACTGGTGGGTTTTATAATAATATTTATAATTTTTAAGAGCAGCTCCCATCATCGTTTGAAAAGTCTCAGTAACAAATACTGCATGGCGGTGACCCCTATTATTCCTTAAAGATACTTTCCAAGCGTTGGTGGTAGTTAGAAAACAAAACACTGAGCAATGTCTTTCTCATGTGTGTAACAATCTGTATTCTTCTTCTTCTTCTTCTAATATCTCTTCTATCGATGATTGGCGATCATAATGGCGTAGTAGTTGTAGACGCTGTCTAAGCTACCGAACCACTTGGGGAGCGCAGTAAAGCCGCAAGATTAATTCGGAGCTGACCAGGACTCGACGCGTATGTGTCTGACTGACTGACTGACTGACTGCGATTCTCAGCGCATCATCATGTCCCACCATGTTCCCCTACCAAAGCTGTGCGCACTACCAAGTTTGCTGCAGTTTTGAACAGACCCTATTTTGGTGGATTCAACTTGGTATGGCCATTGGCGCTCTAAGCTATCTGCAATCACTTTGTCATCTGATGGGAAGCGTTGGGCAACTGTTTTGTCTGTGGACCATCTTTTACTGATCACGAATTACAATTATACGGTACTTCTGGCGTAATATGTCTGTACTGTACTTCATCATGAAATGGGGGATTTCAGGAATCAATGGATACTAGCATGGATATCCCCCCCCCCCCCCCCTCCGCACATGATAATGTGGTTTTGGCTAATCTCGGCTCAAACTGTCGCACTCCCATAAATCTGTTCAGTCGCCACTACGCTCTTCCATCATCAACAAGAGGTGATATACAGATTAGGGGTTTTGGTGTGATGATTCTAAGTAAGATAAGGTAAGGAAAGATTCCCGGAAGAGTGGACAATACAGATGATAGGAGATGAAGTTGGCACCTCCACCTCGTCACCCTTTGTCAAAGTCACATGCGACCCGAGAGGGTCGCACCAGGGGTGGTCTAAAACTAAGGCCCGGCATACACGAACGATTCTTGCAGTACCGATTGGGCGAAGTCTATTCCATTGTAGACAGCAGAATATTTCTGTTGTAGCGTGCAACCCTACCTTTTTATATGTGTATCCAGTTTACTGGATACACTAATCCCTAATATTACGTTATAGGCTATTTCTTATTATTATAACTTATTAAAATTCTTTTTTCATTTTATTTGTAGATCCGCCATATTTGTTTAGTACAATTAACCAACCTCCAAATATCACATTCGATTTAAAATAAATTTCTTTCTTTCTATCTTTTATTATTATTCGCAATTTATTTATCGTCAGACCTTTTTAAAATACAAAATCTCAAGTTTAACAAAGTATCTATTATTATTTATTTCTATTTATTAATAAAAATACTTTTATTATTATCTTTATTATTTCTAAAAGTTTTTGACAGGAGGTTGGCGGCCTGTTGGATTTGTGGGGGCTTGAAAAGAGGTGACAAAAAGAAATGAAAAGATGGTTGAAATTTTGAAATAACCCGATGTGGATTCTTTTAAAAAAAGAAAGCCAAAGCCATAAAGAATTAAGATGGAAGGTGGTACCGATTTGAGGAAGATGAAGATGGGCTAAACAACCCAGGAAGGTGGTGCTCTGATCTCGCTCCCTCCTCACCCCAGACGATGTGACGTACGGTAATTACGACGAAGTGATGGCTTATTCATTCATGGAACGCTTATTGGCCACGCGCTGCCAGGTGCTTACCTGTTTCTTTTCTATGCTTTTCTATACCTTAGGGTTTCCTAATCCTATCAAGAATATATAATTTCTGTTAAATAATTCTTGTTGTAATTATTTCACAACATTCATTCCTCGATCCTATGCTTTTCTATACCTTAGGGTTTCCTAATCCTATCAAGAATATATAATTTCTGTTAAATAATTCTTGTTGTAATTATTTCACAACATTCATTCCTCGATCCTACAGCCTCTCCTAAAGAACCCTAAGCCGGGGAGAAAACGCAACACTGTCGTGAAACCGGCCGCACAAAAGTGCACCGGTTTCCTCTAGACACGGCAGCTGCCCTATCATGGCGATTAGGGATTAACGTAACACTGGGGCCCTGGGGGTTACTCAGTTATTTTATTAAACAAATGAGTTCAAAATGGGCGGGAAATTGAATTTGATGAATTAATCCTCGGCTATATTTTCGGTGTTTTCAATTTTTTCTCCCTTAGATGTGTAGACACATTAATTAAAATTCTTATTATCTTTCAAAATTCTACCTGTACATTTTAATGTTTATTAGTATTTCCTTCAATTGCAAAACAATGCAACCATTCTCTTGTATTCCAATAATTTATTAATTTGAAATTCCTTTGAGCATTCTTTGAGAGCACCTCCTCTCCAAGCCGACCAAAGTCTGCCTGTACTGTACATTATTATACAATATATATACCTAGGTATATAAGGTGAGGAAGCAGGATTAGGCAACTAAAAGTGTGCAAAAACAGTTTTCCATTTTTAACCCTAAATTCATTGCCTTGTTTGTCGAATAACTAGCCTAACACACGCCTGACTCCAATAGGTTTTTTATCTGACGAAATTATAATGGAATCTCGAATTTCCCCCGAGTTGGCATTGACGGATTGATCGAAACTATCGAAAACTAAATTACCATATCAAATTGAAATTCCATTCTTAATCTACGTAACGCTATCAAATATAGCTACACCCAACTAACCGAAATAATTTGAGAAAGTTGAACAAAACTGTAATGGGAGCTGGAATTTTACTGATATTGGTTTGACTTGGTCACGAACTGGTTACAATGACTGTGTCCATGGTAAGCATGTCTCAGCCTGTCAATTGCCGTTTACAGCCGGTGCGGGTTAACATTGAGGACCAAGGCCGTGCCCAGGTTTTGATTTCGGGGGTTCAAAAAAAAAATTTTACGTAATTTATTGATGAATTAATGGATAAATTCTTAAAACCATACAGGTTTACATAAAAAATTTATTTCAGGGGGGTCCCTGGGCACGGCCCTGTTGAGGACGCTTGTAATCTATTTTCTAGCGGCCAAAATACATCCGCAAAAAATACGTCAATGAAAAGATCTTCGAATAAAAACTGATAGCATAAGCTAAACACTGATTTTTTATGGTATATCCTATTTTTCTGACATTGTTACGACACTGCTGATAAATTGTGGCTAATGCTTCATATTCTTAAACAGAATTGCGCTAACCATCCATTGTTTTCCCTATAGCTCGGTTGGAAAATTCTTAAATTGTATGATATCCACGGCTGCACGTAAGCTAAACACTTCCTGATGGTATTTGTCATTTTTCTTGATTTTGGTATGTCTGTCAGATTGTAGCTAGTTCTTCGGAAACAGCGCCCGCCACAGCATCGCGCTAAACATTGCTTCCCGTATGGTTCGGCTGAAATATTATTGAATTATATGACGGAGCTGTAGCGTAAGCTAAACACTGATTTGCCATGACATTTGTAAATGTTCCTGATTTTGGTATGTTGCTGAGATCGTGGCTGGTTCTTCTGAAAAATCGCTACGCATAGAGTCGCGCTAAGCACTAATTTCCCTATAGCTTATATAGCTGGAATATTCTTGAATTGCGTGACTGGCGCAGCTGTAGCGTAAGCTAAACACTGATTTGCCATGACATTTGGATTTGTTTCTGATTTTGGTATGTCGCTGTCTGTGTCGTGGCTAGTTCTTACGAACAAGCGGTCCGCAGTGTTACGCTAAGCATTGCTTTCCCTATGTAGCTTAGCTGGAATATTCTTGAATTTTGTGACTGCAGCGTAAGCTAAACACTGATTTGCCACGACATTTGTAACAGTTCCTGATTTTGGTATACTGCTTAGTTCGTGGCTAGTTCTTCCGAATAAGCGCTCCGCAGCATCGCGGTAAGCATTGTCTTCGCCGTAGATAAGCTGGAATACTCTTGAATTCTGTTGCTGCCACAGCTGCAGCGTAAGCTAAGCACTGATTTGCCTGGGCATTTGTAAATTTTCCTGATATTGGTACACATGGCGCTGACGCCAGATAGATAGATTGCCGTGGCTAATAATTCTTTGGAAAGAGGGCGCTTAGCATTGCTTTCCTTATGTAGCTCGGCTGGAATATTCTTGATTTTTCTGCTTGATAAGCCTAGCACTTTTTGATGGTATTTGTTCATTTTCTTGTTATCGGTATGACGGTTAGTTCGTGGCCAATTGTTGTGTCGTCATGGCAACGAGTGTCGTGACGGTAATCAGTCTGTCGACGTTTCGGTGATACGATTGCTTCAGATGGGTATCGTGGCGTTTCTGACCTGTTTCATCTGGGTGTAGTTAGAGGCGTCATCAGTCACGGCTGCGGGTTCTCAGATGGGGTCAGAAATTAGTTGTATTTATCTGAAGAAATCCGCAGACTTGCATGATATCCTGTGTAATGTAAAATGTTTACGGGGGTGGCTTCAACTAGAGATTTGCGCTAGGCAGAAATGGCAACCACATTTTGCCTTGAAAAACGTAGCAAAAAGTTATTTTTGTGCCAAGCACTTGTTTCAATTTCTCTTTGGTCCGGGACACTGTTTGCTGGTCCCGTAACTGTTTCTCGCCCATCGGTTACCGCAACTTGGTATTTGGCAATTATAGCCTATCATCATTGGGTACATACTTTCAATTCATTTGCTCTTTAATGTATTTGAGCGAAGGTCTTTTCATTTATTTCTTATTAATGGCATGCCATCCTCATCTTGGTCGTGCAGTGTACTTGCTTATACTTCCATTTAACTTCACTTGTCAGCCTTGATGGCAAGACTAGCCAATTTATGTTTCCTTAGACCCTGACATAAGTTCTGATCCCATCAGATGATCCTGCGTTCTGTAACTATTAACTTTAAAAGCGTATAAATAAATTTAAAAATATATATCTATTCACCTTAATATTCGTGACAACAACTTGTACGAATCTCAGTTTCGTTATCTAGTACTAACAACTTCGGGCGTTGGCTGAAGTAGAAGATTTTTTATTATCCAAAAGCCTCTTGATGGCTAATCGTTCCATTGTTTCTCCTTGCTTCTTTTGACCTGATGTCAATAGTAGCCTCTCTGCTGCGGAGAACTTTACCATTGATAAGGAATGGCCCGTCGAAGGTTACTCGGACTCAATAATGTCAAGGCATTATTTCCGCTTCGTGTTACCTATAATTAAATTAGTAACTCTTTCCTTAAAGGTGCGGTAAGTTCTACTTAGGTTTAGGTACAAGTATAGGTATTGTCCACTAAGTTGAACCCAAAGTTAATAAAAGATGGCGCCTAACGTAACCGCAAGCTATGTAAGGTGGAAGCCCTGAATCGTAAAGGGGAAATGCGGGGGACATTCAAAGGAAATGACAAAGGGGGTTTAAGTGAATCTAACCGAGTTAGTAGGCTATTGGTATAGATTATTTAACAAAGGGTTAGATGGGCTTATATTGCCTGCTGTGTTAATAGTCATTAAAGACAGGGGCCTCACATTTAGAGTCGAGCCCATTGCCAGGTTCCAACCAGGTGGGTACGATGAGCATATATACAGCCTAAAAAATGAAGCGACAAAACGTTGTGACTGAGATTTAGCTTGGAGGGTTTCGCCTTAAGCTAATGGCAGTCATAATGAAGCTATTAAGATTGGCCGGTCAAGTTTTTTTTTTTTTTTTTAAATATTATATTATTTTCATACCAACAGGAATTTAATTCTATGGTAATACAAGTAACTTACTGCGCGGATTCTGTTGTCAACCCTGTCTGGTGTATTGTATCGGTTTCTGATTCGTCATTCAAGAGGTTTAGTGGATGTCGCTGCAGTCCCCTTCCCGCCATGCTTGCTTTATACATTTTTCTCGGCAAAACGTGTTTTAGCCATTTCAAACGTTTTTTTACTTCTATAAAACGGGCTATGTCTCCTCCATTGAGTATTTCGTCTATTTCGGCGTTGTTTCCTCTACGCCACTCTCCGTTATCTTAAATAAGTCCTTAGGTGTTAGATATGTAGCGTAGTGGTACGGACTTAAAAGCCGGCCGCCTTACCAAGTTGAATCCAGCGGACCAGAGCAGGCTCAAAGATGCAGATAACTTGGTAGTGTGCACAGTGCCGGTAGGGAAACATGGTAGGACTTGTCCTGGTCACCTCCGAACTAATCGTGTGACTTCACAGTGTTTCCCAAGTGGTTCGGAATCCACTATAATCAGGAGGTCCCCTGTGTTATGGGCCCACACCGTGGCCTGGAACTGTGTCCAACCATACTACTACTAACCTAGTGGTACGGACTCTGACCTTCACCCGAAAGGTTGTTGGTTCGAGTCCCACACTGTGTAGACATTTTCTGGCCATGCTTTGGAGGGCATGTATAAAGCAGGCGGTCCCGGGCCTTCCTAGTTGAGTGTAAGAGAGGGCTTTATAGCCCTAACTCCACTAGGTTGGCTTAGTAATAGAAACAATAAAAAGTCCTTATTTCTTTATTTATTTATTTATAGATTCTCCTTGTTGTCTTTCTTTCCAATTCTTGTTGTTCGTTGGCGTCTTTGGCTGTAAGATTCCAGGTTTCTGAACTTTTTCAAAATGCTGTATGGCGGGGATTCCACCGACCGGCTAGGGCTAAATACAAAAACGGTGACGTGGTAGCAAACATTCAAGTCTTAGGCGGGGTTTCCACCGACCTCGCATTGCAGAATGCAAATGACATTGACGGAAATTAGAATTTTTCCTTTTATAGAAATCTATTAAAATGTGTGTAATTAACATATCTCATGACGCCATTTTTTAATTTTAGTTTGTTTGTTTGTGATTTTACTCTATGATCATTGATCAATTTTAAGTATGGCATAGAGTTAAACAAACATTTCCGTCAATGTCATTTACATTCTGCAATGCGAGGTCGGTGGAAACCCCGCCTAAGTCTTGAATGTCTGCTACCACGTCACCGTTTTTGTATTTAGCCCTAGCCGGTCGGTGGAATCCCCGCCTATGCTCATAATTATGCTAATAACCCTTGTCCCCCAAATTCATGTTGACTCTAAACAAAACAAGTAATCATTGTCAGGGTGACCACTGACCTCCAACACATCTAAATTAGCTTTGCCTTTGCCGCGGCCCCTATACCTACAATACAAGGTAATAGCTGCAATACAAGAATGTATACCTAATCTTAACGCAAGAGCCGAACGGTATTGCTTCGAAAGTAGCCTAATCGATATTTTAATGGGATTTTAAGACACTTCAATCTGATACTCGTGCTGTTATAGCACAAAATCAACCAAGCAAAAAATTGCTACGATATTGCCTTTTTTTTAAAAAAATGAAAGCAAGCCACTGAATTTACTAGTAGTATAGCACGGTATTGCACTTTTTTATAGATTTTAGTCAAGTAAAGTAATATTCAGTAAGAGGAGACTGACTGTATAGAATTTTTGGCCTACTCCATAACCTGACTATCTTGATATAAATATATAATGTAATATAAATTCGTCATATATATTTTTTTATAAAAAGTACTTGATGCAGGAAGGCGTCAACTTCTTTTGGTGAAGTAATTTTTTTCAAAGTGATAAAAATAAAATAAAATATTTTATGGATTTCGCATATGTATTTTCAAATTAAAGGGAAGCTTTCAATGTTTTTATTTAATGACATGGGGGGATACTGAAAGCCACGAAAACTAATTTCTCAGCACAGAGCCCTTATATAGACAGAAATGCCCTTTAAACACCTCCTAAAATATGTAAATTGTGATAATACACTATAGACTTTGTCTTGTGAACTGTTGGCAATCCTTAAAAAAAGAAAGAGTATAAATTCTATTTCCGGAATGTATCGCCTGTTCCTCCCTTTAACTATAGATTTTATAGATTAATAATAGGTCATGTAATCAAATTTATATTTATTGTAGCCTATCATTATAGCAGTTTATATATTTCAGTGGAGAATTTAATTAATTAGCTCTCACGTCATGCTGTTAAAAAAATAAAATAAATAAAAAATAATAATGGAAACATCAGAAGTATCAGCACAAATGTCACCTGCAATCTTATGTTAAAATCAATTTACGATAACTTCCGTATAGTAGTAAATAAATTCCAACCCAATACTGCAGTCGTAGCAAGAGTTATCAAGTTAACTTATTATACTAGAGTTAAAAATGTAGACAAAACAGTACTTTGCATTCTAAAAATATTTTGTTTACATTTTTAACCTCGGTAATAAGTTAAATTGGTAACTCGTGCTAAACCTGCTGGAACAGGAAAGTTTTGAAATTCTGGTTACCGGGAGTTCTTCATTGGTAGCATGACTGCCTGGGGGTGTTCCACGGGATGTCAGAATCTAGTGAAAGTGGTCCGGAGAACGTTTGATGCCCTTTACAGTTATGCAAAACTTAATAACACGCTTCATTACAGGTTTTATTATATTTTTATGCAATTTTATTATATATGAACTTGATTGGTGCCAGTTCTTGGGTAAATCAGTTAAGAGCAATTCAGAGTATCTTTTTTTTTTTTTTACAAATTCGATTGAATTGTTCTCTTCCGTTTTCACTTAATTATTATTACTGGATAATATACTGTGTGTGCTGAATTCTTTCGAACAGTCATGGGATGCTGTTCGGGCTAGAATCTAATTTTTCGCATTCTACCCAATAATATACCTAGAGGAATGTATCTTAAATAAAAATAAATAAATATTGACTTTTGTTCTATTACTAAGCCAACCTAGCGGAGTTAGAGCTATGAAGTAGCCTCTCTTGCACTCAACTGGAAAGACCCGGGACCGCCTGCTTTACATGCAAGTGTGGGACTAGAACCAACAACCTTTCGGGTGAAAGTCGGAGTCTGTGCCACTACTCTACATGTCCTGAGATCTTAGTGGATGGTCGTGATGTTAGGCGCCCATTCCACCGACCGGCTAGGGCTATTTACAAAAACGGTGACGTGGTAGCAGGCATTCAAGACTTAGGTGGCGTTTCCACCGACCTCGCATTGCAGAATGCAAATGACATTGACGGAAATTAGAATTTTTCTTTTTATAGAAATCTATTAAAATGTTTGTACTTAACATATCCCATGACGCCATTTTTTAATTTTAGTTTGTTTGTGATTTTACTCTATGATCATTGATCAATTTTAACTATGGCATAGAGGAAAATAAACATTTCCGTCAATTCTGCAATGCGAGGTCGATGGAAACCCCACCTAAGTTTTGAATGTCTGCTACCATGTCACTGTTTTTGTAAATAGCCCTAGCCGGTCGGTGGAATGGGCGCCTGATAGTTACCTACCTGATAAGTAGCCGGGTTAACCAATGAACCTTTGTGAAACATTCTATGTTACTTTCATAAAAACCAATAATACCGATAGTTCAGTGTCAAAACAATGAATGGACGGGCCTACATAACGTACTAGTACGTGTACTGAAAGTAATGGAATATAATTCTGTGTGCACTGAGCTACATGCTAATGACTACCAGCTTATTCCGAAATGGACTCGTGTCCTCTATTATCCATAATAAATAGCATGCCGCTGTCAAGTTGCATCATTTTTGTATACGACTTTAGTAGTGCAATAACAATAGGCCGCAAGACAACGAATTTTGACCCTGTAGAGTCTGTGTCTATAGGTTTTTACGCCATAGTAGTCTTAATTAGGGCGCGCGCTGCTTGTGCAAACACGGCTTTTCTGAGGATGCCAACCGTGGATATTTGGCCACCCCTTAATCAATACAAGATATGTTGGTTTATGTATATGTTACGAAGTGATGGAAGAAATGTTTGGCCACAGCTTTGGAAAGCGTGAAAAATATGAAAGGTTATAGGTTATTAGGTGCATAAAATGTGGACAATCTGTGTATCATATCAAAATCTTGGTTCCCAAACTTTTCTGGAGGCGGTGCCCCGCATGACCCGAACTTATAGCTTATATATTATAAGCCCTACTGCCCATCAATGGACGGCTTTACGAAATCTCCAAAAGGAAGACGAGATTATTTTTAAAGCATGGTCAAGTCTTCCAGACTCGTATGGACAGCTGAAGAAATAAGCTTTTGGCATAGTTTCAATGTTCGGTTCCACTTGTTTGTGTGATTGTGCATTTTCACAAATGAATATAATTAAAAACAAGATTAGGAGCAAGCTGAGCAATGCCCATTTGGAAGCTTCCATGTTGCTCAAATTGTCCACGTACAAGACAGATATTTCGGCGCTGTCAAATGAGATGCAGAGTCAAGTATCCCATTAAAGTGATAAAAAAAATAATTTTGAAATATGTCTTTTTTGTATAAGCTTACCTGTTGTAACTATTGCATTAAAGGTAGATAAAGCTCAAACTGTGGTAGCTTAAAAACCTTCCAATTCGCAAGTTCATTCTGATTTTTTTTTCTTATTTTGACACACAAATAACCCCCCCCCCAAAAAAAAAAAAAAAAAAAAAATGGGCTGGATCCTTCCCTGGCTGCAGCAAAATATCGGCTGCAGCATTCAGCTTATTCCGGTGCTTAGTTTTTTTTAACACATACCTTGAGAAACCTGCCTCGCTTTTATAAGGGGTTGGGAATGGCAGAACTGCTTTTACAAATGCAATTTTTGAAAAGCTCTGAGGTCTTTTGCTATTAAAAATATAATTTAAAAAAAAAACTGTTATAGCTTTCAATTATCATTTATTTATAGGTATATTTTACCTAGTCTAACGTCTAATATGGAATTGAATTAGCCCCAAAGCGCCGCGAGTTGCCGTGGTTCACAGTTTGGGAACCACTGATCTAGAGGAACGTTTCTTCTACTACTAGTACATGTAAATACTGTATATACAGTTTGTACAGTATATCAACGGTAAACTTCCTCTTAAAACGTATGCGTTGTTGACGCTCCCCAAAATGCCTTCGTCACTTATTCCATAAAGCACATTACTATTTCTTCATGCCGTAACTAACCAATAATGACTATATGCGTACCTAGGCGGTACATGGCATTTCCCACCGTAGATTTGATAGAACATGCAAAGCGTGACTTTACAGTTGAACAGCCTGCAATTTTACGACCACTTGACTCATTCAGTAATAGGCTACATTCATGTTCACACCTTGCACCCGCACCTGTTCAAATAAATGAAGTGCATTGCTTTTCTATTTATAGGTTAGTATAAGGGAAGCTTTGTGATGGTCGAAAAAATTTAGATTGCGAGATTTCAACGGATTTTCGCATTTTGAGGACCCAGGAGCCGAAAAGTGGTTGTTACGAAATGTCTGTCTGTCTGCCTGTTCGTCGTTGGATTGGTTTTGTTGGGTTTTGGATGGTTGGATTTTTACGAAATTTGACATGTACATAGGTGCCTACACCTTATAAAAATCGCGGGGCGTTTTTTATATTATGTTGAGCTAATTCTACTATTGCATCTTCCCTTGGATTATGACATATAGAAGGCGATATTTTTCGTTTCTCAACACATGGCTGAAGTATGTAATTTCTAAGCCAGTAAGTCAACGTACGGGAGTTAGGGCTATATAAAGCCCTTTCTTATCCACTAAAATAAGTAGGTCTGGGACCACCTACTTTACATTCCCTTCAAAGCATAGCCAGAAAATGCAGGAAGGGTGGGACTCGAACCATCAACCTTTTGGGTGGACGTCAGAGTCCGTACCAATGCTCTACATGTCTTTACTTCTTCGTTAAGCCTGGGCCCCTACTTTTGACACATACAACTTTGATCGCCATCTTGTCTATTAGAAATATACTTCTTACCTATACGGATATTCTGCAATTTTATTAGTATATACTGTATATGCATATATATTTACAATTAGCATGCAGGAGGGGGAGTGGGTCAAGCATAAAATATGAACATAAGAAAAGCTTGCAGTTTGTTCATTTACATAGAACGTTGCCTCTTTTTAAGATAAGTTTCGCAAGACTTATAAGAAATAAGGCACTATACCCCCAATGTAAACACGGATTGACAACCCTTTTGTTTGACCCGCTCCCGCACCCACTTGCTACAAAGGGTCCCAAGGGCCACTCCCAACACCGGCAACACTCTTAGAAATGACTCGGCCATGCATTTAAACATGGCGGTGCTGTCCAGTACTTGTTACCGAAGCATTTCTATGAGTGGATTGAACGACCCTAACAGCCGCGATTACCTTTAGCTTCAGGAGATCTCATCTATAACAACTGATTTAAGAAATAGATTGGAAAATTAATACTATATCCCACAAAGTGGTCTTATTTCAAATAACCTTCACCGCAATTGTTAAAACCATGCCCAGAATTTAGAAATGGCGGGTAAACACCTTTTAAAAATCCTACTGGTCAGTAGAGTCTTCATATATGTCGGCCTTGCCTTCTCTTTGCCCTTAAAGCAGTCAGTGTAGTGTATTGTACGGTACTGCCGAGCATCATCTCTTCTTGATCTCCTGTTTTCATAGTTAGCTTGCCTACCGGGAGGTCAGTGTTGTCGGGCAGTTCTGACACATTTTGACAGGATGACCATGGCATACCTGGACAAGTATGTACCTAAGTAGGTACACGGCGTCGTGCCGCAATCTTTGATTATCGCTAGGTTTAATGATGCCCTTTTTAGGTGCGCTTTTATGAATGCCGCGCAAAAATGTACTGTAATTGTTGTCGTTGATGGAGACGGTGATCTTCTAAGCCTGCCATGTAATAAAAACTATGTTATTACGTAGATATAATGTATACTGTACAATATACTGTTTCTATGTAAGATAATCTGCGCCCTGCTGGATGAATAGCCCATATAAAAAGTGACAAGCCCGTTGCTTCATGTACAGTATTTTAAATAATTGAAGTTTTCTTGGTGCTGGTCTTCAGAATTATGTTTATTGCAAGTCATGACTTATAAGTAAGCGACATTGGTGGCCAGGTGGTAGCGTGCTTGTACTTGTACGAGCCTCTACACACCTTGCGATCGGAGACGTGTCGTAACTCTGCACAAGTACCTATTAGGTTACTTAGTGAGGCGATTGGAGAGGTTAATCGGGTACATTATTCTTTAAATTGTAAACGGTAAACTAAAAAAATAAAAATCATGAAACTTTTCTATTTCGAAGAATCATAATTTTTTATTGCTCTATGATCGATATTCAGATTTTTATTTTAAATACCGCCTCAGCTATAAACAGAATAAAAAAACTACGGTATTTGGTTTAAGTTACTGATTTAGTTTTTCCGATCGATTTCTGGTTGGTAAATATATATCAACACGAAACCATTTAAAGAAGCATTACAATAACACTTTCCAACTTTTGTCATTTTTCCGCCTTTTAAAAATGGGGGGGGGGGTAACTCCCGTGACCCCCCTTTGTGTCCGCCACTGCGGATATTTCATGTCAAAATTGATTTTCTACACCCAGTAGTAACGTTATCTTGATTATTCATGAATTCATCCCAAAATTATTGTACTTTTTTTTACTTTTGTATTATTAGCTTGCGATAGCGAAATTACACAATATCTTTTTGCATCATCATAAGAAATGAGCAACTTCCCGGTCTTATTAGTGCCAGTATCATCATATTTTGGCCTTAAGATATCCGCTTGTAACTAACTACTCGAATTGGCTTGATGGCAATATGGCATTTGATCTGAGGAAGATGATATGGCACTTTTTACGATCGTACCTTGAAATGGCATCGGTACTTCATATAAGGAAACTTTAATTTTTACCATTACTGTTACGCTGTATTGTATTTTTATATTCGATTGACTTGCTCTTAATTGTGCTGCTGTCATTCCTTGTATTAGTCTATGGAAATTTATATTTCTTCACCAGCGAGCAATTAAAAAGAATGATTGAGGGTAAAGGCAAGAACTAAAAAGCTACTTTAGCCGGTTTTTATGAATTTGATCTTTACCGAAGCTACAGTATATGTACTATATATAAACAACTTCGCCATTGATTGTAGCATTTCAAGAATTAACATAAGTAGTAGTAGTAGTAGTAGAATGGTTGGACACAGTCCCAGGCCACGGTGTGGGCCCATAGGACAGTGGACCTCCTTATTTCCTGATTATAGTGGATTCCGAACCACTTGGGAAACACAGTGAAGTCACACGATTAGTTCGGAGGTGACCAGGACAAGTCCTACCATGTTTCCCTACCGGCACTGTGCACACGACCATGTTATCTGCATCTTTGAACCTGCTCTGGTCCGCTGTATTCAACATGGTATGGCGGCCGGCCCGTCAACATAAGTAGCAAACTTATTAGTATAAAAAATCTTTTAAAAAACCTACCATTTGTGCTGTGAATCAGTAATACCACTGATTGGAGATTGGCCTAGCGACAGTGTGAACAGTGGCGGATTTTTTATTCTCAAAATGCCGCCTCAGCTATAAGCTGAGAATGAAAATAATACAGTATTTGATTTAAGTAACTGATTTTAATTTTCCGGACAATACTGGTTGGTACATACAAAACCATGAAAGATGTATTACAATAACTGTTTCATGTTTAAAAAAAAGCTGCTATTTTGCCGCCTTTTTCAAATTTTTGGAGGGGGTCATGACCCCCCCCCCCCCCCCACCCCTCTGTGTCCGCCACTGAGTGCGGATATGGTTTCCCTCTCGCTGGGGTTTTCTGTTAGGGTTCTCCCTTAGCCTTTGGGTCAATACCCTTCCCTCCATGCAGAGGCGTGGCTGATCCCTTTCTCAGGCATAATCTTCCGCCATTCGAGACATTGGCATTGGGCTTGCACTTATTTAAAGGCGGTGCTAATCGCCTTGTTCCGGTAGCTTTGCCGCCGTTTTGTGCAATTCTATAAAGGACCCCTCGCCACCGCCTCCTCTATCGCCCCTCCTCCTTCCTCAAACGGGCTTGGAACCGTCTACAGCGGAGTTAAAAGTGGATTGTCGCTTAAGTCGAAGTTCATATACTATTTTTGAGTCCCGTGCCTCCACGCTCCCCCTTCGGGATTCGCCACTGGGACCTTATCAGGTTTCACTCTCCTCCTTAAAGCTGCCGAGCTCACATATTCCGGGAAACGTATTCCACTGCCTTTGTATTCACGTATTAATTACAGCTTGCATAAACAATTGGACTTAGGAATACTTGTGTTTATATGGACTACTTTTCAAGGAGACCTGCGCGCAGGTACTTTCTTTTCCCGCGTATACCTATTATGCAATTCCCTTCACACCTATATGTACCTGCTATCTATAGAATGCAAGCCTATCGGCGAGCACCTATTCTTTAGGCCTGGGGCTAGTTTACTTCCCTTTCAGTTAAGTGAAGCGCTTATTTAAGAAATGGTTAGTTGGACTTACATTGTCTGCTGTGTTATTACTCATAGTCATCGTATTAGCGTGGAGTCCATTGTCAGGGGAAAGGGTGGCGTTTCGGGGGGTGCGTGCTACACCCATCATCAGGCTTCCAGCACCCGCGCAGCTGCGCTTATGCCTGATTAGCAGGCTAGACTGCACATAACTTCAATTATGTAATGTTTTGTTCAGTAATAATTTTTTTTTTATATTGTAATTTCATTCATAACAAATTGAAGCTCCCCACTATGCGTTTTTTATAGATGTGATTTTCTCAGGAAATATATTGTAGATGTTCTTTGAGTCCGGGACTATACAGTAAATAACGCGGAAAATAATGAGACTGGTATTTATTAAACAAGCACTAACTTACACAACAAGACTGATTGATTATTACAAGGCACTGACTACGTGAAACTAACGTAAAGATTGGCCGAATTACACTGACTACCTGCAGATTTTTTTATTTTTTTTTTAAATAGAGCCCCAACCTCGCTCTAGGAAATGGTAGCAACCAACCCGGTTTCGAATACCAAGGATAGTTTCAAGTACTGAAGTCACCTCCCGAAAATCTGAATGGAAGGATGAAGAGTCTGCCCAAGGGCAATGGACTCTTGTCTGAATAGAATAGCCTGAGCCCTGAATAGGAGTGTTAACCGACTCCGAGCAGGGAGACAGAGATAGGGCAAGAAACCTTCTCATGAGTCTGTATGACTACCTGCAGAGTGCAGACCGTCTCTATATGTTTATAAAGATGACCCGTAGAAAGATCTAGAAGCAACTGGAAATTTCTTCACTAGAATAGGCTGGAGACTTCCATGGCCATAAGCTAAGCACAGGAGACTGTTCCAGAGGTGTCGCGAGGAGGTACCTGTGTTGCCCCTTGAATAGGGGTTTTGTGTCCTTGTTTGGCCCGTGTGGCGTTTATTGTGTGCATAAGGCACAAGACGAAGCCGCAGCTCTTCCAGTCGTATCTTATATATATCTTATATATTATATAAATGTTATAGAATATTATTTACTAATACATGCCTCTCTATTGTTGCAGATTTACCTTATTATGGACACATTATAAGCAATGGGTGGAGACTCAGTCACACGTGATTCCATGTCGGAATCGACACTGTCGAAAAATTCGGGAGACGGACTTATCGCAAAATCACCGCAGAAAAAGAGCAAATTCGAGTTTAAACTTCGAACAAACAAAGATGTCGGCGTAGAAGAACAAAAAGACAGCTTCAAATGGATACCAAACCCAGCCGACAGTATTCTATCCGAAACCAAAGGACAGTCAACGTTAGAGAGCATTTCCAGTACAACTACAAGCGATTTTTCCTCCACCGGATATGGCAGAAACGGCTATATCCGGGGATCGCAACCCCTGGTCAAATACAATGAGTTCAATAGTTTAGTCACGTCGTTGGGCGCTTGCCCCGTAGAGGTGAAGGTGCAAGAATTGGCGAATAAGAATGGAAATTCAGCAACGCCGTCGTGCAGGGAGGATGAGCTGAGCATACTGCTGATCACTGGCGGGATTCAGATGATGCTGGGCATATTAATGGCTGTTTTTGGAGTGCTGATTATTGTACACAATGCGAGTCTTGCGGGCGCTGGAAGCGGGCTTTGGGGAGGCGCAGTGGCTATGCTTTCTGGTAAGTACTCGAGTTCTATATACAGTGGTGGAGAAAAACTTCAGAAGCCCAGCTATTTTGAAAAGTTCTAATCAATAAAATTAATTCTGATTCAGAGTACTTTTCTTTTATTAACAGGTGTTCTCGGCGTTCTGGCTGGTTTAAAAGGCTGTTATTCTTCCAAGAGAAGCGCCAAAGTATCGCCAGCCCTTCTCACGGCATTCTTAGCTATGTGCCTAGTGTCCTTTGCCCTGACCAATCTGGTGTTGGTGCTTACCGCCACTGGCCTCATCAGGGATATTAACCAGCAGCGTGGAGGAGATCAGGTAAGCTAAGTATTGTAGTTTTTATTTTGGCCTCCACTTTTCTATGAGAAATGCTTCTAACTTCCCTACATTGCTTAGAAACCATCTCTTAGAGAAAGCTTTCTACACTGTCACTGAGGCACTAGCACAATGACAATGACAGAACTACCTGATTTTGACGATACTCTGACGATTGTATTTTATACTTTACATGTATTGTATAATTTAAAGGAAATATATGTATATTGTATTGTATTGTATAGTACATTATAATAATACGAAAAAAATAATCCCTATAATGTACTAGTATTTATTTGACTTTTAGTCGTAGGTGAAAGAATAATAAATTATTATCAATAATATATATATATATATATCAATATCAGTACTTTTACTTTTACTGCGACTTATCCTCATGGAGGGTCGACAGCACGACGGCAGCATTTCCACATAATCCTGTTCTGTGCGTCCTCGGGTGAGAGCCCCAAACTTTTCATATCTCTGGCGATCTTTCTTCCCAGTGTAACTTTTGGCCTCCCTGGTGGTCTTCTTCCTTGTATCTCCCGGTTGATTACTCTTTTGACTAGGTGGTTTTCGTTTCTACGTAGTACGTGTTCCCACCAGTTCGCCCATGCAGCCGGATATTATTCGGCTTTTGAAATCTTCACATCCCCCATTTTGCTATATGACACTGCCTAGGTACTAGTTTGAACATCAATGTTATTAATTACTCAATTAAAGTATTTGAAATAAATGTATATAAGAGAGGTACAGATCTTGCCGGGGCTTTCCTCGTTGCAGCAAGTTGCTTTACCAAATCGAGCAATGGTATTTTAATGAAAATACAAAGACTAGTAGTAGCAGGGGACTTGAATACAAACAATAGTTGTTTTACATTAGCAAGTAGCAAGGATACTTTCTCCGACTGGAGACAATGTATCCACGGGCTTCTTCTCCAGTTAATCATTCTCTTGAGAAATGAACAAATAAGGCAGAGCTGGGTACTCAGTACGGTCTAACTCCTTGGTAATTAGGCCAATTATAGTATTAATTGTTCTCTATACTGTGCACCTACATGTTGGGTACTTTTCTTCGCGTATTATGACGAGGCATTGTCTCTTAGCGTATTCAAGAGTTCAAATAGTACAAAAAATTACGTAGGCTGTTGAGTGAGAGCTTTGTTTGGTAATCAATTAATTTTAACTCTAACATGACTTCTTGGTTGAAGAGGTAACCTCCTTAGGGCCTTCCCAACCATCGAAACTTATCCAGCCACTTAGTATAGGGGAAGGTTATCTCAAAAGCTTATAGTGAGATAAGCTCCCCTTAAACTGGGTGGCTGGATAAGGTCCGTTGGTTGGAAACGCCCTTAAGACATAATATTCGAAATAGGGATTGACCTCAATCGCCTCTGTGGGTTAGTACCCGTGTTGAGTTATGACACGTCTCCGATCGCATGGCGTGGAGGTACAAGCAGGCTACCACCTGGCCGTCGAAGTTGAACTCGAACGATGATTAAAAAACCTTTGCCTTTATGCAAGAGAAGCTCTCAAACTCGGTCAGTTAGGCAGTTGTGTAGCTACTATATTAGTAGTAGTAGTATGGTTGGACACAGTCCCAGGCCACGGTGTGGGCCCATAGGACAAGGGACCTCCTGATTATAGTGGATTCCGAACCACTTGGGAAACACTGTGAAGTCACACGATTAGTTCGGAGGTGACCAGGACAAGTCCTACCATGTTTCCCTACCGGCACTGTGCACACTACCAAGTTATCTGCATCTTTGACCCTGCTCTGGTCCGCTGGATTCAACTTGGTAAGGCGGCCGGCTTTTAAGTCCGTACCACTACGCTACATATCTAACACCTAAGGACTTATTTAAGATAACGGAGAGTGGCGTAGAGGAAACAACGCCGAAATAGACGAAATACTCAATGGAGGAGACATAGCCCGTTTTATAGAAGTAAAGAAACGTTTGAAATGGCTAAAACACGTTTTGCCGAGAAAAATGTATAAAGCAAGCATGGCGGGAAGGGGACTGCAGCGACATCCACTAAACCTCTTGAATGACGAATCAGAAACCGATACAATACAGCAGACAAGTCTTACCATGTTTCCCTACCGGCACTGTGCACACTACCAAGTTATTTGCATCTTTGAACCTGCTCTGGTCCGCTGGATTCAACTTGGTAAGGCGGCCGGCCAAGCTACTGTATATTAGAAAGGCTTTCACAGTCGGAGGGAGCTACGTGGCGATGTAGTAGAATCCGGGATGATACGAGGTCGTGGTCGTTCTGAAATCGTACTTCCAAATGTATCGTCAACATCTGCAGTAGAACTGCATAGACTTCTTAGATTGTGTCTCGGAGGCTCAGCAGCAACTCTTAGAAGTCTACGCAGTTCCACCTAAGATGTTTGTTGCCCTCGAACGCCGCTGTTCTTCAGTGCATTATAGCCTTAGTAGAGAGAGAAGAGAGAAAGAAAATTGCGTTGCGTGTTTGGCAACCAGACTTCTTAGAATTAGAAATATATTTGTTTGTTGCAGGACGATGAAATAAACTGGCCTCCCGTGCTCTCGAACGCAGGCCTCATCGTCGCAGCTGTTCTTCAATGCATTATAGCCGTAGTCTCCGGATACAAATGCTACAAGAAAGTCTGCCCGTGTGCGAGAGGTCACTCCAGACTGCAGGAGACTGACTCCCAGCTGGGAACGTAAGTTACTATCTGTATATATTATGTCTAGAAGTGGTGGAGGTTGGTCACTGCTGTCGCGCTGTCATGTATGGTGCTCAAGAGCTCCAGTCAGGACAGTCATGTAGAGTAGTGGTATGGATTCTAGCTTTCACCTTAAAGGTTTTTGGTTCGAGTCCCACACTTGTTAAATTTTCTGGCCATGCTTCGGAGGACATGTATAATAGGGGGTCCCGAGTCTTTTTAGCTATAAACAAATAAGTAATTACTTTATTTTTGGCTGAGATCGCCCTAGGAGAGGAGTCAGCAACAAACGCACTTACAGCATATTTTTATCAAATTACTTTTAGGATACCTTAAAACTAAATACGCACTCACTCATTCGGATGCATAGGGTGTTCAGACAGCAGAATGCTGCAAGTCAGTATTTCCAACAGGAAGCTCCGTATAGTGTGTTCCCACAAGTTATGGCAGTGGCTTTCCCTTTACCATAATTGATATGTTAATAGCCTGCAAGAAAATGCATTTTTGAACACTCTCCAATATTTTTAGCCTGCAAACTATTCAATTCCCTTCCAATAGAGATAAAGGTTCTCCGCTCAAGTAAGCATTTTTTAAATTCATCTAAAAATTTTATAAATAAAGCTGACAATAAACATTTACTTGAAATATTTCAGAATTCTTCATAGATCTCTTCTCAAATAACTTTGTGCCCATCGAACCTATAGAGACTACAAGTTTAATTGAATTTTTTTATTTTTTATTCTACTCAATTTTATACTTTTTGGATTGTAAGTTAAAATAATAATAATAATGTTAAATTATGTATTGTACTGAACTTTTGACCCCAGCGTGACAAGTCATTTTTGTACTTAGTGTTGGGGATTTATGCATCGATTTTTATTGATTGTTCAATTATATATATACTTACTTACTTACTTTTATTAGTAGCGAAATTGATAAAAGTCCGATTTGGCTGGCTCCTATATTTGACTACAGCATGTGGTGTGTTTGACCGTAGGGATTGTCGGCCATCATTGTTTTGGAACCTTGGAACTGTCATGGTATATCATTGCCAACATCTGTTCTTGACTTTATGGTAATGAAATGATCATTAATTTTAGTTGTGTTATACTTGACGGTGTTATGATTTCAATATAATAGAGCGAGAGTTAAGGTCACTTCATTAATCATATCTTCATTCACACCAGAATATTAATATTCGGGCTAAGAACCACTCCGACCACTTGTCGCAATTCTGACACTTCCGAGCGACTGCATTTTCTTTGGCATATGGTTGTAGATAAGTTATAATTTTAAGTATCGTAAGTGTGCATTGAAAAAAAAAACTAATAATACACAATAAATCAAAGGTCACGTGACCTGAAACAATTTCCCCTGCTCTGTGTAATTAAAAAAAAAAAAAAAAAATACCTGGAAGCAGCGTATGTCCCTTTCCCTTGGAGGTAAAGTATCCGTTATGCTTTAGTCAACCTTTTTCTGAGGTCACAATCTCAACGATTGTTTGGCAGCAACTCCTTCCATATCATTCTCCAGTTCTTTCGGTCCTGCGTCTTCCTCTTCAACTCTTGGTACGTTCAAGCTCCTACGTCCTCCTTCAGTTGATCCATGATTTTCTTTTTCGGCCGCCCTCTTCTATTAGTTCCTTCCACTGTGCCCTCAGTGATGGGGCATACCAGATTGTCCTGACTTAACAAATACCCTATCCGTTTCGTTCTTCTACTTTTACTTTACTGGTCAACCTAGGCCGCGGAAGATTTTTGCTATTCTATCGAGTTTCGATACTCCCAAACCTTGACCTTCTGCTTCCTAATCCAGTTCTCAACCGATTGGCTTCTGCCGGTGACCCTGGATTCTTGTATTGGATAGGCTTTATTTGACCATCTTATTTAATTCAATATATAGAAGAAGCGAAAGTGGTGAGTTGCCCCTAGGAGCGTCTACGCCCTTCTCCACATGGAAACACCTTTCATGAGCCACATTGAATACGGCTGTTATTGTTGTTATTACCTCCGACGGGTAGCCATTGTGGGCGATCTATTATTTACTTTCGTCTTATGCACGTTCTAATGGTTTCGTGCGAGTGGGCAAGAATTCTTTGAAATTATTATCTTGTACTGAGGTACTGCTGGTCGTTGGGCTGGCTGGTTGTATCATAATGGGTATTATTATCACCGCAAGGAGTAAGGACCAACGACATACATAGATCGTAGCTCACTGGCGGAGGGCCTATCGAACATCCTGATAAGTTTATGAAAGAAAGAAAATTGTCTTTATTTTCCATGTGGACAATTTTCTTTATTATGTTTATGAATGCTATTGTTAGTATCTCAACTGTGGAACCAACTCGCATTAGAAAGAATGAAATAGCTACGGTATATGTGAATGCCTGGACATAAGATAGGACTTTTGCAAAGGGTATACGGCATTGTTTTCAAGACAATAGAACGCTAGGGGACTAAAGAGTTGATGTGGCGAGCTTTCTTCTTCCTCTTCACAGTGTCTGCTTGTAGTACGAGTACTAGTAAAGATTGACGATCGTCATGGCAATTTGTACCTTGGGGACTGCTGCACAGCAAAGGAAAGTCGTGCTCTTGCCAAACCACTGGCCCAGGTATATCAACTAGGATATTCTTCTTCTGTCCTTCTATCTTCCCTTGGTACATTATACATGCCGAATAATTTCTCGTTCCTCATGGCATGGCCGAAGTATGTAGAATTTCTGTTTCTTAATCACCAGCCAGCAGTAACTCGGCTTCTGTATCAATTCGCCTCAGGGCCTCAGCATTAGACACGCGATATTCGCAGGGTACGGTACATCCATATTTAACATGCACTGGTCCGTAGCTTGTGTCAACGTCCATCCCTTCAAACCATATAGAACGATTGGGAACCATAACATTTCACCATTCTTGATTGAAAGTCTAACCGCTGATTCAGGCACCCAGAATTATTCCCAGCTATATACAGTATGTATCATATGAAAACTTTAAATTTTGTTATAGGTACAAAGTGGAGGGCAAGGACCGTCTGGTGAACACATGGCTGGGTCAGCAGTACCCTGTCTTTAAGAAGAACGGGGATGTTCTGCCAGGACAAGCTTCGTGGGGTTCTCCTAAAATTGTACTTCTACCACCCCCTCCAAGGGTAAGTTACTCAAATTTCCCCCCACATTTTGTTACAATTGCGTCATTAATGCCGAGTATTCGTATCCTGTGATGGCAGGTTTAAATAAATAGGTATAGGAACCTTTTTGCTCCTCAGTAATCGTCCCACTCGTTCCCGCTCCCATCATATATCATTATCAGTCAGTGTTCCGACCGGCTTTGTGTTATGATCAGTGACCTGTATAATCCCGAGCTGGTAATGCTTATTTAAGGCGGTCCCCAACATCGCTTTAAAAGCATGGGCAAGAATATTGCTCTGCGCCTGCCCCTCATTGGTAGGTGGCGGTGCCGTATTTCTTACCGATACTTTTCAAGCGATGGTGAGCTCGGGCCTTACTGAATTGGGAAAAACGCTGTAGGAAAACTACGCTCAGTTGAGCCATGCGTCACAGCAGATATATCACGGTAAGTTGACCGTGGCAAACTGGGCAAGTGTTACGCCAACAATTGTCATCTTACAAATGATATCTGCTTTCGTACAACACTTCCATTATATGCCTCAGTCAACTCACTGTGATTTTTCTGCTGTGACATATGACTCAACTAACTCAGCGTAATTTTATAATCACGGCTTAGCATTAGGCTTCCGCCATCAGCTTTCTTGCAGCCCAATGCAACACATTACCTGGTGAACCTCTGCTATTCACTTAAGCAAGGCGCGTCTTAAGGTGTTTTCTGTCAATTTCTTCCAAGGTGTCGCACAGACGGCAGAAAGTATCCGCCGCTACACCTATACGGTGAAGCCTGATACTTGTCTTGAACTAAATAGTCTTTGAAAACTCAACTTTGATTTTTGACGACCGCGGCTACCTCGTAATGGATGAGGACATGAATCCATACGCCCCCCCCCCCACTATGTCTGATAAATAAACCACAGTGTTATTTACATTATAACCAACATAAATAGTGAGGAAGGTATTTCGCGATAAAATTTATGATGTGGACCGGTGATCAAACGCGAACGCTCGCTATTAAAACACTTGTATTTCATAATGATGTAAATGAAGCTACACTTGACTGATATCGCATGTCTGCTCCATTTGAGTCAGTGGGTTAATGCAGTTACTTAACAAATTGGCTACTTCCTCAAGTGGGCTTTTATAGTTTTTGATGACAATTTGTCCGACAGAGTTAATTAATATACTTCTCGACTACAATACCATTGCCGGATTGACCATGGGCACTTGGGGAACAGGTCCACGACCCCCCACCCCCCTAAATGCCTAAAACTCCAGGCCCCACAAACGATTTTTTTTTTTTTTTTTTTTTTTTTTTTTTTTTAAGAAAAAAATTGAAAGTTGAAAACAATTTCCAAACAAAGTTTTGAAATTGGCGAGAAATTAAACCTTTTTTTTTTGCTGCAATGTTGGTAGACAGAGTATTCACTCACGGCCCCTCATATCTTGTGCCAACGGCCCCCACAGGGGTTAATCCGGCACTGCACAATACGAACCATAATATTATTTAACAAAGAGTTGGACTTGAATTGCCTGCTGTGTAATCTTCTGGTGGGGTGAACGAAGGTGGTATTGGGATAAGGAAGACAAACGAAATCAGTCGCTTCGGAAAAGCAAAAAAAAATATATATATATATATATATATTTGGCAAATGCAGTGAATGGCCTAACACCAAGCTCCAAACTCCTTATGCAGAGAAAATGTAGTTAGGCAGTCTACTGAACCAATGAAGAGACGAGTAGGAAAGTCGCATGCAAAAGATGTCAGTATACCGGCTTCGCAGGAGAAGATCAAAGACTAGGATATCTGGGAAGAGGTG
The DNA here is from genome assembly GCA_963971405.1 of Psococerastis gibbosa. NCBI lineage: Eukaryota > Metazoa > Arthropoda > Insecta > Psocodea > Psocidae > Psococerastis > Psococerastis gibbosa. Next base: position 11,279,396 of record OZ020490.1, read on the forward strand.
GCCGTGCTAGATCTGAACCTCACCTCGAGCTAAGGCGCCGAGGACGACGAACTGTACTTACTTACTTATGGTGGCTCCATCGGCCCGTGAGGACCTCTCGCCTGTCGCACCAAGCCCCTCCCAAGCGCGCGATTCTCCTCTAACTCCCTCTATGTGTCGAAACGGACGCTGCAGGCTCTCAAATCCTCGGAGAGCTGGTCCGACCATCTCTTCCTGGGTCGCCCCTGTGGTCGGTTGCCTGCTGGTTGGGCTTGCCACACCCTAGCCGCGGCCCTGGTCGAGGGCATCCTTGAAAGGTGACCGGTCCATTGGAGTCTTCTTGCCTCGGTGACGACGAACTGTAATTTTCTGATAAGGATCGATGATAGACGTATTAAAAGAGTACACACCAGTCTCACCCCTCCGCCGACAACAGGTCAAAACAGTTACGTGCCGCCGTGACTTTTTCGAAAGTGAAACCCCGCAGATCTGGTCATCTGTCCCTCCAGGGTCATGTTTTCATCACTTCCCCTAAGAACCGAAATTAGAGGATATGGAAAAACCTGGGCTTGGCGGGATTCGAACCCACGATCTACGCCTAACCGGGGCGTCGTCTTAACCGCTGGACCACAAGCCCCTACGACTATCTAGCAAGAGCACTGTGAATGTCAATAGCCACCATGTCGTTGGTCGTTACGAACTCTAAGATTTAAGGAAGCGGCAAACGCTCTGAAGTTAGCTTTTAAGCCTCAATTTCTCATTTATCGCACATGACGTGACGATTCACTAAAAGAATTCCTGTTAGCAAAAGTGTAAGGGTGTGCCAAAAGACTCAAAATTCCCTTAAAAAAAGACAATTTTATTTATTTATTTATTTATTTATTTCAAAACGCTCCTGAAGAATCATACCAAGCATGTTACTGACCCCTCTAACCAATCAGTAGTTATCCTATTGGCATAGACGTACTGTGTATAATCTTATGATAAGGATCGGCGATAAACCTGTTAAAAGAGCACACCCCACCTCTCCGCCGACCTGTACCGTACAGGTCGCAGCGGTTACGTACCAGCCATGACTTCTTCGAAAGTGAAATCCCGCAGATCTGGTCACCTGTCCTTCCAGGGTCATGTTTACTTTCTCTGGTCAATTCCATCGCAGAGGCCGCCTCTTTGACTTCCTCCTGCCCCGCTCCCGTCTCATTACGACCTGTACATCATCAATCTGATAACTTCCGTTGGACTTGTCTGTTAGATTTGTTTCGGGAAATGTCAAGGATTTTAATTCAGTGAGTGACTCTGTCCAGTGTCTAGTTCTAGTTTGTTATTAATTCGTTTTATGCCATATTTATATCAACTTTAGTAGTCAAGAATATAATAATATCTTGAATTAAGAGCAAGCCGGAGGACTCTCTACTAAGCGATTTTTGTACAAAGTCGATTTTCACAGGAAATATTGATCTTAGAGCCGTCAAAAATAGACGTTAAATTAGCAGAAATGCTTCTCTTCTCTTTAAGTGAATTCAGTGCAAATACGAATACTACAACAAAATCAACTGCTCCGAATCACCTACAGAAAAATTGCTGGATGGAAAGTGGCGTAGTATTTAAAACCACAATGAAAATTATGGTTGTACCCATACCTACTGCTTTTGCATAGTCCAGCCGTACTTTTAGTCGCATCGGGTTCGGAAATATTTGCCAGTTCATTTACTAAGGCCCGGTTCACACGGGCCAACGATTCATGAACGATTTGTCATGGGAACATTTGGGTTGATGCAAAAATCAGTAAATTTCTGACGTTTTTTGACGCTGAGAGTGAGACCTGCGTGTTGTCGGCTTCACGCAAGTCTCAAAAATCGTCTGAAGTTGTCTTTGTGGTTTTCCCACTACCCATTTACTACAATGACATATTTCTCAGCGATTCACTGGCATTCTAATCGTCTGTATGTATACCGATTCTCGCAGCCGAGATTTTCCGACGTCTTTTCCATGATAGCCAAATAAGCACTAGCAGACGAGCTTTTGACAATTTTGAAAGCTGGTGTGAAGCTGACTGCACGTTAGTTTCCCCTAGACATGCCAAATCATAGAAATCTTCTGAATTAGTTTTGCACCAAGCCATTCACCAAGCCCTAGAATGGAAAAGACGCCGGCAAATCGCAACTGCGAGAGTCGTCTGGGTGTACTGGGCCTAAAAGTGTCGGCATGAACATCAACATCGTCTGGACGCTAGGCAAATTGATACTATTACCAGTCTATTAGCACCTAGGTAACTCCATGTGCCCGCCCCATTCCATTACCGATGCATCTAGTTGGTACTTATTTTACTCATCCACACTTTCCTTTTCTGCGTGATCGTTTTCTCGCCGGTAAATTGCCTTGAGAATCCACTAAACATTGCCTCCATACCTGTCCTTGTGGTATTCCTTCAGTGATGAGAAAGATTCCACTCTCTTCCATCCGTAGTTTCCGCGTACCATCGATGGGCTATGCAGAATATTTTCTTCATTTGCATTCTGGGTAACCGTATCCAATTAAAACTGAATGGGGAATTCTGGTTGTCTACATTACCGACATTCGTATTCTTTTATTTGGAAATATGGCAGGAGGTAAACTTGTTAAATATTTAAAATATTTCGGGTGCATAGTCGTAATCGCCCTTACTTTTTTTTATCGCATATATATGAATGCATCCGATTGACCTCCACCCCCGAACCCCCCTTATTTGGAGTTTTAGTCATATATGACTTAGTCTATACTATCTATTTTTGAAGTGAAACTTCTTTATGAACGTAGGGACAAAAATCTTGGTTACGCACCTCGGTTACCCATCTCGGTTACGCATCTTGGTTATGCGCCATCCTGATTTCTGTATTCATGAGTGACGCTCATTTTTGGACAGATTTAGAAGGCCTATCGCAATTTAAATTATACCCATGTTTTCGTCTATTCTTCCTCTTTCAGTCCATGCTATATTTGTCGTGAGAGCAAAGGGTTCGACTTTGGAGGGAGGAAGCGTGAGGAGGTGGGCCCATATTTTCCGATTTTCAGCGAAAATAGGCCCTTTTCAGCCGCGTTTTTGGAGGTGTTTATATCAATTTGAAAATTCAAACTACTTTATTTCTTTTCCACCTTTCTTACTCTTTCTAGACATACATTAAGTTTTACTACTCGTCTCTTCCTTCAGGCTCAGGTGAGTGCAAGCCATCCGTGTTTCGGCGGAAAACAGGTACAAAGGGTACTCTTCCAATTACTATACATGCATAGAGTAAAAAAATTCCACAGGCTGCAATTTTCAACCGAAATTAATTTTTTACATCTCATTAAAAGCAGTATCAATTAAGGTTTCAAACGAGTATAAATACAACATAGTTTAAAAATGAACCCTTCACCCCTTAAACACGAGTGGAACTTGTGGAACAACTGGAATTTGTAAAAAATGACGTAAAAAAATTAATTTCCAGCAATCCCTTTTGAATTGCATGGGCGGGTTTAAAACAATTTCTCGTTCAGATTTTGAAGGCCTATCTTAATTTAAATTATACCCATGTCTTTGCCTATTCTTCTTCTTTCAGGTCACGCTATTTTTGTGGTTATCAAGCAAGGGGTTTGGCTTTGGGGGTGTGAAACGTGAGGGGGTGCGCTCGATTTTCAACAAAAAAAGGCCTCTTTCGGCAGCATTATTATCTACTAGTATTTAAAAAATTCAAACTACTTAAGGACTTTTCCACATTTCTTTCTCTTTCCAGCCATATATTATGTAAATGAAATTTAGGCGTTGTCACGTTAAACTATCGTCTGCGAATCGACTTTACAACCGACTTGCATACAACCAATATAATTAATGAAGTGATATTATAATCTTAGCAACAATATGGTAAAATAATTGAATTATTTGTATACATGTTTATAACAATAAAAGCCTTTTTCCTAAAAATTGATCTAATTTAGCTTTACTCAACCAATTTCAGTAAAGTTGTAAATATATTGTAGTAGATCATTTTTCGAAAAATGATGTCATAACATAAGGAAGTTTCACTTTTTACGTGTGTACACCGATACACGCACGCTATTTTTTTTAAACCGTCATTATTGTTAACGGCATTGAACACAGTATGGTATCCACATACAGGCGTATTTTTTTATTTTGATACTTTTTAAAAAAAATCCCCCTCGCCCAACAGAAATCTGAATTGGGCCCTAGATAACCCATTATACAGTTGATACTTTCACAAGCGCTCATACCCAATGCTCATACTCACGTGACCACAGCCACCTATGGTACCCGCAACCTTTTTCTGATTATATGGGAATTATTGAAAGAAAAAAGAAATCTCGACCTATACGCACAACATATTCGCAAACACTCCATTATCGATGATTTGTTTCTATTCCCACAGCCTAATATGTAGAGGATAGTCTCATAATCCCCAATACCCATTGCTCGAGCTCACAGCATTTGTTTACATCATCACTTTCCAGAAAAATCCCGGCAGTATGCTATTAATCGTAATGCCTGGTCCGATTGACTTATAAAAAATAATAAAAATGTAAGTAATTAATGTAACAATAAACACTCCATTATCGATGATTTGTTTCTCTGCCCACAACCACTGAACTGCCCACAACCTACTATAAAGAGGATAGTCTCACAATCCCCAATACCCATTGCTCGAGCTCACAGCATTTGTTTACATCATCACTTTCCAGAAAAATCCCGGCAGTATGCTATTAATCGTAATGCCTGGTCCGATTGACTTATAAAAAATAATAAAAATATAATTAATTAATGTAACAATAAACACTCCATTATCGATGATTTGTTTCTCTGCCCACAACCACTGAACTGCCCACAACCTACTATAAAGAGGATAGTCTCACAGTCCCCAATACCCATTGCTCGAGCTCACAGCATTTGTTTACATCATCACTTTCCAGAAAAATCCCGGCAGTATGCTATTAATCGTAATGCCTGGTCCGATTGACTTATAAAAAATAATAAAAATATAATTAATTAATGTAACAATAAACACTCCATTATCGATGATTTGTTTCTCTGCCCACAACCACTGAACTGCCCACAACCTACTATAAAGAGGATAGTCTCACAGTCCCCAATACCCATTGCTCGAGCTCACAGCATTTGTTTACATCATCACTTTCCAGAAAAATCCCGGCAGTATGCTATTAATCGTAATGCCTGGTCCGATTGACTTAAATAATAGGTGTTCCTTATATTATCCGTTAACTGCAGCCCGGGGGACAGGTTCTCGTTTGAATCATTCTCTGGAGAAATCGAAGCGGGATTGTTGTCTTGTTTCCGAAATACAACCAGAACAATCGATCGATATCTCGATTGATGTAATACTTGTATTCGAAGCATAGATTTTAATAATAGTACTATTTTATTATTTTACATATTTTATATTATTATTAAAATCTATGATTCGAAGTACCCATTTATGGGGTTAATTTGTGACGTCATTTTGTAGATGGCAGCACCAGTTGCAATGATATCAAAGCGTTGATTTTTCCCATAAGCCTCAATGCTATTTTAACATTATTTTTAATTACGTATTATTTTAAAGTGATATTTTTCTATAAATCATGGAGAATATATATCCTATTAAATTATATGCAGCGAAATAAGGTCCAGACATAGTAAAAATATTATAAAAAATATTAAAAGAATTAATTAGATGCTAAGAGCTTAGTTTTCACATGCGAACGGCGGCCATTTTGAATAATATGGATATCGGTATGTCGTCAGCGAACCTAGTGACCAAAACTGTCCCTACAGAACCTCATTGATTTCGGTTCATTTATTGGTGTTTTAACTAAAAATTTAATTAATATTTATTTTCAATCTAACACACATGTTTTAGTTGTGACTGAACTCATAGAACCAATGGTAGTAGTTTATGGAAAGTTAATAATAATAGAAAAGTGATAATGGAAAAATAATGGCCATTAGCCTTTGGGCAAAGATTTTTATTTTCAGCAGCTATAGTTTTAATAAGGCGCTCATTCCAACAACGTCAATAGTGATAGTAAATGTAGTATTGACGGACATTTCAATTTTACTCTATGCCATAATTAAAATTGATCAATGATCATAGAGTAAAATCACGCGCTGCAAGCAATAACAAACTAAAATGGCGTCATGGAGTATGTTAAGTACAAACATTTTAATAGATTGCTTATAAAACAGTTTTCATCCATTAAACAGATCGGTGAAGGTCGATCTTACTTCGGATCCCCTACTATTATTAGGTTTTATTAATAATAATAAGAGTACGAAGAAAACACAAATACAAACAAAATTTCAAAAAACAAATGCGCCAAATTTCAAAATTCATTAGCAATTAACCACAGTTCGTGAACTCCTTCCTGGGAACTACAACACAACGTCTTTTATAGAGATGAAATTCAATAATTTTTTGCAATCTCAGAAAAAGGTACCGGTACACATATATATCATAATGCTCAGAAAATTCCTCCTAGTTGTTTGTGCTATTATATTTTACAGCTCTATGATTGATTTTTCATTAGATACTTGATTATTGCACCTATAAGGCTTTTCCCCATCCCATTATCTCTTGATCGCTAGTCTGACAGTACATTTAATGTTATGATTTCCTGTGGCGGACGCAAGGATAAGGAATTATGCGGACATTTAGGCTAAAGTCCCAATGTCGACCTTTGGAGTTGGTATAAGTTATTTATTTATTATTACCTCTATATCATTTATTTGTACCTATTTATTTATTTAAATAACTATCAGTGTAACAATGCAAAAATTCGTGTCAGCAGAACCATTGAATATATAACACTATATAGTGTTATATATATTCAATGACAGAACATAGTACTTATATAAGTCCCTAAATATACTTCCAGTAGCTTTACTTTACAGGAAAGTTATACTACAGTTATTTATATACCATATCTTACGAGCCTTGGTACCACTGACAAGGAATATTCCAACGAGAATGAATATCAACGGATGTCTCACATTACCCAAATTTACAAAGGCTCATACAACAGCATCATTCTTGTACAAATCATATTACTACTATAACGAATTCATTAGTAGTTACAATAAGTTCGCAAGGCCAAATACGAGCATAAAAGGTTACATTGATATATATATATAAAACAAACACTAATGGCAATGTAACTAATACTAGTATTAAATCATGATTGTAATAAAATGAATAATGTTTAAACTGTACTCTGTAGGGTGTATCCCGCACGCCTCTATGAAGGCATGGGAGCCCTAATTGTGTTGTTGTTTCTAACGCCTGCTTTCAGCATTTCTGCTTTAAGCAACCCTGTCAGCCTGGCGGGGGGAGTGAGTCTGTTTGTTAACTTGAGGCACCCTAAGGGCAGACTCTATCACCTCGGGGAAAGGGGAGTTGACCAACAGGGTGGACCTCCTGATTATAGTGGATTCCGAACCACTTGGGGAACATGGTAAAGTCACACGATTAGATCGGAGGTGAACGGGACTCGACTTATACTGCCTAAGCGCGTTATCATGTCCCACCAGGTTCCCCTGCCAACGCTGTGCACACTACCAAGTTGCCGCAGTTTGAAACATGCTCTGCTCTGATGGAATTAACATGGTAAGGCCGTTGGCGGAGCCCTAATTGTATTTTGTCTAATTATTGTATTTGTTGGAAATAAAGAATTGTTATTATTATTATTATTATTATTATTATTACTTGCGGTGATTTTTTTTTTTAAATTATTTAAATGGGAACGGATTATAATTTTTTTTAAAAATAAACTTACACGTTTTGAAAATCACCACAAATATATACCTCAAGCATTTGCGCGCGCGCGGACACAAGCACGTGCTTGGTCTGCCTTGTGATTAATCCGCCACTGATCCATTGCTACATAAAATTCTGAATTACTATCCTGAAGCCTGAGGGAACAATGATTCAAATAATTATGGATGGTAGAATTTCCACTGTACTTTGCCTTTGTCGATTCTACGGTCATGAACTCTTTATTTTTCGCATGAACCCGTTCATAATTGATGGTCGTGACATAACCGTATCATAACTTATGTCTCTGCGACCCTCGCCGCGACCCACCGTTATTGTCTCTCGCCATAATTGTCATTGTCAAACGCATTCAATGCTATTCCCTTAATCTATTTACTGTTAACATTTTCTCACTGGTTAACTGTTATTCTGATTTGAATTATCCTCGTGCCTAGTAGCCTAGGAATCATACAGTAATATAGTATTATAGTCGTACCATGCTGCAAATAAATAAATCGTATATTTTGTTAAAATTTATCCATTTAGATAACTTCAGTTGAGTCTAATAACGAAATACACCATTTCGAGTGGAATACCAAGAGGTAGAGGCCTAACATTTTACATAGGATTTGCCGCGTAGATAATACTGAAGCAAGGCCGTAGCCAGGATTTGTTTTCGGAGGAGGGGGGGTTTCAGAAATGTTATTGGATATTACATGGTAGTTTTTATTTTTCCTCTCAAAATTCGATTCTATCTAGTGTCAAGCCATTTCATTTCGGGGGGGGGGGGGGCATGAACCCCCCTTGGCTACGGCCTTGTACTGAAGTGAACCACTGAATATTTACCGCGAGAAATGAGACTTGTCCGGATTTGTATTGTACTGGTACGGACTCAGACTTCCTGCCGATAAGGCGCCCATTCCACCGACCGGCTAGGGCTATTTACAAAAACGGGGACGTGGTAGCAGAAATTCAAGACTTAGGTGGCGTTTCCACCGACCTCGCATTGCAGAATGCAAATGACATCGACGGAAATTAGAATTTTTCTTTTTATAGAAATCTATTAAAATGTTTGTACTTAACATACCCCATGACGCCATTTTTTAATTTTAGTTTGTTTGTGATTTGACTGTATGGTCATTGATCAATTTTAACTATGACATAGAGGAAAATAAACATTTCCGTCAATTCTGCAATGCGAGGTGGAAACCCCGCCTAAGTCTTGAATGTCTGCTACCAGGTCACTGTTCTTGTAAACAGCCCTAGCCGGTCGGTGGAATGGGCGCCTAAGTTGTTGGTTCGAGTCCCGCTTTCTGACCGTGCTTTGGAGGGCGGGATTTATTAAACCTGGCCTTCCTAGTGCAAATGTAACAGAGGGCGTCATAGCCCTTACTCCGCTAGGTTAGCTTAGTAATCCCGTCCTTTAGGATAAGGAAAAGCAATAGGCAGCTGATTTTAAACCATGGGACAGTAAATAACTTACTATATAACTATTATGGAACCTATAATAATTGATAAATAGGAAAGCATCACTCGCATCGGCTCTTTTTTATGTTAAGTCACACTCCCTGTGAAATTAACTTTGTGCAAGAAGTGGATAGTCTACGATTTTATCTAAACAGCCTTATTCCCTTTTAAATTTAAAATCCATTGCTTCTTTTTATGAATCTATATTTTTCTCTCTTCCCGAATAGCAACGTTGCTCAAATTCTCCTATTTTGTTGTTGTTCGAAAAAGAAAGTTTCTTGTAAACTAGTTGACAAATTAACTACCAACCCGCATCTAAAGTCAATATAGAAACATTTAGTCGATCTTGTTGTTTTTAAAATATTCAATTTGTCGGCCTCGCCTGCCTTGTCCCATAATTAACCAATTTGCTTTGCGTTTTGTACAGCACCCCGTGGACATGCAAATTAAGTATACCACTTTTTTCTAGTCTTAAAACACGAGCAAGTTGCCAAACATTGGCTTCTGCTTGTTTTTCTTTACTTTTCTTTAAATTATAGGGAAAGTTTCGTACACCGGGCCTTGAAGAAGTTCCCTCGTTATCGTAGGTAAGGTATTAATAATGGTAGTAAAAGATATGTGTATCTTGTATATTGTAGAATATCGCAACCGTTTCTTGTTTACTAAATATTTTGATATCTGTCATTATAGGACACTATACCAGCAGCCATATTACGGCGATTTGGGGTTTATTTTTTAATGCCGCATTAGTAGTGTCACGTTTTGTAAACCCATTTATTTATAGTCATTAATTGTTATCGTATACCTTTTACATATTTTATTCACAGTAGAGAGCGTTTAAAAAAAAATTGATTTTTTTTGTCCCCCTCCCCCCCCCCCCACCCCCCTCAAACCAAAATGCTGGATACGTGCTTGGTGATATTGGAAACTTTCCATATCGTATCGATATTTAATACTTTCAGTTGATTTACATGTTTTAAGGTCCTAGGAACCCAGAAATTTTTTTTTTTTTTACGAAATGTCTCTTTCTGTTCGTCAATTTGTGGGCAAACTACTCGACGGATTTCGATGATTTCTTCTAAGGAAGCCAGATAGGAAGTCGCAGTGACTGCCCTCGCTCTGACTGAGCTCCATACCCCCCAAAAGCTCATTTTTTCCACTTCATAATTAGATGGAACTCTTACTGTTGTTTCTAACGCCTGCCTTCAGCATTTCTGCTTTAAGCAACCCTGTCAGCCTGGCGGGGGGGGAGTGAGTCTGTTTGTTAACTTGAGGCACCCTAAGGGCAGACTCTTTCACCTCGGGGAAAGGGGAGTTGACTAACAGGGTGGACCTCCTGATTATAGTGGATTCCGAACCACTTGGGGGAACATGGTAAAGACTCGACTTATACTGCCTGAGCGAGTTATCATGTCCCACCAGGTTCCCCTACCAATGCTGTGCACACTACCAAGTTGCCGCAGTTTGAAACATGCTCTGCTCTAATGGAATCAACATGGTAAGGCCGTTGGCGATGGAACTATTACTAGACGCAGGCTATTATTTTTAAATTTCATTTTAATTTGTTAATAATCCGATTAAAAACAAGATCATGCAACTTTGCAATTTACCAGAACTGTTTCTTTGCCATTGTCCATGGACCATGATAACGGAAGTAGGTACTATAATATAGCATTATTATCCTGGCTAACACTTTTGTTTCCTTCCTTGTTGATAATAGTGCAGCCCAGTAACCTCAAGAATACGTATTGTTCACACATTAACGCTTGGCTGCCCGTCCAGACTGCAGTCAGGACGTTCAACTCGATTCATCTGATTATGTTATCATGAAGAGAAATATCATGGTGACATGGAAAAGTATAAAGAGGGAGATAAAGATAGAGAGGAGGAGAGAGGGGGGAGGGGGAGACAAGGTGCAGGCAACCCCTGCGGCCTTGCTTAGCATCCGCCAAAAAAAAAGCCAATATAGGACAACCTAGAGCATAGCCTGTCAAGTAAATCAGATGTGGGAGGGTGTCACTGGCATTTGGCCTTCTATAAAGGAGGCATGGGACACTCGCTTCCCGCCAAAAAAATATTTTTATACTTCTGGAGCCTCTCGCCACGCCACCTATGAAGATACGTTCTAAGTGACCTCAGGGTTAAAAACAATTGGACTGCCTATGGAAGTTACCTAGAGTTCTATAAAGGGAGACACTCGCTTCCAGCCAAAAAAAAAAATATTCTTATATTCTTATACACCCCCTATATCCAGTCATTGAAAAAAACGTTCTAGGTGACCCCAGGATTAAAAAAATATTTTTGGCAGGCTTCTAATGGTCAACGGCCTTACCATGTGGAATCCATGAGAGCAGAGCATGTTTCGAACTGCGGCAATCTTGTTAGTGTACACAGCGTTGGCAGGGGAACATAGTGGGGCATGATAACGCGCTGAGACTATACCAGTCAGTCTACGTGCCTGTCGAGTCCCGTTCACCTCCGATTTAATCGTGTGACTTTACCATGGTCCCCAAGTGGTTCGGAATCCACTATAATCAGGAGGTCCACCCTGTCAGTCAACTCCCCTTTCCCGGAGGTGAAAGAGTCTGCCCTTAGGGTGCCTCAAGTTAACAAACACACTCACTACCCCCGCCAGGCTGACAGGGTTGCTTAAAGCAGAAATGCTGAAAGCAGGTGTTAGAAACAACAACTAATGGTGATATAGACTGAACAGGTCACAGGATTTACTAAAAGCCGGGGTAGGGAACAGACAGATTATACGTGTATTTTTGTTTTTCGCAGGTCAAAACCGGTCGGGTTGGGTAGCCCTTATTGCAGCCTCTGGCTTATTGTAACCCGTTTTGCCTCCTTTTTGTAACCTGGCGTTTCATATTGTACCCTTCTAGTTACACCTTCCCTCAGTCAGGTAACCCCTGAACTAAGTACTGTTTTTGCGTCGCTATAGTCCGGGTATCGTTCGTCCCCATATCGTACACAAGATGTACAAAGCAAGCATGCCAGGATGGCGACTGGCGGGACGTCCTCGAAAACGCTTGAATTAAGGATGAGTTGGAAACTGACCTTCGTGAGACCGTAGATGGTGGAGCCTTGTACAAAACCGAGATGACTGGAGGAGTGTTGCCCACCAAGGGATGTAGAGCCAGAAGAAGAAGAAGAGCAGGTTTTCAAACCTGAAAGTCCTAACCTTGCATCGATCCATGCGGCCAGTTTTGTGTGTTTGTACCTAGAAAAATAGGTACAAAGGTGTCATATTTCTCTCTGGGATCTAGACTAGATTGTCACCTTCTTTCAAACGGCTATCTCTATCGGCTGACGGCTACGTACCTGGTATTTCCCACACCTGATTTTATACTTACTTCTTCAATCGTTTTATATTTCATCAATAATATCCATGTATATCGTAACATGCTACTCCTACATTAAACTACAGTAGACATTCAGGAAAAGCAGGGCTGGCCAGGACGTCCCGAATCGGGCCTTAATATCTTTGATTCCCTCGTGCATTTAGTACTTACGTTACTTTACTTTATCCAACGCCCGTCTGTGGCTGTTCAGCCAATCGACGCCGAGCTTCCCAGTAGCGATTTATAGAGTCATTGGTAGGGTGGCTTAAACACAGTGCACACCCTCAGATATCCGCTGCAAGCTTTAATTTTTAAATATAGCTTTAATTTTTAAAATATAGCTTTAATTTTTAAAATATCATTAATAAGTCTTGAATGTCTGATACCACGTCAATGTCATTTGCATTCTGCAATGAGAGGTCGGTGGAAACCCCGCCTTATATAACGGGCAGGTGTCGTCAACGACGAGACCAATGCGGTGCATTTATTAATAATTATCGAGTGCATTCCTAATCTTCCCGCCATCTGCTTAAATATTACATATATAATGTAGGTATACTTCGCTGTCGGAATCTGCGAGTGGACCTTCGATTGCTGAGAATGGTGAAATGTTATGTGTTCCCAATCGTTCTATATATTGTATGGAGTTGACACAACAGAACAGAATCAGTACATTTGAAATGTGGATACACAGACAAATGCTGCGCATATCTTGGAGAGATTGTGTGCGTGGTCCTGAGGCGAAAGGAAACATACTTAATACTTAAACATACTTCGGCCATATGATGAGGAACGAGTTGTATCGCCTTCTGCATGTAATAATCCGAGGAAAGGTAGAAGGATAGAAGAAGAATATCCAGATTGAATAACTGAGGCAGTGGTTTGGCAATAGCTGGACTTCCCTTTTCAGAGCAGCAGTCACCAAGATCCAAAGTGCCATGATGACCGCCGATCTTCGATGGAAGAGGCATTTCAATAAGAAAAATAATAATATACAATAAGAAGTAGCAGGGTGGTCGGTACCGGTGTTGGTATTAAATGCATAATAACCGGGTTCTTGGGGACCAGCAGTTCAGGCACCGCTGTACGTCGACCTATCGATAACAACCTAGTGTAGACTGTAGAGTGAGAGTCATCTCGGATGTGGCGTAATACATTCTGTATGCATAGGTCGACGACTGATATTGACCGACTGGTTTATTATTTATTTTACTACTTTCCTTAACTATCTACATAATATCTCTTTAAGAACGTCAATGTATCTGTCCTTCCCTGGCACAGAGCGGTTTTTTATGGTGTCTAACGCGTTTACAAACAGGGCATATTTTAGGCAGAGATTTCGAAATATTTTGTAAGCGTATGAAAAATTTATTTCACAGAATTGATTAATTATTCGTTGCGCTGCCACAAAGATGTGAAGATGGATGGATGAAAAATAATTCATAAAAAATTCCAACTTTCTCAAAATGCCGAGCATTCACCCGCGACTGACTTAGGCCTACTATTTGTACCAATGCATAAATTAAAATCTGTGTACTGTATCTTGTTTTTGTTTGTGGGCATTAATATTTTAAGTGAGATAATTTATACTGTATAGCCTACTGATTTTTTTCCAGTTATTTAACCTTTATAATATTTTTTTTTTTTTTTGCTGATTGATTAAAATATAGTATAGGAGCTGTTTGGGTTGGGTTTTCCACGGTTAATAATATTATAATTCAAAATAATTTTAAGTTTGATAAAAACATAGCTTTTACTACGCCGTAGATTTTTTCTGGGCCCACTTTTAATTTCACACCAACGATTCAGCCCATTCTCAACCATATTAAACAGAAGAAATATATAAATCTTATCGCATAGACTACCTATAGGAAAATCAAATGCAGATTACTGTAATTAAGAAAATACTGTAGCAATTACATTTAAATAAATGTAAATACTTAGTTACTATACCAGCCGTGCTTGATAGGCTAATTGGTCTCCTGGTATTATACCTTGATACCTTGAATGGTTGTAGGTACCAGGGACAGAGCCTCCCCCCCCCCCCCCCCCCCGAGAGAAATAGCTTTATCCTAGATAGAATGGACTTTTCAAGGAAATTAAGAAAAATTATTACTCAAGTCAGGGAAACGCGATATTTTTCAGGCCGCCCCCCCCCCCCCCCGTAAACATTTTCTGAAACCGTCCCTGGTAGGTACCCCTAATACATTGTCGAAATTACCGGGTTCCAATAAGTGTTTATAAATTAATAATGACTTCTTGTTCTATTACTAAGCCAACCTAGTGGAGTTAAAGCTATAAAGCCCTCCGACACTCAACTAGGCAAGCCCGGGACCGTCTGTTTTACATGCCCTAGATAAAAACGTGATAAATGTGGGACTCGAACCAACAACCTTTCAGGTGAAAGTTAGGGTCCATACCACTACTACTCTGACTTATGTGTTTATCTTCCTGCGCACTTGATTCTTATGAATAATTATTTTCAAGTTATGTAACCTTCTCGCATGAGGAGTGCGACCGGAAACAGCTTAGTAATTTCACACCTGTACAGGATGAATATGAAATTTGCTAAAATTATATTTAATGCAGACAATGATGCCTGCTGCAAATAGCCTTAAATTTATTATCCTACTTTCATGCCGACGCATTTTCAATCGGGAAGTCCATTAATCCATTGTAATTAAATAACGACTTCTTAGTTAAGAGTAAATGGGAGTATACCCTCACTACGCCTTTTTGGTGTAACGTCGATTTTCACCGGAAACATCGATCGAATAGTACTTAAAAATAATGTCCAGTTTTTCAATTGTCCTGTGTTCAGACTTCTTGGTTTTTGAACTGTACTGATTGCATTTTCCATCAATTAAAACATTACGATCAGGACATGTAGCGTAGTGGTATGGACTCTGACTTTCACCCGAAAGGTTGTTGGTTCGAGTCCCACACTGGCTACATTTTCTGGCCATGCTTCGGAGGGCATGTAAAGCAGGAGGTCACGGGCCTTCCCAGTTGAGTGTAAGAGAGGGCTTTATAGCCCTAACTCCGCCAGGTTGGCTTAGTAATAGAAACAATAAAAAGCCCTTATTTATTTATTTACGATTTAAAAAAAATATATTTTACGACTCTACGATTGATATTTGATTTTTACACTTATAAGACTTTCCCCCTCCGATAGTCTCTTAACAAAATTAAAGCTCAAATTCAAATAATACCATGCGTATAGATGTAACTTTTCTAATTTGTTAGATTCTCCATCAGTAGGTATTGTTAAAGAAAGGAAAAGTTTAAGATAGGCTATCCAAATTGGAGAAGCGATTTTACAGAGGGATTCAATAAAATACAAGAGAATGGCTGCATTGTTTTTTAATTGAAGGAAATACTAATTATAAACATACATTAATATAATAAGGAATTTTAATTAATGCATTTACATCTAAGGGAGAAAAAATTGAAAACTCACCAATAATACAGCCGAGGATTAATTTATCAATTTGAATTTCCCGCGTATTTCGCACTCATTTTTTAAAAACAATTGAAACCCCCGGTTAATGTTAATCCCAGCTCGCCATAATAGCTGGCTTCTGATGATCTTTAATGCACTACATAATGTATAATTTACGTAAAAGAAAGTCTTAAAGCTAAGCAGATACAGACAACATTTAAAACAGCTGATATCTAATGCTGTTTTATTTATTTCTATTTTTTTTTTTTAGTGATACTGTACTGTGATTCTCTTTCTGATATGTAGCTGTTGTGGCTACTGCTAATCTGTGTAATGTATTTTTTTTTCAATACACTTATATTATTATTATTATTATTTATTTGTTACAGATGGCCACTGGACCGATGCCTCTTTGGACATTCCTGCACCCGTCAGCTCCGCCTTCTATTACACCGAGCGGCAGCCCCATGTACCCCTGCTGTCCCAGTGTCCACAAGTGCTGCTGCCATAGAGAACTGCCCCAACCGCAGACAATCCACACCCACAGACCGGCTGCTCTCAGGGAATACCGCGAAGGAGGCAGAAGGATCAACTATATTCAGCCCGACCCCAAGGTAACATATACTGTATAATTTAAGGCGCTTATTCCACCAACGTCAATAGTGATAGTAAATGTAGTATTGACGGAAATTTGAATTTTTTATTTATACACGCCATTCCACTGGTTTTTTCAACTAATGATCACTTTTCTTCTAATGACACGTATGCGCCAAATTTTTTAAATTTGTTTGCATTTGTTTTTTGAAATTTTGTTTGTATTTGTTTTCTTCGTACACTTATTATTTTTAATAAAAGCTAATAATAGTAGGAGATCCGAAGTAAGATCGACCTTCACCGATCTGTTTAATGGATGAAAATTGTTTTATAAACAATAAAATATAAAATATTTGTACTTAACATATCCCATGACGCCATTTTAGTTTGTTATTGTTTGCAACGCCTGATTTTACTCTATGATCATTGATCAATTTTAACTATGGCATAGAGTAAAATTCAAATTTCCGTCAATACTACATTTACTATCACTATTGACGTTGGTGGAACAAGCGCCTGAGGCAGTCTACTGCATAATGGTAGTAAGTGCTGCTGAGGCCATAGACTGGCTGGTCTTAGGCGGCTATTCCACTTGTCGATTTTGCTTCAAATTTGATTAGGGATTTTTGTTTGTTTTGTTTTAAGGAGACTATTAGGCCTATGAAGATACTTAACCTATCTATTATAAATTAAGTTATAATATGGTAGCAGACGTCAAATGTGATTAAAAAGAGTCTGCTACCATATTATAACTTAATTTATAATAGATAAGTTAGGTATATACATAATAATTGTTAAGGCCAACTTCCAGCAGGAATTGGCCTAACATACAAACTCATATAATAATATAATTAAATTAGTGCATGTGGCGGGCCTTAATCCGCCACTGCCTTGTCCACTGACGTAGTGGTTGGGCTTGCATTGGAGTGGGGGACCAATCGGCTCACAGTACTGTAATTGGGGCGTCTGCCCATGTAATTGTAAAATATATGAGACGAGTTTTTGAATCCAACCTGTGTGGTTCCTTCTCTCCAACACCAAGAGCACAACCCTTCCCCGTACGCCGAGTACGAGAGGAAACAATAACCTCCTTTAAAAAAAATAATAAAAAATCTCAAATCAAATCTGAAATAGTGGAATAGCCGCCTTTGGCACAGTACCCACGGACAATTCTCGCAGTCGTGATTTGCCGACGTCTTTTCCATTGTAGCCATAGGGCTAGCAGAAGATTTCTTGTAGATTTCGGAAACTGGCGTGAAACCATCCGCATGAAAGTGCACGGCTTTCCGCTAGACACGCCAGATCATATAAATCTTCTGAAGTGGACTCTGGGTTTCCACCAACCATTCGCCAAGCCGTATCCCTACAATGGGAAAAAAGTTGACAAATCGCGACTTGCGAGAATCGTAAATAAAATTAGCCCAGAAGCAGTAGTGAAGGCTGTCTGTGTCCATAGTTACTAATTTTTATTGCCGGAAGATGGAGACACTGTCCATTTGGCGCACTAGTGGCAATAGAATTGTAATTATCGAATTTAGGGCATCTTCCGACCCGACCTTCACATCATAATGGACTAACGTAGGCCTACTCTCTTTGTGTAGGCTTCGCCTCTTCCGATGAGGTAACTTGTGTCGCATGTAGGAAGCTTGGGATGTCATATGGCGATGACACGAAGATGGTGGCATCTTCTTTTGGTTGCGTTTCGCAATCGCCATTGAAGACTATGAGAAGATAATAGATTAAGAGGACATGCTACGTAGAAAATGAGCACCCCAAAATTTGTTGTTTTTAATTGACCTTTTATTTTTTTATTTAATTAAGAAAGCAAGTCATTAAAGATTTGGCTCATGAAAGTTGTAGAAGACTACTTCATGCATCGTATAATAGGAAATATTAAATTCTTGGTACCTTAGTTCTTCCATAAATACCAGAACAGACAGGACAGGACTAAAATTCCGCGTATTCTGGGATTTTTGGAAGAACTACAAAACCGAAAAGTAAAAATACCCGATTATATGATGCACGAAGTAGTCTTCTACAACTTGTATGAGCCAAATTTTAATAACTTGCTGAGTTAATTAAATAAAAAATAAAAAATATTTAATTTTGGGGCACCAATTTTCTACGTGACATATCCTCTTAATACGTTATATATACCTGTAGGCTTCATAGGCATAACCATACCAAAGTCCGCAATTAATGTATTGTAGTTAAGACTTTCCGCATTAAACCGAGACCCCTTATAATATCCATGGCGGTTGGCTGCACAATTTATCATGTCATAATCATCGTCATCATCATAATCGTTCTTTCTCTGCTTTCAAAATAATACTGGACTCGATATCATCTATTAACAAGCATCAAAGGTGCAAAGCAAGTACAGGGCATAGCCCGAAAGGTTGTTGGTTTGAGTCCCACTGCACTCCCACGCTTCGGGCGACATGTACAGCAGGCGGTCCCGGGCCTTTCTAGTTTAGTGTCAAAGCGGCTTTTATCGCCCTAACTCCGCTAGGTCAGCCTGGCAATAGAATAAAAGGTTATTATTTACATAACTCCTGGCTTTCTCTTTAACTCACAAGAGGGTTGCTTCATTTTTCAGATACCTCTTGAAACTCGCAAGAAGAGGAAAGAGTCCAGGAGAGAGCGGCGAGTGTCAGCACCTTCAGCCGAAGACATCGCCAGGTCTTATACAGGGAGGGACAGAGAGATCGCTGAAGAGTTTATCGCTATCGCTATGGAAAAAGGTCGTAGAAGGTCCAGGGCAAACAGTGTAGGAGCCTATTCTGTCAACGGTTTCTGAATGACCCGAAGGACCGGCGGACTGAATGAGTGAATAAGCGTTGGAACAGATAGTTCAATTTCATCGCCAGGTCTTAACACAGGAAGAGACTGGGAAATTGCTGAGGAGTTTCTAGATCTTGCCTTGGAAAAAAGCCGGAGAAGGTAACTCTCTTAACGAATTCTGAATGACCCGAAGGAACCGCGCGCTGAATGAGTGAATAAGTATTGTTGGAACAGATAGTTCAATTTCATTGTCTGGTCTTGCACGGGAATGGACGGAGAAGTCGCAACGGAAATTGTTGCTATTGCTATGGAGAAATGTCGAAGAAAGCCCGAGTAAACTTTGCCGGAGCTTATTGTGTTAAAGTTCTCTGAATAATAATAAACATCCAAAAGCATGGTGGGGTAAATGAGGTACCTAATAATGATTGGAACGGAGTAATCGATGCCACGTCAGTATAATCTGAATAGCACAAAATAAGCGGGACATCTGACAGAACGAGTATAGTTTAACG
The DNA here is from genome assembly GCA_963971405.1 of Psococerastis gibbosa. Taxonomy (NCBI): domain Eukaryota; kingdom Metazoa; phylum Arthropoda; class Insecta; order Psocodea; family Psocidae; genus Psococerastis; species Psococerastis gibbosa. The sequence continues at coordinate 11,299,293 of OZ020490.1, forward strand.
CCTATGTCATGTCGAAATGGCTAAACGAGTTGATAAGAATTGGGGAGTTATAAACGCCTAGTAATCATATAGTGTAGGCTCACTTTACTTTTAGAAAAGTGGAGCTTGTTTGTTTATTTGTTGTTTGCGGGCAGCGTGTCTCAAAAATGTAACAGGGTTTTTGGGACAGCTTAAGTTTATTTTACGTGGCGACAAGATTGAAATATGGAAAAGTATATTCGTCGGTACCTACACTATTTACCTTTTAGCCCACGAGGCTATATCAAAATATGGCTCAAATACCAACGCACCTTTAGCACAAATATATTTCACTGACTAGACTATATACTGCATTTTTACTGTATTTATATTGTATGTATTGTACTTGAAATGACAATGAAATCAATGGGACTGAGTCTCTTCTTAGTTCAGATGGGATCTTTTAAAGAATGACCATTTAATTTTTTTTGTAGATGTCATAATGCTATAATGGAGTGAGTGCCTTGTGCCTGTGGTTTGTTTTGTAGGCAAATGAGTCTATTTTTCATTTTTACTGCATTTTGTGCCTTTTGAAAAGTCATAATCATCTGGGCCTAAAGTTGCTACAAGTTAATTATTTTTTAATAAATATTTTTTATTGTCTAATAGCATTTCATTTCTAATCACTACCTACCCTATTTGTTTAGTTATACCTCTGTACAGAGTTTAATAGTTAGGCGACAATGCCCCAGGTTTGATAAAAAAAAAATTAACTTGCCGAAAGAAACTACCTATTGTATTTTCATATTGGTATAATAGTAATATAATAAATGTAATCCTGGAGCTGGCGGACTTGTGAAACGGACTTGTGAAAGGAGGACCTAGGACACAAGGCTCTTCATGGGCTGTAGCACCACGTGGGAAGTTATATTAAGTTATTAATGATTGCAAGCTTATTATCCAATGATGAAAATAATTGATTTAATAGTTAGCCTTCCTATCGTTAAAAAAAATAGACTGAAGTGTTTCCTAAGCATTCGCTATAAAAGTCTAGACCAGTGGTTGTCAACCCATGGCTCCGAGCAGCTTTAGTTCTGGGTCCACCAGAACGCCGCGGTAGAGTTGAAATTGAAACTATTCTAAAAAAGTTATAATCTAATTATTCATCAAATGGAAATTCAAACTGGGAAAAAAAAAGTTGTCGTATCATAGCAAATCAACATTATATTTTATGAAGTAAAAGTAAGAGGAGTAAGAAAGAGGAATTTTATAAGACCATAAAACAACACCATTTCCAGTTCTGGGTAAATGACTTTAATTCCAATACTTCTGGCTCCTTCTATAGGTCTATTCTACCTCGACCGCTTAAAAACGAATGGTCTGCTAATGTGTCTGGCCCAACTCACCGCATGTATTTATCTACCTTCTCACGTCTGAAGACAAACCATGGACTCTCTGAGGCATATATCTATCATACCCTACGGGGCTTATACTCTCCTCTCTGCAGCCATTGCCTGGAAAGTGAAGGCACAATGCAGCATGTTATATTGGAATGTCCTGAATTCACCATAGCTAGAAACAAATTACTAGACCGCATCTTCCCCTTAATGACAGTCCTCCCTTTTAATTATGCCCACATGATCTCTAAAAGTGACTCCTACCAGGCTATATATGACTTTCTAAGGGAAGTCCACGTAGAATTTTAACCCCACCTACCCACCATGGCTGTATGTGAGCCCACAATGCCAAAAAAATGTATAAGTATTGTTAGTTATAAAAAATCAAGTTACTTTTCCCTATCCCCGATTCTCCTATCTATATGTATAAATTGTATCTGTAGTGCATATATTAGTGTGCGTCTGGCTCCGCAAGCTTCATAGGTCGCTGTGAACTCGGAATATGGCTCCGTTGTACAAAAAGGTTGGTGACCACTGGTCTAGTCCATATTAATTATGCACTATCTATTATAGTAATGTACGTAGCATATTATCCATACGAATAATATGATGCTACGAAGTTAAGTAGCCTAGATTAAAAAAAAAAACCCGCCAGTTCCTATATCCCCATGAAGTGCTGCTTCTAGTGGTAAAATACAGAACTTCAACCTGCGCACCAAAATGCGCAGATGTTCACCTTCAGTTTCACGTTTTCAAGATGGTGGCAGGTTGTGTTAGTTGATAGTTGTGCTATTAATTTTCTGGATAACTCCCAAAATAATGGTAAGTTTAACTGAAAGTAGTTATAATTTAAGCCTAAGTATGCTTATTCATGCTTTTTGTTTTGCGGTGTGAAATGAAAAGCCTTCTATCTGCATAAATTAACGTATTAAATGATTTTGGCGTTGTCATTCAAAATCGACCGTCGTGGTCTGTTTACGTTTTATTTCAACGCTGTTACTTAAATATTCGATTTTCTCCATAATTTTAACAGTGCCTGTTATGCTATATGAAGTATAACAGCATCAAAATAATACAGATGTGCTAAGCTGGTAATTTAGAAAATTCTCAAGCTTTGCCAGTTTATCATACTTTGGCATCAATCTTTAGGTCGTCTTGGAATTGTTTACTTAATGGGTGGCCACTAATTATAAATATACTGTGTTGTAAACAACTTTCGCCCAGTTTTTGGAGGGCGGGGGCGTTGTACGGTGAGCACGGGATCAATGAACTACTGCGCAACGCAATCCCACCCTGCTGGGAAGGGGGCCGGCACCCTCACGTCTCAATACTCGCTTGTAATACGGGCGACCCCTATCGTATTCTGAAAGTGTAGTAATTACTCCCAAAAGACCGATAATTCAACCCCTAGGCAGGCTACGTACATTTACTATACTTTCGCTAGGCTATATTGCCTTCATGGAGATTCAGACTTTGTGTTGCTAATGAGTCTCAGAAATTGACACTATTTTGATCCCCTCTGGTGCTTCTGCGCTTGTCCGTAATTTTTAAATTTCTATTCTGGGTCATAACTTCAATATTTAGTAGCCTAATAAAAGACGTCCGTCAATCTCTCACATGGACGGCTGTAGTATTTCATCTAAACGTGGGCAGACAATATTCAACTAAGAGACCCGACCTATTTGTATCAGTAAATAAATAACCTCATCTGGGTTCAAATTATAGGAAGAAAGACACGAAGCATTTTACGATGTCAACGCACTACTGTGGCACGGCAGAAACTCCGGTTGAATCTCACTCTCTTTCTAATTTGATCCCAGAGGCAGTAGAGATTTTCGAAAATTTGTATTTAGGTTTTGTTCCCATAAAAGATATTTTTCGGACTGAGAACTATCGTATTTGAAAATGCCGGTGTCCAACCAATCATTTCTCGATGGATTCCTATACGAAAGTTCTCCATTTCTGATGCCATCTGTCATGTCTTCTTCAACCAATCAGAGCACGCCTGATAATAATGTTATGAAAGACTTTATGAACCTACTAATAGTGACCCATTGGTCCCTTGCACAATGCCAACGACCCCATGGATGTTTCGGGCAGTATATCCTGGTCTTCGATGCCAATCTACACCGGCTACAAGCTATAATGGACAAGCTGAGACAAGCTTACCATTGACGCATTGGAACAGCCGATGGCATGACTTCAGTACTTCAAGTACAGATACGAGTCCAAGCGAGGACGAGAACGCCTTGGCCACTTAGAAAACGAACCAGTGGAACGAGCATTTTTCATGAAGCCCTACAAATGTTTAATCTGCTGCAGAAAACTATCAAAGACGCTGTAAACTTGAAGGAGTTCAGAAAGAAAATTGTGGAGGGTGTAAAAAAGAAGAGGACATAGAGCAGTAGTGTCTGGATTAATCATTAGTGCGTGCACTACTTCAAATCACAACTACTACTACTACTATATATATATTTACCTGTATTATTTATTTTATTTTAATAACTTTTATTATTTCTTTGATTTGAAACAAAAACAAGTTCCATCGTGGCTGCAGGCGTGATCTGATTTGTCGAAGAAGACGAGGCAGGTGGAAATAGCGAACTTTCGTATAGAAATCCATAAAAAATGATGGCAAAACCGAATGATTGGTCCCACTTCAAATTGATTGGTCCTTAAGTCTTGGCGCCAAAAATTCAAAAGATATCCTTGGCGTGAACGATCGTTCCATTATTCCTACAGTATCATCGCAGACAAATTACTTTGTACTGAAATCTTTTTCAATGGTTTTATAATGCACAGGAATAATTTTCATTGCTTATTACATTGTGTAGTATTGCAATTGAGGTAAATGTTGTTTTTCAAAAAATTTAGTTTAATTCAATTTTAATTTAGTTTGACAACCGGCGACAACCAATAACTTGCCTTCCGCCTTCCAGCTTCTTTTCTACTCCTCCCCATGGTTAAAATACACCTCCCGTCTGACCTAGTGACCCCCACGTCTCACTGGATGCTGATTACTGCTGCGTTTCATCAATCAGCATTAATAATTGATGGCTTTTATCTGCTATTGGGACACAATCACTCCCCATCCAATTCCGTCGTGACAGGTCAGACACTTAGATGGTGTATTTCTTTTTTGCTGCTATAAACATTATTTATTATTATCTATGGAGTCTAGGAAGCTACTTTAGAACTTTTCCCCAAGAGAAATGATGTTAATTCGGACAAGAGCAGCGGGCATGGCCATGGGTGGTCCAAGGGGTCCACCCCCCCCCCGAAATATATTTTTTTAAATGTAAACCTAAATTGTTTGAAGAATTCATCCATTAATTGATTAAGAATTTTTTTTACCCCCCCCCCCCCCCGAAATGAAAATCTGGGCACGGCCTTGTCAGTGGGCCCACTTTACCATTTTGTATTGACTATATTCTTGCGGTTAAAAATGTAAAGAAAAAAATTTTGCAGAGCTTTTTCCATTCCAAATTATCTTGTTTACATTTTTAACCCAGGTTAATATTAAAAGTAATCGCCAAAGTAGGCCGGCACTAGTGCCCACCATTTCGGTATGCCCACATGGAGACTGAGTTAATTATTAACCGTTGCTTTTTTCCCAAACTCTGCAATTAGGTATTACAATGCGCTGCACTGTGGCCTTATTAAAAATTATTTTTTTAGGGATTGGAGGCCGTGATTGTGCAGAAAATGAAGGAACATCTATAGCATGGACGATTTCATTTCAGGCAGCGGCGTAGCCTGAAATTTGGGGGGGGGGGTCTAGTTTTCATGCAATATCAATATACAAAGCTTGCCCATTTACGAGTACCACAGACCACGATAGGTTTTCGAAGGGGGCGGTGTTTCATTTGCCCCCCCCCCCCCATTTTCGTAAAATTGTAGAAAAAGAGGAAAGCCGTTCACATGGACGTACGCAGCTTCTTAATAGGGGGCATGGTCGTAATTTCCTATCCCAGGCCCCTTAGGTTTGGGGGGCAAAAGGGGGCCCGGGGGTCTCCCTCGGGGAAGGTTTTTGTAAAAAAAAAAAAAATTAATGCACATACGTCTTGTAACGTAGGCTATGGTAATAACATTTAGATTTTGCAGCCGAAAAAATGCACTGCAAGAAAGGGGGGCCGTTATGTTTATATTTTACAGGTGAAGAATATTACATATTACAACTAACAAGGGGAGCCCTGGGGGTTTATAACCTTTTTTGAAAAAATACCCCTGAAATATTTTATTGGCCAAAAATGTTGATTTTGCAGACGAAAACTTTATTAACAACACTGGGAACAGAGGGACTGGAGTCTTCCTGGTGGAATTTGTTTAAAAATAAATATTGCAAATTTGCTGTTTTACTAAATTGGGGGGGGTCCAGATCCAGTGCTCCCCCCCCCCTTGGCTACGCCACTAAATTCAGGGAGATATTGTACATTGGGATGCCTAACACATTTGATTTGAGTCCACTTTGGAGATGGGGATTCCGAAATATCCTGGTGGTTCAACGGAAAATGTTGATAATATTTTTGCTTTAGAGGATGCTGGCCGTGCACATTGGCCACCCCTGGATCAGCCTGAATCAAGTTGGCTTATATTTTTACTTAAGTAAATAATTAAATTTATAAAGATTTGGTCTACTCAATTGCTAGAGGACTATTTCATACACCCTATTATAAGGGGTTTTTCATTTTTGTTGGTATAATTTTTCCATGAATTCGATAATTCGGTAAATATCGGTCGGTTATCAATTTCACGGAACCCCCCTAGGCCAAACTAAATAAATCGTCGTAGTACTATGCATGAAATAGTGCTCTATCAATTGAGTTGACCAAATCTATGAAACTTGAAGTATTAACTTAAATAATAAATATAAACCAACCTATTTTAGGGTGATTCAGGGGTGGCCAATGTGTACAGCCAGCTTCCTCTTAAATAACATAGCAGAATCAACTGCTGGCTATGGGAAGATAAATAATATTGTATTTTCTGTTGCTCTCACGATTATCTATCATTTCCGTAGCCTAGTGATAAGTTTTTTTTCTCTAATAAATTGAACTTTATGTGGGTCACTGCTATATCTCTCACTGTTGAAGTGGCTTAGCATAGCATGTAGGATTAACAAAGAAGCTATAGAACACCGCAATGTTGCCGTCTTGTGCTGTCTATCATTATCGTTACGTATAGCCAAATTCCAAACTCATTGCTATTAGTAGAGGTCAGATATGTTAACTAATAATTTAGGTCCAGTGCACACGGACGATTTGAACGCTAGTTATTCGCTGAGAAATCATGATTACAAAAACCCACAGCATACTGAAGAAAATTTTTGCCGCTGACTTGGTGCAGGTGCGCATCAAACCAGTGACTTGGTAATTTTCTGATGTGCGTACAGAAATAGACTATTTTTTTTTGTACCAAGCAATCACCAACCCAATTTGTTGCAATGTCAAAGTGCTGAGCGTCAGCATTCGTGTGTTTGCTCGATTTTATTAACGCATGCTTATGGAATGATAGGAATAAACAAAGTGTTTCGTTCGTTTCATTTGCTGCGGGCTGATCATGGCGATTATAATACCGGTATTTACTTAATCCCCTAGTATTAAAAATGTTAACAAGATAATTTTATAATGGAAAGTGCTATTCAAAATTTGTTTGTTTACATTTTTAGTACCAGGGGATTAAATAAATACCGGTATTATAATCGCCATGATCAGCCTGCTGGTCCAACAGTACATCTTGTTTCATACGAACAGTGTAACTAAAGTTCTGGAGGACGGAATTTCTGGTGCCACTTGCTATGTCTTCTTCAACCAATCAGAGCACGCTTTGAACGCTTCCAAACATCTACACAAGTTGCAAGGAGTGCTCTGATTGGTGAAATACTTACTATGCATTAAAATGTAGGGAAGAATCAATTGTTTCTAGTTTCCTTCTACGTGTTCGGCTTATACTAACATTCAGGCTATTCTATCTAGACAAGAGTCACATTGCCTTCGGGCATACTCTTCATCCTTCCTCTCAAACTTCCTCTCAAATGGCATCGGTATTCGAAACCGTGTGGTATACGAAACAGGGTCGGTCATCACCAAGGCCGTAGCTAGGATTTTTTTTCGGGGGGTTTAGAAATTTCATTGGGTATTACATAGTGGTTTTCATTTTTCCTCTCAAAATCCGATTCTATCTGGAATCAAGCTATTTCATTTCGGGGGGGGGGGGGGGGTTTGAACCCCCCTTGGCTACGGCCTTGGTCATCACCATTTATTGGGGCGCGGCTGGGGCTCTATTAACACACAAAAAAAAATTGTTTTTACTTCTACTCTTATTTACGGATCAATATTTCATGAGAAATTCGACTTTATAAAAATGGGTGACTGGGAGTGTCGGATTTGCTATTAAACTGCTTATGATTCAGGGAGTTGCACGGTGCAATGACTAGAACGTCTTAAACGGTCTGATTATGAAGACACCATGAAACATAGCCTACTTGTAAGCTCTTATGATTGAGTCGTTAGCTGGCAGCAGCTGAGTAGGGCAAGTCGTTATTCCCAAGGTGGGCCTAATAGCAGCGAAACGATGCTGGCAAATTACTCTTTAACTAACTCAAAGTAGATTACTCCTACATCTTCCATGGTCCCGTAGCTCTTCTGCCGTATGCATCTCTGTTTGAGACACGAGATGGTATATTGTTCTTGTTCTAGCACAAATAAGGTACTACCTAACCACGATAGGATGGCACTTGGAATACTTATAAAAATCGAATAAACTCGGTGTTTCGCTTATACAAGTTTTCGAATAACAAAAAAAAAAAATCTTGACTAATGTAACCGGTGTCGAATGAAAAACCAGTAGAATCCGGGCTGATGGGCCGTGGTCGAAATGAAAGCAAACTTCCAAGCGTTTCGTCAACATCTACGGTCGAAATCTTCAGTGAACTGCGTAGACTTCTAAGATTGTACCTCAGAGGCTCAGCAGCGACTGTTGACTGTTGTCTTGACTTTTTGTTGTTCTATTACTAAGTCAACCTAGTGGACTTAGGGCTATAAAGCCCTCTCTTACACTTAACTAGGGTGACCCGGGACCGCCGGCTTTACATGCCCTCCGAAGCATGGCCAGAAAATGTAGCCTGTGTGGGACTCGAACCAATATACTTTCGGGTGAAAAGTCTGTACCACTACTCTACAGGTCCTGACTGAAGTGTTCCAAGTGCTATCCTATCGTGGTCGGGGAGTAACTGCAAGAGCAAATCGCAGTACCCCCACTATATGTTTTTTTTACTAATATTTTCACAGGAAATACCGAATGTAGAGCCGTCACAAATTTCCGTTAAATTAGCGGAAATGCTCCTCTACCTTTCGATATGAAATGTGGCCTCCACTAACACCAACTGGCCACTGGTTACACAATTGGTTACTGAACTCCATGCTCGGGACTATCACACCAGTCGTTTTTTTTTACAAATCAAATTCAAAAATTGAAGCGCCTAGAGGCCGTGTGCTGCGAGGGACATTTTTTTGAGATTAGGAGGGCCATGAATCTACTTATATTATCTCAATACCTACACTGACTGATAATTAGGGTTTCACTGGTACCGGTTCTTTTTTTTTAGGATTTATTGTTTTGTTAAACAAAAACAAAACAAAACTGGTTATAACTAGGCTAAGGCACTATATACCCGGGTATTGTCATCCGCCATTTTTTATCCTATATTTCCTATATGCTAAGTGTTGTAATTATTTTTAAGAAAAGTAAAAGATTGAAAAAAACGAAAACACGTTTTAGTATTTTTTTTATGAAACACTTCCCTAATTGGTAGAACGTTTTTTATATAAAAAATAAATAAACAACGATAAATTTCTAATAATAAATAGGTAAACGCCCAATGCTTGGCTTATACACCAGACTGTAATGTATAAAAAATGGCGGATGACAATACCTGTCTAATATAGAGCCCTAAACTAGGCCTACTATAAATAGAATAAGTAAAACCCAAATAATCGTTTTAACTTTGCCTAAGAACCCACTGGTGTTAGTATGAAACCCTGAGCGTGTTCGGCTTTTTAATTAATTAAAATAAATAATTAATTAAATGTTTCCTTTTTATTGTTTTGAATCGTGCTTCATCGCCAAATGTAGAAATGACCTTAATACAATCTTGTTGGGATAATTCCACATCGAAAGTCATGGTACATCATGTCTCGATAATGTTATGCGATAGTTTCGTTCTCTGTTGCTAGTTGGATTACTAAACTAACTGAATTTTTTGCTTTCCAATTTATACGTAGTATAAGGAAAGCTTCGTGATGGTCGAAATTTTCGATTCCAAGATTTCAACGGATTTACATGTTTTGAGGTCCTAGGAACCAAAAAAAGTGGTTTTTTACGAAATGCCTGTCTGTCGCTCTGTCTGTCTGTCTGTCTGTTCGTCGCTTTCCGGACAAAATACTCGGTCGATTTTGATGAAATTCGGCATGTAGGTTCACAAAAATCATGCCTCGGGACCATTTTTTTTATTTGGGGCTAACTCAATTTAAAGGGGTTTATTCTCAAAAAACTCATAAAAAACGTCTAAAAAGATTATTTCTCCAAAACGGCTCCAACGATTTCTTTTAAATCCACATATATTGTAGTCGTTATTAATGTTGACAAAATGGGGGGGTCGCTTGCCCCTTGATAGTTTGCTTCTGGGGGTGAAAAAATAAAAATAACTAAATTTTAATGAAAAATGACTAAAATACTAAAAAATAATATTTCTGTGAAACCTTTAAATCGATGATTTCTACCTTCGGGCATGCTTTAGGTGTTAAATTGAGTAACGAAACCGGACAAGTTGCTTTCCCAAAAAATTATTTGGTTTTGTGCAAGAAAATGTCTGAAAAAATGATAGAAAATTCACGGTCATTATTGCCATTATTGCTGTGTGGTAATTTGTTGGTCTGACCTATCTAGTATTTACCTCAACTCCAGTGACGTCAGGAGGTGGTTATATCTAGTAAGAAGCCATTTCATGTCGGGGGGGGGGGGGGGGTTGCACCCCCATGAACCCCCCCCCTTGGCTACGGCCTTGACTGCATGTCACCATTCAGCGGTTTTAGCGATTCCGGATGTATATATTAAATAACAACCATCATAGCAGCATAAGAAAAAAATAATAACAACCAGTCGTTGAATGTCGGGTAAAGAAGTACTCCTAATTTTTTTTTTTAATACGCTTCTCCATAACAATGTCTTCATTCAATTTTCTTTGAAGTGATTACGTCTATTGTTTCTTCCTGCAGACTACCTCTCTTATTGCTAATCTGAAGACGTAGGTCAATTGATTAATTTACAGACGGCCGAATTAACATACAGAAATGGGTTTGCAACTGGACGCATCCTGTCCCAGAATGTCGTGAGCATATCACATTCATCCAGCTTATATTAAAAGGTTATCTGGCTCTGTCAAGGCCATCAGAGACCCCATTGCAGCTGGTGTTAGTGCTAATCGTGTACCGTGAGAATAATTGTTGTTGTTGTTTCAACGCCTGCTTTCCGCATTTCTGCTTTAAGCAACCCTGTCTGGCGGGGGGAATGAGTCTGTTTGTTAACTTGAGGCACCCTAAGGGCAGACTCCTTCACCTCGGGAAAAGGGGAGTTGACTGACAGGGTGGACCTCCTGATTATAGTGGGTTTCGAACCACTTGGGGAACATGGTAAGGTCACGACTAAATCGGAGGTGACCAGGACTCGACACGCACGAAGACTGACTGGTACTGTGTCAGCACGCTATCATGTCCCACCATGTTGCCCTGCCAACGCTGTGCACACTACCAAGTTTGCCGCAGTTTGAAACATGCTCTGCTCTCACAGAATCAACATGGTAAGGCCGTTGGCCTTGTAAAAATACAAAAAATATTTAAGGTTTCTAGCTATAACTTTTCAAATAGTTTTTACTAGCATTCACATTTCTTAGAACCCCAGCAATCCGCCTAACATACTTAAGTCCTATTTAAACTCTTGATTTGAATAATAAATTAATTTATTACATTAAACAGAATCGGGACCCGTACATGCTTTCCTATTTGATCAATTAGTTTATAGGTACTGTATAGTTCAATGGTAAATAATTGTCACATGGTTAAATTTTGGCTAACTATAGATTTTCCCTATTTTAAAGCACTGGATTCTATCGGGTAGTTTGGCCCTATCGAGTTACTAAGAGTCAGACGGACAAACCTCTTTTTTGGGTTCCTGGGACTCCAAAACGTGTACCGCAAAGCTTTCCTTATCGAAAAATAAAGTCACAATCTCAACGATTGGTTGGCAGTAACTCCCTGCATATCATCCTCTAGTGAGTCTAGCTCTCTCGGTCCTGCGCCTTGGTATGACTAGTAGTAGTTGAAAAAATTGCAGCTAGTTTTGTTTTCAAATGTTAAAGCGTTTGTCATAAATTGACGTTTGAATAGATATTTTTATCGCTGCTTTGACGCTCCTTCTATCTTCCTTGTTAGTCACGCCTGGATAAGGCGAGTGGAATTAGTCAGACAGGGAGTAAGTTTTATCAATTAGTAGTCATAGCCGTTTGGTTGAGGTCACTATGATGCATGTACGCGTGTAGTATGGCCGGGCCGCGCCGGCAGTCTGCCTTGATCGACTTCAGGCCAAGAGCTACTGTTTTTTGTGATAGCGCTATAATACTTGACGCATGCGCATGAGTCTTTTGACCGCGACGCAGTTGAAGTTGACTATGCTATAGTGTATAGACATAGTAAAACTATAGACTCATCGTAAACATTCGGGTTGAAGCCGCTTGACTTCGGCTATTTCCGTAGTATAGGACCAGATTGAGCCTTTTGCCATTTGATACCATGTTAACATTTTATTTTTTATTTGATTATTTAAAGATTATTTAGAACGGAAAATCATGCCAGCTAACCAGCAATATTTTTATGCAGAACTTGGAGTACTTTTAATTTACATTTTAAACAATATTTTATGCAAAGTTTTCCCTACTTTTAGATAAAAATAAATTTTTTTAATGCAGATCTTTCAGTACTTTTAATTTAAATTTTAAACAATATATATAATAAATGTAAATAATAAATATAATTATATATGAAACAACAAAGAAAACTATAAAGAAAGCATATAATAAAACTATTAAATTTGAATTTCCCGCCAAAATGCACTTATGAGGGGGCGTGGTCGTGGCTTCAGTCCTCCAGCACAGCCGAAATACGACATGGTGGCTCCATAGTTTTATTAGCTCCATGCCATAGTGCAAGTTTTGTTTACATGCAAATGACATTGACGGAAATTAGAATTTTTCTTTTTATAGAAATCTATTAAAATGTTTGTACTTAACATATCCCATGACGCCATTTTTTAATTTTAGTTTGTTTGTTTGCGATTTTACTGTATGATCATTGATCAATTTTAACTATGGCATAGAGGAAAATAAACATTTCCGTCAATTCTGCAATGCGAGGTCGGTGGAAACCCCGCCTAAGTCTTGAATGTCTGCGACCACGTCACCGTTTTTGGAAATAGCCCTAGCCGGTCAATGGAATGGGCACCTAAATCAGCACGTGACTGATACTGCCGAAAACCTATCAGAATGAGCAAACACTTGCAAGCCTGAGAGAAGTTGGTGACTTTGTGAGACGGCTAGGGTTGCCAGATTTACAAAACATAAAAACCGGACAGGGGTCAATTGTATCTAGTGTAATTTTTTCTAAAAAAAAATTAATTTTATCTAGTCTTAAATTTAGTGACTTTTGAGGAACTCTCTCTCACAGTGGTTTACGATTTAGCCGTAGCCTACCGTAATTTAAATGAAAATGTAAAATTACAGTAGACATTTTTAATTTCTGTAACTGTAATTTTTAAATTTATTTCGTTGTATCCTCCAGAATTTTTTTTTTTGGCACAATCGAGCGAAAAAACCCGACAAAGCATTGTCCGGTCAAATATTTATTTTTTCACCGGACAGAGGTACGAAAATAGGAAGGTAGCAATAAATAAATAAAAATAATTATTTTAATAATTAAATAAATAAGACAAAAGTTAGACAGGTTTTTTTCTCCTCAAAAGTAAGCTTTTTTCACATGCGACATTTTGCAGTAACAGCGACGTTATTCTCTATCTGTCTACAGGGCTCGAAATAACTTGGCGCGACAAGAAATATAAATTGTGTAGATTCGGTATTTTCTTGAAATTGGCAAAAATAGCAATCCTTAGACATTGTTTCATTTCCGACGGGGCTGTTCATGAATAGTAGTGAGTAGAAGCAGGGCAACCCCCCCCCCCGTTCCCGCGCCCCCATAGAAACCCACTCTATTTGCCCTAGTTCGTTTCAACAATGGAAAGAAATTGTGGCAGCCCCTGCTTTGTTTATTGTTCGAAAGCATTGATATTCTAGATTAATTGGGACGTTAGCGTATAAGTTCTTTCATTAGATTTAAAACTTTTAGCTTGATGGCGGTCGTTCATGAATTAATTAATGGTCTAACTGGCTGCTATGTTTAACCGTTTTAACACGAGCAAACGTTTTAGGGTTGGGGCTATTAACTTATCCCATTCTCATGGTGAAATGAGAAATTCCGTTATAAAGTTAAATTGAAAGAAAGTAATTTTGGTGTTAGGTATAGCCGGTATAGGTATTGAGTGCTACCCTAGCACGCCACTGGCATGAGGGGGCACTTCAGCTTTTGTTCACTAATGTAAAAAATTGAGAAAATACACGATTTATTACTATATTATTATTATGGAACTTAATTATGTTTTGATGTGAAATATATTTGAAAATCTTTTCTTTTTCTGTCTGAGGTGACATCATGAATTCAAAGTAGCCTAGACAAACCCCTGAAGGGATTTTTGGTACTCTATGAAATATTGTATGCCTGGTTGTTTCTGTTCAATATGTGCCCTTGGTCCGTGGAGTAACGGACGAAGGAAAAGAAGAAGATTAACTTACTTTCTCCTAGCTTTTATCCCTAAGAGGGGTCAGTGATACGGCAAGTTCTCTTCCACTCCTTGCGATTTTGTGCTTCGGCTGCAGTTGCTCCTACAATTCTGAGGTCTTGGCGGACTTTTGCTTCTACTGTTAGCCTGGGCCGTCCTCGTCTTCTTTTTCCCTCAGCTTCGATATTATTATTATTATTATACTGGGCAAGGAAAAGAAAGAAAGAAAGAAAGAACTGACTTTCTCCTTGATTTTACCCCTTGTAGAGGTCAGCGATACGGCAAGTTCTCTTCCACTCCTTGCGATTTTGTGCTTCAGCTGCAGTTGCTCCTACAATTCTGAGGTCTTGGCGGACTTTCCCTTCTACTGTTAGCCTGGGCCGTCCTCGTCTTCTTTTTCCCTCAGCTTCGATATTATTATTATGATTAACTTACTTTCTCCTTGCTTTTACCCCTAGGCGGGGTCAGCGATACGGCAAGTTCTCTTTCACTCCTTGCGATTTTGTGCTTCGGCTGCAGTTGCTCCTACAATTCTGAGGTCCTGGCGGACTTTCGCTTCTACTGTTAGCCTGGGCCGTCCTCGTCTTCTTTTTCCCTCAGCTTCGATAATATTCTTATTATTAAATGAAAAGTATAATCGTATACATAGAATGTTATGGAACACCAACCACCAGACCACCCATCCACCATTAGATTTTGTAAAAATCAAGTTCCATAATGGCGGCAAATTGGCATTTAAGCTATGGCCACGTACTGTATCAAAGTGCCGCGGAAATAAGGACCATTTCGTCTGAGGGATGTGACGTAATGGTGAAATTGGATTTTGTACACCTCAGAGGGTTTTCCCACCGTTTGCCTCTTAGTCAACATTAATTGTCAATCCTGAACAATTCATAAAAAGTAAATAATCTAGAGTTAATAATGGCTTTCCAATTTATTCGTTTGTATAAGGAAAGCTTTGTGATGGTCAAAATGTTCGATTTCGAGATTTTAATGGACTTATACTTTTCGAAACACCTGCAGGCTGCAGAAACCCCAACAAGTTTTTTTTTACTTTTATCTGTTATTAAATATTAAAAGTTGACTTTTTGTTCTATTACTAAGCTAACCTAGCGGAGTTAGGGCTGTAAAGCCCTCTCTTACACTCAACTAGTAAGGCCAGGGACCGCCTGCTTTACATGCCCTCCGAAGCATGGCCAGAAAATGTAGCAAGTGTGGGACTCGAACCAACAACCTTTCGGGTGAAAGTCTGAGTCGGTACCACTATTCTACATGTCCTGATCTGTCTGTTGATTTGTGAGCGAACTACTTAATGGGTTTTGGTGAAATCTGGCATGTACAGGTGTGTTCAGAAAAATTCTATCACGGGACAATTTTTTCTATTTTTAGGGAATTACCTGCCTCCCAAAACGTCTAACTTTTTTTTCTAAAACTGCCCTAATATCCTACTTATTTTATTTATTTACTTGTTTTAATTACAATTATTTATTAGAGATTATTTTTTATTGCCTATTTATGTAACTACTGCAGCGATAAATGAATATATATGACAATATGGCCTCTGTTGAACCGATGGATGGTTGAAAGCGTGTCTCACGAGTCCTTCGGTGCTATTCCATGATGGCGTTAATCCGAAGGTGAGCCGAGCCGTACACTATACAGTCATCCCATTAACACTATATTGTACTGGCGGGTCTCTCAATTGGAAGGTTCGCAGAAATGGGTCATTACACGATGGCGAGGAAATGCACTGGAATTGGCTATTATATGAGGAGTCCATTGATTGGCGACGGAAGTGCGTTATGGCCGTCCAATGATGTAAGTTCTTTAAGCCCACGTGTAAAATTGTATTTCTATTACTAGCTCTGCGGGTCTACTATGCCGTTTAGTATTATAATAACTTATTCCTGGGGTTAAAATGTAAACAAACCAATTTTGAAGAGCACTTTTCATTGTAAAATTATCTTGTTTACATATTTAATCCGTGGTTTTAAGATTAACAATAATCGCATAAGAGGCCCACAGGTAGATAGTCTAATGGTTTCTCTCCCTCGGCCCTCTAACATGTAGGAATTTTTGACAAATAACTGCTTGTAGTAAGAAATAACATGAGCATAATACATTTGTCATTTGCATTACTAGTTGCTTTCCAATTTATACGTAGTATAAGGAAAGCTTTGCGATTCCGAGATTTCAATGGATTTACACGTTTTGAGGTCCCAGGAACCCAAAAGAGTGGTTTTTACGAAATGTCTGTCTGTCGCTCTGTCTGTCTGTCTGTTTATCGATTGCCGGGCAAACTACCCGGTCGATTTTAATGAAATTAGGCATGTACGTTTAAAAACGTTAAAATCATACCTCGGGAATATTTATTTTTATTTTGGTGTAACTCAATTTTGGGGGGGTTTTAATCTCAAAAAACTCCAAAAAAACGTCTAAAAAAATTATTTCTCAAAAACAGCTCCAACGATTTCTTTTAAATTCGCATATATAATAGTAGTTATTAATTTTAACAAAATGCTGTGGGTCGCTTGTCCCTTGATAGTTTGCTTCAGGGGGTAAAAAAATAAAAATAAGTCAATTTTCATGAAAAATGACTAAAAAATAATTTTTCTGTGGAACCTTTCTATCGATGATTTCTACCTTCAGGTATGTTTTAGGTGTTAAATAGAGTAACGAATCCGGACAGGTTGCTTTCCCAGAAAAGTATTTGGTTTTGTACAAAATTTTTTTTTTTTTTTTTTTAAAAATTATTGAAAATTCACGCTCAAATGCATTGCGTGCCCTGCCAGTATTGCTGCGTGGTAATGTGTTGGTCTGACCTATCTAGAATAATCTCACCTCCAGTGACGTCAGATAGACACCCCCCCCCCCCCCCCCCCCCGAGTTATCGGCAATTTAACCATAGGAATATTATTTACCATGAAATTACTCATTTTCTCTATCTACTTATTTTGATAAATTGGAAAGCATGTTCGAGTAAACTCGGACCGGTTCTTTTAAACACTGCAGTAAGTGTCGGTTTAACCATAAAATGTGATTTCTAGCCCCATAAATTTCGGAATTGAATTATTTTGCAGAGAAATATAACCGATAGTAAAATGAATGGGATTTTGGGGACAGGTTTAGATGGTCTTTTCGTACAACAACCAAGAAATGTGCCGTTTGCAATATCGCCTGGGCAAAATTCAATGGACCGGTAGAAAATCGTTTAAGATTGAAATGTTAGTTGTTGGAGAAAACTCGTGGAAAGCTTTCAATAGGAAAACAGGATGAAAGCCATTTAAACAACTTTCTTATTTTCCTTCTCTAAAAGTTTTCATTCTTCCTTTGTACGAAAATCGGAACAAATTTCTTATAATTTGTCTGTTCAACATAATATAATTTTCTTTGACGTTGTAAGATATTTCCTTTGCTTTCGTCGTTGATAATATAAGGATATATCCGGACAAAAGGACGCGCTCCCCAGAAGTACTTTTTGAATTAAAGTATTGGATGCATGATATTGGTTTGTATCCGAAATTTTAAAGACGGGACGCTGGGAAGAAATTAAAATTGTTCGGTACCGGCACTCTTTTTAACTTCGATTCTCATGGTTTTTACCGATTTATCATAGGAGCTGCCACATATTGCACATGGGGGCAATGCTGCGGTACACTGTGTAGAAACTAGTGAATCCAAATCCGGATTTCGGAATTCCGGAATTCCGTCATATTTTGAAATTTTAAAAATCCGGAATTCAAAAACGTAAATTCCGGATTTTTCGAATTTAGAAGAACTTTTACTATAGATGGCAGCATTGTGTACTTTCATTGTGGCAGCATTGTGTACTTTCATTGTTATAAATTCATATTTCATAATTCATAATTTAAATTTTAGTAGGCTACCGGAATTCAAAAACGTAAATTCCGGATTTTTCGAATTTAGAAGAACTTTTACTATAGATGGCAGCATTGTGTACTTTCATTGTGGCAGCATTGTGTCATTGTGTACTTTCATTGTGGCAGCATTGTGTACTTACATTGTTATTTTTTTAAATCCCAACCCAAGTATGGTAGATAAATCTGAAGAAACTTTTATGGACATTTCAAAAGAAAGCTCATCAAATTCAGTGTGGAAATATTTTCTACGAGGGAAAACAAATCAGGTGGCGAAATGCATGCAATGCAAGCAAGTTTTAAAGATATTGGGTGGATGTACAACTCCCATGCACACACATCTTCGTTCTAAACACAACACAGTTTTGAGCAAGCGAAAGTTTGATGAAAATACAACAGCTTCTACATCTGACAGTAACGATAGTGTTGTGAGCACAACCAGAAAAACGAACACGATCATTGATTTTTTCAAGTCAAAAAAAGATGAAACTTTTCCTGCCGTAGTAGCTAGAATGATTGCTTGTGATGGTTTACCGTTTCGTGTTTTTTGTACGTCAAACGATTTAAGAAAATGTTTAACAATGCGTGGATTCGGTGATATTCCAAAATCACCCACCAGCATACAGAAAGTCGTGATGGATTATAGTAAAAAAATTAAACAATTGCAAATTGCTGAAATTAATAAATTAAAAAAGAATTTATGCTTTAGTCTAACATTGGACGAGTGGACGTCCTCTCGAAATAGACGTTATATGAATGTTAACGTTCATGGGTCGAAAAATATCTGGAATTTGGGTCTTTCTCGAATTAATGGTCGATTTGCGTCTGAAAATTGTGTAAAATTGTTAGAGGACAAGTTAGAATCATTTCAGTTAAATATAAGGAACGATATTTCGTGTATTGTAACTGATGGTGCTTCTATGATGCAAAAAGTGGGTAGATTATTACCATGTGAACAAATTTTGTGTTTTGCTCATGCAATTCAGATTGCAATTGTAAATGTGATCTACAAACAAACAGAGAAAGAGGTAGATGAAGATGATTATGAGAGTGTCCTAGATCTGGACTCTGATGAAGAAGATTTAAGTGATGATGAAGGAATGCAAGTGGGGACGAGAAATGAATGTGATGTAGAAATTACTGAAAAGTTTACATTGCGAAATGTAATCATGAAAGTTCGGGTAATTGTTCGAGTGTTTCGACGTTCCCCTTTAAAAAATGAAGTGTTGCAAAAACATGTGAAGGAAGATCATGGAAAGGAATTGCAGCTATTGCTTGATTCGAAGACTAGATGGAGTAGCCTGATGTCCATGTTAGAACGTTTTAATCTTTTGAAAAGTTCAATAAAAAAGGCAATAATTGATATCAAAGCGGATACATTTTTGAATGATTCAGAATGGAATATAATATCTACAGTTTCTAGAAATTTGATGCCTATAAAATTAGCCGTAGACGCGTTATGCCGTGCTGATGCAAATTTACTTTCTGCGGATGCAACATTTACGTTTGTGTTAGAAAATTTTGATGAGAATGAAGAAATTGGCCGTGAAATGAAAAAAGAGTTGGAAGTTCAAATTAATCGAAGAAGAACTGTCGTATCTGATGTTCTTCAATATTTGCATAATGGGGGTAAAACCAAAATTCACAAGAACATTTTGCGTCGCTCGAAAACTGAAATTAACAAAATTATCATATCCCTAATCCAGAGACTTAATGGTGAAGTAGCATTAGAAATAGACCCGACAGTATCTGAGTCTACTGAAATGGATGACGATAAACCTATCGAATCATTGGAAACTCAGTTATCCTTGCAGCAAATTCTTCAGCAAAAGATAAACGAATCACTCTCGGAATCACGGTCAAAAGTTCTACAAAAATCATCGATTCATTCCGAAATTCGCAGTGAAATGAAATTTTGGGATGAAGGGGGATCCCGCGGACCGCTTTTGGAAGATCTTTACAAAAGTTTATTAACAATTCCACCAACTAGTGTGGAGTCAGAGCGCGCTTTTTCCGCTGCAGGAGCATTTTCAACAAAAATTCGATCAAGGCTCAACGACAAAACATTGGATACTTTGTGCTTTTTAAGAAGCTTTTTCAAAAATCAAAATGAAAATTGAACTTTCATTTTGCAATTTTATTTATGTAGTTCAAAAATATTTTAATATGAAATATTTCCTTATTTTGTAATTTGTTTTAATTTTATTGTTTTGAACTAAATACATTTATGTTAAAAAATAATGTACTTTCTTTTCTTTATATTTTTTAAATTCTTCTATAATAATTCCGGAATTAAACCGGAATTCCGGATTTCATCTCCTGTAATTCCGAAAATCCGGAATTCAGTTTTTTACAAAAAAATGGATTCACTAGACTAGAAACTGAGTAATACTTATAATGAAAAAAAAAGAATTGTTTACTTTTGGTCATAGCTGCAAAAATTAGGTAAATGCCACTGATGTTTGCATATTTACAGTCTCTTGTCATGTGTACAAGCCTGTATCAAGACAACAGTGCAATGACCAAAGTTGGCCTCAGCCATTGTCATGTGCTGCATTGTGAAAGTGGCTGGCATTGTCGGCGAGCACTGGGCTTTGTATGGCCTCGTGTTAGCTACTACTAAAACTGGCCCCCTATTTTGAAATTGTATCGCATTAATACCACTGCTGTATCAATTTATAAGCATCGGATTAAGTTTCTGCTAATTCCTCGCCCCCTTGTGACCGCTGGACTGCATCAATATTGCCCCCGTCACGGAATAGGCGGCTTCACCATTTTTGAAATCCTAGCTTATGCATTAGTAGATTTATTTTATGCTCCTTAAAATTATATATATATATTCATGAAAAAATGTTTTTTAGTACATTTTGATGGTTAAGAGGGGGGCTCCTGAATGTTGAATGTGACGTCTTTTGTCGGCATCACAAAAGAAAAATTCTATGGAATGTTTAGTGACAGAACTTAATGTCCAACTAGGTAGTTGAGTGTAAGAGAGGGGCTTATGGCCCTAACTCCGCTAGGGTGGTCTCAGCTATAATACAGCCATTATTTATTTATATATCATTGTGTATTGAAAGTTTTCCCGCAGTATTGAGCTATTGATCCTTGTCTCTATTGCAATAGTCTACCTTAATAATTTGACACAAGCTATGGAGAACAGATTCAGTGTATTTGAAAATTAATGTGGTTATTCAGATGAATACTGCGCATATCCTGCAGAGATAGCGTCCCTAATGCTGAGGTCCCGATGCAAATGGATACAGAAGCCGAGTTGCTGCGGACGGTTAAGAAACGGAAACTAACATGCTTCGGCCTTCTGCATGTAATAATCCAAGGGAAGATAGAATGACAGAAGGCTCCCGGCAGAAGAACATCCTGGTTGCAAAACCTGAGGCAGTGGTTTGCCAAGAGCCCGACTTCCCTTGTCAGAGCAGCCGTCTCCGAGGTCCAAATTGCCATGATGATCGCCAATCTTCGATAGAAGAGGCATTACGTTTATTGAATTGAATTAAGTAGTCAGGGGATGTAGATTAGTGGTACAGACTCCAACTTTAACCCGGAAGGTTGTTGGTTCAAGTCCCACACTTGCTACATTTTCTGGCCATGCTTCGGAGGGCATGTAAAGCAAGCGGTCGCGGGCGTTCCTCTTCTTCTTCAAGTTACAGCCGGATGGCTGGTTGGTAGCAACATGTGACTTCGATGACTCCACTCCCCTCGATCCTGGCACGCTCTCTTCAGCTCCACGTATGTCTTGGCCCCTACATCCTCCATAACCTGCTGCAGGTAATCGTTTCTTGGGCGCCTAGGTTGGTTTACGCCTTCTACTGTTCCTAGTTGAGTGTAAGAGACGGCTTTATAGTTCTAGTAGTAGAACAACAAAAGTCAATATTTATTTATTTATTTTTAAAAGAATAAGACCTTAATTATACTCGAAAGGGCAAAACTGCCTACGTAGGCTTCTGCCTACGATTTCGCATAGTTTTCTTCATATGGGAGTCCGCCGTGGGATGTGATTTCTCATGTAACTTGGTTCACGTAAGTTATCATAAAAGGTATGTAATTGTTTTGTTTCCTTGTTTCAGGTAAGTTTCAATGCAGTGTTGATTGCCTACTTGTCAAGTAATAAGACGGTAATAATTAAAATTGGGACTGATTAATTATGGCTATGATGTACTATACTCGATAACAAATTACATACAGTAAGTCTGCTGTTATATACATAATATTAATAATCTTAATTGTGATTATTTTTATTGCATGTGATAATTATGGAATACTACAACCCTGGGATATTGAAGTGAAGTTGGACCACTCTGAATTTTTACAGTGATATTTTTTTTGGCATTTTTTTCATATTTGGATTTAATTATAAAAAAAAAAACTACATAAAATTATGTGAGTAGATAGAGGCATCATTCCTCAATACAATTTCAGAAATAAATATTAAACTATGTGCCTATACCATTTTTAAAATGGCGATTGAAGAGAACACTGTGAGGACAATGGAGTTGGACCGCTTGCAAAGAGCTGCAGCAGAATTACGGACTTTTTGCATGCAAAAGGTCCGTAATTCTTTTACTATATTATTATATTGATCCAATTTCGATACAGAGTGTACACTACAGTAAAATTCTATACCGCAAGGCTTCAGTCAGCCCGTGTGCGGTTTCGCTTTTGGATATACATGTAATTGAATCGCAGTACAAATAGTTAAATAATTATTGGTTAGTAGAAGTTAATGAATTCAGGTTAGTTGTATCAGTTTGCCATAATGGGTAGTTAGTAAATAGTTAATTCAGGTTTGTTAGTAACTTCTGTTCGCAGCCATTATGTCTACATTTCTTTTAAATATTGCTAAATTTTTAGCTGTTTTAATCTCAAGGGGAAGTTAGTTGTAAAAATATAATCCAGTGAATTCTGTTTGTCTCTGTATTAAGGTATAATTGAGGTGCTTTTTATACTCAGTTGTAAAAATATAATCCAGTGAATTCTGTTTGTCTCTGTATTAAGGTATAATTGAGGTGCTTTTTATACTCATTCTTAGAACAACTCCTCCATCTTTCCACAAGAGCGATATACAAAATTATACATCAAAGAACCGGTCCGAGTTTACTCGAACATGCTTTCAAATTTATCAAAATTAGTAGATAGAGAAAATGAGTAATTTCATGGTAAATAATTTTCCTATGGTTAAATTTCCGATATCTGGGGGGGGGGGGGGGGTTGTCCACCTGACGTCACTGGAGGTGACGCAAATTCTAGATAGGTCAGACCAACATATTACCACACAGCAATACTGGCAGTGCACGCAATGCATTTGAGCGTGAATTTTCTATCATTTTTTTTTCTTCAAAAAAACAGTTTTTTTTACAAAACCAAATACTTTTCTGGGAAAGCAACCTGTCCGGTTTCGTTACTCAATTTAACACCTAAAACATACCTGAAGGTAGAAATTATCGATAGAAAGGTTTCACAAAAAAATTATTTTTTAGTCATTTTTCATTAAAATTTAGTCATTTTTATTTTTTTACCCACAGAAGCAACCTATCAAGAGGCAAGCGACCCCCCGCATTTCGTTAACATTAATAACGACTACAATATATGTGAATTTAAAAGAAATCGTTGGAGCCGTTTTTGAGAAATAATTTTTTTAGACTTTTTTTTGGAGTTTTTTGAGAATATAACCCCCCCCCCCCCCAAATTAAGTTAGCCCAAATAAAAAAAAATCGTTCCGAGGCATGATTTTTGTGAACCTACTTGCCAAATTTCATCAAAATCGACCGAGTAGTTTGCCCGGAAATCGACGCACAGACAGACAGACATTTCGTGAAAACCACTTTTTTTGGGTTCCTGGGACCTTAAAACGTGTAAATCCGTTGAAATCTCGGAATCGAAAATTTCGACCGTCACAAAGCTTTCCTTATGCTACGTATAAATTGGAAAGCAAAAATAGTTTGAGTTGAGATTCAACTGGGAGCAAGCAAAAGTCACCTGGTTATTATCAAAACTTGGGGCACATGAGGGTCGTGAACTATTCAAACAAGGGGTGCGGGCCCCCATGACCCATTCATAACGCCGCTCCTAATGTTATTACCAGAATTGGCCTTATTTAGCTCAATTTAAACTTGGTATAAATCACGACGAATCCCACGGGTGTGTACAGCTCATTTCGGATGCTGCGATACTCATTAATGTAATCTTGATTAAGATTAAACCAGGAGGTGAACCTGATTTTATTAGTTAATTGCTCATTTATGCGTAGTGTGGAAAATTGGCAGCTTCGATGTCTCACCAGGGACGGATCCAGCCCATTTTTTTTGGGGGGGGGGGTAGCTGAGGGTCAAAATAGGAAAAACTTATGTAGGATCGACTAAATTAGAGCGTAATAACTTAATTTACAATAGATTTACTAAATTTTGGGGGGGCAGCTACCCCCCCTACCCCCCCCCCCTGTATCCGTCCTTGTGTCTCACCAGGACAGATTTGTAAATAATGGCTTTTTGTTATAATACTAAGCCAACGTCACCTACTCAACTAGGAAGACTAGAGAGTGCTGGAGGCTGTTGAAGCCTCAGTTCCAGCCAAGGCCGTGCCCAGGTTTTTGTTTCGGAGGGGGTGCAAACTTTTTTTTACGTATTTATATTAATGAAACTCCATTCTATTCAGTGTACAGCCCTTCTCTTTCGAAGGGGGTCCGGACCCGTTGGGCCACCCTTCTCTTTCGGACCCGTTGGGGTTGGACCACCCCCTGGGCACGGCCTTGGTTCCAGCCGATCCTCTATTCTGACCGAGTCTATCCCTAAACTTATCAGCGTATAAGTATGCAGTGTAAAACCTATCGGAGCATTGCTCTATCGAGTCCATACGTGTGCAGTACGTCTTCCACTCCCCGCGAGTTTGTGAACGTCGTAGCAACCTTTTTTCGGAGTGGTGAGTACTTGGGGCATCTTCGTCTTCAGCCAACGCCCGTCCTTGGCTGCTGGTAGGCCATTTGACGCCGTGCCGCATAGTAGAACTGGGCCATTCCCTCCCGTGTCGTAGTTAGGTTTTCTACCTCAATGCCAGTGCAGCTGAATAGGTGATCGTCATTCCCCTCCATTTGGAAGCAGAGGCAGCTTGGAGTACTTGCGAAATCTTCTTATTGTTCTTCTTCAGCCAACGCCCGTCCTTGGCTGGTAGGCCATTTCACGCTGTGCCGCATAGTAGAGCTGGGCCATTCCCTCCTGTGTCGTAGTTCGGTTTTCTACCGCAATGCCAGTGCAGCTGAATATGTGATCGGCATTTCAGTCCCCTTGGAAGAAGAGGCAGCTTGGAGTACTTGCGACATCTTCTTGTTCTTCTTCAGCCAACGCCCGTCCTTGGCTGGTAGGCCATTTCACGCTGTGCCGCATAGTAGAGCTAGGCCATTCCCTCCTGTGTCGTAGTTCGGTTTTCTACCGCAATGCCAGTGCAGCTGAATAGCTGATCGGCTTTCCCCTCCCTTTTGAAGCAGAGGGGGCTTGCAGTACTTGGGACATGCCGCACTGCACAATAAACTTATAGAATTCGTCATTACACTCTGGAGCCGTCCTACTTACTACATATGCTTGCAATGCATGACACATAGTTGTTAATAAGTGTGCGGCTATCGATCTGATTATGACGCAAAGAAATGGGGTATTTACACGTAAAGGATGAGTCATCGGGCGTTGTGGGTGACGTTGTGTTTGAGGTGGGGTAGTCCTGTCAGTTGGGCTTTGCCCTTTTGAATCAGGGGTCGTAAACTTGGAAAAAAGGTTCCGGCTCTGCCTATTTTTATTCCTTAAATTAACATTGGCCACCCCTGGTTCACCCCAAAATAGGTTTGTTTATGGTTTTATTTTATTTAATTTGATAATTGATGCGTCAATTATACCTTTTTGGTCTGCTTAATAGGTACTGCGGCGAATTTA
This sequence comes from Psococerastis gibbosa, assembly GCA_963971405.1. NCBI lineage: Eukaryota > Metazoa > Arthropoda > Insecta > Psocodea > Psocidae > Psococerastis > Psococerastis gibbosa. Next base: position 11,325,396 of record OZ020490.1, read on the forward strand.
ATAGTTTTAGTACAGAAGTTTTTACTTGGAACTGACAAAAATATGTACCGAATTATTATATTGTTGGAAAAATTATATCAAAAATGATAAACACCTTATAATATGGTGTGCCAATGGTAGTACTTACTTTACTTTATCCAACGCCCGAACGTGGTAGTTCAACCATTCGTCGCCGAGCTTCCCAGTAGCGGTTCACCAAGTCATCGTTCGGGTTCAAGCCACCCGCGTTCCAAAAAAGGACGCGGAGCTCATTGGTAAAGCCCATAGAAGGGCCATTTTGATAACTTATGACGATCGCTGGTGTCATGGAAGCTCGGTACTCTCAGTGAGAAGTAGGCGATCGCTGTAGCAGATTTGGCGTTACCCGGGGTGCACCACGAGGAGCCTGCTACTTTGCACCCCTAAAATGGTAGTAAGGGGATATGCTACGTTGAAAATGAGCACCTCAAAATTTGTTTGTTTTATCTTTCTTTCTTTCTTTTCCTTGCCCAGTATTCCCTGGACAAGGAACATATATTTAAAGTAATATACAATACATATAATAATAATAATAATGTTGTCCGTGAATGCCTCGCATTTCACAGGCTAAACATAGTTGCGGGTTGTTGTCGCAGGTACCCCTAATATCGACTAGGTACTCATCCCCGCATTTTACACTTTTACAGTTAGTCTTAATTTCGCATCGACTCCTATAGGTTCCGTATTTATTCGCCTATTGTTTATTGAATTTAATTAGTCTAGATGTGGTTGTAGTGTCATTCGTGTATTGTTATTTTGTATATTATACAGTATTTATTGTGCTCGCCCCTGCTGTGATTCATTTGGATACTCTGCAAGCCACGGACTCCACAGTAGATAAGTAGCGTAGCCTATTCGCTTAAAATACATACACCCAGACACATTACAGCACCACACTATACATTACGTATTTTAATAGGTCTACCTACTGTACTACACCTTCACCACCGAGTAAGCAGAGTACGGTAGGCTTATTCTTCTATTCCTTATATTACCTAATCATATTATTTTCATACAGTCCACTCTCTTTTCATAGGTACCTAAACCTTCAGGAGCGTAATTTGGAGTTCCTGGTTATTAGCTTATTAGGATACGCCCCTGTTGTGAGTTAGGTACTTATTTTTATTTTACTGAGCTAATGCAGAAAACCACAAATGTCTTTATTGAAAAAAAATGTAGATACAGCGAGATTAGGGCCTATGGCCCTCTCTTACACCTAACTGTATTTATTGACTTTTTATTTTTTTATTTAATTAATTAATGAAGTAAGTCATTAAAGCTCATGGAAGTTGTAGAAGACTGCTTCATGCATCATGTAATAGGAAATATTACATTTTTGGCACCTTAGTTCTTTCATAAATACCAGAACGGACCATAATTTCGCGTATTCTGGGATTTTTGGAAGAACTACAAAACCGAAAAGTAAAAATACCCGATTTTATGATGCACGAAGTAGTCTTCTACAACTTAGATGAGCCAAATTTTTAATAACTTGCTGAGTTAATTGAATAAAAAATGAAGGTAATGAAAGTATTTCATTTTGGGGTGTCAATTTTCTACGTGACATATCCTCTTAAGATGAAGCACTCTGTAGTAGACAAATTTTTGTCGTCGCTCCATTGTTGCCCATCATAACACCCTGTAGAAAGGTTCGGGATATTCGTAAGGACGCTAAAAGGACCATTGAGTCATTATTTCAAAATAAAGTATTGTACAGGGATACTTGAGGGTAATCTTGGCAACAAGGGGAGACTGTTTTGGAAGGGTAAAATTGTGTCATAAACATTGTGCCACATGCGGCCCCTCCTCAATCTTTATCTAAACTCCGGGGCTTTTAGTGTCTGTGGTCCCTTCTACCACAGGCGAGATGCATAATAGCGTTTCTTATGCGTCTTCCAATATGATTAAAGCATCTCTAGGGAGATCCGCTGCCGTAGCACCAACGTAAAAGGTTATTATTATTATTATTGATGGCCTTTAGGCGCCCATTCCACCGACCGGCTAGGGCTATTTACAAAAACGGTGACGTGGTAGCAGACATTCAAGACTTAGGCGGAGTTTCCACCGGCCTCGCATTGCAGAATGCATATGACATTGACGGAAATTAGAATTTTTTTTCTTTTTATAGAAATCTATTAAAATGTTTGTACTTAACATATCCCATGACGCCATTTTTTAATTTTAGTTTGTTTGTGATTTTACTGTATGATCATTGATCGATTTTAACTATGGCATAGAGAAAAATAAACATTTCCGTCAATTCTGCAATGCGAGGTCGGTGGATATTCGGTGGATAAATTTGGGGGGGGGGGGCAGCTGCCCCCTGGATCCGCTCTTGATTGAAAAATGCCCTTCCAACGACCCCATCGGGTTTCGGACATTATTGGTATTGCTTCCAACTGAATCGGGCTATTGCTCAGTGGTCCAGATTTCGACTCAGCCGCCAAAATTAGTTTATCATGCGACTTTGCTAAAATTAAGTGTGTCTGTAGGCATGTTGGTCTAAAGCACTGTTTTCTTCTTTTAAAAACAAGATGGCGGCCATAAAACTGCGAAAAGCTGTGGAGACCACATTTTGTGACCTATATTCTCCGAGTTGATTTTTAAAAATAGTTCTTTTATTTTATTTTTTTAAATTATTATTTCTTAAAAAAACCCAAGACGGCGGCCAAAGATATCCACATTTTGAATCACATTTTTTTTTTCAAATTTTTAAAATCTATTTGCTTACATGCGCAATACGAAAAAGAAGCAACTGTCCGTCAGTTCAATGTATTGTAATGTGGTGGAACCTTGGTAATATGGCAAAAGTTTTGCAGGGCGGTGTCGAACTACAGAATTTGTCGTATTGTACAGTAGGTGTTGCCACAGGGGTAGTTTTTTTTCAGAACTATAGTCCTAAAAAAAAAACTACTTTCTATTAAGAAAAAAATACAAATCAAAGTAAATGAGTTCTGATCTGCAAATTATACGGTTAGTATAGAATTAGAATAGTATAGAACCCCCTATGAAGTGTCCCAAAACATTTTTAAATCGAACAGTGTAAGACACGCACTAACCCCTACTTAGTAATTTGATTTTTTATTTCTTCTCAATATTCTACATAATAACTTGAATGGAATGATACACCCGGTTTACGTATACCTGTGTAAAAGTGATCGAGGCTGAGCACGAGTATGCAATCTGGCCATTTGACCTACGTCATATCGTCATATTTTGTATTTCAAATCTTTCCAATACAATAATATATTAGCTAGTAGCCGCCAGATTGCTGAGGCTGGATTACCGAGGTTCCACTGCAGTAATAGATCGCTGCAGCCATGTTCTATTTCAATAACTACCGTAAAAATCTAAAAAAAATTAGAAAAATATACGAGATAAATCAATAATGTTCCCGAGACAAAGCTATTATCGCTACTTAGCTTATATGAATCAAACTCTCTTATCTCCGTCTGGCTCCCCCTTCATGTGACACTACAGCAATGCCCTTTGAACGAAAGACTCAAAGTTTATCGTATGTTATTTAGCTTTTGGAGCCGTGTGATTGTTTGATCTGGATATTATGACTCATCTCACCTCTATGCCCTTGATGACTTGTGAACTTTAAGACAATACCTACCAGGTACTGCCTCAGTCTGTCTGCATTACTGTAATTCAAGGCAATACAAAGGTTAAACCGTGCATATGGGTGATATGGGAGTATTTTCAATGGCCAATAGTTTCTATAGGAGAGATGAGACATTCCGTGGCTTCCCGTTAAAAACATTTTTTTTTTTTTAGTTTCTGTAGACTCCTGCCACGTCTCCTTCGACCAGTCATTGAAAAGACGTAGCAGGTGGCCCCAGGATTAAAAAAAATATTTTTGACGGGCTTGAATGTCCCATCTCTCTAGGTCCTTAGACTTAGGTATGTTAGGTTTTTTATCGCAGGCTTAGTCGTACTGCCTTGGTATGCGTAAAGACGTATATAAGTACACTTTTGTGGTATAGTTGGTATAGCTGGAATCCAAATCTGGTATGATTAAATCGCACGTGTCAAATCAGGGTCAATGTCGTATTTTTTTCCCCCAATCTCAGGGTGGGCAATAGAATAGAATAGAAAAAAATTTTATTACATCACACAGCCGTAGCCCTTATGTGTATAAATATTACATAATGTAAAGCGAAAAAACAACAACAAAAATTCCTACTGTTTATAGCCTAGTGTAACTTCTTATTAAATAATTTAAATTTATAAAAAAAACCTACATAACTACCAAAAAACAACGTAATATATAAATATATCCTAACTACCATTCTTACAATAAACTTTGGTTACAAGTTCCTCTGAATAATTCCAAGCTTTGCATAAATGGATCTAAGGTGTCATGATCATTTAGTAAATGAGTGAGCCTGTTTATTGGAGAATTTATGGCTACGTCAATCCTGTTTTGTGGCTGGTAAAATAAGTTAAAATTTCTTGTTGGAAACTGGGGTACAATAAAATTTAGTTTGCTCAAGAAATTTTGATTGTCTTCTAGGCCATTTAATACTTTATAGATATATATGGACCTACCCCCCACCCTGGGACCCCAAATAACGCCCCTGAAAGACATTATATCCGATATAGATTATAAAGAAAAGACTGAACTCGATGTGACTTGATCCCACGATCTATGCTTCGCCGGGTCATCGTGTTTACCACTACACTACGGATTCCAGCGTGTTTAGGTTTGACAGGTTAGAATAGAATAGAATAGAATAAGTTTTTAATTGTACAAATTTTTTGGCTGGAGCGGGAGTTTACTGCAAAAATCCGCCCATTTCTCAGTATATACATCTTGGGGAGTACGCTTCGGTTTTTCAAGCAGAAGTCATTGCGATAAGCGAAGCACTTCACTTCTCAATGTCAACGAAAAGTCAAAGCTGTGTCGTTTACTCGGACAGTCAAGCCGCTCTACTGGCCTTAAAAAATCCAACCGTCACTTCATCAGTGGTGAGAGACTGCAAAGACAAGCTGAGAAAACTAATGCGAACTAAAATTGTAAATCTCGTTTGGATCCCTGGTCACCAAGGTATGGACGGTAACGAAGAGGCAGACCGATTAGCGAGAATGGGTTCTGCCCAAAAACCAATTGGCCCGGAACCAATAGTACCGATACCAACGTGCGCTATCAAGAGTGTGCTTAAGAGGAAGACACACGAGAGGTTTGTCACTGAATGGAAGGCAGCTTCACTACGGCAATCAAAAGTTTTTATTCGGGAGCCCAACGAACAATGGACAGGGAAACTAATGGGCCTCCGAAGGAACTGCTTGAGAATTGTTGTAGCAGCACTCACAGGACACGGCCCATTCCGCAAACACCTGCAGCAAATAAAGGCCATCCCTCCTGGCGACATCAGTTGTCGACACTGCGGTGAGGAGGAGGAAACGGCAAAACACCTCCTGTGCGACTGTCCAGCGATGTGGCGTTCACGAAAAGACTACTTTGGGGCTGCTTTCATCTCCCCGCAAGACGCCATGAGCCATCCTACCAGATCGGCGGGCTTCATAAGAACAATGCAACTATTTTAGTGCAGAAGTGATACAGGGTGTTCAAAGGGTTTTACCGAGCCTACGTCTCTGGCCGCTTGCGGCACCTGTTTGACTCATAGACATAATAATAATAATAATTGTACAAAAACAGTGTTCACCATATACATTGTACAATAATCTAAATTAACTAAATTATAATCTAAATTTAACGCGCACTCACCTCTGTGGTCAAGCCCCACGCTAACTGCGGATACTTTAGGAAAAGAAATCGAGGCTATAATACATGCAAACACACTACATTTGCTAAATAATGGCGCCCCAACGCACCTGTCTCCAAGGGGTACACGATCTGCCATCGACCTTACCTTCACAGACCCAACTATTACCAGTGACTTCCATTGGCAGGTATTTGACGATCAATGTGGAAGTGACCATCATCCTATCATATTAACATACACTACCCCAACAAACATGCCACCGCTTCATTTTCACCTGTCCTGGAAATTAAAAAATGCAAACTGGAGCGCATATCAACTTGCGTTAGGCCCCCCACCACCCCTAATCCCAAATAATGCAACTGGCCTAGATATAGACCACATAGCACACCTTTTTGAACAAAACATCATTACTGCAGCTTTAAGCTCAATAAAGATGAATAGAATACCTGGTAACAAAAAGACTCCCCTACCTTGGTGGACTGAACAATGTAACATCGAAGTAAAGAAACGGTGTATACTCTATAATAAATTTAATCGCAACCCCACAGCAAACAACCTGCTAGAACTAAAAAAAACAGCAAGCGGTAACTAGAAACACACTTAAAAATTCCCGTGCGGATTACTGGCGAAAATATGTTTCTTCATTGACAATAAGTACTCCCACGACGGAAATCTGGAGGAGAATAAGAACCATAAGAGGTAGGACCAGTCACCGTATTTCACCACTCAATATTGAAGGTGTCACATACAAAAATCACGCTGATATAGCAAATAAGTTAGCGAAGCACTTTTCTGACTTATCCAGTGACGATAATATTCCTTTAGCTTCACTCCGATATAAGCAGAACTTGGAAAAAACCTCCCTAGATTTTAGGGGTGGTGACTATGCTAACTATGATGGACCATTCGATCTGAATGAGCTATCACAATCCTTAAAATCGATTAAAAATAAAAATACTTCACCAGGCCCAGACAATATTCCATATCCATTTCTTCAACACCTTCCCCTACCCTACCTCACCTACCTACTTACACTGTACAATTATATATGGAAAACCCACATAATCCCTGTCTCGTGGTTAAAAAGCGTAGTGATCCCCATTCTCAAGCCGGGCAAAGACCCCACATGCCCTGCCTCATATCGTCCTATTTCGCTTACTAACACCTTAATAAAATTATTTGAACGTATGGTAAATGGAAGACTTATGTATCACTTGACATCTCACTCACTGATATCACCTATACAATGTGGCTCGGTAAAAGGCCGGTCTACAACTGACCATTTATTACGGGCCACTACCTACATACAAGAAGGTCTCATAAATCGACTCCACGTGGTCGGCATTTTTTTCGACATTTTTAAAGCTTACGACTCAATTTGGCGAATCGTAATCCTACAACAATTACATCAGTGGGGAATAAGAGGTAATCTGCCACTGTTTGTGAGTGCCTTTCTGCAGAACCGCACATTCATAGTGAAATGTGAAGCAACCTATTCATCCCCTAAAACACTTGTAAATGGAACACCACAGGGTTCAGCAATAAGCTGCACACTTTTCAATATTGCAATCAATTCTATTACTAAAACGATTCCGCCTAAAGTGATGTCATGCTTGTATATCGATGATTTTGCATTATTTTATTACGGTGCTACAATACCTCACATAGAATCTGTTCTAAGACCGGTTTTAACATCCCTGGAGCAATGGTCAAAGCAAACTGGTTTACGTTTTAGCCCAGATAAAACCAAAGTGGTCCATTTCTGCAGGAAACGGTGCTATACTGAGCCCAAGCTCACGATAAATAATACATGTATCCCTATAGCGACATCCCACAGATTTTTGGGGCTCATTTTTGACCGACAACTCAAATGGAAGGAACATATTTTGCAGCTCAAAGCCAAACAGAAAAATCGCTAAATTTACTTAAAGTGGTCAGCAACTTTCACTGGGGTGCTGATCGGCATACTCTATTAAACCTTTATAGGACCCTAGTAAGGTCAAAACTTGACTATGGCTGTTTCATTTATGGCTCCGCGTCTGAAAATCTGCTACAGTGCTTAAACCCAGTACACCATCATGCAATCCGAATATGTACCGGCGCCTTTAAATCTAGCCCTATAATGAGTATCTGTGTTGAGGCAAACGAGCCACCCCTTGCTGGTAGAAGAAATTTACTAATGCTGAAATTTTGTACAAAAATCATTCATCAACCTAACAGTATCTCATTTCCAGCAGTGACTACAGAGCAGCATCACGCGAAGTACCAAAGTCGCGTCAGGTCGTCAAAACCAGTACACTACCGTAACAAATTGTTGCTGCACTCCCTTAGTCACAAACTTCCTGATATCCACCCAAAAAGAACCCACACTCAACCGTACTGGCTGATTACCCCTCCCAAAATTTCATATAAGTTGCATAATATGTGTAAAAAAGACACGCCACCTCATTTGTACTTAGCAATGTTCAGGGACTTGGTTTTCAACTACCCAAGAGCCTCATGGTATCACATCTACACTGACGGCGCCAAAATGGGTAAGGGCGGGGGTGTCGGAGCTGCTTACTGCCTAAATGGATCAATCCATATGTTCCCAATGCTGCAGCACTGCTCAGTTTACACAGCAGAACTCTGAGAGTAGAATATAACTTAACTAATAGAAACAATAAATTCAATGCTGACGCAATGGTATTAAAACAAATACCTATAAAGAGGCAATTTCAAGCAATTTCAGCAAATACATTAAGACACTTTCTTCTATAGACTGCTAATTTATCAAAAAATGGGTCTAAGTGTGAGTGTTTGCTGAGCAGAGTTGTAATTCTGGTTACAGTGGAATGAAAGGTAATGTCCACCCGGCTAGGTGGTTGATAGAAAAGGGGTCTAGATCTAGTTACTACTGTTGAGGCATAACCTAACCAGTTACGCTTGATGTTCATCGACAAGATTCCGTGGGTCATTATATCTGGAATCCTGAGTAGTGGAAAACACGATGGCCCGGTAAGGCATAGTTCGAGCCCTACCAGGTTTGTTTGTTCCATCACTATGCCAACCCAGCGGAGTTAGGGCTATAAAGTCCTCTCTTACACTCAACTAGGAAAGCCTGTCACCGCCTGCTTTACATGGCCTCCAAAGCATGGCCAGAAAATGTAACTAGTGTGGGACTCGGAACCAACAACCTTTTGGGTGAAAGCCGGAGTCTGTACCACTACTCTACATGTCCTGACTGCTTGATACTCAACTTCGGATATAATGTAAACCACTACCTCGACTGCTGAAAACTTGTATGGCGTGCTGGAGTGAAGCGTAATCTGATGGCTGGCCGGTCGGGCTTGCCGCCAATTCAGTTGCATGTAATAGCCTATTTCCGGGTCAGATTGTGGTTCCCCCGGCAGCATTTTGTATAAGAGACATTGCTGACCGAACTTGTAACACTGCCCCTTTTGTGTCTATTTATAGGCGTTATTTGATCAAATCTCAGCTTAAATATATTGTTTTTTTTATGTTGAATTTATGATGGTTTGAACAGTTGGTTACTGATGGCTAATTTATTTTGTTTATCTGTTGGCGGATTGTCAATCTAAAGCCAACTATATGGACTTTCCTATGGTATATACGAGTATGCGAGTCCAACAGCATTTCGTTTTATGCTTTTATTTGTTTATGTGTTATATCCTATATATTATATCCTATTCCAATACATGTTTAAAAAAAAACTGCGTCCAGAAACCATCATTCCTTATCGCCTCTAATGACTATTAAGACAGCAGGAAATGTAAGTCCTACTAATCCTTTGGCAGACTCTTTCACCTCGGGGAAAGGGGAGTTGACTGACAGGGTGGACCTCCTGATTATAGTGGATTCCGAACCACTTGGGGACCATGGTAAAGTCACACGATTAAATCGGAGGTGACCAGGACTCGACACGCACGTAGACGTGACGTAGCGCGTTATCATGTCCCACCATGTTCCCCTGCTAACGCTGTGCACACTACCAAGTTTGCTGCAGTTTGAAACATGCTCTGCTCTAATGGGTTCAACATGGTAGGTCATGTTCATGCAGAATTGAGCATGACATCTTAAGTGAGATAATGAAACCCCTCAAATTTAGACATAAATTCAATGCATAAACATCAGCCTAAATTAATAAGGAAACGACAGGTTATGGTAATTTTCGTGATGTTAGCGTTTAAAACAGCTTCGCTCTCTCTCAATTTCTATATCCAATGTCAATTTCGTGTGCTGAAGTCTCTACTTTCTCTTTCTCTCTCTCGAATTTTCGAAGAAGCTGTTAAATTTTATTATCATCACCGTCAGCTTTTTGATATATTTCTCAGCGATATCATTTTCCAATTTGAACCGGTAAACTGTTGAGTGTCAAATTTTCCGACTCGGTGAAGTGTTGAACCAGATAGCTGTCGGTGAACTATCTGCGCTTTTCTGTATTATATTTTTGCTATAGTTTGGATGACTGGTGTATTTTTAAAATTATTTTAAATGGAAATCTGTTACTGAGATAAATTTTGTCTGGGACCCTGAGGACCTGAGATTTTTTCGAATAGCCATCGCCAGTCAGGAAAATTTCATCTCTTTTTCATATCGTAGTTTTTTTCTATTTCGTATTGTGGGAGAGAAGGACGCTGCACCATCTGATTCTTGAATGAACGCTTCCCTCCGGGTTGAGCGTGATATGGTGGTAGAATTGGAAAGGGTGGGTGTCTCCGCCATTGATGGTTTAGATAGGTTGTTAGCTGGCTCACCGAGACCGGTCGATCTGATACTTGTTCGGTTCCTGGAGAATGCAGGGCTAGAACTATGATAGGCGGACAGTGTGAACCCTGACATTGGCTGTCATTATAAGCTATTAAAAAATCTAATGTTTGGTACATTCGTGGTATCTATGGCTAAATTAATGAAAAATATTGTTCTCTTTTATATTAATATACTTCATATAATATATATTAATACGACAGTCAGTATTGACAAAAAAAACCGGACATTAACATTCAGGCACCGTTATAGACACTGGACATGCAAATTACTCAAGCTTTATAAAATGTGAGAAATTATTTGTGAATGGTTTCTCTATTTTTTTTTATTTTCTTATCTATTTAAAAAGATAAATCGCATACAAACAATTTAATGAATGTATCCGATTGACCTTTTCAGTCACCTCTGTAGGTTATTACCCGTGATGAGTCTCCGATTGCATGGCGTGTAAAGACTCGCACAAGTACAAGCACGTTACCACCTGGCCATCGACTTCGATGGCAGATTGTAAATCTGGCACGCTTGCCAAGTCTAGAGCTTCTTGCACAGCCTGCACTGTACTAATAAAAGGGTGGAGTCTGCTTGAGATTTCTTGGCATTATTCAGGCAGCCGCAGGCCAGAAGGGCATCTGCAGCTCTGTCAATCAACGATTCGGCAGTTGGTACCGAGACGGGGGGTTCTCGCCTTAAGCTAAACATAGTGGACGATTCTGTTGTCAGCACTGTCTGTTGAATTTTTCATTTGTTTTTCATTTTCCAATATTTTATTTTTCTTATGTTACAACCCTTCAAACTCGGTCACAATCAACTTTGCCATTTCCTTTGACATTTCCACCTATATACGTTCCACCGCTGCATGAAGCTAACGACAAAGCCGTCCGAGCTGCTCAATTTTGGGCAATTAAATGCGTGTCCAGGAGGACACGCGAAGTAAGTAATAATGCTTAGCTATCTATACTATTTTATTATTTTTGGTATTATTACTACTAACCTCGAAATTTGCGTAGACCTCTTAATCCAAGCAGGTGTAATTTTATTCTTCTCTTGTCTTTTGTTAAATTGTACCAATTAATAAGGTAGAGCCAGAAGGGGCTCAAGATGTTGTTGAGACTTGGAGCAAGTGCTCTTGACTCGCTCTATAGCTTCATAATAGGGTGCTGCTGTAGTGGGGCTTTGTCGTTTTTTTATTGTGGCGAACACTGTCAAGACAGAGCCTTGAAAATGATTGAAAAATTAAAAAAACATGTGTTCTTCTTTTGTGCTGATAGAAATTGGCCAAACTGATTTTATCGACTATTCTATAGTATTATATTAGCCTCTAGTAATCAGCCGTTAGCATAACTGATTAAATAATAATAATAATAATAATAATAATCTTCTTTCTTTCTTTCTTTCTTTTCCTTGTCCAGTATTCCCTGGACATATATTACAAAAATACAATACATAATAATACCATCCCGCATCCCCAAGCTAGCGCTTATTTGGGACAAAAGACTCATACTGTGCTGCTAAACAAGGCTTAATCATTTATTTTTGTTATTTATTTATAATGTTTATTTTATTTTTATTTTTATTTTATTTTTACTTGTTATTTTAATGGCAGTTTTTATTATTATTAACTCCCATTGACCAGCCATCTTTTTATACCCGATTTTAACTCACCCATCTGTTTAAATTTTTTCATTTGTGGAGGAAGTTCATTAAATATCTTTGGTATAAGTACTTTGTTCAATCTCTCTCCGTATTTGTTATATGTTATCTCAAACTTAAGCTTTTTTGGGTTTCTTGTATTGTACTTCCCTTTATCATTTAATTCGGTATTCTTTTTTAAAATAGTTATCTCTTATTAATTTATACTTGAATAGTTTCGTTATTGGCAGAATGTTAGCATGTTTGAATTTTTCTTCGTATTGTTTGTATTTCTTGTTGATTTTATTTGATAACATGTTTTTTATTATAAGCTTTTGTATCATTTCTAGTTTGTAGGTGTATGTATTTGATTTCTATCTATAATAATAATAATAATAATAATCTTCTTCTTCTTCTTCTTCTTTCTTTTCCCTGTCCAGTATCCCCTGGACAAGGAGCATATATTTACAAAATACAATAACTTACATAATAATACCATAATATTATAATAATAATAAGTTACATAATAATAACATCCCGCATCCCCAAGCTAGCGCTTATTTGGGACATAAGACTCATACAGTGCTGCTAAACAAGGCTTAATAATTTATTTTTGTTACTTATTTATAATTTTTATATTTTTTATAATAATATTAATAATAATAATAATCTTCTTTCTTTATTTCTTTTCCTTGTCCAGTATTCCCTGGACAAGGAGCATATATTGCAAAAATTCAATACATAATAATACCATCCCGCATCCCCAAGCGCTTATTTGGGACAAAAGACTCATACAGTGCTGCTAAACAAGGCTTAATCATTTATTTTCTTCTTCTTCTTCTCCGGCCGGTACTCCCCTGCGCCGAAGGAATATATTTATAAATTAACAATTATACCCTTATAATACAAATAACCTGTGGGCCCCCAAGTTAATTAACTTGTCGGGGGCTCGCACAGTAAACGCTGTAGATGATGCAACATGTTTTCTATTTCACGTCTGTGTTAGCAAAAAAAACTTAGTTTTAATTTCAAATCAGTTTAATTCATACCATTTAAAATTGTAAGTTAACGTAAAGAGTAATTATAGTAAAGTAAAATAATTAAAGTAAAAAGTAAAGTAAGTTTTAAAGCGAAGTATTTTAATTCAAAAGCCATTTTTTAATTTTCGTTTTTATCTCTCCTATTTTAGTTAATTTTTTAAGTTGTATGGGCAATTCATTAAAAATTTTCGTTATACTATTTAATCTATTCCCGTATTTGTTGTAGGCTGGTTTCAAATTGACGTTTCTTGGATTTCGAGTATTGTGATGTGAATTGTTTTCTGTTTCTATGTTAAAATTCTTGTCAAAGAAGTTATATTTAATTACTTTAAATGTATTGTAATGTAATGTATTGTTTTAGGTTTAATATTTCGAGGTACTTATATTTATCATCAGTGTGGTTAAATTTTTTGTTTAGTTTGTTTGACAATATATTCTTAATTATTCTATTTTGGGCATTTTGCACTTTATTTACATAAGTGTTTTCGTCCCTGCACCAAGATGTTATTCCGTAAGTTATTACAGACTCTATCAGGGCGTGATAAACATTTTTTATTACTTTCCTTGGCATCCTGTATTTTAATTTATGGAGAGCTGCACTCCCAGATCGCAGTCTTTTACACAATGACTCTATATGCGATTGCCAGTTTAGATGGCTGTCAATGGTTAATCCCAAATATTTGTGCTCTTCTACCATGTCTATATATTGTGTGCAATTGCAGGTATTGCTGGAGTGCAGACAATAATAATAATAATAATAATAATATCCTGAAGGTTTTTTTTGGCCTAGTTGGTACCTTGCCCACTGCCTCATAGATTTTTCGGACATTATTTAAATTGTTTCCGTATGAATTTGGTCAAACTGGTTCACATCTTCGTTGTCATCCTACACCAGATAATGGACAAACTGAGACAAGTTTTCACTAGCTGAGTAGCTGCCACAATGTAACTGTGCCAAGTACGGATATGAGTATGCTTAAGGCGGGGTTTCCACATACGTCAATGGTCAATGGTAAATATGGTTTTGACGTGGTAGCAGACATTTTTAGTATGTCTTTAATGTCTGCTAAAACGTCAATACCACATTTACCATTGACCATTGACGTATGTGGAAACCCCACCTAATTAATAGACCCGTATCTGTACTTGGCTAAGCCATGCTTTCGCCTGTTTCATTGCGTTAATGGTAAGCTTGTCTCAGCTTGTCCAGCATTATCACTTGTAGCCGGTGCATAGAGGACTTATACCAATTTGCCAATGGCCAAAAATTCATTTGGAAACAATACAAAGAACCGGTCCGAGTTTACTCATTTACAATTTATCAATTAGTAGGGAGGGAAAATGATTAATTTCATGGTAAATAATTTTCTTATGGTTAAATTTCGGATATCTCGGGGGGAGGGGGGTCGTCCACCTGACGTCACTGGAGGTGACGTAAATTTACGTTACACAATTTAACACCTAAAACATACCTGAAAGTAGAAATTATCGATAGAAAGGTTTCGCAGAAAAATTATTTTTTAGTAGTTTTTTCATGAAAATTTAGTTATTTTTATTTTTTTACCCCCAGAAGCAAACTATCAAGGGGCAAGCGACCCCCAGCATTTTATCAACATTAATAACAACTACAATATATGTGAATTTAAAAGATATCGTTGGAGCCGTTTTTGGGAAATAATTTTTTTAGACGTTTTTTGGAGTTTTTTGAGAATAAAACCCCCCTAAATTGAGTTAGCCCCATATAAAAAAAAAATGATTCCGAGGTATGATTTTTGTGAACCTACATGCCGAATTTCATCTAAATCGACCGAGTAGTTTGCCCGGAAATCGACGCACAGACAGACATTTCGTAAAAACCACGTTTTTGGGTTCCTGGGACCTTAAAACGTGTAAATCCGTTGAAATCTCGGAATCGAAAATTTGGACCGTCACAAAGCTTTCCTTATACTACGTATAAATTGGAAAGCAATAATGTCCGAAATCCACGGGGTTGTTGACATTGGACAAGGGACCTATGGGCCAAGCGATAAGTAGGCCAGGTCCATAAAAAGTCCATCAAAATTACTAGTTACTAGTTTCAAATAAGCTCATTGCTCAATTGCTGCAGAATTCTTGAATATTCTCTATCAATTCCTCAGGCCCAATCCTTTAGTGGACAGTCGGACAAGACCGTTTTCACTTTATAGTAAAAACGGCTGTCTCTCCTTTCTAGTAATAAAATGCCATTACAACGCCACACAATAGCATTGCTGGACAGCAGATGAAATGTATTGCGTTTGGAAAAGAATGTCCTTTTTCTAAGCTGAGTCTCTCGAAAGCTTTTAAACCCAAAAAGACAGGCAACGAAGAAACTAAAGAAATAGAGGAGGAGATTGTAGAGTGAAATTGGTGTTGTGAGGCGAGGAGGTGAAAGAAAGGGTGGATTACTATAAAGAAAACTTGAGTGACAAAAATGTTTATTTCCTTTTTTTTTCTGGCCACTAGGGGTTTAGTCTGGGACTACAACATAATCTGTGGGGAGAGTGGATGTGGGTCGTTTGAGGAAACATTAGTTGAGGAAATAGAGAGGTTTTGTCTGAGATGTGCTTATAA
Organism: Psococerastis gibbosa; assembly: GCA_963971405.1. Classification (NCBI taxonomy): domain Eukaryota; kingdom Metazoa; phylum Arthropoda; class Insecta; order Psocodea; family Psocidae; genus Psococerastis; species Psococerastis gibbosa. Next base: position 11,341,174 of record OZ020490.1, read on the forward strand.
ATGGGCACTGAAGGATCCTATTGCGACCAATTTTGTAACACTGTCGGATATTTATTTATTTTTACCTATGGTTGCACTGTCAGCTTGGGTGACTTCTGCCCTAATGGACGCCACATTATTATTTTTAAAGGGCTATTGGACTAATTTAGTGGCCCATTGAACTTTGACCCTCTTGGCCGGGGTTTCCTCCTCAGATCGTCTTTTAATTGTCATCACCAGCAGGTGTGGAAAAAAACATTTGTATCATCTAAACTGAGGAAAGATGAAAAAGAACCGCAGGAGGGACTAAATAGAAACCGACCTCCCCGAGCTTGGGCGTTTGTAGATGGTCTTCTTCTTCTTCTGCCAACGCCCGGTCCTTAGCTGGTAGGCCATTTGACGCCGCGCCGCGTAGTAGAGCTGGGCCAATCCCTCCTGTGTCTCAGTTCGGTTTTCTACGTCGATGCCAGTGCAGCTGAATAGGTGATCGGCATTCCCCTCCCCTTGGAAGCAGAGGGGGTTTGTAGATGGTGGTGCGTCGTGCAAAACCGAGATAACTGGAGGACTGTTGTCGAGCGAGCCAAACCCCCCAAGGGCTGAAGAACCGGAAGAAGAAGGGTTAACATTTGTACTATCGTAATTATTTTCACTGTATGATAGTTTGAGTATGACAATCAGGGCCACATTTTAAAGTCCACCTGTAATTTTAATCGTTAAAAAAGTTTTTGAACAAGCAATAGGTGATGACCAAGAAAGTTGGAAAATTTTGTTTTTCTTCAGAAAACGTCTTAAAACTGCCTTATTGCAGCTGCATAGTCAAACCTATATACTACGGTTCTGTTAATTCTTTTTAAGGACTTTTTATGGAACCAGACCTACTTAATGTGGTCCATAAGTCCCTTTTCCAATGGAGTTCATGGATTTCGGACATAATTGTATTGTTTCCGTATAAAACTTTGACTATTGGCAAACTGGTGTACATTCTCGATATCAACCTGCACCGGCTACAAGCGATAATGGACAAGCTGACACAAGCTTACCATTGACGCAATGAAACAGGCGAAAGTATGACTTAGCCAAGCACAGATATGAGTCGAAACCTAGATACAAAGAAATGCCCATTCTCTTACATCCGAAGTAACCCCTTTAGGTATTTGCTTAACTCAAAATGTTTGAATTTGAAATTTCACGTATTCTTTGTTCGGCTTTCTCGGTTGCTCCAATTTCCCTATTTTCAATTCCTCAAGGGGCATCTCTGCTGCTTGACTGATTTCTGGAATACCCACGTGATTTCAGATGCCGGGAACCAAATTCGTAAATCCAGGGGCGTAGCCGTAACCGCTTAGAAAACCCAATCAACTCTTTTACTGTGCCATTGAATCCAATTCATCTTACTTTGTTTTATCTTGCGAATGGGATGATTTCGAGAAGACTAGCGCTTCGTATGTGTTTGTAATGTTGGTGCCGTGGTTCTTAGGGTTGCTGTTGTAGTATCGAACGGCTGAGGAGGATGTGGTTGCTATGGGGATTGGTCCGGTTTCCGTTTAAAGTGCCAACTCAAAAACCGCTTTCAACGCTTACCACATTTGTTATTATATAAGTGATAAAAATTTATTATTAGTCTAGTAGTGGAGCTAGCACCGGGATTATTTAGGGAGAGCAAGATTGATTTTGAGGTGAGCACATGTGCTCGAATCCCGCTATCAGCCAGTTTTTCCTGGCTGCTTTCTCTAACAAAAAACTCTGGTTCTGTTACCGGCCGCCATACCAAGTTGAATCCAGCGGGCCAGAGCAGGTTCAAAGCTGCTGAAAACTTGGTCGTGTGCACAGTGCCGGTAGGGAAACATGGTAGGACTTGTCCTGGTCACCTCCGAATTAATCGTGTGACTTCACTGTGTTTCCCAAGTGGTTCGGAATCCACTATAATCAGGAGGTCCACTGTCCTATGGGCTGGCATAGGACAGTCAAGTCGGGGTCGCTCTATGGGCCCAAAGTCGTTATTAACCCGACGAACACTACTACTACTACTACTGCTTCTGTTGTGGCAATGTATCTCCTGTCAACAGTGGCCCGTCCAGTATTTGTGTTGCCTGATATTCTGTCATTGTCAACATTTTGGGTGTTTACCTGTCCGCCATGTCACATTTGACAACGGGAATTGTCATTCTGCAAGTTTAAAGTCGCCAGCAGTTACCAAGCTTTTGCGTCTAGATGAGTTTTGCGTAGATCTTCCTACTAAAATTAACCATTGCACACAACAGCGGCTGGTTCTTTCTTCAAAAAAGTACCTTAACTGGCGTAATATAATCCAAACTGTTACTGAGCTGTATCTGTATCCTTCAAGCGCCCCAGTTCAGGCTCAAAAACGTCGAACTTGCGTCATTTTGGTTGCATCCTCAGGATTTTTGTAAACACGCAGCCGCCCTCTCTTCTGTCAGATAGGTAGCCTATTTTCAAAAGTTGGGTTGACAATATGAAAACATGAGCCGGCTCACAGAATCACAGTTGTCATATGTAGTTTTCGACTTAAGGCGTCCAATTTTTGACCCGCGGGCGAAAAGGAAAAAAGATAAAAATTGGCCGTCTTCGCTGGTGTATCCGTAACAGCCTGCTGCTTCCCTTATGGGTATTTTCTTCTCGAATGTCAAAAGTGAGCCTAGTTGGACTTTAAGTTGAAAAGTCTTGGTCAATTAAGCTTGAGCAGACGAAAAAAAATGGACAAGAGAAAAGTAATTATCTTTTAGAGCCTCGGCAAGACAGTACAGAAAATTGGTAAGGAACTGGTGAAATTTTAATGAAAATGGCCGATGAAACTCCTTTGATTATTTTACTGTTTTCAGTTATACTATTCAGATGTTAAATATTTCACTCTTCTATTAGTATTTTCTCCTAATAAATAAATAAATAAGCATTAGTTTGGCTTGTTGGCAGTATGTCTGTTACTGCGCGCAAAGCTCAATCGGACAAAAAATTTCCAGAGGTAGTTTTAAGCAGTGTTGCCAATAGTGCTCTCTATATGGCACTCATCATTGCATCACAACATCAGCATAAAAACAGCAATCAAAAGCAATCTGGGCCGAGGTTTTCAAAGTTCCCATCAATCGGTCATTAAAATATCATGGGGAAATCCCTTCTCCCCTATAGCTTTCAGACCGCGATTAAGGATTCATTACCGTACCATTTCTATGGGCAAATGACTTGTGAGTGCTTTCACTCCTTTCCCTCTCCAAGTCTTCAGCCTTTTCTTTAATATCGGCATTCGGAAATTTTTAAATTGGAAGTTTTTTCTAATGGTAATAAAAATTTCATTGCATTTATGGCTGAGAAGTTTGTTTTGATGTCTTTATTTTCTGAGAGGTTTTTGTATTTTACTTGTTTAATTTCGGTGTTTATTTTATACTTAAAAGCACCGGAATTTGAAGCTGACGAGAGTTCTTAATTTTGCGGACATGGTGTGGGTTCTTCTATTCAACGGGATGAGTAGGTAGTGGAGGGGGATAAGTGGGCTAGCTGGCTAGTTTGTTTCCTCAATTTCTCCCTTGTTTTCCTCCAATGCATATTTGCTCGGTTTATATCCGTCTGAATTTTTTATAGGTAATGCTTGCTGCTGTTTTTGGGCGGCCTTATTTTTGGAAGGCAACTCTCTAAAATATAGATTGCTGTTTTGTTGGTATTTCGATTTCCAACTTTACCCGAATTTACACAGTATTCTATTCTATACTTGCGGTGTCGTTGGACTCTTGCAGTTGTGTAAAGTTAATTAGATTGTGCTTGTCCCATAAAAACGCTTGTGAAAGAAGCTATTGCCGGGTGCCCCACTAATGATGCCTTTTTGAACTTCCTTCCCGCCAAAGGTTTCGTTTAATTCCTGTGTATGCTGTCACTACTTAAATGCTTTCTGTGAAGTTTTTCGTTACCTGGCCTAATTTGATTACTTTCCTTGTTTATTTGAGTTTCTAGAGTGCGGTATTACTATCCAGATTCAAAAAGGTTCGACCACCTCAATTCACAATGCATTTCAATTTTTATCTCGGTTAATACAAATTGTAGGTCGCTGAGTTTACTCCGAAATTTAGCCAGATACTCCCTTAATGACAGTTGATCAATTCAATTTAGATCCGTTAGTTTTTCATCGATTCCTCGACACTTTCCAGAGAAGGTGCATAATTAGCAGAATCAAAAATCTTTGACCACTTAGCTTTATTATTTCCGTGAACATCAGGGCAAGCTTGAAAAAAATTCACACTGCTTACATGCAGTGTGTAGACATATTTTCAAAACATCAGACACGTCATTTTTCCCGATCTAAATTTTATCATTGAGGAATGGCAGGAAGATCCGCTGTGGCGCAGAGCGTTCATAAACTGCTAATTTTCCATCTTCAAGCAAGAAAAAGGGAAAGAGAGAGAAAGAGAACCCTCCAATTATCAAAGTCGACCGTCCACATTATTTTGGTACGCCTTGCAAAAGTACCAACCAATGCTCTGGGGGAAAGCGACGAGGCGGCCACGCAAGACGACAAGTCGCCAGGACAGGGAATTCGTAAAAATCATTATAGCCAAACGCATACTTGCTCTAGAGCTTAAGGAAGCTTGGAACTAATCAACATTGTCCAATACCCAGGTTCTGTGAGTACTACAGTTAGACGAATCCATTCTGCCCGCTATGGTTTTTACATTGCCAAGGGGAAACCCCTTTTGACACCTGTACAGATAAAGAGGAGGCTTGCTTGGGCAAGAGAGGGGGTGAATTGGACTGAACAGGACTAGAAAAAGATCATTTGGAGCGATGACGGCCGATTTGAACTAAATTTGGATTCTGCTGGATCTAAGCGCGTAGTACGAATATCTGGCAAGACATTCAAACCCGACTGTATCAAGAAAACCGTGAAGTTTGGGTGTATGGGTGCATCAGGAACAGGTGTATTTAATTTTGTTGAGGGTACTGTTAATGGGGAGGCGTGCATTAAGATTTTTGGAGGACAGTTTGAAGCCTTCTCTTACAAAGATGGCGTCGAACGGGAATTTTATATTTCAGCAAGACCGCGCAACTTGCCACACCGGCCGAATTGCTTAGGCATGGTTTCAAAATAATGGTGTTAAACCTCTCCTTTGACCTTCAAGCAGCCCTGACCGTTTCAATTTTTTTTAAATATAATTTATTAATGAATTAATGGATGAATTATTCAAACGATACAGGTTTACACACACACGGGGGGGGGGGGGGGGGGGGGTCCGGACCCCTTGGACCACCCCCCTGGGCACGGCCATACCCCCACAGCTCTTGTAGTTTTTTTCCTTCTATAATGGTTAATCGCATACAAACAATTCAATGAATGTGTCCAATATTTTGACCTCTTGTAAGGGTGGGCCGGCCCGAAATTTGCCCATATTGAAAAAAAATATATAATTTTCTTTCTTTTCTTGTTTTCCTTCTTCTCGCCTCACTAAGTAACTTAGTACTTGTGTTGAGTTACGACACGTCTCCGATCGTATGGTGTGTGGAGACTCGCACAAGTACAACTACGCTACAACCTGCCACCGAAGCCGTTAAACGAGGCATCAGCGGCTGTTATTTTGATTGTGTTTTTCATTTGTCGCTCTTTTGGTATAGTGAAGCCTGTGGAAAAGTTCGGTATCTGTTGGAATTCGATCCCTGAATCACTGGTCAAAGTCTATATCAGCTGGTTTCTACTTGGCTGTAGCATCAGTGATCTGTTGTTTGTCGGGTATCATAACACGGAGCATTCCGGGTTAGAATGAAACGTGCCATTTAGAGGGCGGAAAAATTGTGTATCTGTTGGAATTCGAACCCTGAATCACCGTTCAGAGTCTATGTCAACTGCTCAGTGACTAGTGGCTATTGTAACAGCGATCTGCTGCATGACTTGTACCATAACGCGGAAGCAATCCGGTAATAGTGAAATATACGATTGAGAGGTCGGAAAAATTGAGTATCTGTTGGAATTCAAACCCTGAATCACTCGGATGAACCGGTCAGAGTTTATATCAGCTGGGCTGTGTATGGCTGTTGTAACAGTGATCTGTTGCATGACGAGTATCATACACGCAAGCAATCCACCGGGTAATGAGACGTGCCATTGAGAGGGCGCCCCTCGCAGCACTAAATAACTTATTCATTTTCATCCACCAATCATAATAATCCGGTCATATTGATCTCCTTCCGGGTCGCTTCCAGTCTCTGTGCTGAAACTTTGCAATGTTTGTTGCTGCTTGCTGGAGGGGGCAAAACTTACAGTTCAACATGGTTGTTTGTTTTCTGGGGAAGTGAGACAATATTAGGGAAACGGGGGGTAATTTGGAATTCTTCGGAGAACTATTTTGTTACTTACTTTACCTTTACTTTTTCCTCGCTTTTATCCCTAGGTGGGGTCAGCGCTAAGGCAGGTGTTGTTAATCAGAAATAAATATTTTTTTAGGGTGTTAACCCTTTGTAGCGTAGGCTATTAGGTGTTTAGGTCATAGCTAATTTTATACCTTAGGTTGGATTCTAGTACACTACACTACCTATAACGTTATTGTTCACTTTATGTACTCAATCGCCGATATTTTTCATTATATACCGATATCCGTTTAGTGAACTTACAGGGGAATGAGGTCTCCATATGGTGAACTGTTTGACCCACTTTATCGGACGTATTGTAGAATCCGTCCTTTATTCTAGTATGCTCCCTGTATCATGATAGTTTACTTTATGTTACACATATCGATATTCTTCACAATGCCATATCCGATTCGCCGAACTTTCCTATTAATTCCTAGCGTGCCCCACAACTTTACGGTAGCAATCTCAGCTCAGGTTTTATGTTCAAAACACACGTTTATGCTTTTAATGAAAAAATATAACAAAAGTAATTATTTCTGATGCATGGAGCGTGACGTGATTATAGCATATTTTTTTGTTTGTTGCTTTCTCTGTCCTAATGCGTTTCACGTGACTGGCTGGAGTTCAACCCGTTTTGGAGAGGTTCCAGCTACCCTGCCCTGCCCCCCCTGTCATGTCCATGGGTAGTAAACCACCCCCTTTTGGACCGTTTCCAAACACTTTGCTGACCGCGCTCTAGTTTCTCCATTTCCGTTTTCGGGTCTTGGCATTGTTTTGTTTCGACAGGTTATCGGATCCGGAATGATTTCAAGCGTTTTTGGTCGGGATTTCGGCAAAATGGAGAGGGGGGGGGGTGAATTAGTAGTTGTTTGACTCGACTTCTCGAATTAGGGCCGGTCCTACCTCCCAACACGCTTGGAAAAAATATCTCGGTAAGGAATACTGGACCTCGATAGGATGGATTGGATCACTTATTTTATTTATTTATTATTTTTTCTAACGCCTTCTTTCAGCATTTCTGTTTTAAGAAACCCTGCCAGCCTGGCGGGGGGAGTGAGTCTGTTTATTAACTTGTGGCACTCTAGGGGCAGACTCCTTCACCTCGGGGAGAAGAGGAGTTGACTGACATGGTGGACCTCCTGATTATAGTGGATTCCGAACCACTTGGGGAACATAGTAAAGTCACACGATTAATTCGGAGGTGACCAGACTCACACACACGTAGACTGACTGGTATAGTCTCAGCGCGTTATCATGTCCCACCATGTTCCCCTGCCAACTGTGTGCACACTACCAAGTTTGCCGCAGCTTGAAACACGCTCTGCCCTTGTGGATTCAACTTGGTTGGCATTAGTTGGAACACTTATAAAAATAACTAGGTGTTACGCTTATGAAAGTTTTTGAATAAACAAAGTGTTCCAAGTGCCATGCTATCGTGGTTGGGTGGTACATTACGCGAATGGGCGTAACAATTTTGCTCTCTACTTCACGCTTCATTTTTTTTGCTATGTTGTGCATGAGGTCCCCTGCCATTCTCACTACGTGTCCCATCTTCTTCTTCTTCTTAAGGTTACAATCTTAGCGATTGGTTGGCAGCAACTCCCCGCATATCGTCCTCCAGTTTACTCGGTCCTCGATCTTCCTCTTCAGTTCTTGATATGATATTGCTCCTGCGTCTTCTTTTACTTGATCCATGAATTCCTTCTTCGGCCGTCCTCTTCGGTTATTTCCCTCTACTGTGCCCTCGATAATAGTGTGTACCAGATTTTCGTGCCTTTGCAAATGCCCCATCCATTTCGCTCTCCTGATTCGTATCTGGGCTACTAACTGTCGTTCTTCCCCGATAGCGTCTAGCACTCTTTCATTTGTCACATGGTCCCTCCAGCTGATCCGTAGCATCCTTCTGTAACATCACATTTCGAAAGCTTCGAGTTTCTTTAGTTCCTTATCTGCTATAGTCCAGGTTTCACAGCCGTACAATAAAACACTCCACACACATGTTTTTAGAAATTGCTTCCTGATGGTTAGTTTTATGTTATAGGATTCCAGAATCTTGGATTTTTTATTGAATGCCACCTTGGCTTGTTGGATACGGCTGTTTATTTCAATCGCTGAGCTATTGTCTTCTGTTATTGTGCTGCCCAGGTACTTAAATTGCTTGACACTGCTGAGAACTTAAATTGTCCCATCTAGTATAGTTAATTTATATCTGGTATAACCGGTTGGGTTGTTGTTGCAGGTGAGACAAGGGACTTCGGGAGTCAGATGTAGTTAGGGGCTCTTGTGAGTGATGGAGCCCGACCAATACAAACCGCCGGTGCTGGCCAAAATTTTCCACAGGCTACCACACCTCAACATCACTCTACATTATGTTAATAGCACCTTTGTACCTAAGAGCACCGTTTATTTAGAGGTAAGTACTTAATGGTGAAGAGGCTACAGGAGGGAGAAAAGCCTTGTAATTGTAAACAGTCGAAAGTCTCACAGATATCAGGACAAAGAGGCAATTTTTCAGAGAGTTTAGAAATGACGTAGACATATCGTAGATGTGCTCACTATATTAAATGCTCGCAAATTTTGGGGTTTTTGAGCGCACCCCCTAACTTTTCCAGCTCCCCCCCCCCCCCCCCAAGTCAAACCTCGCATTGCATCACAACAAATGTGCAGTTAAAGCTGTGGTTCCGTGTTAGACAAAGCTTCCTGACATAAAATTGTACATAAAAATATTCCCCCTTAGCTCATCACACCCATAATATTATTTTTACGATGAGTGTTTAATATCTTTCTGAGTGATTTCAAACGTGCCATTAGCAAGAGAAAATTAATGTTTTTTTAGCAATGGCGGAGTCAGCAAATTTTTGTTTTATTTGATATTCAAATTATGTCTGTGTTATTCATCTGGTCTATGCGTTATGTAGGTGTTCTGTAGTTTACCCATTATACTATTCTGTTATATCCATTAATTATTGTACAGGATTAAATAATATAGTAATAAATTAATAATTCGGTAAATCGTTCATCCATCTTTATTTATTGTTTTCGACCATACAACTCCAACTAATGGTTTTTCCGGAATACGTGGTTCTAGAAAACCACAGACACCACAGTCCTCCCCCTTGTAGAAAAAAAATAATTGCAAACCTCCTAGGCATAGTAATAGACAAAGGACAGGGGAGCTCTGCGGGTGCCACAGTACACTAGCAACATACCATAAGAGAAGAAAAAAAAAATCACTGCACTCGACAGGCCATGCACTCGTAACGCGCACTTTCATATATTCAAGCGCTGTGGAGCTCGGCGATTTCTGACAGGACGACGAGCCGCCACTGTTTCTGCAGCAGGCGAAGGTGCCTCCATCTGCATATTAGCCATCGAAGTTCGCCTTGGAGTGAGCGATTGCCTAGATGTACTCTGCTGCTCGCCAGAAGTAGCGCTTATAATAATGGAATCTCTCTGAGGAGTGAGCGGTGCTTGAATTACTGTAGTCAGCTGCTCGCCCGAAGTACTATCCATAATACTTGAATCTCGCTGAGGAGTGGGCGGTGCTTGAATTGGAGTAGGACCAGGATTCGCGATAGGCTGCTTGTATGCTCTTTCTTCACGGAGAGGGATGTCCTGTCCCACCGGACGTATTTGACCTCCGTGTCGACGCCACAGCTCGTTTCCCACCTGCACCGTGTATTGTAATGCCCCATCCTTGCTGATGATGGTCCCAAAGACCCAACGCCGTAACGGCGTAGTGTAGTTACGTACCGCCACTTTTTCTCCAGGCTGGAAAACAGGATCTTGGAAAAGGGTGTCTCTCTGCTCTGAGATGGCCCGACCAATATTCGGGCGTAAGATAGTAAGAGGTGACGATATCTCTCGCCCCAAAAATAAACTTGCAGGACTGTGCCCTGTAAGCACGTGAGGAGCCCTGCGATATGCAAATAAAAATTCTTGTAAGTTGTCGTATAAATTGTTCTGATTCTGGAGACAGCGTAAAGCTTGTTTCATACTTCCAACATAACGTTCAGCCTGTCCATTGCTTGCTGGATAGTGTGGGGGCGACGTAAGATGCCGAATACCAAGTTTACGTAAAAATGCTTGGAACTCCGTTCCCACAAACGTCGACTGATTGTCCGAAACTAAGCAAATCGGGTGACCATATCGAGCAAACAATGTTCTTAAAACAGTAGTAGTAGTATTAGCTGTCATTGAAGACATCGGAAAAATCTCAGGCCATTTAGAATAAGAATCAACCACTATTAAAAAAATTTTGCCTGCATACGAAGCAAAATCTATATGTATTCTCTCCCACGGTTTTGCGGGGTACTCCCAGTAGTGCACCTTGGGGGTTTTTTGCTGCGTTTTGTATTCAGCGCAGTTGACACAATTGCGACACAAATTCTCTATGTCTTGGTCAATATTTTTCCAATACACGTATGAACGTGCTAACGCTTTCATTTTAACTACTCCCATATGACCCAAATGCAGTTCATGGAGTATTGTGCGTTGTAATTTTGCTGGTATAACCGCACGAATGCCTAGCAATATGCATCCTGCATGCAATGAATATTTGCCATCGTGAAATGACTCACCAGCACGTAGTTTTTCAAGAATAGGCATCAAGTCTGGATCTTCTCTGGTGGCCTTCGCCAGATCCACAGGCTTGATTGGCACAACCTGTAAATGATGGGTTTGGAATTCTTCAACATCATCCAGGTCAAACAAGGTCTCCGATGTAACAGGTAGGCGTGAAAGCATATCTGCATTGCCGTTATCATCACTCTTTCTGTATTTCACGTCGAACTGAAATTGTTGCAAGTACAGCGCGTAGTGTAGAAGTCGTGTAGCAGTAATAACTGGTAACTTCGCCTTAGGCCCAAAAATATGACACAAAGGCTTGTGATCTGAAACTAGACAGAATCGACGTCCCAACAGGTAACGGTAAAACTTGGAAACGCCCCATTTAATCGCCAGTGCTTCCTTACAGAGTTGGGCGTAGTTGCGTTCGCTGGGTGAAAGTATGCGAGAAGCAAACGCTATAGGCCTCTCTGAGCCATCACTGAAACGATGAGCGATCACCGCCCCAATTCCGACCGGGCTAGCATCCACAGACAAAATTACTGGAAGGTCCGGCCTGTAGTGCACAAGAACCTTCTCTGAAACTATCTCCTTTTGTAAAGCTTTCAAGCTTTGGTCGCACTGTTTAGTCCATGTGAATTTTGTATCGTGCTTTGTTAACTCGTATAAAGGCTTGGCTATCGTAGCTAAATTTGGTATAAAACGTGCATAAAAAGTTACCATTCCCATGAATGATTTTACCTCTTTGGCATTTTGAGGTTTTGGAGCATTAAGTATAGCCTGTATTTTTTCATCAGTCTTATGCAGGCCGTCCTTTGACATTTTGTAACCCAGGTATTGGACGGAAGATTTCAGGAATTCACATTTACTGTAATTTAGTCGCTGTCCATTTTCTTTCAATCTAGAAAACACTAATGCAAGGCGACTAAGTAGCTGTTCAGCTGTATCTCCTTGAACCAACATATCGTCATAAAATACGTAAATTCCTTCGATGTCTCGTAGAACACCTTCAATATAACGTTGCCAAATGGCTGGCGCCGCATTGACCCCAAACATCAGACGTGTCGGTTGATAAAGTCCCTTGTGTGTATTTAAGGTTAGAATCTTACCGGTGTCTGGTGTAACAGGTAGCGACAAGTAAGCAGTACGACAGTCCAGTTTGGCAAAATATTTACCATGCCCCAAAGTAGACATCAAATCTTCAATATCTGGCATTGGATGTTGAGGAACCTCAATGAGCTGATTGCATGTAACGCTGTAGTCAGCACAAAGACGTATGGACCCGTCTCCCTTAAGTACAGGAACCACTGGAGTCGCAAAGTCCGACCTTTCGACAGGGCGTAAAATTCCTTCTGCAACTAAACGGTCAATCTCGGCCGAAATTTTTGGCTTCAAAGCAAATGGTACTGGTCGCGCCTTTAAGTACTTAGGACTAGCGCCAGTTTTTAACTGTAATTCAGCACAAAAATTCTTTGCGATACCTGTGCCACTGCTAAAAATTTCCTTGTTCTCCGCTAACAATTTCTGTAGCTTCGCTTCGGCAGACGGCGTAATTGTAGCGGTTGCATGAAAAACAGGTGAAATTTGCAGACTTTGACACCACTCACGTCCCATGAGTGGAGGCAGGTTACCTGGCACTACAAAAAGTCGCAAGTTAGCCGTCGAGGCTTTGTAAGTCACAGGCACTGTAACAACTCCTTTAGGTGTGATTATCGTACCACCATAACCCCGGAACTGAGTCTTTGTAGGTTGCAACGGAGCATTCAACTGTAAGTCTTTGTATAAATGTTCATTTAAAATAGTATGAGCACTTCCAGTATCCAATTCTAACGATACTGTTTTATTCCCTACTTGCAGTGGAACCATGTAAGGTTTATAAAAGTCATTACTCACGGATGTCACGGAATACAATGTATAAATGGGTAATGAATCTTCCACCGCGTGAACCGTTTTCTTTGAAAGGCAGACGGCTGCCACATGAGAGCCGCGTCCGCAATTTGTACATTTTAAGTTCTTTTTCTTGCAATCAGGAGCCTTGTGCGAGTCAACCATACCGCACCTGTAGCACACAATCTGTTTCCCCTTCGTAGTAGAGGTAGACTGCTTTGAAGTAGATTCCTTCTTGCCCTGAGTAACTTTATTCTTCTGAAAAGACTTGTTTTTTATTTTATTAACGGAACCAGAAGGTTGCACTAGCAATTCCCGTGTCCCTGACGACGCAGATTCAAGAGACACCGCCAGAGCATAAATCTTATCGAAATCAGCGTTATCTTCCTCAAGAACACGATCTAAAATGTGACGATCTCGTAAACCTGCCACAAAAACATCCCTGAGGACCTCTGATAACACGCTGGAAGCATACTTGCAAGGAACAGCTAAGTGGCGTAAAGATGCCGAATAAGCTGCCAATGATTCTCCCTCTTGCTGTCGGCGTTTATATAGTGTATGCCGAGAAGGTATGACTAAAGGTGTTGGTCGCAAATGACCTTGCAAAAGTTTAGTCACATCATCATACTGTGAGTTTGCAAGCGTTTTCGGATGTAGCAAATCCTTAGTAAGTCCATATAAATCAGTAGGCAAACTATGCATAAACAATTGCAGCATCGTGCTATCATCAGTAATGCTGTAAAGTTTAAAAGCTGCACTACATTTTTCAATGTGTAACGCAATGTCGTCACTTGCAATAAATTTATCAAGTTTTGGAAAACTCTTTCCCCCACCTGTAGCAGGTTGAGCAGGTGAACCTTGCCCTTGGGGTCTAGTTAAAGCCTTCAAAATATCCGACATCGTCTTCTGCATATTCAAATTGGCTTGCAAAACGTCTTTTAGATCTGTCATTGTGGCAAAGTAAAAGTACCACGTGCACTAGTAAGTAAGCAATAAGCAAAAACAATCGCAAAATAGTAAATATAGTAGGCTAATTACCGACTGCGCCACTGTTCTGTAGTTTACCCATTATACTATTCTGTTATATCCATTAATTATTGTACAGGATTAAATAATATAGTAATAAATTAATAATTCGGTAAATCGTTCATCCATCTTTATTTATTGTTTTCGACCATACAACTCCAACTAATGGTTTTTCCGGAATACGTGGTTCTAGAAAACCACAGACACCACAGTAGGTGTACTTTTTAAAGAATATTTTAATCTTGGAAGTAGTCCATACGGCTCTTTGAACATTGCCTTCTACACTAGACCCCATTGATTTGAGTCATTACTGGTGCTACGTGTGCTTTGTTTTAGACGTTGACAAACTGGCATATGTCCCTGATGTTAACCTGCACAGTCAATTGACAAACAGAGGCTTGCTTGTCATTGCAACAGGTTTAAGCCAGTAGGCCATATGTGTCATTAAAATCTATAATTGGCTCCAGTTGGCACTTCCTCTGGTACCGATCCCTTCTGAGATCGTGTACAATCTGGTTTGCGTTGTGTTTATCCATTTCTCTGTTCTCTCTATGGGTTGATAGCCGAAAGGTCCCAAATTCGCATTCTTGGAAAATAATGAGAATTGTCTTTCATTCCATTTCTTCCACTAGCCAATCCTTCGCGCACCTACTATTGTCCATTCGCTTTACGTTTCCGAAACATTGTGGTTTCCTTCTCGCTATATTGCACACCGATCACAACTACATATGAGGAGCTTGATTACAAACGTGGCCAACTCCATTTTTTTACAAAATGGGGTTTTGATCCGACCGAAAATTTTAATGTCCACCTGCACGTTGCAAAATAAAGCGACAAAAGCAGCCAGATTGCGCACAGAAGTGCTGAGACGTCTAGGGTTAGCTATATAAACTTAATGCAATTTTCAACAGAAAATCCACTCTCCTGAAAAATTCTACAACTTGGAGTTGGCCATGTTTGTAAACAGCCTCCTCATATATACTTTGTTTATTTATTTTTCGGTTTGCTTATTGCTTGACTGTTTTCCAGTCGCTGGGAATACTAGCGAGTGTGCCAGCGCTGTGGCTGATCCTGACACTATTCCTGCTGCTGATTTACCTTTGTACGCGATGCTGCGACAGAAAGCCCCGGCCCAAGCAAAGCATCAGCCTGCTCAAGTGGACCCTCAGCATATTCACTATTTTATGCTGGTAAGTTAGAAATTAATTGAAGACCAGAACATACCAATTAGAGCAGGGGTTTTAGTCATTTTACCGAAACATGCGTCCCAGTTGTCCAAAGGTGTACATGTGCATGTAGCTATAGAGAAATGACATCGTAGTAGTAGTAGTAGTAGTGTTTGGAGAAATAGCAAGAATGCTAATAAAAACAACCACTTTCACTATTAAGTCATCCACTTATCAAGTAAACCACTTCGCACATCCTCTTGTAAATATTTTTTAAATTTCAACAAGGATGAAGCCAATTTGATGTCCCTTCGAAGAGAATTATATTTGGATAGACCGTCTTGGAATATGCTCTTCCTTAAAAATTCCGACTTGTAGATCCTCTAATTTCGGTTATAACAAGGAGGTTGCTGCTTCTACCTAAGTTAGTTTAATGTCAGTATACCATATACTGAATACTACAATAAAATAACTTGTTGAGTACGGACTCCGACTTCCACCCGTAAGATTGTTGGTTTGAGTCCCACACTTGCTACATTTTCTGATACTTCTTGATATTTAGGTACTCTTTACCGTGGGTAGCTTTATCGTATGCAGTAATCATGCTGTTTCTGGAGAAACAGGCATAATTACGCCACCATTCAGGATCGCCATTATTAACAAGCAGAAGATAGAAATAACTCATCTTACAGCACGTTTGAAAGATTCAAAGCTATTATAAAAGTTGAGCCATATGTCACGGCAGAAAGATCTCAGTAAGTTGCCTGAAGCGTACTGGGCAAGTGGTACGTGTTCAGCAGTCATCTTACAAGATAATAATATAAGCCCTCGTATATAATACAATATATCATTTGGAAGATGCCATAACGCTTCCACAGTTTGTCGCAATCAACTTCCGTGATTTTTCGGCTGTGACGGATGACTGCGTTGTTTATCTATAGTTTCACTGTTGCTCATTCGTCCACCTTAATTGTGTTGATGTAAGTAAGTGAAAAATGTATTACATTTTACATGTGTCAATGTTTGGTTGTTTGCAGTGGGGCCCTTGCTGTTGGGCTGTACGGAAACGATGACGTTCACAACGCGGTGCTGCAATTCGTAGCTTCTGTCAAAGCTGTCGATGAAATCATCACTTCTGTTAAAAATAAGGTATGCTAGTAGTTTTTTAAAACAAGCACGCAAGCCTACGAGAAAGGACAGACCTATTACTGCAATAGGTACCTGGACACTGCGATCTGTTGGGTAACGAAAAAGCTGACAACCTGGCCAAACAGGTATGTACCCTGGAGCAACCTACTCACCCATTCTCCTTCCGCAGTGCTTGTCGCAGCTAAACAGCACCTTCAGGGAATCTTTTTAAAAACGGAAGACGAAGAGCGGCAGAGGGAAAGTCCTGAGAAGACATCGTTTTATCAAATAAACCACGAGACCTTCCAAGAGCCATGGCAGTGGCGACTTTCTGAATAGCGACCGGACACGACTTGCTTATGAAGAATTTTTATCGAATTGGGGTGGCAGACTCACCGGTGTACCCCCTGGGTTTCAGTGCTGAAGGAACTGCATTACGCCTTCGACCTGCGATGTATTAAGGGACGTTGTCTGTGGGGCAACTTTGGAGGGACGAGCGTCCTTGTACTGGGCGGCACGACCTGGAAAGGCCACGTTGGTTGAAGTAAGTAAGAAGTAATATTCAAATAGTTAAATAATAAAGTTTTTACTATTATTATTTCAGACTGGAGAAATAGAAGAGACTCTACAAAAGAAAGTGGATGAGTTACTAACAAGACTAAGTGTCGTATTTGAGGATCCCGTAGCCAATCAAACTGCCAGAGCCCTTCTATTAGTTTCCTTGGGCTCAGTAAAAGGTAATAATTTGTTCTAGGTTATTGATATTAATTTCTCTGGTGAGTCGACATTTATAGAGATTATAAGATTATAGAGATTATTATAATTTCACTGTTGGTCCGCGATGTCAGGGTAAAAGGGTATGCTTGCCATTTAATCAAAATCTAACGAATAACGGTTCATCCATTCACTTCGTCATCTATGTTATTATTCCCTTTAGTTTGTTGATAGGTCTCACCGGATTGGATATCCCGCTCCCGCTCCCGCTCCCGCTCTTTAGGGATATTATTAATTATTTATTGTTATTATTGAAATGTATTGATTTCAGGTAACACAACGACGGCGCTGTCGAGCTGTATTCAAATTAGTCGGCCGTTGCAGGGCATCGACCTGCGGCTGCTGATGCACTGGATTCAGCTGCCCGAGACCATTCGATGGCCGACCACCATGGGTGTCTTGGTCGTGTTCCTCCTTTTCTGTGTCATCCTCCTGTTTGGGGTAGCGCGGCACTCCCGCTGCTGCCTTATCTTGTAAGTATTCCTCCTTAGGGCCATATCCAGCTGCCCGAGACCATTCGATGGTCAACCACCTTGGGTGTCTTCGTCGTGTTCCTCCTATTTGGGGTAGCGCGGCACTCCCGCTGCTGCCTTATCTTAAGTATTCCTCCTTAGGGCCATATCCAGCTGCTCGAGACCATTTGATGGCCGACCTCTATGGGTGTCTAGGTCGTGTTCCTCCTGTTCGGAGTAGCGGGGCACTTGTAATCTGCTGCCTTCTCTTGTAAGTATTCCTCCTTAGAGCCATATCCAGCTGCCCGAGACCATTCAATGGTCAACCACCGTGGGTGTCTTCGTCGTGTTCCTCCTGTTTGGGGTAGCGCGGCACTCCCGCTGCTGCCTTATCTTAAGTATTCCTCCTTAGGGCCATGTTCAGCTGCCTGAGACCATTCGATGGCCGACCATCGTGGTGTCTTGGTTGTGTTCCTCCTGTTCTGTGTCATATCCTGCTCGGGGTAGCGCGGCACTCCCGCTGTTGCCTTATCTTGTAAGTACTCTCCTATAGGCCGTCATTCATTGTCATAGTCCTTAGAATGCGGAAATACTGGCTGGTCTGACAGGAGTTTACAACATTTGTTGGCTGGCTACAGTCCGAGACCAAAAACTAAGAATCTAGGTCCACAGCTACTTGAGACACTGGCTCCAATAGAAATCGGACCTGATTAATATGAGAGCCTATAGGCTGCAGCTATAGTTGAGGAAAATCTATCCAAACCGGTTTCGATTAATTACAAATAAACTAACTGGCATATTCCGAGTTGTGACACCTTAGTAGTGAAGCCACTTTTGCCACTCACAGGACGCTTACTCTGAATGCATACATGAGACGATGATTTTAGAGATGTTCGTAGCGACTGACAACATTGTCGTGGCTGGCTAAAATTCACACTTATTTCTATTGCAGGTTCTCCGTTTTTGGGCTATTTGCTGTGATCGTAAACTGGTTGCTAACGTCCATATACCTCGCATCGTCAGTGGCGCTAGGAGACCTGTGCGTGGCACCAGAAGATTACCTACGTAGTGAATCTCCTAACGCTTTAGAGGTAACATTGTTCGTCATAAAATAAGGCATTATATTATTTTATTGCACATTCTGTGCTTGTTACTGTATAGTAGTGCGTCAGGCAAAACGACAGAAGAATATATTATAATGCTGAAGATAACAGGGAAGGCTTCATTTTTAAATCCCAGATTAAGTTAGTATTAAACGATATAGTTAACCCAGCAGAAAGAACAGGGCTTGTGGGCCATAGAGACGTATCTCTGTGCTTTATACCCATTGCATTGCTATATATTTAATTTTTGGTATACTGACGTCGTCATCGTTATCATGATGCGTTCCAGAAAAGTATGTGCAATGATAAAACTTTCTACCGCATTGCGGCTTTGTCTATGCTATGCCCTTATAAAGGCAGTTTGGAGGTTGTCGCTTGTTGGCTCCGTTGTGGCATGGTTCAGACGCGGGAATATAGCTCGTTTGGCTCATCGAAAAATGCGTGAACGCGAGCTATGCCCCCCCCCCCCCCTCATCCACCATCATCAATTATCAAGCTCCAGTTAGGCGCTTATTCCACCTACGTCAATAGTGCATAGTACATGTGGTATTGACGTGGTAGCAGACATTAAAGACAGTCTAAAAATGTCTGCTAGCAGGTCAATACCACATTTATTATGCACTATTGACGTAGGTGGAATAAGCGCCTTCGATTATTCAACGCTTCCATTCTAAGATTGTCTTTAATCTGGTTTCTGTATCTCTTCCCCTTCTTCGCGTTCCCCTCATTTCTTCCTTCAGCCATTTCCTCGTGCACTTGCTGTAAGGCGCGGTTTCCACCGACCTCTCATTGCAGAATGCAAATGACATTGATGGAAATTTGAATTTTTCTTTTTATAGAAATCCATTAAAATGTTTGTACTTAACATATCCCATGACGCTATTTTTTTAATTTTAGTTTGTTTGCTTGTGACTTTACTCTGGATCATTGATCAATTTTAACTATGGCATAGAGTAAAACAACAATTTCCGTCAGTGTCATTTGCATTTTGCAATGAGAGGTCTGTGGAAACCCCGCCTTTATTAATGATATCTGCTACCACGTCAACGTATGTGCATTCTGCAATGAGAGGTCGGTGGAAACCCCGCCTTATCCATTCACTATATGTGTCGCAGCATTACAGCCTCCTTCTCCATCATTGCTTCTTCCACCCCGAACTCTCTTATCACCACTTCAAGTCCCTTCATGTCCTTTGCCGGGCGGATCGGATGACCTGCAATATGCATTATTTAATAAATTCCCATTTGTTTAAAGTATGGCCCTACCCCTTTTGGATGCCGCTAATACGTAGTTTGCTGGCGTTGTAGGCGGAAATCTTGAAGTACTACATGCGGTGCGACCCGTCCCTCATGAACCCGTTCACGCAGCGACTGAGGGAAGCGCAACGGGCGGTCGACGCCATGACAGCCAACCTGAATGTTGTCACGAGAATCGCACACGAGCTGTACCGCTCCGAAGAGCTTAGTCAGCTGCTCAAGAGTCTCACAAGGAATATCAACTACACCAAAGAGTGAGTTATATATTTGAAATTGGCAACAAAACTAGTTAAAAATCAATTGCGATGTCATAAGTTAGGTGAACTTGTATCATAGTACGTGGCGCCTAGCCCGCCTACACGGGCCCTTGCCTTGCGATATGGACTTAAGAAAACGCTGTAACATGGCATTATTGTATTGAATTATATTATTATTATTACATTATATTACAATTTACTATACAGGGGTGAGGCGAGGCTTTATCATTTCGTCGTTAGTCTTGAACTTGTAGTTTTCCCTTCTATCGCCTAGTCCAGGGGTTCCCAAACTTTTTTTTGTCCGTGGACCACTAAATTAATTTATGATTTTCCGGGGACCACCATGGCTGTGACAGGAAAATCGTCAAAATTCTAGGACCAGTAGCCTGATCGAGGCGATTATAATACCGGGGTTAAATAAATACCCTAGGATTATAACTGTAAACAAACAAATTTTGAATAGCACTTTCCATTATAAAATTATCTTGTTTCATTTCTATTACCAGGGGATTACATAAATACCGGTATTATAATCGCCTCGATCAGGCTGCTGGATCAAGTAGTTTGTGCTTATAATTAGGCTACGTGCTGATATTTGATTAAATGTTTAGGACTGGTATCAGCTGGATTTTATATTATTGTAAATTTATATTATTTTGTATTATTATTACTTCAAATTTCCAATAACTCAGCTGTTTTATTTTCTTATTTCTTACTTTGGTCCGTGGACCAAATGATATATGCCTGTGGACCACCGTTTGGGAACCACTGGTCTAGTCCCAAGCACATCAGTTTTTTAATTGTTATTATTATTATTTTTTAAAACATGTGGACTGCCCCATTTATTCTTTCATAGAAATTAACGAAAGAAAGAAAGAAAACTGTCTTTATTTTCCATATGGGCGAATTTGGAGCCTTTCGGCCCACTCTTACGATTAACCCATAACGAAGGATTTTTTTTTTATATTTTTTATAAAAGATTAATCCCATACAAGCAATTTGATGCATGTATCCGAATAAACTCTTCAGTTGCCTCTGAAGGTAATACCTGTGTTGAGTTACGACAGATCTTTCAGGTCATAGCGTGGTGTGTAGAGACTCGCACAAGTACGCGCACACTACCAACTATGCCAACGAAGGCTATAGACGTATTTACTGTTGTCCGTTTCCTTGAAGAGTTCCTACAATAATGGTACTTGAAGCTATAAATCTATTGGTAAAGGTTAATGGCAATGGTGTAATATTATTTAACAAAGTTTAGTTGGACTTGCATTGCCTGCTGTGTTAAGTAGCAATTAGAGGCATAGGCCTCACAGTCACAGGATTGCCAGGGGAAGCGGGAGACGTTTCGGGAGTGGGTGCTAGTCCCATCATCAGGCTTAGTCCTGAGAATGACTGATGTTTTTTTTTTTGGAATATTGACTCAGTGCTCTTGTATTCTACTGTGAATTCTACCGAAGATTCGAACTACCGTTCTCCCGATTGAAATGCATCCACTCGACCTCGGCCCTCGCAAAATGGCTTCTGATAGTTTTGACAGCTCTACGATTAATATTTCATGAGATATTTGATTTTTACACTTGTAAGCCTTTTCCCCCTCCGATTGCCTGTTCATAAGTGTGTATATTTTTGCAGGCTAGTGTCAGGACTAGCAGCCCGCCTGGACTGCCGGCAGCTGCACACGCAGTATCTGATTGCGGCCAGGAGTGTGTGCGACCTGGGCCTGTATGGGTTGGCGTTCATGTTGCTAGCCAGCGTGTCGGCTGGGCTTCTCTTTACCGTTCTGGTCTGGGTGGATTCTCATACATGGATTTACATTCGTAAGCGGTAAGTTAACTACAAGTTTTAGAAAAAAAATCAGGCTAAAGTCATTCTGAAAGCGATAAGATAGGAAGCAGATGGGTTTAGTTAAAGTAAAATATTGTTGAAAATTTCACTTCCAATTCTCTTTGTTGTTTAGGAAATTTTCTATATATCTGGGCCTACTATGGCGATTATTTTTTATCTTACCCTGGGATTAAAAATGTAAATAAGATAATTTTAGAAGTACCTACAAGTGCTATTCAAAATTGTTGTTTGCTTTTTTTACCCCAAGAATAATAAAATAATACTGAACGGTATAGTAGGCCTGCAGCTGTTTATTTATTTATTTTTTTACTCTAAATTCAAAGCGAAATGATTTTTTTTAGGTACAGGTCGATATACTAATAAATTCTTCGTATGCTTTTGATCAACTTGCTGTTATTAGACTTTGAACTAATTTCAAAGGTGCTCAGAGTTTTCCGGTTGGGTTGATCAACCCGTTTTTTTTTTTTTTTTTTTTTTTTTACCCCAGTCAACACCTGCTGTAAAATTGAACACCAGATTGGGATTTGAACAGGGCTCCGCATTGCTGGGCCATTATCTTGACCTGTATACCATTCTCTCTCCCCCAGTACTTGGCCATTTTCTTTGTTTACATTTGTAAACCCAGGTTAAGATTAAAATTAATCGCCATAGTTGGCCCACTGGACCTCTGCTTTAACACTGTGCCGGCCGCAGTGTCCAATGGACTATTTTTTTATTTTCAAAACTCTGTTACGTGAGCTACTGTTCACTTATTGGTTTGGCTTTTCATGACTTTTCCTAACTATGTGCATATTTTAAACCCATGAAAAAAAATTTCTCCGGAAACCGTATTGACATACGTTGCCGGCCGGCAGTGTCCATTGGACATTTATGGGAGAATGCATTGCGTCATTGCTATATCAACAGCCAGTTCGGGGGGATTGTTTAGTTTCAGGTAGTATTTTACTGTATACAATGTGTAAAGAATGGCATATCTTTTACTTCTTTAGTGTCATAGACCTCAACATAGCTTACGGATCCACATTTTTTTTTGCCAAATCAGCACAAGTCATTTACTTTATTACATGCCTGTTGTCCTCTTACTAAAGTCAAACTGCAGTGTAATATTCGATGACGCAGAAAATAGTGGCACAATAGAAAAAATTGAGGCGAATGCGTTGCACGATCTTTGGCAGCAGAAATTGAAAATAGTGGAAGAAACGTCACCCGTGACAATTTCTTTATTAGTCTGTCAATAGTATATTACCGTACCTGATAGTTTCCAGAAACTTGAAAATGAATTGGGAAGGAAAAGTGGGAAAAGGCGTATGTTCTTCATGGATGGATACAGGGGGGGGGGGGGGTTACTGACCCCCCAAATTTAGTAAATCTATTGTAAGTTAATTAAAATTACGCTCTGATTTAATCGATACTACATAATATGTTTTTACTATTTTGACCCACAACTACCCCCTCCCCCCCAAATGTGCTGATCTGTCCCTGTTCTTAATACAGCTGGGAAAAGAACCTCTCGGAACAGGATGGGGCGATCAGGACTGGGTATATTTGTGAAAAGACAATGCGAAATCCCATAAGAGTCCAATGGACACTGGCGGCCGTTAACGTATGTCAGATGCTCCGGCCGGCGCAGTGTTAAGATTAAGGACACGATCTCTCCAAGATATGTGCAGCATTTTATGTGTATGCCGATGCTAATAATGTGGTATTTTTATATTGCAGACGAGACTATCTGCAGGTGTCGGAGCAGGACCCGTTTCTACCACCGAGCGGCGCCGCCTCGCAGGCCATTGCAGCGCGCACCCTACGCCACCAAGGGTCGTACCACGGTCCGCCTACCCCGCCTGCCTCTCCTAGATACACCCCCCTCCCCACCGCCCCCACTTTCCGCGAGCGTCTGCGCGACCCCTCGGTTGCCGGCTCCGTCTACTACGAACCCACCATCCCTACCCTTGATCCCAGCCAAGTCCCCGAAACCAATCCTCAGTACGAGTACTACTCCTCGATACCCATGCATAGCGATCTGACGTCCGAGAGACGGGGTTGGAATTATAATTCGCGCGATAGTGAGTTGGTCGCGAATGAAGCTCCTGAAGCGTGGATGGCTCCCTCTGCCGGGTTTAAGCACAGTCCTAGCGGCGGCTCGGAGCAGCGGAGGGGCTGGGGTTCGATTCCCCGAGAGGATAGGGACGCGGGGAATCACTGGGCGCCTCCTGTTGGCTATAAGTATAGCCCCAGTGGCACTATGGAGTCTCGCTGGAAACCCCGCTAGGAGCTTTTTTTTTAACCTCATAAAAATTTTTAAAGTTGGATTTGATCATTTTTTTAATGTTTGATTACAAGCGAATTTGTGGGATTGGCGCTGGATTGGTAGCGTCCTGTGTTTTATTTTTTTTGACTAAAGCTTTGTGCTATGTTTTTCTGGCTTGGTAAATGAGTTTTTCTAGTTTTGCTTGAGTTTTATGGAGTTGCAGAGTTCGTTCGGATACCCACCGCTAACTTATCTTAGGCAGCTAATTATTGGAACGGTGTGCTATGACGACTCTTATTTTATTACTTGCATACAAACATTTCAAGAAAATCGTGGCAAAACATATTTCACATAAACTCGTGTTTGTTACCATCATATTTCGAATCGAGTCGCTCTAATATGCTTTCGAATACCATTTTATTGTGAGGAAGGGGTAGGTACATCAACTAATACGAACTCATCCCTCATAAATTCGTGGCAACAGCCCTTTAAGACTCCCAAGTTAACGGATAGAAACCACGGACTTCGATAGCATAGTGGTAGCTTGTTCGTACTTGTGCAAGTCTGTACACATGCGATCGGTGACCTGTCGTAACTCAACACAGGTATTACCTAAAGAGGCGACTGATGAGGTTATTCGGATACATTCATTGAATTGTTTGTATGCGAATATTCTCTTTTATAAGCAAAACAAAACTAAAAAAACATGTAAAGCTTACTTTATTATATTATTATTTTACAAATATGTTGCGTGTGTAAGTATTAGTTGAATCGGTTAGCTATTCAAATTTCAATCGATATCTTAATTTTCTTGTTTCTCGGAATGTATATAGAAAAACTGGTTGCCAAGTCTTATAGAAGTTGAAAGGTTTTGTTTTATGTTTTATATTCAAATAGGGTTCTCTTAATTAGGATGTCACATTTTGTATATTAAGAAAAAAAAATGATCAATGCTTTTGTTGCCGCTTAAAGGTTCAGTTATGTCGTTTTATTTGGTACTATAAACGCATAAGTAATAGTAGCCTATATGATGCCTTTTTTTTATCGAATGCGATAAAGCTGATTATATATTGACGGTAACATTAAGTAGCCTTTCGTGTGCCTAGTGCTGTGTGCTTAAATCGTCTGGGACCATTTTGTTTTTTGCAATTTTCAATATGCACCATTTTTTCAACGGTTTAGTATAGTTATAGCCAAAGTTTTTTAACATTCAATGATCTAGTTAACTTATATAGACTGAATTATCTCATATTAGTGGACTTTTGAGGGGTCGAACGGTATAGTTAGAAAATAATAATTAGTCCCGGGAATAGTAAATGGCCCCGGCGACAGGCTTCCCTGTGTAACTAATGATTATGCCATGGCAATACGTCATGCCATGTTTATTTTGTCGTGCTACCATTGCAAAAAGAAATTGTTATGAGTTCTGTTGAACATAATAACCACAATGGCGGCTTGCAGAATTTCTTTATGCTACAATAAATTGACACTGTCATGTAAGATTGGAATATTTTCGTATTTGTCTCCATTTATCATTCACTATGAGTCATTGAAAGCAAAGGAGTAGATAATAATTGAAAAGATTAACGATTTTTTATTTTATTATACTACTTTAAACTACTATGTTGAAGCAAAAGGTAAAAAAACATTTTCTGCGTTTGTTCGGCTGCTTAGAAACATTCTGATCAGAGAGGTCAAACATTTGATTCTTCATCTATTTGTAAAGGTTAATAATGGCAATTGTGTAATAATACCCTTTGTTAAATAGTATTGACTCTTCAACTGTCCATAATTCAATTTTGTCTCAAATTTTAGAATGCCGTCGTTGTGGTTTTAAAATAAATAGAAGGGTAAACCTGTTGCCAAAGCTATTAAATCACTAGAATCGTACTTCCTTTACCTTTACTTCCTTTGACACATTCCTTTTATCTTCCTCCCATGTTTAGCATACCTGCGCATGTTCCTGTTAGTTATTGCATGAGACACCGCTTCTGAAACTCACAGGCATGACTTTTTTGTTCTTACAGTTATCTGAAATAAGAGCAGACTGGTTCTCTAATTAGGGATAACTTTTCAATTATGAATGTAACTCAGTATTTGTTGTCGATTTCGAGATGTACTGGGAATTCTACGTATACGAGGAACTTACCCTTACCTTGAGCTGTCAATGGTAAGCATGTCCGAGCTTGCTCATTGGCACTTGTAATAGTCGGTGTGGGTTGACAACGAGGCGTGAGCCAGTTTGTCAACGGCTGTAAATTCATTCGGAAACAATACCAATGGGGTCGTTGGCAGGACAAGGTTCAAGGTATAAGTCCATAAAAAGCCCATTCATAACCTAAAGATTGAAAAGTCGGTGTCTCATTCAAATTTAACGGCGCATATATTTTTTTTTTTTTTTTTAATAATCGGGGAAAACAATAAGATAGTATGTGAAATGGTAACAAACCAAGCTGCTCTTATTTTTCTGTAAATTTGGTAGTTGTTTTATTCAGACAGTCACTTGTAACATTTATTTGGTTCCATTATCATACCTGTGCTTTGTTTAAAAATTAAATTTCACATGAAACGTTGGTTGATCATTTAGGCATTAATAAAAGCACACCGGTTAGAAGAAGTGTAGACACGTGTGGCCGCCGTTTTATAAGGCATAGAAAACGTGTTATGCCAGTATATATTGTACAATATATATGGATGTATAATTCTTCTGTCCCCCAATGCATCATAGTTATCATTACCATCAATATTTTTATTAAAATATAATTTTCTTTGGTAATCCTCTCCAGTGGGGCCTTTGTTCTTTTTTGTTGCGCATCCCTTTGCTTTAGCGCGCAGCATTTATTGTAGTCAATCTACTTATGTCAAATTAGGAACCGTGAGTGTCTGAATGAATAAATACATATGTAGTTGTATGCTATTTGGGACTTTTCAAATGTGTGGCACATAACTACGCTTAATGTGTGTATAATTTTACTTAAATTTAATTGCGTTCTTCTCCTTAAATGTATTTTTATTATACAATTCTTATTATAATTTGGCTGTTTTATTTAATTTTGAAAGTGCCTGTGTGTTTGAGATGTCCCATAGTTTAATTTTTTATAGTTGTCGTCAGAGCAGTGGGCCTCAAACATATTTCAGTAAGGCGGCAATTCCACCGGCGAATTTACTTCATTTGTGATTTGAGATTTTTTGTTTGTTTTGTTTTAAGCAGACTATTATGTAGATACTTAACTTATATATTATAAATTAAGTTATAATATGGTAGCAGACATCATTAATAAGTCTCTATCATATTATAAATTAATTTATAAGTTAAGTATCTACATAATAGTCTCCTTAAAAGAAAACAAACAAAAAATTTCAAATCACAAATGAAGTATATTCGCCGGTGGAATTGCCACCTAATGTTGCAGTAAAGTCCCAAAATAATATCAGGCGACCATGCCACCAAGAAATCTACAAATATCCATCGTATCAGACCCGGTAGACACGGACTATTGGAACGCAGGCGCGCTAGGAAATTTGTCATTGGTGCAAAACCACAGACTCTACTTACGCGATTTCTACGTGGAGCTGACGCCGGTGCATGATTTTCGGATAATCATGCACTAGCGTGAAAAAACTTCTGAAGTAGAATCTGGGTTTGTGCCAACCTATTTGCTCCCATGGCAAATTTCTCCATTTCTTACGTGTGTGGTCTGCCTTACCCTTTACATTGATTGGCTATAGGCCTATATCCTGTGGATGTGGTTTCTAAAACGTTTTAATAGTATTGAAACGATCAGCAAGCACTAGAGTTCTATGTAGCGGATATGGGACATTCGCGCCAAAAATATTTTTCTAATCCTGGAGCTAACTATTACGTTTTTCAATGGTTGGTCATAGGAGACGTGGTGAGTGGCTCCAAAAAAGATAAAATATACATGTTTGGTGGGAAGCGAATGTCTCATCTCTTCTATATAGAACTTTACCTAGCGCAAGATGAAAAAAATAACTTAACCGAGGAATTATTTAAATAACTTAAATAGCGGACGAAATTAATTTATTTTGCTTTCATTTTGTACCGCAGAGCCCTGAGATACGTAATTTATGTATAAGTTGAGCATATGCAACAATTAATCTCTGTTTACAAATCATTTCTAAAATAATTTTCCGCTGTTCTACTTCTAGTGAGTCAACTTACATTCATTTAATAATTTAATCTTATTCCTGGATAAGTTAATTTTTTCATCTTGTGCTAAGCCTACAGTTCTCGGTCAAAAATTAAATCAAAAAAATTTATTTGAAAAATTGAAGTTGGCGTAAAATGGCTACAGACTACTCCTATACAATACTTATAAATAAATGTCACACACGCATAAAATGTATGGACTATTAAAAAAAAATATTATCGCAAAACTATTTAGGGCGTGTTTGAGGACCACTGTTTAGGCTCTCAGGTTGTCAAATAATAATGGTCAATATTTTTCAATGACAAATGCATATGCAACCATAATCATTATTTTGATTGAAAAACTAAAATGTAGTTAGTGCGAGATTTTAGATAGATACCATAGTATGCTGTAATGCTGGACGTACTCAATATAGTACTACAAGCCTACAATACTATAGGCTTGCTTGGCAGCGAAGGTGAATTATAGCATGACCACTTCTCGGATAACCATCAACGCGACAGTAACCGCATCTTACGGTACTAGAATCCCATCCAGAAATAGAATTTGCTACAGTGCTTAGCGTTTGCCCATGAGATGATCTTCTAATAAACTTTCGGTGCAAAGTAAAATCCTCGAGTATAGTGCAGGCTTCTAATACTTATCTAGCAAAAATAAATAAAAAATATGATTTGCTCTTTATAAAAACGCCTAATGAGGGTGTTGGCCTGAAGACTGATAGATGATCCTCCCTCATGAGCACTGTTCTGTTTGGGATGTTGTGGTCAGTGACATGCCCCGCAGGCGCATAAGGTGTCCATTAGAGGAGCGAAATTTTTCCTTCGTAAGGACATGTAGAGTAGTGGTACGGACTCTGACTTTCACCCACTTGCTACATTTTCTGGCCATACTTCGGAGGGCATGTAAAGCAGGCGGTCCCGGGCCTTCATGTAAATGAGGGCTATATAGCCCTAACTCCGCTAGGTTGGCTTAATAATAGAACAAAAAGCCATTATGCATTTATTTATTTGTTTAATGAACCTCTAGTTCTCTACCAAATGGACTATTCCTGACCACTATTGACTCTCATGTTGTTTACAAATTAAGCTTTAAAGCGTGTAGATCAACAGTCTAAATTCACATATCCCCCTTTACAAGCTGACATAAAAGAACGTTAGCGTGACCTTGCAAAGTGCATGAGTCATTGATGGTAGGTGCGTGTGCACCAGAGCTCTATGAATATTGTATTGCCTTAGTCATTCATCGATTCACGATAACAGGTCCCCATCAAGCCGTGTCTCTACTATCAGGAATTGTGAAGCATTTGCCCTTCCATGGCATTTAAGTTCAATGCACTTTACTAGCTTTATTAGTCTATTTGTGAGTAGTTCAGGCTCAATGAACCTCTTTCAAATAGAAAAATGCTTGCGCCCAACCAATCAAAACATTGGGCTTTGTTGTCATTTCTCTATGGCTACATTGTAGCCGGCATTATGAATTTCTTTATAAAAGAGGACCATTTATTTTGGAAGACTCGCAGTGGATGGAACGAGTGTGGCTCAATTAATTTACTTCCTTGTCACTACACTTTGAAAATATCCAGCGACAAGAACAGAGGCCAATTTGAGTAAACTTGAGGCAACTTGAAGTAAGCCATCTAGGCTGGTACCAGATTCCGAGCCTTGCCACCCATTCATAGCCATGGAATAGAATAGAATTTATTGATCCATTAAGACACAAACAGTCCTTTCGGCAATCCTCAATAATAAACACACACACAAAAAAAACATTTAGAAAATTTGGTCATTAAACATTACAACTTAGATGGCACATACAATATATATGGTTATTATATATCACAAGAAAAAGTAATATTGTCAATCAAAATCATAATCATTTCATGAATTCATTTATAGTGTAGTAGGAATTCTCAATCAGAGAAGTTTTGGATATTTTAACAACTCTTTTTTGTTTTTCTCCCTTAAATTCTTAGGTAGGGAGTTGAAAAATTTGCAGCCTGCATAGAAACAGTTTTCTCTAAATTACTCGTTTTATGTATAGGCAATCTAAAAGTGTTAATACTTTTAGATTGTGTTACATAGTGTCGCTAATTCGTAATCTGCTTATTAGCTAACTTGTTAAGTGGATTTTATTCGAATGGGTCCTTAAAGAGAAGGAAATTATACATAAATATACACCAGGAAAATGGGAGCGGAACGTTTACTGTTCGTCCGAATACCACAAATAGGGAACGTTCAATATTTGTTCCATTGTTAAAATCTATAAAAAAGTAAGCCTTGAAGTGTAATTTCCAATGATCACAATAGTGCCTAAGACAAGGCAGACAGCCAAAGAATTTAAAAAGCTGTTGCTCGTAGAGTGGGAATTTAGTACCATAGGTATTTAATTTATTAATAATGGTAGGTAGCTAATCATCATTGCAATGTGAACGGCCATGGGCCTTAAATAAATTTAAATAAATATAGCTGCAGTATAGGCAAATTACGCTGAGTTGAGCCATACATCACAGCAGAAAAACAAGGTAAGTTGACTGAGGCATACAGTGCACGTGTTACTCGAACAACAGTCATCTTAAAAATGATATACCCCATGCTAGCCTCCGTATACATAATTTGTAAGATGACTTTTGATCGCGTAACACTTGCCCAATATGCCTCAGTCAACTTGTCGTGATTTTTATGCTGAGACGTATGACTATAAAATAGTATGTGAATTATTCTACTTACAATAATAAATGCTGTTAATTATTTTGCTGCAAGTAATTCTATTAAATGGTGCCTACCATACTTGTGAAAATCCTCGCTATTTGTCATATTATGATAACAAATTACAGCCTAATTGTGTTCTCAGTATAATACAATGTAGTCCCTCCTGTTCTTGCAGAAATGGCGAGGACAAGTCAAAGTACAGTGGGAACCGCGAGAGAGAGCTCGCCGGACGAAGCCATGGACACTCCCATCATACTCACACACTGCCCCGAACTCATGTATCCGGAGCTAACCATGGGCAGTACGCGACTCTGAGCAAGCAGTGCAAGACTTTAGAGTCTTCTGACTTTTACTGAGACAACGCCCCGACCTCCCAGGTATCTATACCCAGTAAATTATACACACTGCCCCGAACTCATGAATCCGGAGCTAACCATGGGCAGTACCTACGCGACTCTCTGCAAGCAGTGCAAGACTTTAGTCTTCTGATTTTTATTGAGGCAGTGTCCCGACCTCCCAGGTATCTATACTCAGTAAATTATACACACACTGCCCCGAACTCATGTATCCGGAGCTAACCATGGGCAGTACGCGACGCTGAGCAAGCGGTGCAAGTATTACCTTCTGCGGACACAACCATACCTAGTCTCAGCCATTTGCAAAGCTTGTGTTGAAACGCAGCGCCTCTTGTTGTAGTACGAGCAATCTGAACAAACTGGCAAACAGTCCTTTCATTTTTCTCATTCAGTAACAATTTTCTGTGCAGGTGGCACATATAGACGGTTCATTCGATACGGACTCTTGTCCCGGATTCTCGACTCGAACGACCATGGAAACGATCGCTCCCGTCACGTCGCAGGACTCTTTCCAGTCGACTCTGTCCCGCAGACAGCGGGAAAAGTCGCAGGAGTCTTTCTACAAGCCGATGGAGACGTTCCAAGGACGCTCACAGACCCTTAGTCGCACCAGTGTTAAGACTGAGGTAAAGACTGTTCGTAAAACACGGTCTGTGTCCCTCATTTAAACAGTAAAACCAAAAAGTCACTGTCCATGATGTTAGCGAGGAATCGTTCGTGTCTCTTGCGGCAAATTTGACACATTTCGGAACTGGTCAATGATTCAGAACCTTGTAATTATTCAAGCGTAATAATTATAGGCCACGTGGTAATATAATTTGACATGTCTGTTTATTTCTCGACAGGTTCCAAGGGTACCAGAATCCTGGAGTAAGACAATGGTTCGTAGCCACAGCAAGGACGCGGACAAGACATTGGGGTCGAACGACCGTAGTCTATCGCGCTCCGTAAGCAGGGAAGCTGGAGACAAAACGCTGTCTCGTAACGTCGCCAGCAGAGATCAGCCCGATAGGACGCTTCCCCGCAGTTCTAGCAAAGATGGCCACTATGAACCGTTTATGTTTAGGCAAGCCCCGCCTGGTGAGGTCGGTTATATGATTACTGAGCTATAATAGCTGATAGCTGTAGTTTTACACTGTACAAGGCCCGTAGGGCTTTTTTATTTGCAGGGCTATTTGATGTTTTAAGAAGCTAGCCGTAGACATTGCCCGCTCCTGGATCGCCCCAAAATTCATTTTCGTCGGTTTGTATTTTTTTTAATTTAATTCAATACGTAATTCAATACACAAGCTATGGAGAAAAGAATCAATGCATTTCAAGGTATATTTAAATTTTGGGATTATATTTTTTCCCATAATTTGATAATTCAGTTAATTTCAATCGCCTATCAGTTTCACGGAAAAAACACAGCACCAAAACTAAAAAAAAAATCCTTTTATTACTAAGTACATTTAATTTGTAAATAGTATTAATTATTATGGGTTAATTGTAAGAGTGGGGCGAAAGACCCAAAATTCGCCCATATGAAAAATAAAGACAATTGTATTTCTTTGTGTCTTATTTATGAAATAGTCCTCAAGAACTTGGATGGACCAAACCATTATAATTTACGTATTAAATAAAATAAAAAACAACAGATTTTGGTGTGGATCAGGAGTGGCCAATATGGCTGCCCCTTAAGACACTATTTACATAAATCACAGGAAGTCCTCTGCTCATCTTTAAATTCAAAGAAAATAAAAAGGCCGTTACATTTTACATATACTTTGCTTATGATCAGTAGATTACTACTTGTGTGTATAATTTCTTGGCAAAAGGAAGATGTAAGTTAAGACGTAAATACAGCAACGAACCGTGTAAGATTAGAATCAAAAAGCCCATTACATTATAAATTTATCATAAATTAATTTAGTTTTTGGTAATTTTAAAGAAGCGGGAAGAATTTTTAAGTTGACGTTTTAGGCTTATTAATGTCTCTGCGAATTTACAATAAAATGCAATTTTGTTTAAAATTCAATCTTCTATGGAAAATTATCAAATAATCTTAACTACAACACAAGGCGAAAACCACAGACTATACCTAACGTTTGCCAATAATATTGCACTCTAAATTTTTTTTTCTAAGGCATGGTTCAAAATTACGATTTTGCCACCGGCGACAGTAAAATCCGCCATATTCTAATTTTCTGCCTGGGTTACCTGTATTGTTTGTTTGGTGTGGTTCAGGTGCACCCAATGGATACGCAGACGCATTATCGTAACATTTTTCTAGACTTTTATCTAGAATAGCAGCTACAACTTTGGTGCGCCCAAGAATAGTATTCTACCTTAGTATTATACTTACTATCGTATTTTTATTGACACTGAGTGATCCCCTCGATAGACTTAATTAACTTACGGGGCAAATCATTAACCAGTTGATTATATTGTATCATAACAAATTATGGTTAAAGTTGATGGCAATGTATTAAAAAAGAATGTCTTGAAAGTGTTAAATGTGGAGACGACTTATAATATTACTGTGATTGATTCGCTATCGATGTTGAATCGGTTATTAATAAGGAGTGGAACTGGTCACGAGAGGATAGCCGCAAAATACGACTAAAAGAAGGTGGTACAGTCATCGTACATGTATTATTCCAGGCTGTTAACTTCATCTGGATTTGCGGTAACTGCAACTCATAGCGCTCTTTTTTTTCTGTAGTTTAAGGCAGATGTATTAAAAGATTTGAAAATGACAAATGACGGGTGAATCTTTTAGATGAAGTTAATCAATGCCCCTTTCAGCATTTGCAAAGATATAATAAAAATGGTCATATGAAAAACTTAAAAATAAAATCTTTCTCAAGACGCAGGCTATTCAACTGAATTACTACTAATGTATAAAAACAGTATTACCAACTCATTTTTAGAGTAATAATATTTCAGGTGAAAAAATATTCTGCGAAAGCTTGTATTTTTTTTATGCATTTTTCATGTGACCATTGTCATATCTTAGCGGCTTCAGAACTATTGCAGAATTAATTTCGTCAAAAAGACTCATTTTTCATGTATTTACAAATTATTCTTAAATCTCAACCTTAATGTTGCAAATGACTGAGTAAGGGCATAAGCATTTTTGGATTAATGATATGATTTTGGGGTGATGAACGAAAAAAATATACTACAAGACTTTTTGATACTGCCTTTGGATACAGTAGTGACGTCAATACGAAAAATTTCCATTGAATCAGCTGACTTCCATCTCTTAGCCGATTTTGCGGTTATCTTTCGTATTTATTGTAACATGTCTCAATGTCTCAAAACTCAGGCAATGATCCTCTTTCATATAGAAGTCCTTAGAGAAATGGGCGCAAGAATTTTCTTATACGAAAGAGGCCCATTGATTCAATCAAGTTCTCAGGCGTGATTCATTCCAGTGAGCAGCTACCTAGTGTATTGTATTATAGGTTAACTTATGATGTTTAATATTAGGTTGCACAGAAGATATTGTATACAACGATGATTTTATAAATTTACTTGAAGATTAGTATTAAATTGTGGGTTTCTTCTGTAAACTGTGCTAATAAGACTACAGATCTTTTTCCCCATGTTATTAATCATCTATTTCCCCCCTTTTTTTAATGCTTAGAATTTACGCTTTAAAAGCACAAGGTTGCTAATGGCTACATACACCGACCGGGTTTTCGGTTGGTGAAAGTACTGTCATGGACATTGCAAAAGTTTATTGAGGATACTTTGGTCCAATGCCCGGAAAAATAATGGCTTCTTCGTCATCATCAGCTTTAGTTGCCCGGGTGTGATGCGTGAGACTACATTCTCTCCACTTCTGATTATTCAACACTACCGACTTCACTTGCCTCCTCAGATCGCCCTCAATCAGGTTTCTGTATCTCTTCCTGCAGCCATTTCCTCGCGCATCTGCTGTTATCCATTCGCTTTACGTGTCTGTGTTCCATTGCAGTCTCTTTCGCGCTATCTTCTCCAGCAATGGTTCTTCCACCCCGAACTCTCTTCTTATCACTTCATTTCTTTTACATTCCCTTGTCCTATTGACGGACTGTTCTGGTGATTTTCATACTACACGAGAAACTTTTAATTTAAACATGATATTTGAATTAAACGTTTCTTTGATTAAGGCCAAACCGGAGGGGGTCACGTGACTGGCCTGGAAATGTCTTTGCAGGGGGTTCGTAATATATGTTTTAAACCGCAGCGGTATAGTAGAAATCGATAGAAGGGTATAGTAAACGCGTAGATATGCTTACACTATTGACTGAACCAAAAATTACAATTACATTAGGTCTAAAATTTGCGCATGAAGCAATTAAAAACATACCTTTTAGAACATTTTTACGTGCCCCACAGGGAAGAAAAACCTCCAACTTTTGTAATGAAATGCACTTCAGTCAGAAGCTCAACACTTGATTTGACAGTAAAGCGCCAGAAATAGGTAAAACTGCAATTATTTGAAATAATACAAGTCAAATACGGAACAGGTACATGACGCAGGGCTTTGTTTATAAAATGGATATTCAACCATCCTGTGGCTGGAGAACGTTATCAATATGGCTGCTAGTGTAGCCTGCACAAGATAAGTACGCAATTCGGCGGGGAAATAGCCTGCACATGCTAACTAAACTACAGAGTTTTTGACCGGGTCCAGGAATCCGCTTTGCTATGCTGCAATGTATAAGACTTGGATATTTTTTGCGTTGGTACTTATCTCTGATAGTTGGCTTATGGTTAACGGGTGCCTCGTAAGGCATATTATGGCTCCCGCCGCTCCAGTTCTATTATATTTCTATGTATTCAACGCTCAACGTTCAAGGTCACAAGTCTCCGGTTTGGCCTTAATAGAAATCAATCTTTCTCTTGCATTTGGGCCTCAGTTGACATGTGCGCATCACAGGGGACAATCTTTGTCGCTTTCTGATGAAAATTCTTATTAAATACCAAATTTGTCCCTTTCTTTTCCACCGACTCGTTGCGAAACTTGCGTATAAATGTAAACAGTTTACTACCGTAGGCCACAAATTATAATAATTGTTTATTTATTTAGTCAAGATATACTTAGTTAAACGCTCAACACACTATGTCACTGAAGGACATAGACAAATGGGAGTTGCCAAATATTTGTAAAATATGTTTCAATAAGTTTAGTGTAAATTTCTACTTTTTACAATTCTTCTATGACCTTTCTGAAAAATGTATATCATGGTTTACTGTTAGCTAATGTTTCAGCCACCTTCGTGGAAACGAATTTCACTGAAATAGCCAGCCCTTCTATCATTAGGCTGCAAGTATGACCAGACGCCTATTCAAATAGGGTTGCGCCACTGAGGCAAGCTAAATATAGATTTTAGACGTTCCATTATTGTCTACCAGCAGGCATAGCACCAACGTAAAAGAATAATTTATCTGGGAAATTATTTAAACTATTTATTAATAAAACAATAAAGCACACGACATTCAATGTTTTGTCATGTTGGTACCTTCAAAGCCCAGGAAAATGTTCCGCCTACGCGTATCATGTGCAACGATGAACGAACAGCAAGCTATCTCTATTACCAGACAATTTGTAGTCCGATTTAATTCTAATTTTAAGTAAATTTTTGGAGTCTATGTTTATAATTATATAACTTATTATACTTATTCCCGGATAAGTTATTAGTTTCCGTTCGTGCCACGCCTGCTGACGAGCGTTGCAAGTTCCTCACTATCAGAAATGTTAGTTAATGATATGAGGGGAGTCTCACCAAATTTTTGAAAAACAACATGGCGGGGGAGCCAATGTTTACAACGTTCCTATAATTATAACTTATACAATTTATATTTAATTAGCTTGTCTTGGTAGACCGGACCCTCTGTGCCTAGACCCTTTAGATATTAGGCTATAGTGATCTGGGAATAATCACTTTCTGACCAAGAATATCGCCACTGTCAGAGAAATTTTATTCTACACCTCTAGCTCCTTAAACGTAGACAATATTTCGTTAAGTTTACCATGACGAAATGGACCATAATAATTAGAACTTGGCCTAACTAATTACATATACAATTTCTTACACCGTTCAACTTGTATAGAGTTTTGTAAATAGTATTAGTATATTTAAGAGGATGTGTTTATTTCCTTGGAGTAAGTTGCTCTGGGTTTGTATTATCCATTCACCTTTCTATGAAAACATGCTGATACTGCCATATAATCTGTAATATTGTTAACGGGTGACGCGGGGTCGAAATATGCTAGATATCTAGACGTTTTATTACTTATTTATTGAGGAATGAATCTCTTTCGTAAAGAAATCCAAAATGGTGGCAATTAATTTGTTGTATTGTATGTATGATCTGATTGCTTAAGCATTTTCCTATACGACCTGTACGAGAGAGGTCTATAGGTAGATCGAAGCCTCCTTGTTCATAATTTCACTAAAACGTTGACTGCTTTCTTTTATTGGATTTATTTTTTGTCAAGACAACAGTCAACGTTTTTATAATCACAATACTTTATCCCTGAAGCACCTTTATGTGCTGTAAGTTAGAAACGATACTAACAGTTCAAATTCTTTGTCTTTGATTTTTGATATCCACAAAATGTGACCTCTATTCAATATTCCGATTGGTATACATTTAAAATAATCTAGTAATATTTGTCTATGCATGGACGGAGAGTTATTCAATTAAATTACAATCCATTAGACAAAATGCCACTTTATTAGGAATTGGGAATATTGCAATAGCATTGCGCTACATGAAAATATTTATCATTGAAGTTTCCGGTCGTTCTGTTATGTATTTTCCGACTCCGAGGACATTATTTATTGATGGCAGATCATAATGTATGTGTTTTGTATGACTAGTCAATATTCTTGTAGAAATGGCGGAGAATTAAAGACGTTGCATGTAGATAAAACAGGTTAATTAATACAATGATTTACATATCCATAATAATAATCATAATCATAAGGCGCATAAACCTAGTTTTTGATAGTGACCGTGATATTGACGTGGCAGCAGACATTTCAGACTGTCTTTAATGTCTGCTACAACATCAATATCACGGTCACTATCAAAAACGAGGTCAGTGGAATTCGCGCCTAATTACAAAGACATTCATGGCCGGAGTTACATAACGAGACAGCCGAATACGGGCTGATAGACCATGGTCGATCTGAAAGCGTACTTCCAAACGTTTCGTTAACATTAGTAACACTGCGTAGACTTCTAAGATAGTATCTCGAGAGGCTTTCAGATCGACCACAACATATCCTTTTCTACTGCCTCATCAATCAAAATTAATGTTACAGCCATCCTCATTGTGGTCTTCGGAATCACAAATAAATACGTTTTTCACCACTTGCTGATGTCAGAGCAGTCAGCTGAAAAAGAAAAATCAATCGCACTCTCCCCCGAGCCCTATGCTTTGCTGCCTTCCAAATGAAGACTGGTCCCGACTATATCAGATTGGATACCTTGCATCACGGGAAGACACCGTTGAGGGCGCCAATTCCGACCAATGAATACGTTCGCAGAAGACCTCAGGCAAGATGTACTCAAGGCAGAGATGAATGCAGAAGATAGAAGGATTTACTGCAAACCCAATCGATAGATTGCGACTTAAGATGAAGACATCTACGACACCCTACGAGGACCACGAAATAGTGAGTGCAGGCCACCTAATAGACTGCACGGCTCTGGGCTAATCCCAAGATGATGAGCACAACACACTATTCCTACAGAAGTCAACTTCTACTTTTTTATTTAGATAATTAATACGCTAATTATTTTCATAGGCATAAATACTACAAAGAAAAAGGAAAGCCGGTTCGAACACGTATTGAAAAAAAAAAAACATTCAATCTACATTTTCATATTTATTTTTACAAAGTGCGTCCATTTTTAAGTCAGAAATTAAATTTCGAAGCATCATTATCATACCAACTTACAAAGTACAAAAATTAAGAAAGTTGCAAATTTTCCAACAAATTATAAAGTGATCAGACTAATTTACGAACTACTATTTTAACTGACGCGTTTTGCGCACATTTAAAATACTCGCCCAATGACGAAATTTCAAGAAACTGTCGACGTACAATTCTGAGCCAGATCATTAATTAATGCCCCATATTTAACTTCAAATAAAATTGTTCATTATATTTTTCGCGTTACCAAAATGTTTTATTTAAGTATACAAGACAAAATGACCTGGGGTCAGTTGTGAGGCACTACTAAAACCTAATCAGAATTCAACACTTTTAATAAAAATGGGTATAAATTAAGTTGCATTAACCCCACAATAAACGAATATTATTAAAATCAAACGTCACAGTGAGATCAATTTACAAATAGTAGCGGTAAAATTTTGAAATCTACCGACTCATTGTAACGCACCAAACCGGAAATAAAATTAAAATTAAAATACAAAGTACAAAAACTAAAATTAGATTAAATATTACAGGATAGAAAATTACCGCATCAACAAAAACCTTCAGGCCAACATTGTGTCCATATAACCGGAGTCCCCCAAAAATGTTCACACCCTCCTTAGTTTAAATTTATGTTATAGCAACAATGGAGTTTTAAGACAGAAATACTTTTGTAGTGAAACAAATTTAGATCGAATCTGACGTCCTTTGCATAGGGTCAATGAGAAAACTGGACTTGAATGGAGGAAGGCGTCAACTTAAGCCACACAGCACTCAATTGACAGCCGCATTGAACAAGCTCGAAATGTCTTCATCAAAATGCAGAAAGAACTTGCGGTGGGACCCTCCATTGGGAATGGTGAAAAGTTGTGTTCCCAATCGTTCAATATGGTATGGAGGAATGGACGTTGACACAAGCAACAGAATCAGTACATTTGATATGTGGGTGTACACACGAGTGATAAGCGTATCTTGCAGAAATCGTGTCCCTAATGCCGAGCTCCCGGGGCGAATGGATACAGTAGGCGAGTTGCTGCTGACGGTTAAGAAACGGAAGCAGAGGAGCAGTCTCCAAGGTCTAAATTGACATGATAATCGCCAATATTCGACGGAAGAGGCATTTAAAGAAGATGCGGAGCGTCGTGCAAACCCGAGATGACTGAAGGTGAGTTTTCGAGCAGGCCCAAGCCCACCATGTGCTGTAGCGCCGGAACATCCAATTAATAGTTAATAGAAGCCAAGGCCGTAGCCAGAAATTTTTTCAGGGGAGGGTCCATTTGACGTCTCCGGAGGTGAGGTAACCTCAATATATATCAAACTCCAGTACGCTGAAAATATTTCCAGACCCCCTGGTTACAGCCTTGATAGAAGTCTATGTCTATAGCAAGTTCAAATCTCAAGCTCACTATTTAATATCGATTCTAAATTTGTTTTACTACACTGATAGCGAAAATTCTGCAGGTTTCTGTAAATTTCCTGCAGTACGCGTGTCTGCCATTTAAACATAAGAAGGTGCCAATATCTATGGAGAAGAGAACTTGTATCTCTCTCTCACCGCAAAATCTTAACAACCCATACATAAATTATGCAAGCGATTCATATTGTTATAGTAAGACGGCTCAAAGCTACATATACGGCAAGAGAAATTTTTTAATAGTTCTTGATATTTCCCAACTGCTAGCTCTCTGGGGCGCCCATGTAAATTAAGAAACAATCAGAACAAGACCAGATTTATTAGTAATAAAACTGCTCGCGTTAACGAAAGTATTGCAAAGTAAATTCATATTAACCATCTTTTTATAATTATAAGTGAATAGCTAATCCGTCACGCAAGTGCTTACTTCAGCAAATTTGGTTGCTGCCCGTATGCCTCCACTATCGGATCCGTTACCATAGCAATTAATTGTATATACAATATATCGCTCCTTGCTTTGCCAACTGTTTTAACTGCAAAAAATCAATTTTTTTATTATGTCAAAAAAATTCCTTTTTTTTAACGTCCAATCGTATCTGCCAGCCTAAAAAATGAAATTGAAGATTTCTTGACTGAAGTGTAAGAGATAATAGATTAAAACCATCTGAAAAAACTTTGGAACGCTTTCCTGAGAAGTTAGCATTTTACAGTTAGCAAATCAAGGAGCGATATACATATGTACCAATTTGCTACAATAATAGAAATTCGTCCGTGACTCGCGCGGGCGGAACCTTCCATGCGTACTGGGCCCAACGGAGTAAGACATGCAGACGTGAAGTAGCAGCGACTGCTCATCTGCAGTCTGATCATGGCGATTATAATACCGGGGTTAATTAAATACCATGTCAGGTGATGGGATTAATTCAATCATTGCCAACATGAAATTAGCTTTTCATTTAGTTTAAACAATTGAATTAATCCCATCACGTGACATGGTATTTATTTAACCCCGGTATTATAATCGCCATGATCAGGCTGCTGGACCCGTGGTAACTTTTAAGAGACATACGCCAAATTTCGCAGGAAATATCGACTTTAGAGCTATCTTTGAGTACCAAATTAAATAAATGTTCCACTATTCCGACATATACAACATAAAGAACTTGAAAGAATTGGCCACAGTTATGAAAATCCTTCCATCAGACACCCATTTCTTATAGAAATCACGACCCATAACTGTGGCCAAGTTACTCGTATCTGTAGCTACTTGGTAACACTGCGCCAATGGTAAGCTTGTAGCCGTGTAGGTTGACATCGAGGACGTATACCAGTTTATCAATGGCCCAAAATTCTTACAGAAACAATATAAATAATGTCGGAAATCCATGGGCTTGTTGGCATTGGACAAGGGTCCAATGGGCCATTGGCAAGCCTAGGTTTCTGAACACGTCCTTCAGGACATTATTATTAACTGTGGCCATTCCAATGAGGCAACATACTATGCCTCAAAGTGTTGAGGAACACTTTTTCTTTCTACTAATTCCTTAATGAAAGCTCTACTATCGGTACTTCCTGTGAAATAAGATTTTTTTTTACACCTATGAGGTTTTCCCTCTAGATGGCCTATAACAATCATATTAGTTTCATGGGAGGAACCGTCCAACCAATTTGCAACTATTCAATGCCCACGCAGTATATGAGAAAATTTCATTGAACCGTTACCGCAATGTTTATCATTTTTAAAGCTAGTAATTTGTTTCCTAAGAGGCCGCATAATCTAATTAAATAATTTCAAACACAAAATGAACGATACTGATCAGATAACATGGTAGGGATAGTGTCTTTCTTTTGGTATATCCAAGCTATTTTATTATTTTAATAACGTAGATAAATGTGGTCAAACTATGCCTTCGGAGGGCATAGATCGTGGGAGCCTCGTTAAGTCCACTTTTTGCTTGTTTCAAATATAGAGCAGTACAAAAGCCCGCGCTTTTGAAAATTCTTATATGCAATAATATACATTGATGATGAAATTAAAGTTAATGCTAGTGGAGTTGACGAACATTTATACAATTCAAACACGCACAAGTTTTGAAAATTCCGAGCATGGTTTCAAACCTAAAAACGCCAAGGTACCAAAAAAGAACATACCCCTACCTGCA
This sequence comes from Psococerastis gibbosa, assembly GCA_963971405.1. NCBI lineage: Eukaryota > Metazoa > Arthropoda > Insecta > Psocodea > Psocidae > Psococerastis > Psococerastis gibbosa. The sequence goes on from OZ020490.1 coordinate 11,383,946, forward strand.
ATAAAATACTTTTAAAATTATAAGTGCGTTGAAAAGTATACATACCATCACCTTAATATTAAATTAAGATATCCTTTGGAATAAATCAATGTGCTGATGATGAGGTGAGAGATATACAACGAAATTAACAATAGCATTATGGGCATGTTTTGATTTGACGGCTTAAGTAAAAATATATTAATTTTATCTACGACTCCACGAGCTTCGGACACCTAACGTACATAGAAAACCGTATATCTGCCAGGGCTGTCACGGCCCCTCAAAAAAATCCCAGAAATTATATTCACGACATTTGTAAAGCCATGTTTAACTTGTGGGAAGGAAAAGTCAATTATTAAAAAAAGTCCTGTTTGGCGAATAAAAAGTGCCCAAAATATATACAATGTACTAGTGTCTGTTCAATTTTAATTTTAGTCCCGGAAAATAGCCGGAAAATTTTTTAATTCCCGAAACGCGGCAGGTCTGATTTGTCCTATGACAAATGCCAATTTAAAGAATTGCAGTCTCATTTTAAGACAGCCACGACTAATGCAAAATTTCCTGCAGTCTGCCAGAAAGGGGATGATAGGCTAATAAAAGTCCGCTAGATATACTCGACTAAAGCCTTGCTTGATACTTAACAACGTTAGAAATCACACCCCATCCAGGGGTGGCCAAAATGTAACGAACTAGTGGCGGATCCAGTTCTCTACCCACGGCAAATGTTAAGCGAACTTAATGTAACCTTAGTAATAGTAGTGTTCGTCGGGTTAATAACGACTTAGGCCTCATATTTGGGCCCATAGAGCGACCCCGACTTGACTGTCCTATGCCAGCCCATAGGACATTATTTATGATTATAGTGGAATCCGAACCACTTGGGAAACAGAGTGAAGTCACACGATTAGTTCGGAGGTGACCAGGGCAAGTCCTACCATGTTTCCCTACCGGCACTATGCACACGACCAAGTTGCCTGCAGCTTTGAACCTGCTCTGGTCTGCTGGATTCAACTTGGTATGGCGGCCGGCTTAAAATAACCTTAGTCCGTCCATATATGACAATATGTTGCTACAGTCATCATACATAAGGATATGAATCCATAATATGTTAATCATAAATAACTATGCAGATTCTGGTGTTAGGGTAGTTTGTAAACGTATATTGGCGCCACTTGGTATTAGGCAAGGCTTGAGTGGAGTATAGCAGCTGACTTATTCACGAACTTGGTTAAGTTGGGCTCACGCCTGCTGCAAAATGTCAATTTTAAGCATATCTTATCTCACCTTGTCCATTGCAGCTTGTTTTTTTTTTTTTCTAAAAAAAAGGTTAATTGCATACAAACAATTTAATGAATCTCTCCGATTGACCTCTTCAGTTTAGTACTTGTGTTGAGTTACGACACGTCTCCGATCGCATGGCGCGTAGAGACTCGCACAAGTACAAACACGCTACCACCTTGCCACCGAAGCCAGTCTGGGCGGAGCGTGAGGGTGTGTGCCAATTTTTTTAACGGCCAAAACGAATGCGGTAACAATACCAATAATGCCGAAAAAATGGGTTAACGGGCCACTGCAAGTAGGCGATAATAATAGCAGAACTGCTGATTTGTACTAGTCATAGTGATCTATTTAAAACACGACTGCCCCTTTAAAACAATTTCATACTTTTCACAGATAAATTTTTTAATCCAATGTTACCAATAGGCATGCCAAGTACTCGATGGAAATTAACAGGAACTACCGCCGGTCCGAGATGGGAAATACTTTTCGAGAAAATGATACAATATTTTTCTTGCCTCTTCATTTCATGTACTCTTTCTCCACGGAAACGGATGGACATATTGAGTTTTTATTTCTGACACAATGTTGTTGCTAAGCGGTTAGAAGAATCTTTCCCTAAACGTCACTTGTGTATCTTAAAATAGACAAAATATCCGGTATTCGGTAGTATGGACTTTGTAAGAAAGATACCCCATCTGAATTTAAAAACTAAACTACGGGATTCAAATCACGTAAAATGCCGAAGATGCTTGACCAACACTAGATTGCTAAATAATACGCTATTTAATATTGCCTGGGTAACTGTTAAGGCGGGGATTCCACCGACCGGCTAGGGCTAAATACAAAAACGGTGACGTGGTAGCAGACATTCAAGACTTAGGCAGGGTTTCCACCGACCTCGCATTGCAGAATGCAAATGACTTTGACGGAAATTAGAATTTTTCTTTTTATAGTAATCTATTAAAATGTTTGTACTTAACATATCCCATGACGCCATTTTTTAATTTTAGTTTGTATGTGATTTTACTGTACGATCATTGATCAATTTTAACTATGGTATAGAGGAAAACAAACATTTCCGTCAATGTCATTTGCATTCTGCAATGCGAGGTCGATGGAAACCCCGCATAAGTCTTGAATGTCTGCTACCACGTCACCGTCTTTGTATTTAGCCCTAGCCGGTCGGTGGAATCCCCGCCTTAAGGCCCTGTACACACGGACGACCGCAACGCGGCAAGTGCGCTGGGAAAATTGTCATTGGAGCACTAGCGCCAGCTGACTACCAGAAATCATCTGGAGTATACTTTTTTTGACCATCCAATCACTAACCCACCTGTTTCACGCCGGCCTGGCTGCTGAACGCATGGATGGTGCCCACCTTCTAACGTGTCAATCGATCCTGAGCCCTACCAATGACATCTCATCACTTTACTGGCAGGCGTGGCACCAGATGGCGGTAACGCCAAGAGTGGGCGTTGGATAAAGTAAAGTAAGTACCAACCCATTTGCTCTAATGAAACATTTTCCAGCGCGCCTGCCATATTCCAATCGTTTGTGTGTACCGGGCTATAAACAAGACGAGCCAGCGCGGCGTTTAGCTACAAATAAATAAATTAAATTGTTCTGAATCAAATTCAGAACATGCCCATTACAAGCAAACACAACGTGTTGGACAACTTTTAAGGATTTTGTAAGTAGGCTAAACAATTTTGGTTACATTGCTTTCAGATAGGGCGTTTAGTGTGTGAAAATAAGGATTTGTTTATTTAGCATAATTTCAGGTCACGGAGATATTTTTGGTCGGGAAGGTTTCCTACCAGCTTCATTGTAATTCTTGTAAGTTTTCCGTTCCATGACAAATTATATTTTCTTAGCTGAAGACCACGATAAAGATATGCGTACTACCAAGCTATTTTAGTACCAAAACAGTTATCTTAATATTCAATGTTATCATATATAACAACGAATAGAGGCATAGAGTGCCTATTTCACTTTCGAGAAAGCCTCTACAGGCAGGGTAATTAGAGATAGGAAGATAGGAAGCATGGACGCATACGGGACTCGAACCATCCCGGCAAGGTAAACTCTGGTTCAAATCCAGTTTTCGTTCATATCTTCTATTCTCGAAAATTTCTCTTAATAGCCACTACCTTGCTTATCTGATTTCGAACGCGGCTACCTACCAATGGAGAAATTTCCTATAGAAAAATACAATTGGTGGGTCTCCGCCTCAGTGTGATTGGCCGGGCGCATCCCCCATACTTATCTTATAGAGAGATGTGCATCGTATCACTTTCTATTGCTAATGGTCATCCGTTAAGTATTGATATGGCAATCAGAGGAGGGCCGCCATGTTTTATTTCTAATCGAAAGTTGTCCAATATAGGGTTTCTTATGGTACGTGAAGTACGAGTATAGCTTTGCAGCCTAAAATACAAAATCCTGCCAAGTTCTCGACACCGATCTCACATAAAGACACGGCAGACTACACTTCTGACAGAAACGATACACAACACGGCTCAGTCAAAAGTTTACCAAAACATCACTATGTACAGCAGAGTTAAAATAACGGTGCCCGTCGTCCACACGCGCATACTCTATACTACTAAACCCAATGAGGTTCTGTAGGGACAGTTTTGGTCACTAGGTTCGCTGACGACAAACCGATATCCAATATCCATATTATTCAAAATGGCCGCCGTTTGCATGTGAAAACTAAGCTCTTAGCATCTAATTAATTTTTTAAATATTTTTACTATGCCTGGACCTTATTTCGCTGCATATAATTCAATATGCACTGTATATTCTCCATGATTTATAGAAAAATATCACTTTAAAATAATACATAAATAAAATAATTTTAAAATAGTATTGAGGCTTATGGAAAAATCAACGCTTTGATATCTTTGCAACTGGTGCTGAATCTACAAAATGGCGTCACAAATGAACCTCATACCATACTAAAAACAAACAGCTTGAAATTACATTATGTCGAACCTATAGCACAGTACCTATAGGCAGACAACTGAAAATTATTCTCACTAAAAAATAATGAACGACCTATCCAGTTAGCTGAAGGGCACTTATTCGACTTGGAGGAAGTCCCTCGCCTAGGGGATGCGAATTTAGTATTTATACTATTACCCTTGTAGCCAGTTAGAAAAAGAAGAAGTCCATGAGACAGCCGATTGAATTGAGAAGTAAACTAGGATACCTCAGGAGTAGGTGCTAGGTATCCTCACGTTTGAACTATGCCGACAATCAAATGCAGTTTAGTTAAGCTTTATTTTAGGCATATTTTTGGATGAAGCTAGGTTCTTGGTACAATCACCGCTGTTTCAATGTATTATTGTCTTGTTCTCAATACTTTATTACATTATATAATTCTTGATACCAATAGAGAAGAACGACACAGTTATTAACTTATATGACACTTCCCCGGGGTTAGGACTACGGTACATGGATCTCAAGCAATAAAATAATTGACAGACATGAATTTACGTTCACACACAACATACGTGTAGGTTAATAAAATATGCGTTGAATTCCACGTATATAATATGTTACCTACAGTGAAACCTCACTCTTTGGGTTCAGCAGTATACAGCATCACGCTAAAAAAACAACAACTAATATGTACAGATACAGAAGCTGAGAACTGAAAGCAGCAGACCCGTAACCAGCCCGAAATTTCATTGATTTACACTAGATAAAATTGCACTTTCCAGACGTCCGACTTTTTACAACTTACTATAGGGTAGCAGCCCCCCCCCCCAGCGAAAAAAATCTTGGTCACAGGCCTGGAAAGCAGTATAATACTGTGAGGATGTCTGGTTGACTATATTGGTAGCTAGCGGGCATTCATTCAGGAAGAAAGCTAAGAATCAAATCCGTTTAATACACGCACTTTATATAGGAGAGATGGGACATTCACTGCCCACTAAAAAACATTTTTTTTAATTTCCAATTTAAGTGCCACCTGTCACGTTTCCTAAGACCAGCCATTGAAAAGACGTGGCAGGTTGCCCCAGCGATTTTTGGCGCGGCCGAATGTCTCATCTCTTCTATATAGAACGAACTGCTTTAAGGGAACTTTACAGATTACAATTACACTATTGGGAATATAACTGCTTAATAAACTAGCAATTTTACATAGCGATTTTCATACATAGAATTTTTATAACTTCACGATGTTTGCACGAGTACAAGCGGCTGAGATGAATTAAATCAGCCCGACAGAGCACAAGAAGGGATAGGATTAAAAATGAAGTAATGAGAAGAGACTTTGGGGAAGAAGCATTGGTGGAGAAGATAGCGAGAAGGAGACTGCAAGAGACACGTAAAGGGAATGGATAACAGGAAACGGCTGGAGGAAAGTCAAAGACCGAGCAAGAGATATGGTAAAAAGTTAGAATGGGTTCCCAAGAGTGGAACTGGCTCCAGCGGATGTGTTGAATTATCAGAAGAGGAGAGACAGGAGGGAGTGGGAGAATGATTGTGACAACGTACATGCATGATCGTGGTGCTGATATTATGAGCACCTACTATATCTGTTTTTGCTTTCTTGTTACTACGTTAGTATACGGAACATTTTAGACGCTTGCTGCATCTTTTTAATCAATTTGTTTATTAAATGCTCAATCATATAGCAGCAGTCTATAAAGCTCCCTTCAAACACAACTGTTGTGTATCAACATTTACTCCAGAGCCATCTTCCCCCCATAAAAAGTCCTTAAACCTACTTGTACGTAAAAAATAACTTATCTGAAGAACTGGGCAACAAATCAGCAGTAGCCAGTAGCATAGGTAAAATGGAGGTAATGTAGCCGAACCCGTCATTTTAACTCCACTGCACTAGGCCGATGTACAAGACACTTACTCTCTCAGTAGTTAGATGTACGCGTGTCTGTTTGAGAATGTGGGGCGTCAATCGTGCTCAGCCCGCGCCTTCTTGCTCGGCGGTGGCTCGGCACAGCTGCTGTCGTCGTCGGCAGCGGCAGAATCAGCCGAGTCGGCACCTTCTTCCACCTGCAACAGCAATGCCACTTTTTGACTCTGATAAGTACTTGGCTAAGTCTGGCTCACGTCTATTACAATGAGTGAAATTCATAAAAAAGAGTAATCATGACCCACCATGTTCCGCTGTGCACACTACCAAGTTTGCTTCAGTTTTGATGTTTTGGTGGATTCTACTTGGTACGGCCGTTGGCGACATGAAATTAATACTTCTATTTATATATATTCCGCTGAATGTGCCAATGGTAAGCATGTCTCAGCTTGCCCATTATCGCTTGCAGCCATTCCAGGTTGATATAAACTAAACAAGATTTGCCAGCTTGCCAACGACCAAAATTCATCCCGAAACAGCAGGCTACCAATAATAATAAAAGGCACTTCAGAAATAGTTATTAATAAATTCTCTTTACTCGAACTGGTGCTCCTCTCTGCAAAACCACCGCTGCCAGACGGGGCTTTATCGCTGAAAACGATACGACATGCGAATGCGGAGACCCAAGACGCGGCACACATGCTGATGTGCGACTGCTGCCTTCACCTTGCGCTGCTGCTGACCTAGCAGAAGCTAACGACAAGGCCGCTACCTACTGGACAACCCATTAACCGTGTTCCGCCTGGACACATTAAGTAAGTACTCGAAGAAACAGACAATTTTTTAGCGGGTTACACTGATTTGTTCACCTACCCTTTGGGAATCTGTAGAGGCAACAGAATCCTCCTGGGAGTCAGCAGTCGGTCGGGAGTTTTCTTCTTCGGAGCCCACAGGAGCTTCCCCGTCATCTTTATCTCCCGAACTGTCGTCCTCCCCGCCATCAGCATTACTTCGGGCATTGTCACCTTCAGATACATGGTTCTGCAAAAATAAAACACTCGCATTTAATACCGGAATAGCCGGCCGCCATACAAAGTTGAATCCAGCGGACCAGAGCAGGTTCAAAGCTGCAGATAACTTGGTCGTGTGCACAGTGCCGGTAGGGAAACATGGTAGGACTTGTCCTGGTCACCTCCGAACTAATCGTGTGACTTCACTGTGTTTCCCAAGAGGTTCGGAATCCACTATAATCAGGAGGTCCGCTGTCCTATGGGCTAGCATAGGACAGTCAAGTCGGAGTCGCTCTATGGGCCCAAATATGAGGCCTAAGTCGTTATTAACCCGACGAACACTACTACTACTAACTACCGGAATACCATAATCAATAATCAGCTCCAGTCGCCCGGGTATGATATGTCCACTGCCTCCTATTTCGCCACTTGGACTTTTCTAAGATCGCCAGCAATCTGGTTCCTGTATCTCTTCCACAAACCATTTACTGGAAGATATTTCATCCTTAACGCGCTTTCTACCACCCGAGTGCTTAATTGAAACATTAGGTCGGACAATCTGATCTATTTTAAATCTTTAGCTGAAAATATACTCACAGCTGTACTCTCTCCATTTTGATGAGAAGAGTTCCCATTTGTCTCCGGGATGGACTCGAGTATTTCCGGTCGGAGTTCACTTGCGACAAAATGAGTCCACACAGCCAGCTCCACTTGATGGACATTCCATTTACCATTGGGGTTCTCACTGTTCAGCCGGTCCGCGGTTTGTTGAATGTGATTTACGAACCTCATGTACTCTTTAGTTGTATAGTCGATACTCTCAATGTCGGGAATAGCCAAAAGACATTCATCCGCCATAAATGGTGCTGACTCCGGAGCGGCAGCGGCAAGCAGAGCTAAAGTCAAGCAACAAATAATTCTTAGCTAGCAACCGAATGAAGTTCAACATAATATTATTTTTTTAAGCAGTTCTACCATTTTTAAATGTATCTTGACAATGTGTTTAAGATTAGCTATTCTGATCAGTTCTTATTTTTTTTTAATTTTTTCTTTTTTAATTATTTTTTTAGAAGGTTAGGTTTTCTTTTAGGTAAAGCTCGATGATTTGAAGGGGGACCCAGCACGGTAATCATTCCTTTGGGATCCCCCCTATGTAAAACTACCTAATTATTACATGTACACTTATGCATATAAATTTAAACATAAAAATAAAACTGTTTGTTTTGACTGTTATCTTACACATGACGATGGCGTGATGTCACTAAGACGTTGCATCGAAGAAAAGTAAGCTGTGGTAAGGGTTACTGAAGACTCGTTTCTGTACTTGGTTAAGTCAGGCTTTCACCTGTTTCATTGCGTCAATGGTAAGCTTGTCCATTATCGCTTGTAGCCGGTACAGGTTGACATCGAGAAAGTATACCAGTTTGCCTCTAGCCAAACATTCATAAGGAACCAATACAAATAATGTCCGAAATCCATGGGGTCGTTGGCATTGGACCTAAGGGCCACTATAAGCAGGCCTAGGTCCATAAAAAGTACTTCAAAAAGTTCTGGCAGTTTTTTCATACTGCCGTCATCATCTGTGTAACATAAACAGGCAGGACTATTGGTTCTTTCCCAAAATTTGATGCATATATAACTCTGGACAAAGTCGAGGAGAACACTTAGTCAGCATAGCGACATCGCCTTCACGGTGGGACATTTTATCATAAAAATAACAATCATTATCTGATATAACATACCTGAGGCCATTGTGGTACCGACGCCTTTTAAGTTGCTGAGCGCTGTGATTGCCTGCTCTAAATTGGGCAATTTTTTGAACGCTTTCTTTGTTTCTGCCATAACAGCGCGAGGTGTGTTGACTTTTACAAGGTAGTTTAGTTGTGGATACGCTTTCCCTCTCTGAAAACAAATCGCAGAAAAATTAAGCTTATTTCATGCATCAGAATTAATAGGGCGTGCTAAAGAAAAGGTCCTCAAATGAAAATAGAGTGAGCGTTCAATGATCAGACGTAGAGAGACAGTATGGTATGGTTGTATATGGTAGTAGCACTGGTAGTAAGTATTGTAGTTCATAGGTAACAATTCCTAAGGCCCCCTTAGTAACGTAACCGAGATTCGCACAATTTGTTGCTCCGAATATTATGGTGAACACATTTATTTATTTAAGAGGAATAATAATAATAATAAATAAATAGCTCACGCATCATATATGTCAACTTTACTAGAGCTGTTTATTAATGACTATGACGACTAAAAATAATTATGAAAAAACACGAACTAATATTGTTTGCTTTAAACTTACTGTTTGTTTCCATTTCATCAATTGGCACAACTCTTCGTGATTCAAATGTGCGTCTTTTCCACGAGCTTTTAATTTTTTTGGTAGCTCATTTTGATACCTGAAATAAAAATATTTTTAATAATAAAAGATAACCAACTACAAACTAAGCCTCATAATCGATTCTCCATGATAATAACTGTCACTTTTTATTTCAACGTCTAATTGAGAGGAAGCTGGCCGTACACATTGGCCACCCCTAGATCATTTTATATATATCATAATCATGGTTTATATTTTTTACTTAACTTCATACTTAAGTTATATCGAATCGGTCCATTCGATTAATAATGCCTATTTCTATTCATTTCATTATTTCATTTCAATTCGCAGTGAACTATTCACACATAGTATTAAGATTTTTTAGTTTTGGAGCAGGGGGTTTTCCGTGAAACTTAAATTTATATAATTCATGGAAAAATTATAACATGAAAAGCACAGAGTGTCTGAAATAGTCACCCCACCAAATCTTTATAACCTCATTTCCTTAAACAAAAAATATAAACCAACCTATTTTGTGGTGAGCAGGGGTGGCCAATATGTACGACTCGCCTCCTCTTAAGAGTATACAGCCCGTATACTCTTAATTTAATTAACTAAGCATGTTATTAAAGATTTGGCTCATCAGAGTTGCAGAAGACTACTTCATGTAGTCTCAGTCTCATGTAGTTTCAGAAATACGCAAATATAAACAATAACTTTTCATGTATAATCGATCGCGGCGGTCCGCATTTTATCCATTTACCTATTAGTATAAAAATAAATTGTGACGAGTGGCTCCTACCACCCATAGTAAATAATTGCCAAAAAGAAGATGACTGATGCTGTCATTGCTTACTGAATTAACTTTTTTAATTGTATTTCCATAGTAATGGACCAACTAATATACTTCTTCAGCTAATTAGTAATTTGATAAGAGCAAAACTAAAATGAGTAATAATACCTAGACTTCAAATGTTGAATTTCTTACAGCAAGATGATCAAATAGCGAAAAAAAAACAAATTATAGTAACTATACCTGAGTAAAACTACTGAAGACGATTTCAAAACTATAACTGATTAAGCGTATGCCAATTCAACTATCCCAGCAATTTAATAACCAAAATATAAGCAAGGCAATGTAATTAAAATAATAATAACGAAAGGAAAACATTTCCACGTTCATACGGAAAGACCAAGCGATTGATCCATAGGCTATGCAAGTGGGTCAAATGGCAATGCGTGTTTTCAACAGCCTCAGCAAATACTTACAACCTATATATTTATAATACTAACGTTTTTCAACATTGTCCCTAATTTTAGAGCAATTATTTAAAGAAGAAATAAGTTTAAATGTAAAAATAATGTTGACTTGGTGTATAAGACGCCATTTTATAAAGGACGCTTTTGTATGCAATCCCCTCTTACATAAGGTATTTCCAAGTAAATACATCATTTGTATTGATTTAGTTAGGGTCAAAATGTTTTCACAAGTCCCCAAAACAATAATATACATTAATTAGAGAGCCGCTTTGGCGTTTTTAACTAATAAATGTAACACGAACGAGCTGTCATACTTGGACAAAGGCTCAGGTCAACGACATAAGGACCCTGTACCATGTAATTTGAAATATCATGGTTAATACACTTACCAGTTATCCAGTTTTATCAGTTCTTCTGGCTTTTTAGTTTTATTTTCAGCTTTTAACCTTAAAGCTTGTGGATAAAGAGTTAAAACATATTTAAATTGACTTGCAGTTCCCTCAGTAAAAAATGTACTTGTGTCTTTCATTATAGACGCCATGTTTATGAAGTTTGATGAACAAGACACTATTATGCCCTCTTTGAACCGTTCATGACGTCACGTATGCATCCGAGCCACTAAAAATGTTTGATTTTTGTAAAACTTTTTTTATTTTCTGTTTTCATAATGACATTCCGAGACATAGCTGGTTATTTAAATCTGTCTAGTGGGGGACTCGCGGTTTTCTAAGCTAAAAATAATTGCCTAAAATGGTTCGAATTATTATTAGAAATGGTAAAACTTAAAAATGTCAAAACTTTTGTGGTCGTGGGGTTTTATTAACCGTGTAAAATGTGTTTATATAGTATATAGTGCGAAAAAACATTAGGCGCATGTTTTTTTATAATTATTTACATGACTTTATTCACATCATATGACGTAACCATCCAACGAGTAGCCTGGGCAGAACAGGCGTTCATGGTATTGACGGGTCACCGTCACGTGATGTATTTCTAAAGCACCAGGCGAAGGACTTTTTGCGTATAGAGATATTCTAGAGTCTAACCAATCACATTCGGGACTCAAACGTTTATGACTAATTAAAATGTTGGGACTTGACGTCATTTTTCAATCGATTTCTATGCGAGCATTATTCATTGTACAATAGATTCGTTTACGGTAAACTAAACATAGGATATCCTTATCAACGCCATCTTGACATGACGGTATTAATTTCGTCGGTCCTTTACATAAGCTAAGCATTGAATTAAAAACCTTGAGTCTTGAACAATACATTTCCGTTAGACACCATTTATCGGGATTCCCCCTGTTACTACTTTGTTTGCAGATTTTAACATTTATTCAGAACCTAGCTGAAATTACAATTTTAATTTCGTTAATATACCCGGTACAGCTCATCGACTTGCATTTCTGTGTTTCCACAGTTGAAAGTATTTTTTCACGGTCAAATGAAAGGTTTCTCTGTGAAGTAGGTACAGCGCCGTTGATACATAGCACTGAGGCAGGTGTAGGCTACATGCTACAAACTTCCCACCTGCGCTAATTCAACCCCACAGTCCCTCACCTTTGTCCTTTATTGAGACATACTTATTCTTCAAATTACAACGGCCTGGCTCACTGGCAGTAACACGATTGTAGCATCGATGGCACTCCCCTCGACCCTGATACATCCTGTTCAGCTGTTACACGTATTGGCCCCTATGTCTTCCACAACTTGCTACAGATACTCTTTTCTCTGGCGCCCAGGTGTTGGTAGGCCTACAGTGCGAAATTATTTAGGGCCTAGTGAACTTACCTACGATAACAAATTAATATTGAGTGGGTATCGCATTTGTGGGACAAAACTATTAAATTAAAACTAGTATTCGCAAAACTAGTCTAAAATCAAATTTGAAAAGGCTGAAGACCTAAACGTGTTGGTAGGTTACTCGGGTGGCAGGCTATGCTAGAACGAACTACCGTACCTATGCCTTGGTGTTTGTCAGAAAATCTGAACCTGTTTCATAAGTTAAACATAATGAATAGGTACAACAAACAGACTATATGGGCTACCGTAAGCAGATTGTTTTTGAAATGTACCGTAACTTCTTTTAGTTACATAGCCTACACATCTCATGATTATTGATGTTATGATAAATGATACCAATTGAAGAGGTGGTAGATGAATTAAGAAATATAGACACGACCATACTTTAGCTTAGTTCAGTTTCGACAGTGAATGACATAATTTAATATAGGCCTATGGTTTGTATCGGTATGTATACGTAAACCTGTGAGTTTGATTAGTTGTGTGTGTGTGTGTAACGCTGTTTTGCTTTAGGTATGATTTTTTTGTTACTCTAATGACATACTGCTGTATATCTTTGTAGCTTGCACCTTAAGTTAAAATATAGTGAATATTTATTTATTTATTTATGATGATGACTGTATGATTGCACGTTCAAGTATTTACAGGAAGCTCCTAATAAAACGTCCTAGTCTAAATTAACGGTTGCCCATTTTAAATCTTAACCTGAGATTAAAAATGAAAACAAGATAATTTTAGAATGGAAAGTGCTATTCAAAATTGATTTGTTTAGGTAGGTACCGTATATCATAGAAATACATTAACTGGAGCGGCGGGAGCCATAATATGCCTTACGAGGCACCCGTTAACCATAAGCCAACTATCAGAGAAAAGTACCAACGCAAAAAATATCGAAGTCTTACACATTGCAGCATAGCAGAACGAAAGTTAATGTTAATGCTAAACGGCATAATAGGCCCACTGGCTGCCTAGCCCGCCTAAACTCTAAAGACGTTATAACAATAAAATTAAATTACAAATTTAATTACGGCAATAGTTAACCTCTTTTAAATATTTCACATAATTAGACCTAATTTTCTTTTATAATTATCATTGCGATATTGAAGCAGCGTAACTTATTAACTTAGGACCTGTTCGAATACAGTACAAGAGTTTGTTCATAAAAACATTGGATGATTTTTTATTATTATTATTATGCTTATCTAACAATTTTATTATCTTATAATAATAGCCTTCGACAATATAATACCATAGAAATATATTAACTAGAGCGGCGGGAGCCATTATATGTCTTACGAGGCACCCGTTAACCATAAGCTAACTATCAGAGATAAGTATCAACGCAAAAAATATCGAAGTCTTACACATTGCAGCATAACAGAACGGATACCTGGACCCGGTCAAAAACTCTGTACTTAGCTTGTGCAGGCTACACTAGTACTGGCTTTCCCCGCCAAATTGCGTACTTATCTTGTGCAGGCTACACTAGCAGCCATATTGATAACGGTCTCCAGCCACGGGATGTATAATACTCTAGATACGCCATGTTAAAATTTCCGAGGGACCAACATAAACCAACACAGTGGCAAAAGCACTCCGGTGACCACGTTACCTAGCAACAAAGTCTCTGTTGCTCGTCGGCGCAGTTGGCACCGCATCTGCTTTGGTGGGGCTGATACTGTGTTTATCGAGTCACTGGTTCGACTCCTGTCAGAGAGCGGTTTTTCACATGCTATCAACTGGTGAAGAAATAAATCTTTTGCCAGCATAAATCTGGGCTGTGACCTCATCCGCTGGCAAAAGATTAAACACAATGTTGGTGCCCCAACTTTCTCATGCAGTTCATCTAGAAATAGAATGCCGCATCTAGAGTATTATATGATCCAAGATAATAGCCGTTGGCATAGCTTGTGGAAACATAGTGTTTCCTGTTGGAAATATTGACTGCGGCAAACTGCAGTCCAAGCAATTTTAACACTGCACCCGATTTCTGCTATTTCTAATGGTCTCAATGACCGTCCACGTGTTAGAGATAGTCTAAACCTGTCAGAAAGCAAAATATTTGCAAGACTGATGATATTTGGCGATTGTCAGAGAATGTTGAGCGGTTTTGCTATGGTAATGTATAGTCGGCCCATAACGAATCAAAATGGAGCACAGATAATAACTATATCTAGAAGAGATGGGACATTCGAGCGCCAAAAATATGTTTTGAATCCTGGGTCCAACTGATGCCACCTTTCGTATGACCAGCCATTGAAAAAAGGTGAGGAGGCCCCAGGATTAAAAAAATATTTTTGGCGCGCTCGAATGCCCCGTCACTCCTATATACTGTAGAACTCTAGATAGAGCTTTATGCTTGGTCTTTCTGCTATAATCCACTCATCCACACTTGAAAACAGCAACGGCAGTCTACAGGTACCGTCTGGGGCAGCTAGGAAAACTGTTACTGTTGAAGCTGGTGCTTAATACTTTGAATAACCCTAAAATGGCTGTGTGGTGTCATACCACTAGCCGCGTTTTATCTGCAACAAATAAGTAAACAAACGTCAATGATGTGAACACGTGTGGTTTAATGCAATGGCTTTTGAATTACAACCAAAAGGCTGTTGGTTCGAGTTTCACACTGGCTAGAATTTCTGGAAATCCTTCGCAGAGCATGTAAGGCAGGCGGTCCGCAGTTGAGTGTAAAACCTAACTCCGCTAGGTTTTTTTCCCTAATATATCAAAAAGTCATTAAGATTATTGGTTTAGTTGAAAGGCAACTTCTTTTGCCCTTCATGTTAAGGCGAAGATTTCCAAATATTTTGTAAACAAACCAGGCATGGGTATTTATGAATAAAATAATTAATAATTGTTCGTTCCACAGCCGCATATACAGTATAAGAAAATGGTTTTATGAATAGTTCATAAAAATACAAGCTTTCGTTGTAAATATGCATTTTTGCACCTGAACGCGACAATGTACAAAAACGGATTTTACAGACTGGTCGTAAATCAGACGAGTTTTCAGAAAGCTTGTATTTCTTACGGATTTTTCATGTGATCATTTTCTTATTTTTGCAGCTCTGAAACGAGAAATTAATTAATTTAGTCCAATATGTTCAAGCCTGCTTCTTTGTTTACAAACAATTTGGAAATCACTGCATTAAGGGAGAAATTTCCAAATTATTTGGACAAAATTAATAAATATCTTGATTCACGCCACCACAAGCCTATTAAAGTCTTTTGAAGACTTCATAAAAAATACAAGCTTATGCAGTACATATGTATTTCCTTCCCGGAAATATTATTTAACTAAAAACCATTATACCCACAGTACATATTTTATAGTATAGTAGGATTGCGGGACCAAAAGTCTCGAGAAGCTTGCATCTTTTATGAAGTGTCAAAAAATTTGTAACGCTTTACCATAAAGACCATTAGCTGAACATCAACTAGGCCAAGGCTTCAACATTCCACAGCGAGGCTAATAGCAACTATATTTAATGAAAAATCTATAGAAACCTTGGATTAAATCGTCGAGATCGTCATGTTCGTAAAAGGTGACGAATTCTTTCGGTGAAAGTCCCTCGAATACTGATGTCACACTCGATTTGAGGTTGTAGAAAAACAGCGGTTGCTTACGCTGTACGAAGTCGTGGCTCAAACTCTCGATGACCTGGAATATAAAGTAGTCTATAAATGGCTTCGTACTTTCGTATTATCGACAATTGGCGTCTATATAATAACAATTGTATGGGGAAGACCTTACGAACTCACTCAGCAAAGGCGCCACCAGCTCTTGGGCTAGGTGAATTATAATACTCACTGGTTTTCTTTTGACCATTCAGTGCGCGAAGGGATTGTTGTAGTTTGGAAGCGACCAAGGCGTGCTCTGATTGGTCGAAGAAGACGTAGCAGGTGACACCAAAAATTTAAAAAACTACCTAGCGGGAATAGGTACCCCGCACACCAATGGTCAAGGGGGCTCACATTAAGAAAACAAAACAAAAAAATTATGCAAAACAAGAATTAATTATTATTAATTATTTAATGTCCCATCTCTCCTATATAGCTATATATTACTGATTCTGAATTATTCTGAGTACTGATACAACTAAACAACTCTTTCCAGACCTTTCAGATGTACTACATAATGACATGCAGCCAAGTAACGAGCGGGCATGGTACTAATGCGTATTTTATAGCCAAAACGTGCATGGGTAGCCGTGAAGGTATTCAGCAGTCCCTACCGCCACATGGTAGCATAAGGCGAACATTTCAATTAGCCTACCTTAGCCGCAGTGAAATCAGCACCGTAGATGTGTGAGCAATCGATGACAACGGGGATACTCTGCTTCAGACTGTGTTTAGTTACGATGTTCCGCACGTAATCTACCGACGGGAAAATCAGGCAGCGGTCGGGCGTCAGTCGCAGGTACTCTACTCCGCTTCGAGTCTGCAATGTTAAGAAAATTAGAATTGTGTATTAGAGCTTGTAGACCTGGCCTCTGACCTAATAGCCTACCATATTATATTTTTTTCAGAAGCATATGGAGACAGCTGCACATTTAAATGACCCTAAATGATGCGCCTGTCAATAAAGCGTGCAAAAGCAGACTGTCCATCCCTTTCTCCCGTAAAGGTAGCCTAATAATAATATTAAAGACGGTTGAATCAACTCCACCGGGAAGATCAATTTATTTAGGTACATAAATTACGAACCTTGAGCCTCTGCATGTGAATCTTTGGTCTAGCTGCATGATGCAAGAGGAATAGAATTTGAATGATTATTCCAAGGGTAATACCGAGCTCCAACTTGAGCAGAAGACACGCGATGAATGTTCCAAAGCCAGGGATAAGATCCGTTTCTATAGAAAAAGCAAACAAGCCAAACACAAATTAGAAGCATGCGCAGAAGAATGAATGTAATACAGGGTACAACATATTTCTTATTTACGGCGTTTCACTCTTAGAGTGCACCAATGACTTACGGTGAGATACACAATTCAATTAGGCTACATTCTAGAATGTCCTTTAGACGGCTTAAGTTAGTAAGGCATAGCTTACTTTTTGTCCTCCACATGGGTTTCACAACGCGAACTTCTACCATGAAAACTACAGCAGCGATGATAATGGCAGCAAGGGCCGCTTTCGGGATGTAGAAGAAGTACGGCGTGAAGAACAGCAGGGCCAATATCACGAGGACACCTGAAAGACAAAATCAGCCAGTTAATAAGTGCAAGCGGTCAATCGTGCTTACTTGGGTAAGCTGGTGCGCGAGGAAATGGCTTGAAGAATAAATAGAGGGAACATGAAGAAGGGGAACCCAAGGAAGAGATACAGGAACCAGATTGAGGAAGAGTGAGACTGGTACCAGAGGAAGTGCTGAAGTGCCTCGCCTGATGAATGGGAGCCCCATAAAGTTGTAAGCGGCGTATCCGAGTATCGCTCACATTTTCGAGGGTCTACGTTTCCCTTGCGCCAAGTATTTTTTTTAACGCCATAGTACGTCTGCTGCTGCTCAGGCTAAGCACATACAAGAATGAGAAATACTTGCCTGTGTAAAGACCGCCCAGTGGCGTGCGTACACCGCTGGCTTCGTTTACGGCACTCCTAGACAGCGATCCTGACCCGGGGAATGACCTGACAAAAGAGTTGCCAATGTTGCAGACACCGATGGCGATCATTTCTTGATTGGCATCCACTGGCTTTCCCGATGCTGAAAAATAAAACAAAAAGTTGACGTAGACCATCTAAAATTACTTTGACTGAGGAACAACATGAGGTGACATGGTCCATGTCAAAAATAAAAACGTGAGGATTCCAACATGACCAAACTAAGACATGGAGATTCAACCGTCTGCGGACACTGCAATGAGTCCGAATAAAACGCAGAACACGTGGTCCAGCACTGACGTGGGCGCGGTTAGACTGTCTTGGGGCTGCCTACATCGACCTACTGTGTGTCAGCTTGCTCTCTCTAAATAATAATAAATAATACGGCCAGTGCCAGTATTTAAGAACTCTGTGAGTATTTTCCAATTTAATAAAAGCTATTAAAAAAGGTATTTCATTTCATTACTTAATGTAACTACTTAATATTAACACTTAGGCTAGGATATATAAGTATTTGGTATTTATTAGTTCCAAATATCCCATAAGTAACTTAAGTTACTTACAGAAAGCTTTGCAGATGGCAATGTTCTCGAGCAAAGCAATGAGGGGTAGCACAACCAAATTTGAGCCCAGTGTGGACATCATGTCTGGGAAGGTGACGGTCGTGTTGTCAGAAGTGAAGCCGAACGGGGGTGGTTGAAACACGGGGAGACCGCTCGGAATTTTCCCGATAACCTGCAATTTCAAATTCAACAAATTTCAACTAGCTTAATATTGCCAATTTCCAACATTTCTATGCTGGAGAGATATGCTGCGTAGAAAATTGGCAACCCAAAATTACATACTTTTCATTTCCATTCTTTATTCCATTAACTCAGCAAATTTTTAATAACTAAATTCGTTCATTAAATAAAAAATTAAAACCCCAAAATTTGTTGTTTTTATTGACTTTTTATTTAATTAACAAAGCCAGTTATTAAAAATGTGGCTCATTTAAGTTGTAGAAGACTACCTACTTCGTGCACCATATAATCGGGCATTTTTTACATTTTAAGGGAAAAGCTCTTGAGTATAATAAAGTAGTGGTAATACTCAGCAGTGGGCACATTAGACCGCAATGCTTAAGTGCTGCATCGGCCATACGGACCCCCAATTAAAGAACCGGTACGAGTGAGCCCGTACATGCTTTCCGTACCTACAACACCTACGTACCTACAACACCAGAAGTGATAATCTTTTAGCCATTCCCCACCACAATACAAATATATTTCATTCTTCCTTCCTGGTTTCCTAAATTTTACTATTTAACTCGATCCCCCGTAACATTCAAGATTCGCCGACACTAACTGTGTTCAGGATTCGACTCAAGGAGTATCTAATTTCAAATATTACATAGGCTAGGATTTATTCGAACCGCCCGGCTACTTGTGTGTGTGAGTGAATTTTTTGAACTATTGGAACCTTGTACTGCAAATGTATACTGTTTTTGTTGCTGACCCGTAGTTGAGTGTAAGAGAGGGCCTTATGGCCCTAATTCCGCTAGGGTGGTCTCAGCTATATTAAAGTCATTATTTATTTATTTATTTCCTATTTATCAACTAGTATAGACAAATTATATGAGTATTTCCATGGTAAATAATTTAACTAGCAGAAATGCTCCTCTAAATTTCGATGTGTCACATGTAGCCTTCACAACCACCAATATTATTGGCCCCAGTTCTTTAACTCCTTTCTTCCTCAGGACTACCACACCAATTCGTTGTCAGCAAGAGGTTCATGTTATGTATTAAAATGTTCAGGAAAACTTATTCTGTTTGTCTTGACCTTTTTGACAGCTCCATTGACCATAGCCAACTCGACAAAAGAGAAGTACAGCATCCTCGTAGGAGAAGCTGCACCGTTCCCCACACAGTACGACTCGTCTGGGCCTCTACCGGTAGCCCACCTTCGCCTTGAAAACCACGAGCTACCAAAACACCTGTCCATGGAGATAGGCCTAAGAAAAGCAGCCTTAGAGACAATCCACACAAAGTATCCGGCCCACGAATTGCTCAATATATACTCCGACGGATCCTCCATGCCGGGAACAGGTAAAACAGGCGCTGGGTACACATCAAGCATCTTCCAGGGGTCAGTGGCTGTCGGATCCCCACTCACGAATTACGACGGAGAAGTAGCAGTTATACACGAATCAGCCGAGAAACTTGCCTCCATTAAACCCATCCGAAAGGCTGTGTTTCTTATAGATTGCCAGGCAGCAATTATAGCACTAACTTCCAACAAATACACAGACTGTCTAAGGACTATCCAATGCCGTAACAAGCTCGCTAACCTCATAAAACTCGGGTGGACTATTACACTGCAATGGATCCCAAGCCATGTGGGAGTAGAAGGGAACGAGAAAGCCGACGAACTGGCAAAAAACGGCACAACCCTCCAGCAACCATCCTGCGCTCAATCCTACTCCTCTGCTATATCCGCCATCAGGCAGAATATAAAAGCATGGATCCAGAGGCAAAACACTGAAGCCAGTGCAGGAAAGCCCTGGTCGAAGCTAATTAAAAATCCAATCCCACATAGTCTACCCAGGGCCATCAGTGTTGCGGCGTTCAGGACCACGACAGGTCACGACTACCTCGCTGCACACCTCAACCGCATTGGAGTCCGCAATTCCTGCGCATGCGACCTACAGTATGTGGACACCCCCGGATGGACGCTGAACACCTCGTGTCATGCCCGGCGATCGACCACACGCCGACAAATGAAGACGAGTTCGAAAAGATCGCACGTCGCTACTGGTCAGCGCGTCACCAAATGGTTGACATGCCAACGGTGGGCGTTGGCTAGTAAGTAAGTAAGTAAGTACATTTTTGACAGCTCTACGATTGTTATTACGGGAGATATTTGATTTTTACACATTTAAGGCTTTTCCCCTCCGATTTCCCTTTTTGGCCTGTCTACCATAAACCGTCCAACTTATCGCCTGTCGTGATCTTCATTTAAGGTCTACCTTAAAAGGGGCAGCTTCTGGCCGGTCTTGATCCTCAATGAAAACAGCGCCGAGTGCACCGCACACCACCACCAAAATTGCATTTCTCGATGTTCCAATCAGCCAGAATGTCTTTGTCAACATCTTCTGTACAGTGGACTTTTCTACGTCAGTCTTAGAACCAAACTCAAATTTGGCCAGTAGCTGAAATAAAAGGGTGAATGAAAATTAGCGAAACCAAAATTTAAAGTGGAACTTTTTATGGGTCTTGAAAGCCTATGTTTATGGGTAAAAAATACGGTAAAACAGTTTTTAGTCCAGCAGCCTGATCATGGCGATTATACAATAATACCGGTATTTATTTAATCCTGGGATTAAAAATGTAAAGAAACACATTGTGAATAGCACTTTCCATTATAAAATTATCTTGTTTACATTTTTAATACCAGGGTATTAAATAAAGCATGAATAAAGCGCGGTATTATAATCGCTATGATCAGCCTGCAGGACAAAACGCGGAAAATAACGAGACTAGAATGTATTACACAAGTAAAACCAAAGAACTTTTATAAAACAAAACAAAACTGTTTACAAATAAAATTGATTGTTAAGAGGCACTTGAGGCACTATTGATTGTTAAGAAGCTGATGAACGTAAAGCTTGACCGAATTACACCGACTGCCTGCAGATCATTTCTGTGTGTTTATAATGCCCCATAGAAATAACCAGAAGCAAATGGAAATTGTGGGAAACATCTTCACTGCACTACAGCAGGCTGGAGCCTTCCATGTCCATAAGTTAAGCACAGGCGACATTCCGGAGGGGTTGAACGCGTTTTGCGTTACCTCTTATGAATGGGGGTTGGGTGACCTTGTATTATGTGCAGACGGCACAGTCTCTTACGATCATGGCTAGCAGGGTAATTATCCAAGAGGCGCCTAGTAGTAGTAGTAGTAGTAGTAGTAGTAGTAGTAGTAGTAGTAGTAGTAGTGTTCGTCGGGTTAATAACGACTTAGGTCTCATATTTGGGCCCATAGAGCGACTCCGACTTGACTGTCCTATGCCAGCCCATAGGACAGTGGACCTCCTGATTATAGTGGATTCCGAACCTCTTGGGAAACACAGTGAAGTCACACGATTAGTTCGGGCGTGGCCAGGACATGTCCTACCATGTTTCCCTACCGGCACTGTGCACACGACCAAGTTATCTGCAGCTTTGAACCTGCTCTGGTCCGCTGGATTCAACTTGGTATGGCGGCTGGCTAAAAGAGGCGCCTAACATTGTGCCCCAGTCTTGTCACGTTTACAACCAAGAAGAGACTGATCAATAACTGGACAAACCAGTTCTAGTAAGTATTGGGGCTAAGTTTTCTTTTATTAAAATACTAATATATCATTCAACAGCCACTTACCCTCATGGCTAGCAGGATAATTATGCAGGAGGCGCCTAAAACGGTGCCCCACAGTCTTGTCACGTACGGTACACATCTCCAGGAAGTGACTGATCAATAATGGGACAAGCCAGGAGTCCGTCAGTTCTAGTAAGTATTGGGGCTAAGTTTTATCTTATTAAAATACTAATATATCATTCAACAGCCACTTACCCTCATAGCTAGCAGGATAATTATGCAGGAGGCGCCTAAAACGGTGTCCCACAGTTTTGTCGCGTACATCTCCTGGAAGAGACTGATCCACATCTGGACGAACGTCGAACCCGTCGCCGTAATGCCCAGAACGTCTTTAATCTGCGACGTCACAATGATGAGGGCCACCGCTGACGTGAATCCAGACGACACAGGCCCACTCACGAAGTCTATCACAAAACCTGAAAATGAAGTAAATTACATTGAAACGGTCAGCCCAGGAGGACGTTGCCAATAAATTCTGCCAGCACCATATATTTCTTGGTCAGACTTTGTGGCCGCACTGGAGGAGTTTCGAAGACCGCGCGGGACACAGAACAATAGCTCCATTGCGAGAAAATTGATTAAGAAAGCTCGCTTTAGACATTGAACCGAATAAATTTCAATAAGCCTGTTATTAATTATTAAGAAAAGTCAAAAACCCCTTTGCTTTGCCACCACAAAAAGGCGTCTTCTTCACCAATTAATAACATTAATAATCAAATTGACATACCTAAACCAAAAAGACCCATGAAGAGCTGCACAATACCCGTAAAAAAGCAAAGGAGAACACCATATTCTTGGTTATGAGCTAATCCACTGACTGCTTGAAATGTAAGCAGCGAGACAATGGCCGTGGGACCCATGGGCACATCTTTGCAACTGCCGAAGATGATGTAGATCATAGCTCCAAGGAACGAACCGTATAGACCATACTGAAAAATTACAAAAAGAAGTAGTCAGTAGGAAGTAGGAGGCCAACGGCCTTACCATGTTGATTCCATTAGAGCAGAGCATGTTTCAAACTGCGGCAACTTGGTAGTGTGCACAGCGTTGGCAGGGGAACCTGGTGGGACATGATTATTCGCTTAGGCAGTATAAGTCGAGTCCTGGTCACCTCCGATTTAATCGTGTGACTTTACCATGTTCCCCAAGTGGTTCGGAATCCACTATAATCAGGAGGTCCACCCTGTTAGTCAACCGCCCTTTCCCCGAGGTGAAAGAGACTGCCCTTAGGGTGCCTCAAGTTAACAAACAGACTCACTCCCCCCGCCAGGCTGACAGGGTTGCTTAAAAGCAGAAATGCTGAAAGCAGGCGTTAGAAACAACAACAGTAGGAAGTAGGATTTGCTGTTCTATATAGGTAGAGTTACCAGATTTCAGAAAGCTCAATTCCTGACACCTGAACCAAAGTATTATTCTATATAGTGCAAATTTACTTGTGCATTTCACTGTTAAAAACTGCTATGCTTAAATAAAACAAGCAATTTTATATTATAATACAAGTTCCCGCCAAATTTTGAATTAAATTAAATTTCTTATTTCTGTAAAAATCTTTATTTCACATTTTTAACGTTTCGAAACCCATTTTTTTATTTGCATGTTTCTCGCAAATTTCCTGACATTCACTCAGCAATTCTAGACATTCCTGACTGTCAGGGCGAATCCCTGACGTCTGGTAACCCAATATATAGGCCACTTTTTCATTTGCCTAAGGTTTGAGTAGGCGTGATTGATTTCTTCAAAAATTAAAATTGAAGATTTCGAAGATACTTAATACGCGGTTTTATACCGATACATAGGCTACTTGACAATTTTTGAAAGCATATTCTAATGCATTACTAGATTTATTTTATTCCCATTAAAACTATTTTCTAATAAGCGTTACTTAGTAGGATAGATTTGATGGTGGAAAAAATATTTTTAAAAAACATCAATTTAAGTTTTTTTAAAAAGGGGGTAACGTGACTGCAAAATGGGACGTCATTTGTGTTACCGCGGAGTAGCCGCCAGTTAGGGAACTACTAGTAAGTGTATTAGTAGTGACGTCAATTTGACGATAATTTCAACTCGGAGGTAAATTTGTCTACTTCCACAATTTAGGCCCCTCTACAAAGCATTATGGGGAAACTTACGTAAGCGCATCATGACGAGAAGCAAAAATTCTTTCGTTTTGAGCGAAACACCAGCTAGGGTTTTCTTTCTAAATGTTGAATACGTTTATACAGTTGCCATAGGCGTCCACAATTTTCCACCAAAGATAATTGCGATCTTTTCAGAACCAAGTTGACCATATAAGATGCTCTGTTATCTCCATAATAAAATAGAAAATTTTCAGATAATTGCAAGAATCCACCGAAAAACGTTTTTTGCGTCGCCCTGACTCTACACATATCAGATGCGCACGTTTCTGTAATCCCACGGATGATGGCACACTTAAATTGTGTGGGCAGACGCAAAGTTTGCAATTTTTTGTGCTCTAAAGGGCCAATGACGCGGCGAACTCTGTCCTTGAAACTTGGCTCAAAGTTCAAGGTTTTATTGTTAAAATACTGGTTTATATCGATGTGGGTAAGTGCCTTTTGTACCGCTTAGGTTCAAAGTCCACGAAGGGCAAAGACTGAGGTGATTTCAAGCCAAAATGTTATTATTAAGCTTGTAGTCCACCTACGTACTTGCAAACCACGCGTTATTTTTCGTAGAAAGGTTCCTCATGGCATTTTATAACTTGTGTGAAAGTCTAAAAGAAAATCGGACAGGATGGGACTTCAAGGTCCCCCAGCAAACGATTTTTTTAAAAATACAAATATTTAAGAACATAAAATTGCCTTTTGTACTTTGTAATACTGACATTGTTTTTTTGTTGGCATGAATATAATTGAATTAAATTGGATACTAACTTAATTTGTAGAGGCAACCTCCTCGTCATAACGGAAATTGGAGGATCTAGAAAAATCTGGACTTGACGGGATCTTGGGGGCAAACCGGTTGTGTATTCTAAAATTTTATTACGTAAAACTAAACCAAGTTATTTTTAACAATGAGTGACAGCAAGTTTTACAAAGTTACTGAGGAGACTATTATGTTTATTCAGCCGGCCGCCTTACCAAGTTGAATCCAACGGACCAGAGCAGGTTCAAAGATGCAGATAACTTGGTCGTGTGCACAGTGCCGGTAGGGAAACATGGTAGGACTTGTCCCGGCCACGCCCGAACTAATCGTGTGACTTCACTGTGTTTCCCAAGTGGTTTGGAATCCACTATAATCAGGAGGTCCTATCCTGTCCTATGGGCCCACACCGTGGCCTGGGACTGTGTCCAACCATACTACTACTAGCTACATTATGTTTATTCAAGGTTCTTTACATCCGAGTTTCGTCTCACTTCAAACTGGGCACATGAATTACCTATCCCAACAACCATGGGCTGTAAATTAAGAGGTGCGGCAGCACACTAGCCAGTTTCAGGGTTTGTACAATAGTATTTCCCCGCAATATTCATACAACCCGGTGCCCAGAGACGGATCCAGCCCATTTTGGGGAGGGGGGGGGGATAGTTTTGGGTCAACATAGGAAAAACTTATGTAGGATCGATTACATCAGAGCGTAATAAATGAATTATTTTTTATTTAATATTATTTATTTTATTAATTAATAGATTTACCCAATTGGGGGGGGGGGGGGCGCAGCAGCTATTCCCCTGCCCCCCCCCCCCTGTATCCATCCATTCCGGTGCCCTTTTCGTGCTCCTGTCATTGACTGAATCGTTAGCTGTTTTGCGCCCGCCATATTAGGCTATCTATCTAGTAAGCCAGTGGTCTACTCAATGCAAAATTGGCTCATCAATAGAAATTGACCCATAATAACCATCTGTCGCTTCAACATCTTAATTCCCGACCATCTGCTCCAGTGAACTTTGACTTCGTAAATAGCGTAGCCTAGGCTAGTATTACATATAACTTATGAATCCAAATAATCACAGGGAAATAATGCTGTAGTCCAAGGCCGTAGCTATTTTTTTGGGGGGGGGGGGGGTTTAGAATTTTCATTGGATATTACATAGTGGTTTTTATTTTTCCCCTCAAAATCCGATTCTATATCTAGTATCAAGCCATTTCATAGGGTTTGAACCCCCATGAACCCCCCTTGGCTAAGGCCTTGCTGTATTCGGCAGACTATGAAATGATTAACTTTGAGGAGAAGCAATGGCGATATCATAAGACTTCGATGGCCAGGTGGTAGCGTGCTTGCACATGTGCGAGTCTCTACACGCCATGCGATCGGAGACGTGTCATTACTCGACACAAGTACCTATTAGGTAACTTAGTGAGGCGACTGAAGAGGTCAATTGGATACATTCATTGAATTGTTTGTATGGGATTAACCTTTTATTAAAAAAAAAAAAAAAAATTATTACTTTAGGTAAACTAAGCAGAGTTGAACCATACATTACAGCAGAAAAATCACGGTAAGTGGACTCAGGGTTCATGCTTCCCCTGCTGAGCTCCACGCCTCCTTATGCTTATTTATATATTTAGGACGTTGCGGTGAGCCACATGGCCAGCAGTTGCGTTTTTCCCAACCAGCGAAGGTAAAAATGTCCCTTACCTCTGCGGGAAGGCCAGCAATGTTGGAGTAGGCCAGAGACTGCGGGATGACTGTGAGTCCGACAGTGACCCCAGCCACCAGGTCCCCGACAGCGTCCTCCTTGTTATACTTGGGCAGCCACGTCAGGATGGGTATTTTCCGCAGCAGGTTCTTCATCGTGCAGCTCTTCTTGACGCGGTGCTTTGTCCATCGGCCGACATTCTCCACCTGGTGGAAACAGGTACTTGCCTTGATCGTGTCATCTGCTTCGTCTTCGCACACTGAAAACAGAAAAATTAATACCTTAAGAGTGTACAGTCCGTAGGAAATTGGCAGCCCGAAAATTAATAGTTTTTATTTATTATTTAATTAACTAAACATGTTATAAAAGATTTGGCTCATCAAAGTTGTAGAAGACTACTTCATACATCATATTATAAGATAGTTTTAATTTTCAAAATAGTAGTTTTTTCAGAAACATGCAAATATTTTATAAACAATGACTTTTCACATATAATCGATTTTATATAATAACTACAATTTCAAAAACGAAAAATACCTATTATATGATGCATGAAGTAGTCTTCTACAACTTTGATGAGCCAAATCTTTAATAACATGCTTAGTTAATTAAATAAAAAATAAAAAGTATTACATTTCGGGCTGCCACATTCCTACGGGGTGTACACTCTTAATTGGCAAATGATCCGCTACAGTTTCATCATTATTTTCTGGAATCAGCAGCGCAGTTGCCTGGGCGTGATGGGTGCGCCTCTTCCACTCCTTCCTGTCCGCCACTTCTGATTATATAGCATCTAATTGTATCCTAATCTATTGTAGTCCTTATTAATGTAAACAAAACCCACTAACCCGCATGCCTCTTCATAGTTTGCCTAATTTATTTAAAAAAGCTCAATTCTCATGAAAAAAATACTAAGTGACATTACTTTTTTTTTTCATTTTATCGATTATTTCAAACTTCAGGTATGTTTTATATGCTAAATAGAGAAACCGACAGGTGGCTTTCCCAAACAAGGTTTTGGTTTTAGAGAAAAAATATTTCGTGAAAAAATTATGGATTTAATTGGATAAATATTGGGAGCCTCGGAAGGTGTACTTACATGTGAAAACATTGCTTCCCAGCCTGTGAAGCCTAACCACAGCATTAGGCTCGATTCTGCCCGAGTAATTGCTCATGCTCTGCCCGTCCATGTCACTGTTGAGCTTGAGCTCGCTTACACTAAGCCCCAGCGACTCGGTTTTGGATCCAATCAAATTATTTGCCTCATTCAATTCTGTCTCATTAATCCAAAGAAAGTGCAGTACTTACATGTGAAATCATTGCTTCCCAGTCCGTGCAGCCTAACCATAGCATCAGGCTCGATTCTGCCCGAGTAATTGCTCATGCTCTGCCCGTCCATGTCACTGGTCAGCTTGAGCTCGCTTACACTGAGCCCCGTCGACTTCATTTTGGATACAATCAAATTGTTTGCCCCAATCAATTCAGCCTCATTAATCCTAATTGCTCGATGACTTCAATTCTGCGAACAACAACAGTGCTGCACATCAACATGCGGTTCCTTTAACCTCATTACAAACATAATTTTCCACTTGTAAGTTTGTAGGCTGAGGCAGGGCTCCACTATAGCTTGAAAAGTCTCAGTCTCAGAATAGCGGTGCCGCCCAGTATTCAACACCAAGACTTTTTAAGCGATGGAGGTACCCGACTAGAGCCCTATAAAGGAGAGATGGGAGGTTCAAGCGCTCCAAAAATATTTTTTGAGTCTTGGGGCCACCTGTTACGTTTATTGTAATGGCTGGTCATAGGGCCCCAGGATTCAAAAATATTTTTGGCACGCGCGAATGTCCTATTTCTCCTACATAGAACTCTAGACCCGACTTCAGTGGGATTTATAAAAATATGTAAAACCTTTCACTCTACCATTTTGGAGCAACAGTTTGAGAGGAGTAAAAAAAATGTGGTTCTGTATAATTAGGCTTTGGATATCTATAGGTATAACTCCAGTTGTAAATTCAATGACTTAAGAGGATATGCTACGTAGAAAATTGGCACCCCCAAAATTAAACAATTTTCATTTTTTATTTAATAAAATCAGGACGTTATTAAAAATTTGGTTAATTTAAGTGGTAAATTGTGCATTACAATAATCGGATATTTTTACTTTTCGGTTTTGCAGTTTTTCCAAAAATCCTTATTTCTATGAAAGAACTAAGGTACCAAAAATTTAATATTTCCTATTATATGATGTATGAAGTAGTCTTCTACAACTTACATGAGCCAAATCTTTAATAACTTGCTTTGTTAATTAATTAAACAATAAAAAGTCAATAAAACCAACAAATTTTGGAGTGCTAATTTTCTACGTAGCATGTCCTCTTACGTAACGGACTAAATGATATAGGAGTTGATAGGTGCTTTTAACATTTACTCTTGAAACAAATACAATAGATAGCCGACTTCATTTCGTGAATACCACTGAATATGTGCAACAAACATACAATTAATATAGACTCGATACGCTGTCATAAACTTTTATGAGGAAACTCCACCAACTTACGCGTTTTTTGTACAATGTCGAATCATAGAGCCATAAACGAGAGTAAAAGAAATGTTCCTCTACATATTGATACGTAGTATATATAGAACTTGGCTAATTCACGTTGTAAGTGGGTTGGAATCCCACTAAGTCCAGATCTTTCTAGAATCTTGATTCTCTAATTTCGATTATAATATCAAGTCATTAGAGTAAAAAGAAACAGTAATACGTTTAATACAAACTGCAATTTGAAAGCCTATTTCGTCTGAAATTGTTGGAATCTTACCAAGTCCATTTTTTATCATTTCAAGTCATTAGAGAAAAAAGAATATGTTTAGTACTGTAAGCTATATTGAAAGCCTATTTCGTCTGAAATTGTTGGAATACCACCAAGTCCATTTTGTTTATCTTTTCAAGTCATTAGAGTAAAAAGAAACAGTACGGTAATGCGTTTAGTACAAACTACAATTATTGAAAGCCTATAGTATAGTCTCGAATTTTTTTCCAAACTATGTAATAATTTTTTCTCTCACACGCCATTATAAACAATGGAAAGTTGTGAAATTAGGGGGGCTCCACGTGAATACTTCGCACTATCTTTCTCTGGGCCATTCTATTTAAAAAGACAAATACCACCACACCTCCTTTGTTCAAACCAATTTAAATTCAATCAAAATACGATAAAGTTCATAATGACATCTGACAACATTAGCTTCTAACGCTGTTGACAAGTCTGGTGAAAGTATGGCGAGATTTCGGGTAGGCCCAAAGTGGGTAGCGTACACTGCCCCAGAGTTAGTATATAGGAACAGGGCATGATTTAGGAATTTGCCGACCCTGGGCTACTCAGAATTTGCCTCCGCCCCCCCCCTAATCTTTCTACACTGTCACTGGCGATATTTTGACGATTTTACTTTATACTTTCTTGATTACTTGTATTGTATAATTTAACAGAAATATATATTTATTTATTTA
This sequence comes from Psococerastis gibbosa, assembly GCA_963971405.1. Taxonomy (NCBI): domain Eukaryota; kingdom Metazoa; phylum Arthropoda; class Insecta; order Psocodea; family Psocidae; genus Psococerastis; species Psococerastis gibbosa. The sequence continues at coordinate 11,414,546 of OZ020490.1, forward strand.
TTTATCCAAGTCTGGGAATTTTTTAATTTTTTTCCTCTTCATGATTATTTATGAAAGTCAAATTTAATTATTAAGGGAGTTATAATAATGGTGCGCCCCCCCCCCCCCCAAATCGCATGGAAGTGGGAGGAGGGGGGGGCGGCACATTTTTGGTAGCCCCGGGCGGCACATTGCCGAAATCCCCCCCTGCTTTAAGAGGAAGCTGGCCCTGGATCACTCCAAATTGGGTTGATTTATATTTTTTATTTAAGGAGGTTGCTTCTTTAAGCTAAGTTAGTTTAATGTCAGTATTATGTACCATTACAATGCTACAATATATTGTAGTAGATCCTGTTGTATACTTCCTGTTAAAAAGGAACCCAAGTCATTGTTTCTAGCAATTAAGTATTTGCCATATCCGGAAAATTCTACAATAGTACAGCAGTTTAATTTAGTCACGGTAAGGCAAACTGGTAATAACATGGAGTGGTACTAGTATAATAACTGACCTCATAAGAATAGTGCAGTGGTTTTATTATACTTGTAACACTGCTCTCCTTCGTCTAATGTACCATAATAGACACTTTGGTTACAAATTTCCCGCCCACTTAGTAGGTACCTACGAGTAGTAATTACGTTTAAACAATTATGACAATAGGTAGGTATTGTAGTTGAATGTTTTACTGGAAGCTGGGTTTTCTACGAGGAAAACCATTAAAGCAAGAGAGCTTTAGGCCTAGTACCTTAATTGGGAATATAGGTTTATCTCCATACTATATAGCTGATTGTTTGTAACCAATCACAGAGAAGTCCCTTAAATTAATTAGGGAATATTTTGTAAATAAAAAGTAGACGCCCACGTAGCAGCTAATCATAATGTCCTATAGGACTTTTTCTGTACTTAGGCCTAATTATAATGGCTAGGGCTGAACTGCAGGCTACTAGTGGGGTCACAGGTGGCGGATAGTGAACGGCCATCAGATATGATGGTTAGCTGCGAATAAGATGAATAAGCAGTCCCCGACCAAGCAGTACCGAGTGGGGTCCGGTTAAAGATCCCCCACCTAGCTCCTTGGAGCTAGGGCATGGGCACCCTTTTGTCCATGGGGGAGAAAAAGCTCCCTAAAGGCGGAAGAATTCAACAGAGGAGTCAACGGCATAAAGATGCAAAAGGCAACAGGAAACCACTGCATTAAAGGTCCTTCGGGGCATCCTTTGTACAATCATCATGAGCGAAAAGTTTAAAACTTATCGCTCAAATGATCGCCAATCTTCAACGTTGAAGGGGCACGAGAAGAAGAAGATAATGGCCCATTGGTGCCTTGTCCAATACCAACGACCCCATGGATTTCGGACATTATTTATATTGTTTCCATATGAATTTTTGGACATTGGCAAACTGGTATATCAAATCGAATCGCTTTAAAAATGATTCACTTCGAACTAGAAGAAAAATGGCCTCTTTATGGTACATGTAGGCTATAAAGTTTTGAACTACAATACATGGAACATAATAAGGAACTTAACGAAACACTACCCTTTGATATTTCTAGAGCTCATAGGGATAGTAATTTACTAAATATGCCTGCTATGAGATAGCCGTGCCACCAGACGCGGATCTAGGATGAGACCAAGGAGGGGGCTAAGATTACATACGAATAAAAAAGATGAATTGCAAATAACGCCAATATAATCAGAGGTGGTCCCAGACCTCTTAAAAGGGGGAGGCACTTGAGCACTTGTCAGTGGAGTAACGATAGGTTTTCCAAGGGGGTGGTGTATAATTTGGCACCCCTAGCTCCAACCATTTCCATAGAACTGTATAAAATGGGGAAACCGTTCTGATGGACGCACGCAGCTTTTAAATTAATGACCTTAGTGTTCTTTGCGCATATCAGCCAGAGCGTTCGGAAATATGAAAGGGGGACCGGGGTTCTCCCCCGGGTGAAATTTTTTGAAAAATATTGCTGAAATATTGGGGTTTCATGCATTTTCAGAGCAATAAGGTTTCTATGTTATAGGAAATTAATACAGTTGAGGACAAGGGGGGCCCGGGGTCTCCCCCGGGAGAAAATTTGTGAAAAATAGGACTGAAATAGTGGGGTTTTACGCATTTTGAGGAACCTAATGGAGGGGGGCTATGGGGGCTATAGCCTCCCCCCGTAGATCCGCGCCTGTTTGCCACTATACCGGTGTCCGATTTTGTGAATTTTCAGGTGTTATCTTTTTGCTATGCATCTCATTAAACTTTTAAAGCTCACACTAGGCAGATGGTGACAATTCAGTGAAATAAGTCAGTCTTCTAGGTTCCGTTGTATGGGTTGATTGTAAGAGTGGGCCGAAAAGCCCAAAATTCGCCCATATGCTGGGAAATAAAGACCCTTCTCTTTCTTGCTTTCCATTTTTGATTGTTTTATGTACGCTTGGAATGGATGACAACAGCAGGAAGGAACCGGTCCAAGTTTACTCGAACATGCTTTCCAATTTTCAAAATTAGTAGATAGAGAAAATGAGTAATTTCATGGTAAATAATTTTCCTATGGTTAAATTTCCGATGTCTCGGGGGGGGGGGGGGGGGGTGTCCACCTGACGTCACTGGAGGTGAGGTAAATTCAAGATAGGTCAGACCAACACATTACCACACAGCAATACTGGCAGGCACGCAATGCATTTGGATGAGCGTGTATTTTCTATCATTTTTTTTACAAAACCAAATACTTTTCTGGGAAAGCAACCTGTCCGGTTTCGTTACTCAATTTAACACCTAAAACATACCTGAAGGTAGAAATCACCGATAGAAAGGTTTCACAGAAAAATTATTTTTTAGCCATTTTTCATTAAAATTTAGTTATTTTTATTTTTTTACCCCAAAAGCAAACTATCAACGGTCAAGCGACCCCCCGCATTTTATCAACATTAATAACGAATACAATATATGTGAATTTAAAAGAAATCGTTGTAGCCGTTTTTGAGAAATAATTTTTTTATACGTTTTTTAGTTTTTTGAGAATAAACCCCCCAAATTAAAAAAAAATTGTTCCGACGTATGATTTTTGTGAACCTACATGCCGAATTTCATCAAAATCGACCGAGTAGTTTGCCCGGAAATCGACGCACAGACAGACAGACAGAACGACAGACAAACAGAACGACAGACAGACATTTCGTAAAAACCACTTTTTTGGGTTCCTGGGACCTTGAAACGTGTAAATCCGTTGAAATCTCGGAAACGAAAATTTCGACCGTCACAAAGCTTTCCTTATACTACGTATAAATTGGAAAGCAATAACCGCTTTTTCATTCTCATGCTTGCTATTGTGTTATTTTTTATATAGATGTAACTAAAATTCAGCTGTACCTGTACAAATATTAAATATAATGTAATAAATATAATAATAATAACTAAATTACATTACACAGTATATACATAATTTACATGTATACAACCTACATAAAAAGGGGCAAAATACGCACTGCCAGCCGTGTTGGCCGTAAAATGAAGCCTGCCAACAATGTACGCTGCATCTATTTTGCATAAACACTACTCTAGTGACCATTAAATTAAATTATACTGATCTACATTTGAAGCAGATGCTGTGAGGAGGTAACCTTGATGACGATGAGAGAGAGAATGTAGGCGTAGCGTGATGAGTAGTTGAACCTGGAGTAAAGAACGCAGGCTCATGCCTACCACAACAAGGAATGTCGAGGGGAAACCCCGGTCACCTATAGGAAAACAGAGCTCGGTCCTGCTCAAAATTGCTACACACCGTTTCGCGATGTGCGTCAGAGCAATTTCAAAATAATTTACCCACTGGATTATAGTGATCAGAAGGCCGGGCAGAATGCTTTCTACATAGACTTCCATAGACTCCACATAGACTTCACCAGCATAAGAGGAGATGCTGCGTAGAAAATTGGCACCACGAAATTCGTTGTTTTTATTGCTTTCCAATTTATACGTGGTAATAAGGAAAGATGGTCATAATTTTCGACTCCGAGATTTCATCGGATCTACACGTTTTGAGGTCCCAGGAACTAAAAAAGTGGTATTTACGAAATGTCTGTCTGTCGCTCTGTCAGTTCATAGATTTCCGGGTAAACTAATCGGTCGATTATGATGAAATTTTGCATGTAGATTTACAAAAATCATACCTCGGGACAATTTTCATTTATTTTGGGGTAACTCAATTGGGGGGGGGGGGTTTATTCCCAGTAAACTAAAAAAAAAAACGTAAAAAAAAATTATTTATCAAAAACGATCCAACGATTTCTTTTAAATTCACATTGTATATTGTAGTCATTATTAATGTTAATAAAATGTGGAGGGTCACTTGCCCCTTTATAGTTTGCTTCTGGGGGTAAAATATAAAAATAAGTCAATTTTCATGAAAAATGACTAAAAAATAATGTTTCTGCGGAACCTTTCTATCGATGATTTCTACCTTCAGGTATGTTTTAGGTGTTAAAAAGAGTAACAAAACCGAACAGGTTGCTTTCCCAAAAAGGTACTTGGTTTTGTGCGTGCCGTGTCATTATTCTTAAATTATTTACTATGAAATAACTCATTATCTCTACTAATTGTTAAATTGGAAAGCTTGTTCGAGTAAACTCGGACCGGTTCTGTTTTATTTCATTAACTAGGCCATTATGTAATTGGAATTTTTTTGGCCGACTTTTTATGGACCCAGGCTTACTAATAGTGGCCCATAGCAAGGCCGTAGCCAGGATCTTTTTCGGGGGGGGGGGGGGGGGGTTCGAAATTTCATTGGGTTTGGGTATTACATAGTGGTTTTTATTTTTCCTCTCAAAATCCGATTCCATCTAGTATGAAGCCATTTCATTTCGGGGGGGGGGGGGGGTTTGAACCCCATGAACCCCCCTGGCTACGGCCATGGCTCATAGGCCCCTTGTCCACGACGCGTTTTTTGGTTAAAGTCCATTTACACAGGAAATATCGATTTAAAGCCGTCAAAAATATCCCTTAAATGAGCAGAAATGCTCCTCTACATTTCGATATATGACATGTGACCTTCACTAACACCATGAATTCATGAATTACTTTCTCGGGGCTACCACACCAATAGTTTTTTGTGCAAATGAAATTCAATAATTGTGGCCAATCTGGGTTAGAAATAATTATCATGCATCAAAATGCTCAGAAACATTTCTTCTGTTTCTCCTGATAGTTTTGACAACTCTACGCTTGATACAATATTTACACTTATAAGGCATTTTCTCTTAACGGTGCAAAGCCCATATGTCCGGCCAGGCCTAGATCTTCAAGATAAATCCTCGCTATTGTTGAAAAAGTACCGATACATCAGTGGTGATACTGACACGTCAATAAGACAGGTCTTGAATTTATTGTGTATGTATAAGGTGGGTCCTGGATGGAGCGTTGACCTCAACCCTGAGGCGAATACTTGCAAAAAGAGCATGAGTTGCAGAAAGTTTTATTTCGATTCACTAATTTTATACGGTTCCTAGGTAGAGACTGGATAGACACTGTAGGAACTAGGAAGGGACATAAATTGAAAGAAGTTCAATTATTAGTCTAGGTAGGCCATAACTGTACCTAAGAAGTTTCCGTTGAAGAAATGCTATAGTAGCGAATTAGATTGAGATTGACGGCCATGAGACTCATAAGCCACAATTAGACAGAAAGTTTGTGAGACACAGACAAATCTGGTTTGGAACATTGCATCGTACGGGTGTGACTGAAAACATGATGTATAAATGGGAAATACCCCAAAAAACCCTCGAAGCTTTTGGGATGTGGTGTTATCGTCGGATGCTACGAACACCTCGGCAAGACCATGTTACCAATGAGCAGGCGCGGATCTAGAATGAGACCAAGAAGGGGGCTAAGATTAAACACGAATAAAAAAAGAATTGCCAATAAAAAATATAATTAATGAATCAGGTTACGTAATTACGTTACGTTAGTTCAATTGGCGCCAAATTTTTAAAACTTCAAAACTTATGTAGTTTTGCCAGAAGCCTAACATTAAGCTAATGCATTAGCATCTAAAATTTGTTTAGAGAATGGCCCAACTTGTAATTAAATAAAAATAATAATATAAAAATTAAAATAAAAAATAAAACTGAAAGGTATTTCATGAGTTTCACATTAGATTATTTAAGACTATAAGATCCGAAGGTGACTATAGGATTAGGACGTGCGGTCGGTGCCGCCTTCGATATTCATAAACGTCCCATTTAAATAAATTTAAAGGGAGGGCCTACCAATGATTGACAGGTTATATGCAAGATATAATTTGGACGCATTATTGAGTATTATGACTATATATGCAAATTATGTTAATGCGTGTGACCGTAACCTATAAACAACACCCTGAGGTCACTCTGCAGCTCATTATGGGACCTAGACCTTGAGGACAGATAGAGGATCCTCCTTTTCCGGTCCCTGCACCATTAGGAATAATTGCTAAGCTATATGGTTATTTAATGTACAGTAGATAACGAGAACTTAGCATGTAAGTACGTAGCACTCCATCAGCTAGCAAATGATACGCATATAAAGTAGCATAAGTCGAGCAGAGGACAAGAGGGATTATAAATGAAGGGATGAAAACAGAGTTAGGGGTGGAAGAACAGGTGGGGATTGGTGGAGAGGAGAGCGAGAAGGGGACAGCAATGGTTGATTGTTCGGAGATGAATGGATAACAGCAGGTCCCGAGGAAACGGCTGGAGGAAGAAATAGAGGAAACACGAAGAAGAGGAAGACCAAAAAAGTGAAACTGAAACCTTATGGAGGGCGATCTCAGAAGACTAGGACTAAAAGATGGAAAGAGAGGAAGAAGCCGAACAACCATTGATGGAGAGGAGAGCGAGAAGGGGACAGCAATGGTTGATTGTTCGGACATGAATGGATAACAGCAGGTCCCGAGGAAACGGCTGAAGGAAGAAATAGAGGAAACACGAAGAAGAGGAAGACCAAAAAAGTGAAACAGAAACCTTATGGAGGGCGATCTCAGAAGACTAGGACTGAAAGATGGAAAGAGAGGAAGAAGCCGAACAACCATTGATGGAGAGGATAGCGAGAAGGAGACAGTAGAGGAAGAAATAGAGGAAACACGAAGATGAGGAAGACCAAGGAAGTGAAACAGAAACCTTATGGAGGACGATCTCAGAAGACTGGGACTGAAAGATGGAAAGAGAGAAAGAAACATTGGTGGAGAGGATAGCGAGAAGGGAACAGCAGGGGAAGAAATAGAGGAAACACTAAGGTGAGGAAGACCAAGGAAGTGAAATAGAAACCTTATGGAGGGCGATCACAGAAGACTTGGACTGCTACCAGAGGAAGTACTGAATGATCCGGAGTCAATAGGGACTGGAGGTGTCTTATGCATCAGTATCACCTCCGGCAAATGGAGCTGATTACTGAATATATCTTCAAATTCGCTGCACTTCTGAGTAATGCCTTATGGTCTCAGAGGTGAAGACAGTAATCGGTACCTCCTCGTGGTGCAATCAATCAATCAATCAATCAATCAATCAATCAATCGTGGTGAGGATGGAAGCACGTAATGGGGACTGAACAGCGGTTAAGACGATGCCCCGGACAGGCGTAGATCGTGGGATAGTTTTTTCTAAATCCTCAAATTCCACTAACTGACCCAATCAGACTTGTAGTATTTTCGGGAAGTGGCGGTCCCCAGGAGAAAATTTTGAAATTATGGGCCCAGGTGTAAAATACACTTTTTAGCATATTTACCTTTTGCATTTCAATATAGCAACTTTAACTCTTATGAACGCTAATATTTATGAATTATTATTATTATTATTAAAGTGGTAATTTTCCCCTAAGTCTGACTTTTGTCTCGGGATCGAAGCCTTAATCTCCGAGTTGACCAGTTCTTTACCTCAACCTCGACCGTAACCTACAATACACCTGCTGTATTCATAATATGAATTATAGCTGGGTAATTAATAATAATAGTGAATGCAGATTTTTATTGCATAAATTTATTTAAATTGTAATTTATATCGGTTTCAATGGCCCGGACGCAAATCTCAATTTTCAACCAGATGCCATGGCTACCATCATCAGGTACAGATCCTGCCCATTTGAGGGGGGCGGACAGCTACCTCCTGCCTGGAAAGCTAGGAAGCTATGGAAAGTGGAATCCGAAGCAGGTTCAGGTATGTACAAGGCTCCAGTGTACTCGCATTTCAATGCACATGGGACTACATTTCAAAGACTGGTACGTCACATGTCACACATTCATGCTAATTTTTTTGTCAATATTGCTTTAGAGAAATTTATTCTGGTAGGCAAAATTTTTAGACCACGGACTCAATATGCTTATTCAATGCTTAATTTTCGTCAGACCTAGAATTTCCTTGCTTAAAATAAGTAAATAACAACATGACGTGGGAGCTAATTTATGGAATTCCCGTTCCACAGTGGCTATATTAGCAAAAGCAAATTTTGAACACCTACTGAAATATATAAATTTTGATAATACACAAAAAATATGACCTATTAAGCTATAATATAAGAAAGTCTGAAAGAAAGAAGGTGACGTTGCAATCCAGAAATGGGACTTACGTTATCAATTTTTATGGATTAACGACACTCAAACGACAAAATCCATTGTGTATTATAACAGTTTATACATTTTAGGAGGTGCTTAAAGAGTTTTTTGTCTTTAGCAGGTCTTTGAACCGAAAAATTAATTTATTAAAGCTCTGTTTATAAAAAATTTGGGAAGGTTCTCCCAACTGCTTTTGACCGTATTAAAAAAAGTAGTATCGAGGGAAGCTATATATAATTCCTCAGTTACAAAAATGCTACAATAGTTTTAATCTATACTACATTAACAAAGAAATTTTAAGCTTGAAGAGAATTAAACAATTGATAAGCTAAGTGACTCCGTGGCCTAAAAATTAATATCCAACGGAATAAATTTCACTAAAATAATATGGACAAAAAATTAGCATGAATGTGTGACATACCGGATGATCAAGGAGTAGTGACAATGATCGCTAAAACTTTGTACCAGACACCGGGAGTACTATAAAATCTAAGTAGCCAACTTAACGAATATGCAAATAAAAATTGGTCGTACATCAGCTCATAATACACCAAAAAGTTTTTAATAAACAGGGCGGGTCTTAAGAGGACATGTTACGTAGAAAATGAGCACCCCAAACTTTGTTGTTTTTATTGAATTTTTATTTTTTTATGGAATTAACAAAGCAAGCCCTTAAAGATTTGGCTCATGGAAGTTGTAGAAGACTACTTCATGCATCATTTAATAGGAAATATTAAATTTTGGTACCTTAGTTCTTTCATACATACCAGACAGGACTAAAATTTCGCGTATTCTGGGATTTTTGGAAGAACTACAAAACCGAAAAGTAAAAATACCCGATTATATATGATAGTCTTCTACAACTTAGATGAGCCAAATTTTTAATTACTTGCTGAGTTATTTAAATAAAAAATGAAAAGTATTTAATTTTGGGGTGCCAATTTTCTCTTAAAACTTCAATTACCAGTAAATAAATAATTATACTCTTATATGCTAAGTACCCTGTAGACGTCTTAAGAGCAAACCAGAGTACCCCCACAATGCGTTTTTGTACAAAATCTATTTTCACATGACATAGGTAACGATCGTAGAGGCGTCAAAAACAGATGTTGAATGAATAGAAATGCTCCTCTACATTTCGATACATGACATGTGGCCTTCTCTAACATCAATTGGCCCAAGTTCTAGTCTCTTGAACTCCTTTCTTAGGACTACCACGCCAATAGTTTTTCGTACAACCCAATATTCAATAATTTTGTCCCCAAACTGTAAGAAGGAAGAGGTAAAAAAATTTATATTACAAAATGTTCAAAAAATGTCTTCGGTTTGTCCGGAAATTGTTTTTGTTTATTTCATGAGATATTTGATGTTTACACATACTCCCTGCGATGGTCTCTTAACTTTGGTCACTAAAATTTATTACATCAGATTATAAGGAATTTTCAATTTTTTGATTTTTCTGTGTAACCTACTGTTTTGGGATTCTTTTGCCTTCATCACCCCTAGGCTACTTAAAAATGCAAAATTCAGAATGCATATATAAGTAAGATGAATGAAATATTGCAGTCATTTCCAACTGAAACGGCAGAAGATTTATTATAGCTGGTGAAATAAAAAATAAAAAGTTCCAAACTGAGGGCTGATCATGAGGGGATCAAATTCTACGGACAGTTTTTGCTTTCCAATTTATACGTAGTATAAGGAAAGCTTTGTGACGGTCGAAATTTTCGATTCCGAGATTTCAACGGATTTTTTTACACGGTTTAAGATACCAGGAACCCCAAAAAGTTGTTTTTACGAAATGTCTGTCTGTCGTTCTGTCTGTGCGTCGATTTCCGGGCAAACTACTCGGTCGATTTTGATGAAATTCGGCATATAGGTTCAAAAAAATCATACATCGGGAAGGTTTTTTTTTATTTGGGGCTAACTTAATTTGGGGGGGTTTTATTCTCATAAAACTCCTAAAAAACGTCTAAAAAAATTATTTCCCAAAAACGGCTCCAAACGATTTCTTTTAAATTCACATATATTGTAGTTGTTACTAATGTTGATAAAATGCGGGGGGTCGCTTGACCCTTGATAGTTTGCTTCTGGGGTAAAAAAATAAAAATAACTAAATGTTAATGAAAAATGACTAGAAAATAATTTTTCTGCGATACCTTTCTATCGATGATTTCTACCTTCAGGCATGTTTTAGGTGTTAAATTGAGTAACGAAACCGGACAGGTTGCTTTCCCAGAAAAGTATTTGGTTTTTTCCAAAATGTTTTTTTTTTTAAATGAAATTCACGCTCAAATGCATTGCGTGCCCGGCCAGTATAGCTATGTGGTAATGTGTTGGTCTGACCTATCTAGAATTTACCTCATCTCCAGTGACGTCAGGTGGATAACCCCCCCCCCCCCCAGATATCGGAAATTTAACCATAGGAAAATTATTTACCATGAAATTACTAATTTTCTCTATCTACTAATTTTGATAAATTGGAATGCATGTTCGAGTAGACTCGGACCGGTTCTTTAACTTAAAAGTGAAAAAATGTCCATAAGAGCGATATGTGCAGTCATCCCAATAGCGTAAATGGTACATTAAAAATACGAAATCTAACAATTTTTAATTTTCGCTACTTATATGAAAGTCAATAGTCATAAATTTTTTTTATCGTAAAACTGAAGTTGGAAAAAACAGGAACATTAGTTTTACGAAAAAATTAATTCTGAAATCTAATAACTCAATGTATTTTACTAAATAAGTAGTATCCTACAACTCAGATGAGAAATGTACCAATTTTCTACGCAGCATGCCCTCTTAAAAAAAATAATAATAATTAGGGGTAAAAAGTAAAAATCTCTACGTTCCTACGTAGAAAATGAGCACCCCAAAATTTGTTGTTTTTATTGTCTTTTTATTTTTATTATTTCATTAACAAAACAAGTCATTAAAGATTTGGCTAATGGAAGTTGTAGAAGACTGCTTCATGCATCAAGCAATAGGAAATATTAAATGTTTGGTACCTTAGTTTTTACATAACGGACTAAAATTACGCGTATTCTGGGATTTTTGGAAGAGCTACAAAACCGAAAAGTAAAAATACCCGATTATATGATGCACGAAGTAGTCTTATACAATTTAGATAAGCCAAATTTTTAATAACTTGCTGAGTTAAAAAAAATAAAAATGAAAAGTATTTAATATAGGGGTGCCAATTTTCTACGTGACATATCCTCTTAATTTTTAAAATTTAAATAAAATTAATAAGAAAGTGTGACATACCGGTATAGGAGTAGGTAGGTGGTGGTCTGACAAAATGTTAAGACCGCATGCACATCTACTAGCACATTGACCACCAGAACCTTGTACCTGACCGTAGGTACCTAAAACCGAGAATGGCATTCACTGAGTACTGCACAGTGGTACTTGCGCGCGACGAGCCGGTCTCAGATAAGGATGAACAGACGTATTTAATAAAAAACAAGTCAACTCCGCCCACGTGCTGTAATTCAGTAAACAGCGCTGTAATTCATCGGAAATTTATTGAAAGCATGTGTTGACATCTGGACAATGGAGAATCGTCTACATTCCGTCAGTTGATACTGGCAAGTTGAAGTAAATATACCTCACAAAAACCACTGCGGTATTACCCAGATAAAGATTAGCAAGTACTATATTAAACAGTAATAACAGAAACACGTCAACCAGGTGCCGTAAACAATGCTGCAATCGGAAATTTATTGGAAGCATATGCTGACATCTGGGAAATGGAGAATAGTCTTTATTCCGCGTCAGTTGATAGCCTACTGGCATTACTGGCAAGTTGTAGAAAATATACCTGACAAAAGTCGCTGTGGTATTACACAGATAAAGATTAGCAAGTACTATATTAAACAGTAATAACAGAAACACGTCAACCAGGTGCCGTAAACAATGCTGCAATCGGAAATTTATTGGAAGCATATGCTGACATCTGGGAAATGGAGAATAGTCTTTATTCCGCGTCAGTTGATAGCCTACTGGCATTACTGGCAAGTTGTAGAAAATATACCTGACAAAAGTCGCTGTGGTATTACACAGATAAAGATTAGCAAATACTGTATTAAACAACAATAATAAAAAACCTTTAAACCATGTGATGTAAACAATGCTGTAATCAATCAGAAATTTATTGGAAGCATGTGTTGACATCTGGACAATGGAGAAGAGTATACATTGAGTCATTGGATACTGGCATTACTTGGAAGTTGAAGAAAATATACCTCACAAAAGCCACTGCGGTATTACCCAGATAAAGATTAGCATCTACTGTATTAACTAAAAATAATAAGAAAACACGCCAACCACGTCCTGTAAACAGCGCAGTACTCCATCGGAAATTTATTGGAAGCATGTGTTGACATTTGGACAAAGGAGAATAGTCTACATTCCGTCAGTTGATACTGGCAATTTGAAGAAAATATACCTCACAAAAGCCACTGCGGTACTACCCAGATAAAAATTAGCAAATACTGTATTAAACAATAATAATAAGAAACACGTCAACCACGTGCTGTAAACAATGCAGTAATCAATCGGAAATTTATTGGAAGCATGTGTTGACATCTGGATAATGAATGTTCCGACAGTTGATACTGGCATTACTGGCAAGTTGAAGAAAATATACCTGACAAAAGCCACTGCGACTTCGGTGGCAATGTGGTAGCGTGCTTGTACTTGTACGAGTATCTACTCACCTTGCGGTCGGAGACGTGTCGTAACTCGACACAAGTACCTATTAGGTGACTTAGTGAGTCGACTGAAGAGGTTAATCGGATACATTCATTAAATTGTTTGTATGCGATTTAACATTTTTATAGAAAATCAAAAAATATAGAATTGCACGGATAAAGATTAGCAAATACTGTATTAAACAATAATAATAAAAAACACGTCAACCACGTGCCGTAAACAATGCTGCAATCAATCGGAAATTTATTGGAAGCATGTGTTGACACCTGATTCTGGTTTCTGGACAATAGAGAAGAGGCTACATTACGTCATTTGATACTGGCAAGCTGAAGAAAATATACCAGACAAAAGCCGTCTAAAGGATGCAAACTAAAATAATTAGCGTGATTGATTATAAATTCTACCGAAAACTGTTACATAATTACAAAGACTTGCACGGCTGGAATCAGAAGATGAAGCAATCAGTCCGGATTCTACTGCCTCATCAAACACTGTAATTCATGAGAAATTTAATTATTGGAAGCATGTGTTCACAGTGGACAACGGAGAGGAGAGAGAGTACACTACGGAAGGCACAGACAAATCTAAAAGATAGATAGAAAGAAAGAAAGAAAGAAAGAAAGAAAAAAAGATTGTCTTTATTTTCCGTATGGGCAAATTTTGGGCCATTCGGCCCACTCTTACAATTAACCCATAGATACACCCACCAAGATACACACAAGAAAAGAAAATGCCCAGCATCCGAAGTAAAATCCAAGTCCAAATTAGCAGAGGCTTTAATAAAATAAAATAAAAATATTTCAATTTCGTCAACCGCGAAAATATACTCGATAAAAGACATCATACCAAGTCTGATAAAGATGAACAGGTAAGCAAAAAAAATTTACAACTCCTAAACTTCGCTTTCTGTGGACAATTAATTTAGTAGAAGCATGTATTGGCATGCATGGGCAATAAAGGGTAGAGTACAATAGATTAGTAGTCATTCGATTCTGGGAAATATAAGTATATTCTCGATAAAAAAAGAGCTCAGTTACATAAAGAAAAATAGACACATGAAAAAAATGTCCACTCATGTAATGTAAACAGGAAAAATCATTGTTTTTATAGGAAAATTTATTGGAAGCATGTGCTGACATATGGACAATGCCCCAATTCCCCCAAAAATGGGCCGGGCCCATAGGGCAAAACTGTTTTTTAAAATAGATTTTTTGTTTAAAAATTGGCAATAACTACCTAATTAATTAATTAATTCATTGTAAGGGAGAGTATGAGTCAGTTGACGGCCCCAAGTCTTTATACATTTAGATGCATTTTACATATCTTAACGCCTGAGGTGCGGGGGAAAATTGAGCAAAATGGGGACACCCACACCATAACACGAGGCAAGGGGGAGACCTAGTAAGGTAAGCACTACGCACAGTGGGCGACTGGATCCTATACTACAAGGATTCGCCTACATTAGAAAACTCCTTAATGAACAGACAGCGGCGAGAAATGCTACTAACTTCCCTAAATTACTTAGAGTCCATCTCCTAGAAAAAAGCTTTCTGCACTAGCACAATGACAATGACAGAACTACCTGATTTTGACGATTTTACTTTATACTTTTTTTGTCGATTAATTGTTGATTACTTGATTGTATAGTTTAACAGAAATATATATACACATATTTATTTATGCTGGGAAATATAAGAAATATACACGATAAAAAGAGTAAGATTAACTCCGACGACGTGGTGCAATCAACGCCGCTGTAATTCATGGGAAGTCGGAAGCATGCGTAGGCATGTGGACAATGATGGGTATGTTACATAAAATATTATACAAAAAACACATCATCTTCTATAAACAAAGCTGCTATAAACGGGAAATTCAGAAACGTGACAGTATTAGACTAATAGGCCAAAGGTGACGTCTGCATCTGGTCAATAAATAAATAAAAATAAATAAATGCATTGTGTTCCTTCAATAATACATATACCGTGAGAATATAATGAAGTAGGGGTGGCCCAATGGATTTCTCCCGTGCTGGGCCCCCTTTAATACTAATAACTTATTTAATAATATATACAGTATATAATTATAGATGTATACCTAATTTAGACTAAAGGTAAAACTAAACTAAAACTATATTATACTAATTAATTTATGTAGACTCAAAATAACATCACTAAGTAAGTAAGTTCATATACTATAAGATGAATGGATACCAGCTTATGTCAATTGATAGAAAAAAGAGGGAGCTGGTATGGGGCAACCTGACAAAGCCATGGCTTTGAGTGACTGTAAGAGGCACACCAAAGAATATTTTCAAGCCAAGTGGGGGGCAGCCCACAGGCTGGGAAAACATGGAAAAACAAAGGAAAGTCAGCCCGCCAGAAAGCTTACTCAGATACCAACCAGTGCAGAATTTAGGGTAACAACGGGACATGACTACCTTCAAAAACACCTTCAACGTATAGGTGTAGTGGGGGGCGGTTTCTGCTCACTGTGGTACACCCGGGAAGAAATGGACAGAAAAGATATGCCTTGTTCTAGTCAATAGCAGAGGTTCACCAGATCATGTGTTGAATTGGGCTGCAAGAAAGCTGATAGCGGCAGCTTAATACTATGGAGTAATTAAAAAAATAGATATTAAATTTAAGTGCATAGGTAAAAACGTTCTCCAAGAGAACGAAAAAATCTGTCCTTCGCAGGCATGTTGCTGGCCACAGCATCCCAAATGAGAGAGGACCCTCTCCCAGTGCTCAGGTCAGGAGTTAGGACCCTTATTGGGCTATCGTGTCAAGGCCCTTTTTTCCCGGTTCAAAGACTAATAACAAAGGTACCGATTACCCAGTCATTTGAACGACTAGAAAACCATTCCATGCGGTATGTGTTAATTTTCATGTCATTTTAATTCTTCTTCTCACCGGGAAATCACATGACGCTACTGATTCAATACATTTCATCATCACATTTCTCACTTAGCTATAATTTACGCCACAAATTGTCCAGAAAATTATCGCTAGTGTCAAGGGCAAAGGTCTGCTGACTGCTGGCCGCTATAGCTTTTCTGTTGGCACTTTTTGATAAAAATCCGCGCCAAATCGCTTTGAGTCATATGAAACCGGTTTAATATGAGGAATAAGCGACTAATTGACCTTAACCTCTGGTATCGGAAAAATTCGCTGAAAAACAAAATATTTCAGAGGACATTCGTAGACGTTTTACTGTTTTACTGTTAATTGAGATTACCAGGGCCGGATTAACTCTGGGCCCCTAGGCAATGAAATTGGTGGGCCCCCTCCCCCATCTTTGGGTTCTATGTCTATAGTCTTACTAGGTAAGATGACTAACATTGCAACTAACAACTAATCATGTAATAATACAATACTAAATACAAAATACATTATATTTTAAATAATATTGTAAAGTTTTGACGGGGAAACTTTCAGTTTCAAAAATTTGAGATTTTTAAAGGTATTATAAAAAGCTTTGAAGAGTTAGATAATACATTAACTTTTTTAAAACATTTGTGATCCCCTCAGGCCGCTCTGGGCCCTTAGGCAGTCGCCTGGTTGGTGATCCGGCACTGCAGCTATAACTATGAAATTTATTTAAAATTAACTCAACTCAATTTACTGTATAATTAACATAGTTTATGAATTACATCGCAAAAAAGTTTACATGATTAAGCTATCTAAATCATTTTTCAAAGTTTGATAGCCTTTCTAAATCAAAATTACTCTTCGCAACATCCCATCATTAAAATTGCTAAATAGTATCGTGCATAAATTACAATAGGAATTAACAAAGTTAATTTAGCACATTTAAGTGCCCGCAGGCCAAACCCCATATCAAGGGCTGTATAGTCAGACGAAGAAAAAGTGCCCGCGCTACAGCCAAGATAAGGGAAAACTGGTCTTCTTGCTACACGCATCGACCTACTTCAGGAACTGGACAGTGAGGTTCTAGCAGCGGTGGTGGGGTTCCTTGGTAAGACCGGCCAAAAGTAGTAGAAAGGTAGACAAACTGTTTATGCGCTCTTGACAGCAGTTTTGTCTTACCTAATTGGACTATTATTATTATTTTTTATAAAAGGCTAATGGCGCACAAACAATTTAATGAATGTATCCGATTAACCTCTTCAATCAATCGCCACACTAAGTAACATGATAGGTACTTGCGTCGAGTTACGACATGTCTCCGATCACAAGGTGTAGAGACTCGCACAAGTACAAGCACGCTACCACCATACCACTGAAGTCGCTAACGTGTAACTAATAGAATGGAAATTCCTGTAGACAGAGTAAACAGAGTGCATTTTTAATAAATTGCTTGGTCATTAAAATAATGATAAGGTATTATTTTAAATGATTACTTTAAAAATAATTAAACGTCAATACGTCAATATAGTAGGTATTAAATCCTTAGAATTTCTTTGTAGCTTAAATAAAAAATAAAAAAATAATCGGATTTAGGGTCTATACAGGGTTGACTAAAGTCCAGAAGTCAGCAAAATTCTGTGTTAACATTTTACAAGAACGGCCACTGGTACCACCAATGGACAACGTTTCTACAGGAAAATACTTGTGCCCAACCAATCTGAACATTTATATCATATTCATATCAATTATAGATTTTTTCGTATTTCTGAAAATAATAGTAAAATTGTGACTACCTATAGGTATATAGGTCGAGACATGTAGCGTAGGGGTACGGACTCTGACTTTCACCCGAAGGGTTGTTGGTTCGAGTCCCACACTGGCTACATTTTCTGGCCATGCTTCGCAGGGCATGTAAAGCAGGCGGTCCCAGGCCTTCCTAGTTGAGTGTAAGAGAGGGCTTTATAGCCCTAACTCCGCTAGGTTGGCCTAGTAATAGAAACAATAAAAAGTCCTTATTTATTTATGTCTCTTAACTGTTAAGTGGGTGTTGCTCTCTCAGGGTCGAATGTCAATCAGTATTTTATTATTACATTTTTTAAGTTATCTGCCTGCACAATAATTATTTTTCTTAACTTTTAATTTTAATTTGTTTTTACACCAATTTTACTTTTATATTTGTAAAGGGGTCTTGTTCTTTGGGCCCCATTTCATTTGTAAAATCGTAATTGAGGTAAATGTTTTTGTTTTTAATAAATTAGATAGGCCTAGGTTATTTGAACCTTTTCATTATTATATTACTTATATTCACGAAGGAATCGTAAAATAATCATCGAAATTACTATAAATCTAGTTTGTATTTTTTTTTACTATACGAATTTGCATTTTAATTAGAGATAATGAAGGTTTACTCCGACATTTTGCGGCGACGGGCACGGCCAGCAGCCAGCACTGGCGCCGGGTCGTCTGCCAGGCGTTGGCTAAACTGCCTAACCGCCACGACTTTGAATCCTCCTATTTATTATAATTAGGCTATATTTTGTATAAGTGGCCAATTGGGCAGATGTACGAGTGTACAATGGCCGCCTATAGCATTTTGTAAATTGTATTTTTGCTTTCCAATTTATACGTATTATAAGGAAAGCTTTGTGATGGTCGAAAATTTCGATTCTGAGATTTCAACGGATTCACACGTTTTGAGATCCCAGGAACCCAAAAAAGTGTTTTTTACGAAATGTCTGTCTGTAGCTCTGTCTGTCTGTTCATCGATTTCCGGGCAAACTACTCGGTCGATTTAGATGAAATTCGGCATGTAGGTTCACAAAAATCATACCTCGGAATAGTTTTTTTTATTTGGGGCTAACTCAATTTAGGAGGGTTGTATTCTCAAAAAACTCCAAAAAAACGTCTGAAAAAATTATTTCCCAAAAACGGCTCCAACGATATCTTTTAAATTCACATATATTGTAGTTGTCATTAATGTTGATAAAATGCGGGGGGTCGCTTGCCCCTTGATAGTTTGCTTCTGGGGGTAAAAAAATAAAAAGAACTAAATTTTAATGAAAAATGACTAAAAAATAATTTTTCTGCGTAACCTTTCGATCGGTGATTTCTACCTTCAGGCATGTTTTAGGTATTAAATTGAGTAACGAAACCGGACAGGTTGCTTTCCCAGAAAAGTATTTGGTTTTGTAAAAAAAATGTTTTATGAAAAAAATTATAGAAAATTCACGCTAAAATGCATTGCGGGCCCTGCCATTATTACTGTGTGGTAATGTGTTGGTCTGACCTATCTAGAATTTACTTCACCTCCAGTGACGTCAGGTGGACACCCCCCCTCCCCGAGATATCGGAAATTTAACCATAGGAAAATTATTTACCACGAAATTACTCATTTTCTCTATCTACTAATTGATAAATAAAGCATGTTCGAGTAAACTCGGACCGATTCTTTATTCTTTTGTTTTAAATTTCTTGATTTTTATTTAAAAAAAAAAAAATGTTCATAGTAATGTGTACGGCCATGTTTGTTTATCACCAATTTGAAACTGTTTTCATGTTAAGGTTGGGGTAGACATTTCAATCCATAGGTATCTATAATTTTCTTGTATGGTTAGGCGAGGTTACACATACGTCAATCGTCAATGAGAAATGTGAAATTGAAGGTTTAGCAGGCATTAAAGACATACTGAAAATTCTGCTACCACGTCAAAACTATATTTCTCATTGACGATTGACGTATGTAGAAACACCGCCGAAGGAAAAAGCACGCATCAGTTTCTGGGGAGTGAAGACAGTAAAGTATGAGAGTTAGGCGGGGTTTCCACATGCGTCAATGGTCAATGAGAAATGTGAAATTGACGTTTTAGCAGACATTAAAGACATACTAAAAATTCTGCTACCACGTCAAAACCATATTTCTCATTGACCATTGAAGTATGTGGAATCCCCGCCTTAATGAATGTGTAGTTGTATACCTGATTTCTTACATTATTATTTTCTCCCTTTGGTTTTATTTTCTTTTTTTTCGCAGGAAAAAATGTTATATCTACATATCTGTATATAAAAATGTTCTGTTGGTTTGTGTACGTTTCAAAAACTCAAAAAGTTCTGCACCGATCGAGCTGAAATTTTAGCATGACATATAATCCGCATCAAGGATTGTTTTTATCTAATTTTTGCATCAGTCACATATCCGCGACCGCGAAAAAAAACTCGCGAGCCCCGATCTCCCGAGGGAATGGAACCACGTTTTATGCGAGTCCCCGAAGGGGCGAGCTGCCGCCAGCGGCAGGCGGAACGGGGCGGGGCCGCGAAGCAGGCCTCAGCTCCGCTTGTACTATATATATACTGTATGTTATTATTGAGTCATAGTGATGCCTACTGTCATGGTTTATGGTCATGGGGCTTCATTCGAACGGCTCCATAGACCTAACATAACAGAAGAAATATTTTTAATGACACAGGGATTACCGTATTTTGGTGTAATTTCCCACACTCGCTATTAGCCTACACATTATCTAGCCGACAATTTGACAAGTGAAGGACAAAAGCGGCACTAATTAGGTACCTACCTATTAAACAACAAAACAGCAAATATGATCAGCAATGAGATTCGATGTAGGTAGGAATAAGAAAACAACGTATTTAACTAGGCCTACACGTTGTATATGAGCTGCAGGCTACTAGCGGGGTTGTAGGTGGCGGATAGCAAAAGGGCCACCACCCATGGTGGTATTTATAACGAATAAGCAGTCCCCGACCTAGCAGCGGCATATTAGGAGGGTATGGTGGCAAGTCTGGTGGTGCAGGCTTGTCTAGTAAAAGCCACAGTAGTCCGAGGATGGCTATGTGACGGGGCGAATAGTTGCCGCCACTAAATAAGCAACCACTACTATGGCACTCTTTTGCCCTGGGGTTGGGCCCCAAAGGGGGAGGAACTCAATGAAGAGTCAACGGCATAGGGATGCAGAAGGCAACGGGAAACCACTGCATTACAATTCCCCAGTACCAGAGGCGTAAAGTTTTAGAATGATGGCGGGGGCAAAACTATGTAGACCTTATGACGTCATCAGGCAGGATAAGGAAAAATTGAAAATATAAGCAAAATAGAAGGCAAAGCCCCCCCCCCCCCCAAAGAAGCTGGGGGGGGGGCAAGTTCGACCGTGCCCCCCCCCCCCAACTTTACGCCCCTGCCCAGTACAGTCCTCATGAGTCATGACTAAGCACATTTGATACTACACGTTTTTGAATTCTTTAAAAAAAAAATATTTCAATGTTATGGGTCTAATTCTCGGATAACTTACAGTAATAATCTAATCAATAACAAGCTTTACATATAAGCAGATCAATTGTTTTATTAGGCAGTGGCAAGTAAAGTATCAATGGAATGTAATGGAATAATGTATCATGCGGACCATGGAATTCAATTCATGTAAATCCCGATTAGCAATTGACAATAACTGTCTTTAATCCTACAAAAAGGTTTGTTTATCGTACTAATACTATTTAATTTATGGCCATAAACCGTCAGTATTTCATTCGAAATAGCAGATTAAGAGATCACTGCTGGAGAGGGAAAAACAAGCTGCGGCACGATAACCCAAGCATGAGGACAGGAGGAGGCACTTTCAGGGCCCAAGCCTGAAATTTTTTTCGGGGGGGGGGGGAGGGGGAGTCCTTCTGACGTCACCGGAGGTGAGGTAACCGGTAACCTCAACATATTTAAAACTCCATTCAATCTAGAGTACGCTGCAAATACTTCGGGGGGGGGGGGGGTCCGGACCCCCCTCTGGGTACCTCTCTCTTGAACACGGCTCTATTTGGGACGCAATGATCAGCCACACCTTTCCCCTACCGGCGAAGGTAAGGCACCTGTAGGGTTGGGAGGAGTCAGCCCCGACGGTCTTCAAAGTAGCTGAGCTTCGGAGTAGTGGTTAATGGTCTCAGAGGCGAAAAACCCAAATCTATACCTGAAGTAGAAAGCGCGTAATGGTGACTCAACAAATGGGGGAACGAGTTTGAGCCGGGATAAGCGAAAACACTATCTTTTCTGTGCAGGGCACTCTTTTGTCCTGGGGTTGAAAAACTGGCCCCGAAGGCGAAGGAACTCAATGAAGAGTCAACGGCATAAGGCAACGAAAAACCACTGTATTACAATTCCCTAGTATAGTCAATCATGACTACAATTGCCATGATGATCGTCAGTCTTCGATAGAAGAGGCATTAAAGAAGAAGAAGCCCCGACGGAAATTTTCTCCTTTTTTGGGGAATCTCTACCAACTGAACTCAACTATTCCGGCCATTGGGAAAACCATGAATCTTATACTATACATAAATCTCTTCTATCGAAGATGGCAATTTAGACCTTGGAGACTGCTACTCTGAAAAGGGAAGCAGTGCTTTTGCCAAACCACTGCCTCAGTTTTTTCAACCAGACTGTCCTTCTTCAGCCGGGAGCCTATCTATTTTGCCCTGGATTATTACATGCTGAATGCGATACTTTTCGTTCCTCATTACATACCCGAAGTATGTTAGTTTCCGTTTCTTAACCATCAGCAGCAACTGGCCATCTGTATACATTAGCATTAGGGAGACGATCTCTTCAGGTTCATCATGTTACTCCACATCCGGAATTTCAAAAGTCATGGTGAATCGGTTGCTTCTGTCTTTCTTCAATTAACCTACACGACTTGGAATGCAAGAACCCTACAGATAGCTTTATCCAAAAGCCTTGACAGTGTCCTTGGCCAATCAGAAGACCTCACGTGTCAGCTTACATGCCAACATCAAATTGCCTAATCTAATGACCGCTATTAATCTGAGTAGTGTGACACTCATTAAGGCGCCAACTCCACCAACCGGCTAGGGCTATTTACAAAAACGGTGACGTGGTAGCAGATATTCAAGACTTAGGCGGGGTTTCCACCGACCTCGCATTGCAGAATTGATGCCATAGTTAAAATTGATCAATGATCATACAGGAAAATCACAAACTAACAAACTAAAATTAAAAAATGGCATCATTTCAATAAAAAGAAAAATTCTAATTTCCATCAATGTCATTTGCATTCTGCAATGCGAGGTCGGTGGAAACGCCACCTAAGTCTTGAATATCTGCTACCATGTCACCGTTTTTGTAAATAGCCCTAGCCGGTCGGTGGAATGGGCGCCTAAGCCAGTTGGCTGTTATGAACATACTATAACTATTGTACAGCCCAAAATAATAATAATAGTAATAATTATTACTTGATTATGTCAGGGGCAATATTCTCTTACTGTAATATACCAACAGTTTACGCGTCTTGGCGCCCAAAAGCATGTACCATAAAATAAAAGAACCAGTCCGAGTTTACCCGAACATGCTTTCCAATTTATCAAGTAGTAGCTAGAGAAAATGAGGTAATTTCATGGGAAATAATTTTCCTCTATAGTTCAATTTCGGGCATCTCGGGGGGGGGGGGGTGACCACCTGACGTCACTGGAGGTGAGGTAAATTCTAGATAGGTTAGACCAACAAATTACCACTCAGCAATAATGGCAGGGCACGCAATGCATTTGACCGTGAATTTTCTATCATTTTTTAAAAAACATTTTTTTGCACAAAACCAAATAATTTTTTGGGAAAGCAACCTGTCCGGTCTCGTTACTCAATTTAACACCTAAAACATGCCTGAAGAAAGAAATCATCGATGGAAAGGTTTCACAGAAAAATTATTTTTAGTCATTTTTCATTAAAATTTATTTTTATTTTTTTACCCCCAGAAGCAAATTATCAAGGGGCAAGTGACACCCCGCATTTTGTGAACATTAATAACGACTACAATATATGTTAATTTAAAAGAAATTGTTGGAGCCGTTTTGGAGAAATAATTTTTTTAGACGTTTTTTATGAGTTTTTTGGAAATAAAACCCCCCCAAATTGAGTTAGCCCGAAATAAATAAAAATTGTACCGAGGTATGATTTTTGTGAACCTACATGCCGAATTTCATCAAAATCGACTGAGTAGTTTGCCCGGAAATCGACGCACAGACAGACTGAGCGACAGACAGAGCGACAGATAGACCGACAGACAGAGCGACAGACATTTCGTAAAAACCACTTTTTTGGGTTCCTGGGACCTCAAAACGTGTAAATCCGTTGAAATCTCGGAATCAAAAATTTCGACCATCACAAAGCTGTCCTTATACTACGTATAAATTGGAAAGCAAAAATAAAACATTCAAAAACCTATCATTACGGCTGATGACATCAAAATGGTCTTTTGTGTAAATTCTCGTCCTTGAGAAGTATCAGTAAGGGCACCGATACCTGGCATCAAGCCGAATCTTGCAAAAAAACCGGAATGATCATCGCAGTATCAACTTTTCTTATCAACTGTAACCGTGCCAAACAACAGAGACAACTATTTTATCGACTTTATTATATTTACTTAAACCTGGTATATATAAACTTCCACAAGCTTGCCATTATAGGAGCAATAATCACGTGTGGTGCTTACATACTAACTTGCAGTAGGAAAACGAATAGGTCATCGGCAGACGTTTCTTGACTACTCCGTTTGGCAGTGTTTTCTCCTATTAATAATAATAATAATAACAGTTCGTATATTTTTCTAAAATGATTGGCGTAACAAATTATTTCGTAGGCCTCCTTAACCTGATGGTGTGCGGGGTATCTACCAACTCAAGTTGACAAAATTAATGTAATATTAAAGTAAGCACATTTGAGCAATTATTGTCAACAGCCCTGGTGACGGAATGGGGAAGATGGCCGGATAGGTCCCTAAAAGTTGATGGTTTTCACTTCTAGCTTCCTCACTTTCTAATCTGCCGTAGTTTAGGATTCGCATCTGTATAATAAAACCCTCCATGTGCAGGGTTTTAAGAATTTTTCAAACTTAAGTCATATTTTATGTTCTAAAGATATAGAGTAACAAAACCAAATAGGTTGCTTTCCCAGGCAAGGTTTTGATTTCAATGAATAAATTATTGAAGATATTCTGAGCTCCAATCTATTGTATACCATATTGCTTTCCAATTTATACGTAGTATAAGGAAAGCTTTGTGACGGTCGAAATTTTCGATTCCGAGATTTCAACGGATTTACACGTCCCAGGAACCCAAAAACGTTGTTTTTACGAAATGTATGTCTGTCTGTCTGTCTGTGCGTAGATTTCCAGGCAAACTACTCGGTCGATTTTGATGAAATTTGGCATGTAGGTTCACAAAAATCATACCTCGGAAAATTTTTTTTATTTGGGGCTAACTCAATTTGGGGGGTTTTATTCTCAAAAAACTAAAAAAAAAACGTAAAAAAAAATTATTTCCCAAAAACGGCTCCAACGATGTCTTTTAAATTCACATATATTGTAGTTGTTATTAATGTTGATAAAATGTGGGGGGTCGCTTGCCCCTTGATAGTTTGCTTCTGGGGGTAAAAAAATAAAAATAACTAAATTTTCATGAAAAATGACTAAAAAATAATTTTTCTGCGAAACCTTTCAATCGATGATTTCTACTTTCAGGTATGTTTTAGGTGTTAAATTGAGCAACGAGACCGGACAGGTTGCTTTCCAAAAAAATTATTTGGTTTTGTGCAAAAAAATGTTTGTTAAAAAATGATAGAAAATTCACGGTCAAATGCATTGCGTGCCCTGCCATTATTGCTGAGTGGTAATTTGTTGGTCTGACCTATCTAGAATTTACCTCACCTCCAGTGACGTCAGGTGGTCACCCCCCCCCCCCCCCCGAGATGCCCGAAATTGAACTATAGAGGAAAATTATTTCCCATGAAGTTACTCATTTTCTCTATCTACTAATTTTGATAAATTGGAAAGCATGTTCGAGTAAACTCGGACCGGTTCTTATGAAACGAAATGAAATACATCGTTATATTAGTCGAGCTTTAGCCTCGAAGGGCTACTCTGCCAGCTAACCTATTATTATTGTGTGATAATATATAATTGGTCTGCTCATTCTAGACTATAGAACCCATCCATCAATCTAGTGCTATAGGATAGGGAAAATCTATAGGCAGTCGATATTTAACCATGGACCCCATACTGATTGATAAATAGGAAAGCAGGGGTTAATTGTAAAATTTTCCAAATAGAAGATTAAGACAAT
Organism: Psococerastis gibbosa; assembly: GCA_963971405.1. Lineage (NCBI taxonomy): Eukaryota > Metazoa > Arthropoda > Insecta > Psocodea > Psocidae > Psococerastis > Psococerastis gibbosa. Next base: position 11,440,806 of record OZ020490.1, read on the forward strand.
TTGCTTACTTTCTTTCAATTATTGAGGTGAAATATAGAATAGTTTATTTTTATTAAAAGGTAAATCGCATAGAAACAATTTAATGGGTGTATGCGATTGCACTCTTTAGTAGGTTTGTACCCGTGTTGAGTTACAACACGTCTCCGATCGCATGGCATGTAGAGGCTTGTACAGTTGTACAGGAGACTTTTACGAGCACGCTACCACCTGGCCTACGAAGTCGATGTTGCCCTTCCACTTTGACTTACACAAACGACTTTGTAAAAAAAAAAAAAAAATGGCATTTCCATAGTTTAAAGTATGAACATTTTTGTAAAGTAATAACGTTATCACTCGAACAGGTTGAACCCTGAGTCAGTCCATTAAAATGAAATTGTACCTGGTTTCCGCGGAAGAGATAAAAAATTATTAGGAACTAAACGCGAACTTTATGGCTTGATATGGCAGGTTTGCGTAAAATTTACTCCCGTTTTCCTCGGCTACTATCCTCATTTATTGCTGTCAGTAAGGAAATTGCATCGGAATAGCATACGATACAAGTACTATAAGTAGGCAATAATTTACATTGAGATAAGTATACCTAGAGTTCTACATAGGAGAAATGAGACATTCGAGCGCGTAAAATATATATCTACAATCCTGGGGCACCTGATACTTTTTTTCAATGGCTGCTCATAGGATGAATGAAAGTATTTCCAATCTCAATAAGACAATATTCTGTTTATATACATACTACATTACATTGCAATAAAATTGTTATCGCTGCGCTTTAGCAGCCCGCAAGGCCGTGCCCATGTTTTGATTGGAGCAAAAAAAATGTTATACGTAATTTATTAATGAATTAATTGATAAAATCTTCAAACCATACAAGTTTACATACAAAAATTTATTTCGGCGGGGGAGGGGGTCCGGACCCCATGGACCACCCCCCTGGGCACGGCCATGATGGCAGCCCGTACGCGATAACGACCTTTTACATTATATTTCATTTATAAAGCTGACAATAAACATTTACTTCAAACATTTCACAATGCTTCATAGATCTCTTCTAATATAACTTTGTGACATTGTTCCTATAGAGACTACAATTTCAATTGCATTTTTTATTCTACTATTTTTTATACTTTTTTGGACTGACAGTTTATTTATTTATTCATTTAAAAAATTATGTTATATTCAATTTTTTAACCCAGCGTGACAAGTCATTTTTGTACTTAGTGCTCGGGATTTATGCTTTGATTTTTATTGATTATTCAATTATATATATACTTACTTATTTACATTGTTTTTTTCTCAAATAAAAAAATATTCTGCTAAAAAATAAAGGAGACGTGACATCAGGTGGTCACAGGATAAAAAAATAGTTATGGCGCTCTCGATTACCCACCCCATCCCCTGTATATAGAACCAGGGACGGATCCTTGACCCCCCCCCCCCCCCCCCCCCGAGAGAAATAGCTTTATACTAGATAGAATGGACTTTTGAAGGAAATCAAGAACAATTATTACTCAAGTAAGGGAAACGCGATATTTTTCAGGCCACCCCCCCCCCCCGAAAACGTTTTCTGAAACCGTCCCTGTATAGAACTCTAGCTTCAACCCTAATGCACTCCGTGCTTGACTGAAGTTAACGACCTGCCCATTCATGTGTCATAGAGTGGCCTTGGCCCAAACGTTATCTTTGAGCTTTACGCAACCTCTGTTGTCGTAGTTTCGTAGTGTAGTGTCGTAGTCGTAGGTTTACTGCGTTGCCCTTGACCTAACCACCCTCGCATGTCAACAAACAATCCTCTAGCTACCAACTGTTGATTTTCATTTGTTTAGGCGGGGTTTCCATTGACCTCGCATTGCAGAATGCACATACGTTGACGTGGTAGCAGACATCATTAATAAGCCTTTAATGTCTGCTACCACTTCGACGTCATGTACATTCTGCAATGCGAGGTCAATGGAAACCCCGCCTAAGACATACTGTGTATTCAAATACTTTGTTCTTGTTTTTCAACGCCTGCTTTCAGCATTTCCAGCTTTAAGCACCCTGTCAGCCAGGCGGGAAGTGAGTCTGTTTATTAACTTGATATACACCCTATGGGCAAACTCGTTCACCTCGCGGAGAAGGGGAGTTGACTGACAGGGTGGACCTCCTGATTATAGTGGATTCCGAACTACTTGGGAAACATAGTAAAGTCACACGATTAATTCGGAGGTGACCATGCAGGACTCAACACGCACTCAGACTGACTGGTATAGTCTCAGCACGTTATCATGCCCTACCAACGCTGTGCACACTACCAAGTTTGCCCCAGTTCGAAACAAGCTCTGCTTACTTGGATTCAACTTGGTAAGGCTGTTTGTTAAATATTTTGTTAATAATTGAGTCATGGGTATTTTTGATTTTTGAATTCTGTTTTTAAGTTAATTGCATACAAACAATTTAATGAATGCATCCGATTGACATCATCAGTTTAAGTAACCTAATGGGTACTTGTGTCGAGTTACGACACGTCTCCGATCGCAAAGTGTGTAGAGATTCGCACAAGTACAAGCATGCTACTACCTTGCCACCGAACCCAAAATTAATTAATTCCTCGTGACAGAACCCAGTCTCAAAGATATGAAAATGGGCTGCTGAAAAATGCACAAAAAATAGTACTTTAGTTATAAATTTGCATTTTTGCGCCGGAAATATTATTAATCTAGAAAACCAAGATAGCGAGAGTTAAACCAATTTGACGGAATAGTCCCAAATCGGTCGGATAAATAGATCTAGTCTGCTCTTTTAGTCAGTTTGTACTTTTTTACGACTAATAATTTTTCATAAGACTGTTTTACCGTCTTTGCTGCTGCTGCTGCGGTAGTTAATTTTGTCAAAAATACCAGAGTTATGATTTTATGGCTACGTTATTTTATTTATCTTAAAATAGTTCATACGGCATCAGCATAATCAAATCAGCCCAAATAAAGTATCTCAATAACTTAAAAGCAGCCAAAAAGCCCCCCCCCCCCCCCAAGCCGCTGACAACCAACTGTAAGTTCAAAAACTTGGCTGGAGTAGTTCTTAACAATTTTCCTACCTAGGTACTGTAAAAGTAGAAAACAAATAAATACTTAAAAAACATTTCTTTATTAGCAATGTATGCAACAGTTCAATAAGCAAATATTGTGTCGTCCATGAAACATCGGTATTCAAAAACTCTAAGATCAGAACATAAAAAAAATTTTTTTAATAGATTTATGAAAAATATAAAAAACAGACATCTAAAAAACTATAAAATCACAATCCAATATTAAGTAAACAGATCACAAAGTAAGCATCATTGAAGAATAGCTGTATGCTCTCAGATCGTGAACGACTGTGAGGACATGGTTTGCTGGCAATTAAAAGTCATCATTGTTTTATATTATTGGCCATTTGTGGTCCCAGGAGGTGGATCAATTGGCTTCAAATACGACATTGACCCTGACTAACAAAGATATCATTAAAACCTTGTTTAAAAATATATCTAATCTCCAACCTCCCCCCGCCTGAAAAATTTTGAAATGACGCCACTGAATCTGACCCGACCTAATTATAGAAGATCCAGTAATTGGGCTAATAACACAACTATAACTGGTGCCGTATGCCCGTCTATATGGCGCCGTTAATATAAATTACAATTACCCAGTCTCGGGCTGGTACATGCAGCAGGCATATCCATAGAATAAATATTTACTATAGAATGCTCATCAGTATAGGGCAGCCTGCGACTCCAACTTGGTAATTCACATGGGCCGAGTCACAAAGTATAGGCGTCCCAGTTTTAACCAATGCGCATGTCCTATCATTTGAGTGCAGATTATCAACTAAAGTTAGTGTAAATGCAAAAATTATTTTCGGCGGGAAAGAATACTTTACCGAAGCCAACAAATCTGCAATCCGAGCGAGGATTCTCCACAAGTTACTCATGGGCACTATAATTGGGAATTGACAACCCAATCACAGGAGGTAATTCTATAGGAAAGTTCTCAATTACTCAGACGGTATATAAATATAAGTAGTTTTTACGCTAACTATGACCTCAAGAAGTCAACATAAAATTTAAAAAAAAAATACTAATAAAATAATTTTAATTTTCCGCACTCCTAATGTATGTTTTCATATATTGTAGAAATGCAAAATACCGGCTGTACTTGCCGCACTGAGAGATCACATGACCTTCCAAGTTTTTAAACGGTTGACCGCAAGCACTTTTCCATACGTTGCTTTCAACATTTCTGCTTTAAGCAACCCTGTCAGCCTCGCGGGGGGAGTGAGTCTGTTTGTTAACTTGAGGCACCCTAAGGGCAGACTAACAGGGTGGACCTCCTGATTATAGTGGATTCCGAACCACTTGGGGAACATGGTAAAGTCACACGATTAAATCGGAGGTGACCAGGACTCGACTTATACTGCCTAAGCGCGTTATCATGTCCCACCATGTTCCCCTGCCAACGCTGTGGACACTACCAAGTTGTCGCAGTTTGAAACATGCTCTGCTCTAATGGAATCAACATGCAAAGGCCGTTGGCCGTTTCCATACGAAAAGCTGAACTCCATTTGGATTGTTTCTCTGCATCGGATCGGTCGTGCATGGTCGTCCATTAATAAACTGGCATGTCTAGCTGGTAACAACGCTCGTGAGACAGATAGCTTAACGCCAGCGTCAGACGCTTAGAAATTTGTCATGGGAACAAATGATACCTTGGTGCAAAAAAGTTAATTTATGAACGCACTTCCAAAGATTTTTGACGTTGACGCGTGTTCGGGGCGGGTCGAGGGGAAATCCGTGCACCGGTGTGCTTCACGCCAGACTCAGAAATTCTCTGAAGTTGACTGCGTTTTTCCGTTTGCTAAATATTGCCAAATATCCCAGCGCGTCGCCGGCGTGGAACGTCCGTGTGCACCGGGCAATACTCAGTAAAAAGAAACGGCTGGCATCTCACTTTTCAGGGACTTCTGGGCATAACCCATACCATAAGCATCAGAGCTTACTTTGTGATTGCTTTTACACAGTAAAACATGTATAGTAAAACCCATAAATGAATAGACATATTTCGAAGTTGGATCGCAGTTTCAACTCTCATAACACTTCAGGGAAAGCCAAACTGTCCACCACATAAAATGCTGAAAACTAACGTTCTCACTGGACAGCAGGCAATAGGGATACGTAACCTTCAGACTATTGGGGACAACAAAGAGTGCAGCAGTCGAAAAAATTTCGGTGAAGCCGCTGCAATTGAGTCAAGAGACAGCCGGACATAATTGGGTATAAAATGCACAACAATGAAATAAATCTACAGTACACTATATTTTAGCCTGTTTAGGCTTTTTATCATAAGATTGACTATGGCAATCTAAAAACATCTGCTAATACATTGCAAAAAGTTCAAGCGTTTCACAATGTTAGGGGTACTCACTTTTATGAACAGCCCTAGTTCGTTTCACGCCAGTTTCATCACCCAGCAATTACCCGAAAACTAAAAAATTGTCTTTTTTTCACAGCTATTCATCGATTATCCTTTATGCAGTAAAATATTAACAATAATTCGATAAAAATATTTAAAATTCCATCAGCACAACCACCAACCAAAGACTTATTCTTATCGAGCATATGTTCTAGAAGCTTACCCCCGGGTAGATGAGCTCACAATGTATTCGAGACGAGACGAACTCCCATCGTATGTGCAGCCACTGACAGACGTTGGCCAGAAGATTCAAAGTCTTGTTTATTTTTATGGAAGCGGTAGAACATTTTGCACCCATATTGTGGAGATCAGTTGCAGCTATGAAAAAAAAACTAATATTATTATTATCTACGGAAATAATACGGCTCACATACTACATTTCGAGACGATCTTATAGAACGAATTTTCTTAGTTTCTGACAGAATTTAAATTTAAAGTAGCTTCGGAATCACGTCTTGTAAGTGTAAAAAAATTAAACAACCTTAAGAGGACATGCTATGAAGAAAATTGGCACCCCAAAATTAAATAATTTTCATTTTTTATTTAATTAACTCAGCAAGTTATTAAAAATTTGGCTCATGTAAGTTGTAGAAGACTACTTCGTGCATCATATAATCGGATATTTTTACTTTTCGGTTTTGTAGTTCTTCCAAAAATCCCAGAATACGCGAAAATTTAGTCCTGTCCTGTCTGTTCTGGTATTTATGGAAGAATTAAGGTACCAAAAATTTAATATTTCCTATTATATGATGCATGAAGTAGTCTTCTACAACTTCCATGAGCCAAATCTTTAATGACTTGCTTTGTTGATTAAATAAAAAAATAAAGTCAATAAAAACAACAAATTTTGGGGTGCTCATTTTCTACGTAGCATGTCCTCTTAAACTACATTAATTGATAAGTAATGAAATAGTCAAGAATTGGGGCCCCCCTTGTATCTCTAAGCCTAAAACATATCAACGTCAACAACATTGCACATTATTGTAAAACTATGCCATACGTTACAGCAAAAAAATCACGGTTAAGTTGACTGAGGTTACGCGAACATCTTACATCATGATTCTCATTTTCAACGGACTTATCAATCAAGCCTCGTATTTCATGGCTATTCGCAGCAGCCGTGAATATTGAGATACAACGTGGTAAACGATCTATCACTACACTAGCAAGACATTTTAACCAGCTTTGCTGGTATGGCGGTAAGGTGTTTGTATTTTTGCGGGTCTTTACACACAATGCGATCGAAGAAGTGCTGTAACTCAACACAAGTACTATTAATTACCTAGTCAGGCAACTGAAGAGGATAATACATTCATTAAAGTTTGCATGTCGTTTTAAAAATAATAAACCTAATAGGCCCGGTACAAACGGTACCTGAACGATTCTCGCAGTCGTGATTTGCCGACGTTTTTTCCATTGTAGTCCTACGGCTAGCAGAAGATTTCTTCTAAATTTCGGAAGCTGGCGTGAAGCCAACTGCACTACTTCCCTTAGACACGCCAGATCATCTTCTGAATCAGACTCTATGGTTTTGAACTGACAATTCACCAAACCCTATCCCTACAATGAAGATGACGCCGGAAAATCACAACTAGGAGAATCTTCGGTGTGTACGGGGCCAGATGCTAAGCATGGCGGGGAACGCCAACAGAGAGTAAACTTACCATAAGTTGAGCGCTAGAAGACAATTAATGAAATAAAGACACCACGGTTGACAGTAAGCAGCGTAGCAACAATATAGCAGAAGACATTTAGGAAGGCGTAGGAGATCGGCGATCAGATACAACAGACGGATTCATCGGCAGGATCAAGTCGTCCATGTTGGGGATAATTAGCAGTTTCTGCAATAACAAAAGACAAAAACAACGATTAAAATTTTAGGAATGACAATCATCATGGCAATTTGAACCTTGGAGATTACTACTCTGAAAAGGGAAGTCGTGCTCTTGCCAAATCACTGCCTCAGGTTTTTCAATTATGATGTTCTTCTTCAGCTGGGAGCCTTCTCTATCTTCTCAATTTACAAGTAGTGACAGCCAATCAATTATGACTGATTGCGACAGATGCCTTTTCGCAGTAAAAACAAAAGACCTGAACTTACCTGAAATTCTTTAATCAATTTCTTCTCAATCCAATTGGTCACCTGAGAAAATTTGACATTCCATTCGCCAACAAGCGGCTTAGCTTTCAACCATATCTTCGGCATACCACGAAATCCGTACCTAGAAAGACAAATACATTAGGTAGATTTTTTTTTGGATTGGAATAAAGCCCGCTGCCTGTTCATGTCGATGGAAATTGTCCACTTCTTACAACTATGCATCACATCCCGATTTTCTTTACACCATCATTGTTTCACTCTTTATCAGAATGGTCTCTCACAGGACGAGAAGGGATAGGATCAGGAATGAAATGGTGAGAGGGGCTGAGTAACCATTGATAGAGAGGACTGCGAGAAGGCGACTATAATGTTTCGGACAAGTAAAGAGAATGCACAACATCAGCAGCCCGATCATGGCGATTTGGGATTATTATAATACCGGGGTTTATTTTTTAATACTGCAGTAGTAAGGTGTCACATGACGGTGTTAAAATATGCGCGGGAAATTCAACTACAGTATTAGAATACAAGAGAATGGTTGCATTGTTTTATAATTGAAGGAAATACTAATCAAAATTAAAATGTACAAGTAGAATTTTGAAATACCGTGTAATAAGTATTTTAATTAATGTGTCTAAATATAAGGGAGAAAAAATTGAAAACTCACCAAAAATGTTAATTTATCAATTTGAATTTCCCGCGCATTTTGCACTCATTTCTTTAAAACAATTGAATAAACCCCGGAATTATAATAATCCCAAATCGTCATGATCAGGTTGCAGGTGCTCGAAAAAGTGGAAATAGAAGGAACAGGACGGGGAAGATATAATCCATCGGCATAGCTTGTGGAAACACAGTGCTTTTTCTTGGAATCTCTGACTTGCCACAACTTGCCAAAGTGTACAATCTGAACACTGTACATCCTGTTGCTGCTGCTTGTGTTTGTTACATACTGCCGAAAAACCGGTTAGAATATGCCGAATACTTCAAGGTTTCATGGCAGTTGACAAGTTTTTTAAGGGGTTGATGAAAGGGGAAACGTGATACCCGGACTGTAGTGAAGCAAAACCAGCAGCGAATGTCCCATCTCTCCTATATAGAACTTAGAGGATACTTTGTGGGTGGGTGGTCTGGTCAAAGGGAATGTTACGTTGACTGGGCGTCCGCACTGGGTACCTGGGTAACCCTAGGTATCCAGGTCAAAGGCGAGGCATACCAGGAAACCAGGAATAAGGGGCAAACTCCGTTATCCTCTACGTGTCGGACAGTAGTGGGATCGAGTCAGGGAGTAAGCGGCTCGGTTCAGCCTAAAAATGTATGTATGCTTAGGCGCTTATTCCACCGACCGGCTAGGGCTAAATACAAATACGGTGACGTGGTAACAGAAATTCAAGACTTAGGCGGGGTTTCCACCGACCTCGCATTGCAGAATGCAAATGACATTGACGGAAATGTTTGTTTTACTCTATGCCATAGTTAAAATTGATCAATGATCATAGAGTAAAATCACAAACAAACAAACTAAAATTAAAAAATGGCGTCATGGGATATGTTAATTACAAACATTTTAATAGATTTCTATAAAAGAAAAACAAACATTTCTGTCAATGTCATTTGCATTCTGCAATGCGAGGTCGATGGAAACCCGCCTAAGTCTTGAATGTCTGTTACCACGTCACCGTATTTGTATTTAGCCCTAGCCGGTCGGTGGAATATGCGCCTTATGTATGCCTAAAAAATGGTCTGTCTTCCGCCATCAATGAAAAATTGAAATGTCCTTCAATTTCATATTTCTCATTGACGATTGACGTATGTGGAAACCCCGCCTTAGTGGACCTTCAATTATTTTATACCTACCATAAACGATCACTAGGGGGAGGAGGAATATTCACAGCCATAGTGCCTACAATGCCGTCCACTTGAACACGCAACTGTAGCTTCGTCTGCGAGACGCCCTCAATCACTTTTTGAATCATTTTTGTTTGTGCCACCTGAAAAGTACAGCATCACGATAACATCAAACCCGCATATGAGAGGTGTCGATCGAAAAATAAACACCGTGTCTAGGTTAATACATTTTCAGTAATCAAAACATTTTGAGAACTGCAAATAAGTACACATTAAATATAAAACTACTTACATGCTGAAAAGCTTTGGATTTGGCAACGTTTTCAACGAAGCGTAAGAAATTACTGGAAGTTTTAACCTTTTTCTTAGTCTTAGAAGGTGACGAATGGGTATCGCTGAAATAAATAAATAAATTACAGTACCCACTTGGAAAATTTAGCTTAGGTGCCCATTCCATTGACCGGCTAGGGCTATTTCCAAAAACGGTGACGTGGTAGCAGACATTGAAGACTTAGGTGGCGTTTCCACCGACCTCGCATTGCAGAATTGACGGAAATGTTTATTTTCCTCTATGCCATAGTTAAAATTGATCAATGATCATACAGTATAGTCACAAACAAACTAAAATTAAAAAATGGCGTCATGGGATATGTTAAGTACACACATTTTAATAGATTTCTATAAAAAGAAAAATTCTAATTTCCATTTGCATTCTGCAATACGAGATCGGTGGAAACACAACCTAAGTCTTGAATGTCTGCTACCACGTCACTGTTTTTGGAAATAGCCCTAGCCGGTCAATGGAGTGGGCACCTTAGTTTAGTTCTTCTTCCACTTCTCAACCGATATCTTGTCACTACTTGGAAATTACGTCATAGCACTAGGCCTCTGCCATCAGTTTTCATGAACCTCTACTATTGACTAGATCAGGGCACGTCTTAGGCGCATATTCCACCGACGTCAATAGTTCACTATTGACGTGTTGGCCGTGGTAGCAGATCATTTTTACACTGTCTTTAATGTCTGCTTCCACGTCAAACATTTCAATAGTGAACTATTGACGTCGGTGGAATAGGCGCCTTAAGATGTTTTCTGTCCGTTTCTTCCTATCGCAGATTTTGCCTTAAAGGGCGGATTCTAATAGGTTCTAATATGTATCCAATCGTGGATATCCTTCACTATGTGCCAGATTTGACAAGATTCAGTAAAAGCGTGGGAACTTTTATGCCTCACAATTGGTTGAGACAAATTTCATTTCTGAAGTAACCACATACTGTATATTCTATTTGAAGTGTATAATTCTAGATATACTTGATGATGTCCTCTATCGGCAGATAGGAAGTATTATTTATAATGTTAATTATTATAGATTGTTAATGTTTTTTAAACAGGAGTTGGAAATTTTGAGGTGTCCGAACTATTCTGTCTTTGGGTTGTATATGCAGGCTTGGTTCAATGTTGTTTCTAACGCCTGCTTTAAGCATTCCTGCTGTAAGCAACCCTGTCAGTCTGACGGGGGGAGTGAGCCTGAGACGCCTTAAGGGCAGGCCAGACCTCGGGGGAAAGGGGAGTTGACTGACAGGGTGGACCTGATAATAGTGGATTCCGAACCACTTGGGGAACACGGCAAAGTCACACAATTAAATCGGAGGAGACCAGGACACGACACGCACGTAGACTGACTGGTATAGTTTCAACGCGGTATCGTGTCCCACCACGTTCCCCTGCAAACGCTGTGCACACTACCAAGTTTGCCGCAGTTTAAATTACGCTCTGCTCTCATGGATTCAACATCGTAAGGCCGTTGGCAGGTTCAATGTTGTAGGGAAGTTGATTCACATCAAATATTATTTATAATATGCATCGCAGTGGTAAAGTTAGAGATATTAAATTTGATACGTGCTCTGCGATACTTGTTTTCACTTTTTTTTTGTCTAATTTGGTTAGAATAGACTTACGGTTCTGGAATGAGCGCGGCCGTAGTGTTACTGGGTTTATCATCTTCGTCGTCATCGGTAGACGATTCTGCCGTATCCTCCATTTCACTGTCAAACACAGGGCTCTTCCTGAAATTTAAAATTACAGACTGGTACGTGGGTTACAAGAAAAGGTATCTACATCGGGTATTAACCAAGTAGTTTACAAGCTTGTCAGCAACTCTTGAATGAATATTGTCGGTGTTAAATGGTTATCTCTAGTTAAGGGGGTTAGCTTAACGCACTTTAGGCTGCGATCGATAGTCGAATGTCAGCGCCGTCATGTTTGTTTATCACGGTGAACGTGCAGCAGGTCCACACACGATGTGTGGTGACTTGGAAAACACTTTTAACTCGATTACTTCAACATTGTTATTTTTCCAATGGCTACTTTCAGTATGTCTGCCATTATGCAACCCTGACAGCCTGGCGGGGGGAGTGAGTCCGTTTAATGACTTAAGGCACTCTAGAGGCAGAATCCTTCGCCTCAGGGAGAAGATGAGTCGGCTGACAGGATAGAACTCCTGATTAAAATGGATTCTGAAACACTTGGGGAACATAATAAAGTCACACGATTAATTCGGAGGTGACCAGGAAAGGACACGCACTTGGACTGCTGGATCAACTTATTATGGCAGTTGGTACTTCAACATTGTGAATACCGTTATTATGACACTTATCACTCGAACCCGAGTCTCTACCTAGCCAGGTTGGTATGCTGACCACTGCACCAAAGCCGTCACCCAGGTCTCCACATTTTCGAGTACTAGTTTCGGTCCATTTTTCCAGGTCTTCTATTCTCTAAAGTACAGGGCAGTTGCACAATAAATAAATATAGAATTTTTCTGTTCTATTATTAAGTCAACCTAGCGGAGTTAGGGCTATAAAGCCCTCTCTTTACATTAAACTAGGAAGACCCGGGACCACCTGCTTTACATACCCTCCGAAGCATGGCCAGAAAATGTAGCAAGTATGGGACTCGAACCAGCAATCCTTCGGGTGAAATTCGGAGTCTGGACCACTACTCTACAACACTACTAGACTTACTCTGAAAGTAATAAATAAGTTAACGGAGGACAGAGAGCCGAGAGGATACTCACATTTTATCAGCAATAACAGTATCTTCCTCAACTTTGAGCCCGTCCCGCTGCTGAGCCCGCAGCAAATTGAGCTTGGTCTGAATTGTGCAATACATTGTGCCCTTGTAGGAAATGTCCAGGTCGAACCAGAGCCCCCGTTCGTCGACAACAGGGCGGGATATACGGTGAATAGTCGGCCCTTCCCGTCCCAACTCCATCTCCGTGATTTCCATTTCGTTCACGTATTCAGGTCGCTGGAAGTAAACAAGTCATCGTAACAACTGCGCTGGGGCTGCCGCAACTGGCATCGACCGGTGTACCGGCGGGATATTGCCGAGTATGTCAAGTAATGGTTACAGCGCCACGGGGTAAGGAAATTTAACATGTAACAATAATAATATACGTATATATTTACAATATCTAATCCTTACAATTCTTGTTATATTTGCACTCCCTCGTGCCGTAAGCCGTGTGAGGGTAACGCATTATCTTGGGCGTCTATTACACTGGAAACCCTCAGTGTAATAGTCGCCCAATCTAAGTGGTATAACAATTGCTCACTCACACTCACAAGTGTGGAAATGGAAGGGATTTAAGAAAACCCGTCCACCCCTGTCAGAGGAAGTCAATCTCGCAATGGGGGCAATCCATTACCCGATGATGCCTCCCAGTTCACGGCCTCCAGGCCCGGACTCGCATACCACCACATTACGATAACCTTATCTCTATTCCTACGCTGCCTGGCTGGACCTTTCCCATTTGTTTCAATCATAGTTTTCAGTGACCAACTATACTGCAGTATTATATGGAGTATATAACACTGACTTTTTTCTTTCCAATTTATACGTAGTATAAGGAAAGCTTTGTGAGGGTCGAAATTTTCGATTCCGAGATTTCAACGGATTTAAACGTTTTAAGGTCCCAGGAACCAAAAAAAGTGGTTTTTACGAAATGTCAGTCTGTCTGTGCGTCGATTTCCGGGCAAACTACTCGGTCGATTTTGATGAAATTCGGCATGTAGGTTCACAAAAATCTATAAAAAATTCATTTGGGGCTAACTCAATTTGGGGGGGTTTTATTTTCAAAAAACTCCAAAAAACGTCTAAAAAAATTATTTCTCAAAAACAACTCCAACTATTTCTTTTAAATTCACATATATTGTAGTTATTATTAATGTTGATAAAATGCGGGAGTCGCTTGCCCTTTGATAGTTTGCTTTGGGGTAAAAAAATAAAAATAACTAAATTTTAAGGAAAATTTACTAGAAATTAATTTTTCTGTGAAACCTTTCTATCGATGATTTCTACTTTCAGGTATGTTTTAGGTGTTAAATTGTGTAACGAAACTGGACAGGTTGCTTTCCCATAAAAGTATTTTGTTTTGTACAAAAAAATGATAGAAAAATCACGCTGAAATGCATTGCGTGCCGTCCAGTATTGCTGTGTGGTAATGTGTTGGTCTGATCTATCTAGAATTTACCTTACCTCCAGTGGCGTCAGGGGCACAACCCCCCCCCCCCCCCACCCGAGGTATCGGAAAAAATTTAACCATACTACCATGCTTCCCTACCGGCACTGTGCACACGACCAATAGCTACTAGCCTGTAGGAAGGCACTGACATTTCAAATCTGTCTAATACCCATCTTTATTGGATCGAATATTATTCATATATTCGCGTGTGTAGTGGGGGGGAATGGCTATAGACTGAACATAGGGCAACAATAATCATTCTGTCATCTTTGGTCAGTACCTTAAGTGCACTCAATTTCTTTTGCAGCTTCTCCTGGATTTTGCTCAGCCAAAACGGACTACGGAACATGTCAAAGAGGATGCGTCCAATGAAAGCGTTCAGCCATTGCACTTCCAAACAGTCCACGTCTATCTCCATATCCGACTCTCCCTGCAGTAGGCTGTTGCCCATCAAATCAGGCGGCTGGAATTAATTTCAAAACCTTTTAATAAAGACTGACACTAATAAAGAAATTTTTTAAACTGCTAAATTGTTCAAATTTGTCCAATAACTAAACTTTATTATAATTGACATAAGTTAAAGAACTCTGTTCATCACTTTCACAAATTTAAAAAATTAATTTTCGGTTAATTTATGATACGTGAAGAGATATGAAGTTGCTCATGCAGCAACAGCCGCGACAGTGTATACCTACAGCACTGAAAAAGGACTGGAAGGCAGAAACGAGATAAACGTAGAGATATGCGAATGTACACCGCTTATTAATGGCCCATTAAGAGCAGGTGTTTGCTGGAGCGGGACTGCCCTAAAATACACACAGGATAAGCTTGTCATTCCGTGTTTAAATTGGGCAAAGTGTTAAAAACTTATCTTAAAAAGAGATTATGCTTTGTGTAAATCAACAAACTCCAAGCTTTTCTTATGTTTATTTTACCCCATTCCCGCAACCGCACCCGTCTACAATAAACTAAAGGCAGAAATTTCTAAATAGTTCGTCAACAAACCAGGCCTGGGTATTTCTGACTAAAATAATTAATTCCTCGTTTCACAGCCTCAAAGATACAAAAATGAAAAATGCATACAAAATACAAGCTTTCGTAGTAAATTTGTATTATCTTAGAACTCTCGAGACTCTAGAAAAACACGATCAAGTGAGTTTTCAAACCCGATTTCGTAGATTAGTCGTACACCAGACGGATACATAACCATAAATTTACACTGTAGTACTCTTACTCACCATGTCCACAAATTTGGATAAGGACAGCAGGTACTCCTCCATGACAGACAGAGACGGTTCTTCGGCGGTTTGGCTCTCCTTTTCCTCACTCTTATCAGTCGCAGTGCTTTGGTCAGCCTCTTCGGGCTCCACAGCCAAATTTGTTTCGTCTAGGGAAGGCGCCGCGACAGCCAGCAACCTTCGGTACCTACATCAGAATTAAGACTCATCATCAAAGGTAAGGAGAATATAATACCGAGACGATAACTCGATAACTGCAATGGATCGCTCCCCCCCCCCCCCCCCTAAGTAACGAACGTTTTCTTCCAGCAGCTACAGGACTTCTCCTGATGCGAGATGTTAGATTGGGTCGGCTAAGCGGCCTTGCGAAAGGTTGAACGCTCAGTTAATCCCTCATTACCCGGATGCTACCCTGAATCACACATGTAAAATTTCCATGGCAGGGGTGAAAGGGGGCAAGTAAAGGCACAGGTGCTTGGTTTGCAAGTTTCCCACTTCCACAGACAAGCAACAAAGGATCGGGCACAGAAAGACAATAGATAAAATGCACGAAGAATTGGCTGCGAAAGAAGATAGTGGGTCCACGAAAGAGAAGAAGATAAAGGAAACTATACATAAATTATTTAGAGAACTATCTCAGAAGTGTGGGACAGGAACCGGAGGAAAAGATAAATGGTTAGAAGTGCAGAAGTTGAGTATTTGCAAATATCACACCCGGGTGACTGGACCTGATATTACCTATTATCGCATAATATGTAGCGACTCGCACAAGTACGAACAAGCCACCACTATGCCATCGAAGTCCTTAAATCTACTCCGACAAGTGGTAGTTTACCATTTTTAATAAAAGAAATAACACTTACCAGTCTTCTTTATCACGATCACAGCGAGAGAATAAATAAAGTACAGGACTAGCTAATTTGATTTGACAACTATTAGGTCCACCACCCCCTTCAGTATCACTATCTTCGGAATCCTCCTGAAATTACAATGCCATATTGTCAATCAGCATCTGGCGTCGCTCCTACAAGGAAAAACTGAGCTAGACGGGGCCAACTAGCCTCGGACGACACCAAGTGCGAATGTGGTGCGACCCAAGAGGACAACCATCTGCTTCAATGCACCCTCTGCCTCACTACCTGCACTTTAGACGGTTTTTGGGAGAGCATAGAAAATGGCGTCAAGGTGGCAAAACACTGGCAGAAAGTTTTTTTTATTCCAAAACTAATTTAAATCAAAGAAACCTTTTTTGGGCCCAAAAACTTTAATTAGTCTCAGACACTCTCCGACACGTTCCGCCTCAACACCGGCCATGACTACCTTCAGGCCCACCTACACCGCGTTGGCCTTGCCGCCGATGACACATGTCCACTATGTCACGGTGGAAGAATGGACGAAGACCACCTGAGGGACTGCACGGCTCTCACCTACCCGAACGATGACTTGGTGAACCGCTATTGGGAAGCTCGGCGACGAATGGTTGAACTACCACGTTCGGGCGTTGGATAAAGTAAAGTAAGTAAGTCTCCGACACACAAAAAAAAAAAAAATCAGCAATTCAAATCAACGATTATTATTATTGAAGGGCTATTTCACAAAATTTTGAGGAGAGGCAACAGCCCTGCTTGTACTTATTGCGGTTCGATAGAGGGCAGTTTTGAACATCTTTTTATGACCTGTCCCAGTTTCAATGTACCTCGCTCGGTGCTTTTTAATAAATTAACTATGCAGACCACAGTTCCCTTTACATACATTCAGCTCCTGAGTGACGTCTCAGTATTTAGCATCCTAGACGAATTTATTACTGATTGCAATTTCGACATATAAATGAATATAACTTCGTTCATGGCTGAATGTTTTCAAAGCCAAAAAAAAGGGCTATTTATGGACGTAGGCCTACATGTAGTGTGGTCCATTGATCCTTGCATATACAGTAAATAGGCTACAATATAATGCCAATTTGTTTGGTACAATACCTTCTCGCTAGCACTGTAGAAAGCTACCTCATAGCCAGCATGAAACCTCTCATCACCAGCTCCGAGAATAGCTCCCTCCCCGAGATTCACTGCTATAGGATATTTCTTACTGTACCACCTGAAAATATAAAAAAATAACCCTTTAATAACCGCACAAAAGATCTTTCTGTGCCAAGCCGAATGCGTTAAGCTACCCTTTATTTAAAATTTACCTTGTCTAAAATACTTCAACGAAGGGGACAGGCGATGGATATGTAAAACAGTCCACATTAATTGCACTCTTCCTTAACGAGAAGATATCGTAATAGGGGATAGGCATAATTAAATGAATAAAATAAAATGTAATGAAACCGGTTGCGGCACAAAGCCATGTCCAGGTTAAACCAACGATAGTAAAATAGAACAGATGATACCATTAGATAAGTATTGCTGATAGCGGTGGAACGTAGGCGGAATTTTGGCAACAAGCGTGAAATAGCAAGATAGCGTTTCCACGTTGTAGGGTTCCAATATAAAAAAGAAAATAGCGGCAAATGAAAAACAAATCAACTATTAATTCAACAGGCACAGTAAGTTTCTGCGCATGTAACTTGCAATCAAAATAGCTTGCTTTTAACTGTATAAGGCTTATGGCGAGTACTACCAGCTTAAACGAGATAAAAACCGATGAGTGACTGAGCTCCGGATGCCCATCCAGCCCGCCTGGGTTGTACAGAGAACATAAACAAACACTTATTCAATTAAGGCCAAACCGGAGGGGGTCACGTGACTGGCCTGGAAATGACTTTGCAGGGGGTTCCTAATACAAGTTTTAAACCGCAGGGGCATAGTAATAATCAATAGAAGGGACAAGTATACGCGTAGACATGCTTACGCCATGCAATTTTACAAAAATTACTATTACTATAGGTCTCAAATTCGTGCATGAAGCATTTAAAAACATACCTCTTAGAACATTTTTGCGTGTCCCACAGGGAAGAGAACCTCCAACTTTTGTCATTACATGCTTACAATTGACAATATGAACACTTAATTTGACAGTAAAGCGCCAGCAATATGTAAAACTGCAATTACTTGAAATAGTAAAACGTGAAATACAGAACAATTACGCGACGCGGGGCTTTGTTTATAAAACCATTTATTATAATATTTAATAATTAATTAATAATAATTAATATTTAATATTTAACCATCCCGTGGCTATCAATATGGCTGCTACGTGTAGCCTGCATAAGATAAGTACGCAATTCGGCGGGGAAATAGCCTGCACAAGCTAACTACTAAACTACAGAGTTTTTGACCGGGTCCAGGTATCCGCTTTGCTATGCTGCAGTGTGTAAGACTTCGATATTTTTTGCGTTGGTACTTATCTCTGATGCTCAATGTTCAAGGTCAAAAGTCTCCGGTTTGACCTTAAATCAGAAGTGGAAGGGGTGGGGCTATCGGCGCATTCGCGGCTAACCTCGCATGCGTTCGAGTCCCGCTCTATCTAGACACTTTTTACAACTCTCTTTGGATACAATAGCCTTATGTTAAAAATCAATGAAGCACCCACCTCTTTCTAGCCAAGCCTTCAGGAAGCAATTGTACAGTGCATCGACTGAGATCATACTCGGCCTTCTTACAGTGATCCAATTCGTAATCAGGCTGGCTAAAGTGCGCTCGTTTGGCAAGTTTAGTTCTAACCCTGGTAATTCTAAGTAGAGAGCCTTCTAATTCGAGACAAACCGGCCTAGTTTGGCTGACGGTGTACGTATCGGGGTCGTACGGCACAGTATATACATTGAAACATCCCTGCAACCACAGAGTACATTAAAAGGAACCAGTAACAAGTTATGACCGTACAATACATCACTAAATATTATTAAATAAAAAAAGTAAAATAGAAACGGTAGTGATGAAAATATGTGATCACAGTGTAGAAGAAACTCCGGCCGTGAAAGCCTTAGTAATTACTCATATTAACTACTACTTGTAGTTTTAGATACATTGTAATATTTCTTAATCCTCTAATTTCGGTTACTAGTATTACGGAGTCAATCGGACTTACCCGTTTATCTAAGGGTACACTGGGGGATTTAAGCGGCGGTAACAACTTGTACTGTGGTAGTTTGAATGGGCCCTTTTCTGGCTCATCACTTTCGCCTGTAAGCACAGCCTCAATTAACTGCCAAAGAACCTGAAAACAGTAGAAGTCAATAAACAAACCGGGCACAGTGAATTCTAGGACCAAAACTGTAGTCATTACAGTGCTCATTGTTTACCATCAACGTGGTTTTTTTGGCAGTAGCCAGTGCAGAGGAAACCAATTATGAGACAAGTTTTTCAGCAAGTTGACTAGGCCAAATAAGGAGCGATACACACGGGAGATTCGGTTGCCAGAGAGAAGTTTGCCCTGGGAGTAAGGAGGCAATTCCACCGGCGATTTTACTTCATTTGTGATTTGGGATTTTTTGTTTGTTTTGTTTTAAGAAGACTATTTTGTAGATACTTAATTTATCTATTATAAATTTAGTTATAATATGATAGCAGACATCATTAATAAGTCTCTATCATATTATTACTTAATTTATAATAGATAAGTTAAGTATCTACATAATAGTCTCCTTAAAACAAAACAAACAAAAATCTCAAATCACAAATGAAGTAAAATCGCCAGTGCAATTGCCGCCTTAATGGGATATGGTGCAAAACCTGGCAAAACCGCAGTCTATTTGAATATTTCCCTCGAATAACGTTCTGACCCTCATTTTCATAAATATTCAGGATTGATTTAAGTGTCAAAAATCAGGCTATTATGATCTTACTTCAAAAACTAAAAATATTGGCTCTTTTGTGTCATTCAACATGGTGAGGCCGTTGGCATCCTGACTAAAGTGGAAGTCTGTCTTTACCTTGGCAAGTCCAATAAAGCAGACGCCAAATAGCACACCAAACCAAAACTCGGAGATGCTGAACCAGGCGGCAATGACTATGGGAACACAATACGTTAGTACACCTTTCAGTGCGTTGGTTACGTTAGCATGTGACGTCATTCTAGAAGGCGGTGGATCGGGATCTAGGTTGCCAGGCGGTGGGCTCTGCGGATGGCCTGCGGACGACTTCAACGTGTCTAAGACCGAGGCAGTGGCGTATGTCATCGACGCCGTTAATTCCTCCCCTGCTTCTACGCCGGACTCTATCTCGCCTTGCACTTCTTTCATAGCCGTCCGGCCCTGGGTAACCTGCAAAATCAATAAATAATGTTAAACGTTATATTTTCTCCATAGATTTCTTTTTTTCATAGTTAAAAGGAAGCTGGCCAATGACATTGCCCCCCCCCCTTTTTTGACGGTAGGTAGGTTTTAAAAGGGGGTCCAAGCGTCTCCCTCAGGGACATTTCTGTTTGTTACAAAATAGGCTTTAAATAGCGGGTTTAGCATTTTTTATTGCAGTAACGATTTGATTTTACAGACATGTATAAAACTGCAAACAAGGGGGTTATGGGGTAAGTAGGGGGGGGGGGGGGGGGTTACGCATTTTGAACTCTCAAAGTCACACGAGTCCGAGACCGAAACTTAAGAGAATGTTAAGAATAGGCTTTCCTTACTTATTTTTTCTTAAGGGCGCGAGGCCAAGTTTGTGGCATATGCGCCAAGACTAAATTAAATGCTGCGTTATAAACAAAGAAGGAGCCACCTGACATCTGCTTCGCGCGAAATTTTTAATATGGCTTTGGTCTAATAATAGATAAACGCCACCAGACAAAGAAATATTTTTGTTTAGTTTCAGGGGCCACTCACCACATCTAAGACCAGCCATTGAAAATACGGAGTAGGTGGCCACAGGATTAAAAAAATATTTTTGACGCGCTCGCTGTCCTATTTCTCCTATATAGAACCCTAGTCTTACCTTAATATCAGGGACAGAGCTCGCTGCTACTTTTCGCCCAACACTGTAATCAGTTTCGAGAGCGCCAACAATAGATTCAATTCTTTGAGATCGAAATTCATCGGATTCTTTCCACCATTCCGACAGTTTCGAGCTTTCTGATGTGTCCTCCGAATCTGACTGGCTGTGGTTCTTCGTTAGAAGTTTGCGGGGAAGTTGGTCAAAAAGTTTTGAGAAATTCTCCTGAATTGAACTTTGCTCCTCCTGTTTTTCTTCTTCAATTGATAGTTCTTCTAACTCTTCCTCGTTGGCACGGAAGCGAAAAGCTAGACTTATCGGCGCTTGCTTCACTGTAAGAAAATATGTCTTCTATTTTAATTGCAATTCAGTTTTAATGAAAAATTATTACACTGGCCAGCAAATGACGTTAAGAAATAATAAAAAAAACCGAACGAACCGTTTCACTTTTGCACAGACAGTTTTACAGCTTTCGGTCCAGAAGGCTAGTCGTCTCAATTACATGCGAATTCAACAACGCTGCAGTCGTTGATAATATTTTTGCTTTCCAATTTATACGTAGTATAAGGAAAGCTTTGTGATGGTCGAAATTTTCGATTCCGAGATTTCAACGGATTTACACGTTTTGAGGTCCCAGGAACCAAAAAAAGTGGTTTTTACAAAATGTCTGTCTGTCGGTCTGTCTGTCTGTTCGTCGATTTCCGGGCAAACTACTCAGTGGATTTAAGTGAAATTTGGCATGTAGGTTCACAAAAATCATACCTCGGGACCATTTTTTTTTTTTTGGCTAACTCAATTTGGGGGGTTTTATTCTCAAAAAACTAAAAAAAAAACGTAAAAAAAAATTATTTCCCAAAAACGGCTCCAACGATTTCTTTTAAATTCTCGTAGATTGTAGTCGTTATTAATGTTGACAAAATGCGGGGGGTCGCTTGCCCCTTGATAGTTTGCTTCTGGGGGTAAAAAATAAAAATAACTGAATTTTAATGAAAAAATGACTAAAAAATGCGAAACCTTTCTATCGATGATTTCTACCTTCAAGCATGTTTTAGGTGTTAAATTGAGTAACGAAACCGGATAGGTTGCTTTCCCAAAAAAATATTTGGTTTTGCCCAAAAAATTATTTTTTGAAAAAAATGATAGAAAATTTGCGCTCAAATGCATTGCATGTCCTGCCATTATTGCTGTGTGGTAATTAATGTGTTTGTTTGACCTATCGAGAATTTACCTCACTTCCAGTGACGTCAGGTGGACAACCCCCCCCCCCCCCCCCCCCGAGATATCGGAAATTTAACCATAGGAAAAATATTTGCCATAAAATTACTAATTTTCTCTATCTAATAATTTTGATAAATTGGAAAGCATGTTCGAGTGAACTCGGACCGGTTCTTTTATTTGAAATGGAAAGAATGATGCTAATTATTGAGTGAAGATTCAAAATTTCCAATTAAATTACTGGGTACATACAATATCAGTGCTAATCTATGTTAACGACTGTGGAGTCCATAGTTCCTTCTTCCTTCAAGCCATAAATATAGGGGAAATATACAGATATAAACAGATACAGCTCTTATACCCAATTAGGAAGGGCCGAGCCGGGCTTTAAATACCCTCCAAAGGATGGCAGAAAATGTAGCAGGTGCAGTACTCTAACCCACCACCTTCCGTGTGAAAGTCGGTGAGAGTCCGTACCACTACTCTACATGTTCTGACTAGTGGCCCACGGACATTGCCCTGCTTCTTTTTTGATCAGTCTACACCATAATTATCAATAGGCCTTCTGGGACTAGCTACACTAACCCAGTCCATGGGAAATAGGCTAAAATAGATAACAGTTTTTACGGTATAATTATCATGAGAACATCATTGACGTGACACCTCTCAAACAAAATGTTGCATGGGAGAATGTTCCCATGACTCATGTAGCTCAATGCGCTGCTGGCATCTAATTATAATTTCAAGGTCTGGGTTAGTCCTCTAGTCCAACAAAAATTATTGTCATTACAGAACGCCAAATGTCGACATGACCATCATTTGGCAATAAACCTTTTAACACATGCTTTTGCACGGAACTATTGATTTTATTTAATGTACTGGATTTGAAATTGTTTTGGTTGCCGAACATCACACATGTAAAGGACAAAAATGTATCCATACATCCATGGATTTATTGATTGACACCTTTTAAGATTTGCATAGCCTCAGGTTCTAGACATCTATTAATAACAACAAGACTCCAAATAAGTTTCATTGAACGCATCTTTAAAAATTTAAACATTAGCATGTTAGTGTGTGAAAAGCAAAAAAAAAAAGTAAAATGTTAATAGCAAAAAGCTAAGAAAACCTAGATTAGTTATGGCGGGCCCATTCATAAGGGATTATAAAAACTTCGGCTAATTGGAACTTTGAAGATTTCCAATAAATCTACATATTTATAGACTCCTCATTGTGTTCAGCTAGTTTGTCCATCACATCAATGATTTAAGCCTTGCGTACCTTCTACTGCAACAGTAGGCCTACTCGGTCGTAGTCAACACGAGTGAATTATGTTTTCTGGTGCTTTGTACTAGCACCAAAAGACGAATAGTCGTATACTCGTTTATAATGGTCTGTTAATCTGTTATGTCTGTTTTACTGCAACGGAGGTCAGTCGTAGTCGTAGTCGCAGAAGGCAACACAAAAAATTTTAAATAAGTCTCAAACTGAATTTTAGCTTTGTCTCACAAATGCTACTAATTAATTATTGATTGATAGCGTTAGAATAATTTATTGGATTAATTTCCGAGAGAAATGCTCGGCTTTATCACGTACTAGAAAAAATGACAAGACTTTCAATAAGTTCTTGTTTGAGGACAATTGTCCAGTTCTGTTCCTATCTGTAACAGAACAGATTAAAGAAGTCAGGTACACACAAATGCCAATAAGTGAAAGAACGCAGCTAGACACAATGGCAAAGATCATTATCAACAGTCTATAACTCACAATATACCAAATAGGCTTACATGATCGGCAATTAAACGAAGAACCTCTGGAAAAACAACAGGAAAATAAAGCCTTAGATTTGCAAAACCGACCAAGACAATAACATGTGATGATGAAAATATCCCGGTTATATCATGAAACAATCATTATCAACTCTGAAAACCTTTACCTGGACTTTCCTGACGTTTGTCAGTCATTTTCAATAAAATAGTTGCTATATTTCGACACTGTACATTTGAAATTTTAGTCGGCAGCCATGTTTAAATTTAAAAGTTGACCTTGGACAGGTTACCGGCCGGTGACCGGAAATGGAATTGCCAACACAATTATCGCGCCAAATTTGTTTAATTAGACTTGTTTTCTTATCGTCCGGCTACTGAATAGGCTAGTATACTATTTTTTTTATTGGTATATTTAATAGTATTACAACTGATCTATGGTATGCTAATTCTTTTAGCTAAAAGTCATAGGTGTTATTTTTACAATACGAGACGACTCGAACTAAATTTCTTAAATCTTTATATATTATAATAATTAAATATTCTATTTTTTAATACCGTATGTTGGTTGCCTTTATACATTATACTGACCTTTTCTTTTTACAGACATCGTTGGACGTTGATTCGCACACCGGTGACCGAAGCTGGAGTATTGATAGAGCACAGAACTGTGCTTATTCGGGAAATGACTATCACTATCAATCTATGTTATCGGATTACGCACGGTAACATTCTTTATCAATTATTCTGAGATAATTTTTTTTTTATAATAGGCTAATAAAAGGTCTATTGCTCCATCATGATTGTACTCTTATACGAAAATAGGCGTATAAATTTTAATAATGTTTCAAATTAAAATTCAATTTATTTAAATTTCATGAGTAACAAAATAAGGCATACATTTTCATCCTTAAACAATATAAGCGAAATAGGCCTCCCTAGGTATTTTTCTCAAATTCCTTGTGGCCTTCATTGATATTTTTTTAACCAAATTGCTTACATTTAAATGAGTTCAAAATATACCTTACGTAATGGTAATTCACAGGGGACAGGACTAAGTAACATTTTGTAGATTTAAATTCACTTATCTTTCTCAACTTTGCTACTACTTTCAGGCTCATTCGTACCACTAGTATTCCCTCCACCAGCAGGACTTTTATCTTCAAAGTCATAATGATTCAACGAATGCAAAACATCCAGAAAATACTCCGTTACATCGGGGGGCAATTCAAAATCTCCAGACTTCACAGAGATCGCCTGGGAATCCAATGCGTTCACATCGCTATCCATTTGCATTATTGTCTTGAAACGTTGGTGAATGACATCAAAATCCACACTTTTCCGACTTTTACTGGACCCATTATCAAAAATGCTAGTTTGCGACGACGAATGGGAGAAAGACGGTGATAATAAAAAGGGAGACGTTTTAAAACCAACAATTTCTTTTTTCGTTTTCCGCCAAATAGAAGCATGGCGGTGCAAGGATATTCGGAGCTGTTCTTCGTCTGGGGGCGGAGTTTCAGCCATTTTGTTTTTGGCAACTGATGCTTCAGGGGTTTTGACAGAGGGCAGGAGCAGAAGTTTCATATTTGGAAGAACCAGAATGTACTGCAGAGAGAAATTAAATAAAAATGATGAAGTATGTCAGGACATGTAGAGTAGTGGTACGGACTCTGACTTTCACCCGAAGGGTTGTTGGTTCTAGTCCCAAACTTGCTAAATTTTCTGGCCATGCTTCGGAGGGCATGTAAAGCAGGCGGCCCGGGCCTTCCTAGTTGAGTGTAAGAGAGGGCTTTACAGACCTAACTAGGTAGGCTTAGAAATAGAACAAAAAGTCATCATTTATAACTAATTCGATAAAAAGCAAAAAAATGAATACTGACTCTGAGAGACAATCTAACTGTGCACCAGGGCAAGTTTACAAGAAGACCATGTCATGGGCAACAGCTAAGCACAAGTGCGAAGTCAATTTACGAAGCAAGTATGGGGGATTTTCAGACTATAAATTGTGGTTACTGTCTATCTGAGACGTGCCGGTGAGTATAGAAATTAATATAATCGATTAAAAAAATCCCTGTAACAAGATATGACCCCACAGGTTCCCGCTGTTTTTTCGATTGAGGAACTGTTTGAATGACCATCTCTTACCAGATATATTATCTTATCATTAGGCGTGGAGGTTAGAGGTAAACTATACATCACAGGAAAAATCACGGTAAGTTGACTGAGGCATTCTGTGCAAGTGTTACGCGAACAACAGTCATTTTACACTTATACGAGTGGCAGACATAATCCCAGAGGCCGCACCGCATTGAGGTATCGCTCGCGAGGTTGCGCTTAGTACACGTACATACTGTATCATGCACATTCAACCCACTCATACCTAATGAGCAAAACCTACCACCCCAATGTGCTTGCTTACTTATCCTTCTTCGAATGTCTCTTCTAAGATTGGGGATCATCATGGCAATCGCAGACACATAGATACCGTAGCCTACTTTGGGCACCCCAAAAGGAAGTCAAATATGTAGAGTATCGAATGCACTTAGTCATGATGACTGTACTAGGGAATTATAATGCAGTGGTTCCCGTTGCCTTCTGCATCCTTATACCGTTGACTCTTCATTGAGTTCCTCCCCCTTTGGGGCCCAACCCTAGGGCAAAAGAGTGTCCTAGCAGTGGTTGCTTATTTAGTGGCGGCAACTACTCGCCCCGTCAGTCGTCACATAGTCATCCTCGGGCTACTGTGGCTTTTACTAGACAACCCTGCACTATCAGACTTTCCACCACACCCTCCGATTATGCCGCTGCTTGGTCGGGGACTGCTTATTCGTTATATTAGCAGACAGCCACTATATCTGGTGGCCTTTTCGTTATCCCTGCATTTTCGCCACCTGCAGCTCAGTTCAAGCTTTCTTACTGTGCAACACTTATTCACAGATTTCCCGACCTACCAGGCGGCCCGTATAATGCGCAATACAAAATCCCATTAGTCCTGGGAGACGGCACTAACAATGTCATCTTGCTTTAAGCACACTCCTAACATTAATATGAAATCTTGAAATATGAAAACTTCACAGCCATCGTCTTATCTAAATTAGTCCTAATGCGCGTGCCACAAAAGTGGCCTCGCGCCCTAAAAAACATCAAACTTGACATATAGACTATGTTAACCCTGTTTTCGTAAATATCATTTGTAGGATGAATGTTGATGTTGATGGCATAACACTTGCACAGTTTGACTCGGGCAACTTACCGTGATTTTTCTGCTGTGACAGATAGCTCAACTCAGCGTTTTTATATATTAGAAACTTTTTTTTTATCTTGCCTGAAATTCTTTGATCAGCTGCTTTTCAATCCAATTTGTCACATGAAAAAATTTAACATTCCATTCGCCAACAAGCGGTTTAGCTTTCAGCCATACTTTTGGCATTGTGCGGAATCCGTACCTAAAAAAAATTCATGTCATGTTCTTATTATATGCATTAATTGTAAAGGTAATGTAGGAAGATATAGATTTATTTATTATTTATTTTATTATTATTATTTTCTGGGTATTACATCTCATTGATATTAATTTATACCTACCATAGGCGGTCACTAGGGGGAGGAGGAATATTTACAGCCATGGTGCCTACGATACCGTCCACTTGAACATGCAGTTGCAGCTTCGTATGCGAGACGCCCTCTATCACTCTCTGAACCAATTTTGGGTGTGCCACCTGAAAACGGAAATACCAAGATAGTCCTTATTTTGGGTCCAATCCAGTGGCGGCTCGCCATTAGAGGCAATTGAGACAGTGCCTCACCTAATTTTCCAAATAATTCGACTAAAAAATGTATTTTGAATTAGAAAATGTAGGCTAATCAAATTCTAGAAATTCTAGAAGAGACAACCGCGTAAAAGAACCATGAGCTGCTTCAAAAATTCACAACAACCAGCCATAACGGTGTAGAGGCACAATTTCCCACTGTCTCTCCAATGCTAGAAGACACGAATTCGAGCTGTAAAAAGCTCAAACTGCGTGAAGATACATACTCAAAACATTCGCAGCACCCAGCTCAATGATGAGCCGATGAGACACCGCTAGTCCCTGCCTCTAAACGAGTTAAATCCACACAGCTCTGCCAATTTTTATTTTATTTTTGTATGCTGTGCCTCACTTAAGCTACAATATATACTGGTACAAGCCAATGACCTTAGGAGAATGGGACTAGTACCAGAGGAAGTGGTGGGATGGGAAGGAGTCGAGGAGGCTCATACATCACACTAGAGTAACTGGGACTGATTATAGATGATGATGAATATACGATAGTGTGGGTGGGACAATTTCACTAACGATTTTAATTCTCAAAGAGAACTTTACCTGGAGAATTTCGTCAAAACATCAATAACCGTATAGGTAATAAGCTACATGACAATTTTTAGAAACATATTGTAACGCATTAGTAGATTTATTTTAACCACGTATAATTATTATTTTCAGTGGCGGAGCGTGCATGTAAGACGAGCAATGTCGCATTACACTCAACAAATCCTTAGAATTTATTAAGAGCTTCGTTGAAATCTATAGAAAGACGCGAGTCTAAGAAAATTAAGAATCTCGTCACGTTAGAATTCAAATGTTTACTTTTTAATAAGATAGGATATGATTAAGTATGTAAAATGATGCGTGTTTTCTTTTTTCAAAACATAAATAAATATTTGCAAGCACTATATATATCTCGCTCCGTCACTAATTATTTTGTCTTATAAAACGTTATTTAGTAGTAGTAGTAATTTAAGATGGAGTGTGACGTCATTTTCATGTTGCCCATTTCTTGTAATCCACGGTTAAAAACACTTACATTTGTTTATTTATTTGTTTAATAATTACAATTATTTCATGCCAAAAAAGTATTATTATTGTTAAACTAATATAGCTTATTTATATTATATTGCTACAATTACCAAGTAGCCTATTACGCGGTTTGTAAGAATTAAATTATTTCGGACCAGGTTGTCAAAAAATCGCCATTGTTTACAAAACAATTAACGATTTAACTTAATCTATATTACAATATAAACCGAAATGGGAGGATTTTGAAAAATCCCGCCAAGTTTAGATTTTTCTAGATCCTCCTATTTCGGTTCTAACGAGGTGGTTGCCTCTTCAACCTAAGTTACCTTAATGGTAGTGTTATATAACAAATAATACAACAATAAAATAACTAACCAAAACATTTTTTTTTAAAGCAGGCCTAATAGGGTTTGTGATAATATGGGACAAAAATACTTACATGCTGAAAAGCTTTGGATTTGCCAACGGTTTCTACTAACCGTAAGAAATTATGAGAAGTTTTAGATTTAGTAGACTTAGAATGTGATTGGGCATCCCTGAAATCAATAAATACAAATATTTTAAAAGCCCTTATGCAACTAGACTAAAGCTACACGTTTTTTCCTACTTCACTGCTCAAGCTAGTCCTTAAATTTTCCCCATATCTACCGAGGAATGGGATGAATGATAAGGATGAAAGGGTTTTAATAATGGAACTCGCAAGGTAAGAAATTTCATGCCCCTCCATTATTCGGCTCTTCAAATTTTATGTCTCAAGCACATCAAGATGAGAATGGTCTGAAATCAAGACTCGCACCAAAAGCGCAACTTTACATCTTGCCTAAGAGGCGCCCATATTGATAATTGATAACGGCTTATTTATCGTCTAGGTATATACATATCATAGAAATACATATATTAACTGGAACGGCGGGAGAAATAACATCCCTTCCAGGACTCCCGTTAACCATAAGCCAACTATCAGAGATAAGTACCAATGTAAAAAATAGCCTGATCATATTTACTCTAACATGGAACCGAAATTAGAGGATATGGAAAAAACCAGGCTTGGCGGGATTCGAAACCACGATCTACGCCTAACCGAGGCGCCGTCTAAAACGCTGGACCACAAGCCCCGACAAGACCAGTAATCGCCAAATCCTCTACTTATGCTCTAATTGACATGATTCTTGTTGCTAGACAGGTTAGCACAACTACACAACTATCTAACCGAACAGGTCTGTGAGCTTACTTAATTGCATAAAGGCAATGCCTTATTCAATACATTGTAGTATTATAACATGGAATTTTTAATCATAATATTAATTTCATGTCTTGGCTTTATAGCGCAGGTCCATTCACAACGCACCATGGTGGAGTAACAATATTCGTATATTCGGATTCCTAGTTTCTTATTAGGTGGTGAATAGACTTACGGATCTCGAATGTGCGCAGCCAAGTGACTGGGTTCATCGTGTTCATCGTCATCAGTAGACCATTCCTCTGTCTCACTGTCAAATACAGGGTTCTTCCTGAAATATTGATAACGGCTTATTTGTCGTCTAGGTATATATATATAATATTATTATATAATTACAATGGTACTGGCTCGTAAAAAGAAAAGCTTTCTTCTTCTGGCTTTACAGCCCATGACAGCTGCTCGACAGCACTCCTTCAGTCATCTCGGTTTTGAACAACACTCCACCATTTAAGGACTCCCAAATCGCGGAGGTCAGTTTCTAACTCATCCTTCCAGCGTTTTTGAGGACGTCCCGCCAGTCGTCTTCCTGTCATGCTTGCTTCGTACATCTTGTTCGGCATGTGGTCGTCTGACTTCTTACGACGTGCCTCAGCCATCTTAGGCGTCGCGATTTTATTAACTATGACTATGCCCTTTCCGATGAGTACTGCGTCTATTTCGTTGTTTCTTATACGCCACTCTCCATCTTCGCAGAGAGGTCCATAAATCCTCCTTATTATCTATCTTTCCAATACTCGCAGCTTCTTTGCATTATTTACAGTAAGATCCAAAGTTTCCGAGCCGTATGTTGCAATAGGTCTGATAAGGGCTCTACTATCCGACCGCGCTAGCATGGCACTCCATTAGGGCTATTTCTTCTAATGCAGAAAGGGTTTACTCGTCAAATTCTGGATAAGAATACTATCATTATAAGTAGAATTCCACACTAAATGACATCAACTTACTACATTGTGACATTGTGTTACAATGTTACATATTAGAAGAACTGGCCGCCACACCAAGTTGAATCCAGCAGGCCAGAGCAGGTTCAAAGCTGCAGATAACTTGGTCGTGTGCACAGTCCCGGTAGGGAAACATGGTAGGACTAGTCCCGGTCACCTCCGAACTAATCGTGTGACTTCACTGTGTTTCCCAAGTGGTTCGGAATCCACTATAATCAGGAGGCCCACTGTCCTATGGGCTGGCGTAGGACAGTCAAATCGGGGTCGCTCTTAAGTCGTTATTAACCCGACAAACACTACTACTACTACTACATATTAGAAGACCATATTACTTCGTTTTATTGAACTTACACATCAGGATACTCACATTTTGTCATGAATCACAGCTTCTTCCTCAACTTTGAGCACATCCTGCTTCCGAGCACGCAGCAAATTGAGCTTGGTTTGTATTGTGCAACACATTGTGCCTCTATAGGAAATGTCCAGGTCGAACCAGAGCCCACGTTCATCGACAACAGGGGGGGATATGCGGTGAATTGTCGGCCCCTCCCGGCCCATTTCCATCTCTGTGATCTCCATTTCGTCCACGTATTCAGGCCTCTGAAAATTAAATACAAATAAATAAAGACTTTTTTTGTTCTATTACTAAGCCATCCCAGCGGAGTTAGGGCTATAAAGCCCTCTCCTACACTCAACTAGGAAAGCCCGGGACCGCCTGCTTTACATGCCCTCCGAAGCATGGCCAGAAAATTAACAAGTTATTAAAAGAAATACATTCCACAATTTATTTTAAAAGGGTTGAACTTACGCCAAAATAACAAGCTGCGCCTTAGAGGTTATTTTTTAAGGCCTTTTATGGAACCAGGCCTACTTATAGTGGCCCATAGGTTCCTTGTCCAATGCCAACGACCCCATGGACTTCGGACATTACTTATATTGTTTCCGTATGAATTTTGGTATTGGCAAACTGGTATACGTCTTCAACGTCAACCTACACCAGCTGCGAGCGATAATGGACAAGCTGAGACAAGCTTATCATCGACATAATGTAAAAGGTGAAAGGATGACTTAACAGATAAAAATGTTACAGAAATTCTTCTTTCTACTTCCTACAAGAGACCACGACCTAAGCATGAGATGTTCTATTTTAATTAAGAATCTTTGGCCAGTACCTTTCACTCATTGTTAAAAATAACTATGTATAGTTTTAACAATGAGTGACAACAAGTTTTACAAAGTTACTAAGGAGACTATTATGTTTATTGCCAGTACCTTTAGTGAGCTCAACTTTTTTTGGAGCTTCTCATGGCACTTGTTCAGCCAAAAAGGACTTCGGAACATGTCAAACAGGATGCGTGCAAAGAAAGCGTTCAGCCATTGTAAATTTGAGTCCGCGCCCATCTCTGCGGTACCCTGCAGTATCCCGTTGCCCATCAAATCTGGTGGCTACAATTCATTGGAAAAGTTTAAATATACTGACACCAAAAATGAGATTCTAAAGCCCGGTACACACGGACGTTTTAAATGCCAGCAAATCGCTGAGAAATTTGTCATAGCAGCAAATGGGTTGGTGCAAAGTCGCTGAGCTTATTCTAGCAGATTTCTGTCGCTGACCTCACGCAGGTGCACGGTTGTTTTCTCGCCAGCGACCTAGTAATCTTGAGAAGTGAATTCAGAAATTGACAGTTCCTTTTTTCACCAACCAATCACCACCTCATTTGTTCCAATAACAAACGCCAGTTGCGTGTGATCATCCGGGCTCAATAGGCACTAGCCTCGATTTTGAGCTCGTTCAAAAATCAAGTTTCAGAAATGACGTAGCCAACGGCCTTACCAAGTTGAATCCACGAGAGCAGAGCGTGTTTCAAACTGCGGCAAACTTGGTAATCTGCCCAGCGTTAGCAGGGGAACGTAGTGGGACATGATAACGCGCTGAGACTACACCAGTCAGTCTACGTGCGCGTCGATTCCTGGTCACCTCCGAATTAATCGTGTTACTTTACTACGATACCCAAGTGGCTCGGAATCCACTATAATCAGGAGGTCCACCCTGTAAGTTAGCTCCCCTTTTCCCCGAGGTGAGGGAGTCTGCCTATAGGGTGCTTCACGTTAATAAACAGACTCCCCCCCCCCCCCCTACCACGTTGACAGGGTTGCTTAAAGCAGAAATGTTGAAACAGGCGTTAGAAAAAAAAAATGTTTCAGAAATTCATGGAACCGGAAAGTAGATCAATTATTTATTCTCTTGCTCACAGCATCTACAAATTTTGACAAGGATCCAAGATCTTCCCGACTGCTGCCACTGGTATCCATGAAACTGAGAGAAGAGGCGACAAAAAGTTCAAGCAGTCCAAAATAAACACTGTAGTACTCTTACTCACCATATCAACAAATTTGGATAAGGACAGCAGATACTCCTCCAGGACAGTCAAAGGCGATTCTTGGGCGGTTTGGTCCTTTTTCTCCTCCTTATCAGTCGCAGTGCTTTGGTCAGCCTCTTCGGGCTCCGCAGCCAAATTTGTTTCGCCAGGGAAAGACACCGCAGCAGCCAGCAACCTTCGGTACCTACATAAGAGTTTAGGTGTTGATTCACTAAATCTGTTTGTTTTTGCCGTAGGCAGTTGTATAGTATGTAAGATAAACATGGTCGGGGCAGTGGTAGTTTACCATTTGTTGCATATGAAACTTACCAATCTTCTTTGTCACGACTACAGCGAGCAAATAAATAAAGGACAGGACTAGCTATTTTGATTTTATCTTCAGAATCATCCTGCAAGTATATGAAATACCAGTATGTATGTATTGTATATTTCTTAGTGGGAAACAAACATTTGAGTTAGCTCAAATCAGAAAAGACGGACCTGAGATTTGATTTTTGTGGACCTAGATGTCCTAGAATTCCAACCAACCGTCCATCGATTAGTTTGTGTCAGGTAGCTAGGGCACGTGGAACGAATGCCAGACAATAGGGCTACAAGAGCAGCCTTACACAAGGTGTCCCAAGGTAGATAACAAGTGGAACAGCCACGGACGCAATGGCTGGACGACGTCGAGGTGAATCTGGCGACCCTTGGCGTCGATGACTGGCGAAGGAGATCGCAGGACTGCGCAGGTGGGCGCAATGTGACCCTTCACGGGCCGTAGCGCCAAGGAGAAAGTAAGTAAATAACAGAGTGCGTCACACAAACAGGATAACAATCCTTATTTCTTGACCCTCTCATAAGATGTTACAATTCAAAAACATGTTTTGCAATACTTCTTTACTGTCCTAATCAACAAATGTTGAAGGCTACATTGTAAAAAGTACACCAAACAGATATTTTGTACCTTCTTATTAGAACTGTAGAAAGCTGCTTCGTGGCCAGTATGAAACCTCTCACCCCCAGCATCGAGAATGGCTCCTTCATCGAGGTACACAGCAATGGGATATTTTTTACTATACCACCTGAACAAAAATGAGTTTTATAGGGATGAATTCGGTATGAGCAGTGTAAAATCTCTACGTTTGATGATGCACGCCTTTAACATTTTCTATAAACTTAATATAGAAGGAACAACTATCAGTTCATACTGCCCCGCTGCTCAAGCCTGCAGCCAAGGGCGGCAAATTTAGAGTGCGCGAAATTTGGAAAAACAGAACTCAAAATCAGCCTATGCTCGGCAAATTCTTTAAACATGCCCTGTTACCCGGCGCATATACTCGAGAGTATCACGCCTGAATAGAATTTAAAAAAAAAATCAATCATAATAATAATTTCTGTGTATCAGATGAGACTGTTGACACCCTACATAAACTTTCCTCGACTGGAAGACGGACAATGAAGCACCCACTTCACTCTAAGCAAGTCTTCGGAAAGCAATTGTACCGTGCAGGGACTGAGATCATACTCGGCTTTTTTACAGTGATCCAATTGTAATTAGCGCTCATTCGGCAAGCATAGTCTTGACTGTTGAGTCTTTGAGGGTGAGTTCGAGTCTTGCTCTGCCTAGTAGTAGTAGTGTTCGTCGGGTTAATAACGACTTAGGCCTCATATTTGGGCCCATAGAGCGACCCCGACTTGACTGTCCTACGCCAGCCCATAGGTAAGTGGACCTCCTGATTATAGTGGATTCCGAACCACTTGGGAAACACAGTGAAGTCACACGATTAGTTCGAAGGTGACCAGGACAAGTCCTACCATGTTTTCCTACCGGCTTGCTCTGCCGAGAGCGCACCACTAGATGCACCAAACCATAAGCTAAGTATTTCTGAGAGCGGTGGGTCTGGCAACTTCACGGTGTGTGAAATAGCAAGAAAGCGTTTCCACGTTAATGGGTTATAATAATAATAATAAAAAAGATAAAATAGGGACAAATGAAAAACAAATGAACAATTTAACAGACGTAGTAAGTTTCTGCGCACTTAATTTGCAATCAAAATAGCTTACTTATGGCGAGTACCACCCTCTTACACGAGGAAACTACCCCAGAGTCGTTGAGTGACTGAGCTCTGGAAGGGGCAGGGCTGCCGGAGTATGCGCTGATTGCTTGTGAGTGTGGGTCTAGATTTTTCACGATTCTCTTTTTCGGATATGATATGGAAAGGAGGTTGCCAACCTTCTGTTAAAAATTAATGTAGCACCCACTTTTTTCTAACCAAGTCTTCAGGAAGCAATTGTACGGTGCAGCGACTGAGATCATACTCAGCCTTCTTATAGTGATCCAAATCGTAATGAAGCTGGGTGAAGTGCGCTCGTTTGCCAAGCTTGGTCTTGACTCTTGTAATTCTCAGTAGTGAGCCTTCTAACTCGAGACAAACAGGGCTTGTTTGCTTGACGCTGTATGTCTCGGGGTCATATGGCAGACCATATATATGGAAACATACCTGAAAACAAAATATACACTAAGGTCCAGCCCCACCATCGCTTGAAAAGTATCCATATAGAATACTCCACAGCACCGTCATCTACCAATTATTCATGGCGGTATGTTATTCCTTCCCACGACTTTGCTAGCGATGATGAGAAAAACACTTTGAAACTATATAATATATAATATTTCACTAAATTCGCCAATCTGTCCCCGCTAACTGAAACACCCAGGCCCAAGGCGAACGGTACCCCGATAGAATTTACTTGCATTGGTATTAATGAATTCCTTCAAGTTCACGTAACGGATTAATGTTAAATTCAGCCCGCACAAATATTTGTCAATCTGCGAGCTTACAAATGTGCACTATTGACTATATTCTCAACGCTGTAAACTACATAATATGTAATCTCTTTTGAATTTCACCCCTGTGCAGATCTTTATGCGTGCACCAAGCTGTAAGAAGCCATTGCGGGTACCTTTCGTATAAACTTACCTTCTTAAGTAATAATCATTAGTGAGTCAATAGGGACTTACCCGTTTATTTAAGGGTACACAGGGGGATTTAAGCGGCGGTAACAACTTGTACTGCGGTAGTTTGAATGGGCCCTTTTCTGGCTCATCACTTTCGCCCGTGAGCAGAACCCCAAATAACTGCCAAAGAGCCTAAAAACAAGAGAAGTCTGTTAAAAACAGATAACAGGGCCGTAAATTGTCTATTTCAATTTTTGTCTATTTTGTCTATCCGAGTTCACTCGAACATGCTTTCCAATTTATCAATTAGTAGATAGAGATAATGAGTTACTTCATAGTAAATAATTTTTCTAAAACTCCATTCTATCTAGTGTATGGCACGCAAGGAGCGTTCATTTTCTATAATTTCTTTAAAAAATAATTTTTTACACAAAACCAAATACTTTTTTGGGAAAGCAACCTGTTCGATTTTGTTGCTCTATTTAACACCTAAAACGTACCTGAAGGTAGAAGTCATCGCTAGATAGGTTCCACAGAAAAATTATTTTTTAGACATTGTTCATTCAAATTTAGTTATTTTTATTTTTTTACCCCCAGAAGCAAATTATCAAGGGGCAAGCGATCCCACGCATTTTGTCAACATTAATAACGACTACAATATAGCCTATGTGAATTTAAAAGAAATCGTTGGAGCCGTTTTTGATAAATACTTTTTTTAGATGTTTTTTTTTTAGTTTTTTGAGAATAAAACCCCCCAAAATAAAATTGAGTTAGCCCAACAAAAAAAATGGTCCCGAGGTATGATTTGTTAACCTACATGCTAAATTTCAGCAAAATCCACCGAGTAGTTTGCCCGGAAATCGATGAACAGACAGAGCGACAGACAGACAGACATTTTGGGTTCCTGGGACCTCAAAACGTGTAAATCCGTTGAAATCTCGAAGTCGAAAATTTGATCATCACAAAGCTTTATACGTATAAATTGGAAAGCAAAAATTAGAATTCCTCAAAAAGGGTGGCCAGACAGTTGACTAATCCTGACTACGGTAAATGTTAGTACAGTTCGGAACCGATTAAAAATTGAAATAGATCAGCACTCGAACCAGGATCTATAGAAAGTTAAATAAGGCACTCGTGTATAATAAATTGTTGTTACTTACATTAGAACAATGTGGATACCAGTCTTTACCTTTTTTAGGGCTTACTTTTTACCTCCTTCCTCGTCTCGTCAGTTCTCTTATGGAACTCCCTCCCCACCCACATAAAAGAATCTCCCTCTCTTCCAATTTTCAAAGTTCGCTATCGGGAGCATCTAATTAGGCTAATACACAAGATTCGCCAAGATCTGACATTGTTTCGCTCTCCATGTGAGAATGAATGTGTGAATGTCTCTGCACTTTAGTGTTATAATAGTAATAAATGTATTATTTCATTTTGTACCTTTGTAACACTATTTAACTAGCCCTCTAGTTGAGTGTAACTCCGCTAGGGGAGCCTAGAACAATTAAGTAACTATTATTATTACTTTTGGCCCATTGACCTTTGACCAATGCCAACGACCCCATGTATTTTCGGACATGTTGGATGATGGAAAACGAGTTCTCGATGTAAAACGACAATGGAGAAGCTGCTACAGTACATATTTACTATATTGACATTGTAGCCTAACAGGCGTTAGCTTCACTTTACCAAAAGTACGATAACGGGTCTTATTACAATTAAAATATCGTATGTCGGTATGATATATCGTTGATCGATATAATATCGTATTGGTGGCAACCCTAGTTCTATCTGAGAGCCTCACCAATGTTGTTTTGTTTATTTTATGGGAGTTATTTATTTTGTCGAGTAGTTTCCTTTATGACAAGGTCGAGCTGCGTCCATGGACTGCATGGATGCAGATAACATGACAATACACGATTGATTGATTGAACGAAACCAAGCTTTACCTTAGTTAATCCAAGAAAGCAGACACCATGCAGAACCCCAGACCAATACTTGGAGATTCGAAACCTTGCAGCAATTATTATGGGGACACTGTATGTGAAAACATCTATAAGAGCGTCGGCCATGGCAGAGGAAGACGGTGGATTGGGGTCAGCGGACGATTGTCTTTGTGGATGGATGTCTGCAGAAGACTGCGACGGGACCGGGGCCGAAGAAGTGGACGGAGCGATGAACGCCGACGACTGCTAGGAAAGATAAAATTAAAGTAAATATGCGTAGGTATTTATACTAAATTTATACTAGGTACAACAATAATAATTGGAATGTGGTCTTAATATTCAGACTAAAGCTGTAGTTAAATTTACGCGTTTCAATACAAACAATTGGCAATTGTAATTAGGGAAATTGTTCTTATCTTCTTGTGCACTAAGGTGAGTATAACCTTGATCAGAACTAAACACCCGCACTAGAATGCGAAATTAAAATGATTTGCTCCTAAACTTCTAAAATCTGCTATTGTTCACTTTATTAATATTTCTATAATACCTAATTGAGTAACCTGTATATATTTACAACATGGAGCTAGTATAAAATAATATTGGCTTTTTGCTCTATTACTAAGCCAAGCTAGCGGAGTATGGGCTATAAAGCCCTCTTTTACACTCAACTAGGAAAACCCGGGGCCTCCTGCTTTACATGCCCTCCAAACCATACCCAGAAAATGTAGCAATGAAGAAAATGTAGCTTAGTATAGTTATTATCGTCACAAATTTGACACAAACATTTTCAGACATGAAAGAAAATCTTACCACTTGCCTTAATATCTGGCATAGAGCTCACAATGGCTCTTTGCTTATCATTCATGTTCAATAAAATTCTAAATTTGTTTTTAACAAGGAATGATATGAAAATTTCTTGCTACATCAACTATTGTCAATTATCACCTGCTGTTTGAGTGTTTGACATATTTTTGTATTAGCTATTTGGTGAGTTATTTGACATAAATAAAGCAGACGACGGACACCTACCGGAAGTACCATTACTAGCAAAGTACCAACATAACAATGATCGCGCCAAATTGTTACTTGATGGCTTACTTCTTGGTTAAGTAATTTCTCACAATTTATGGGATATGCACTTAATTCTGTGGTTAATTTTTATGTCTTTCGACTGTTTTCTCTCTTAAAAATTAGAATACAGTAGAAGTCTGATAATCCGGCACGTTCGGAACCGGCTCGGTGTCTTTTTGTTTTCTTGACTTAAGGCGTTTAGTATAAAATTTATTTCTAATTATATGGAAATCAATCATTTCTTAAGCATTTTAGCTAGTACTAGTACTAGCCTCAGTAAAAGAGATAAACTTATTTTCTGGAGCGATGCCGGACAATCAGGCATTCCGGACTATTGGATGCCGAACTAATGGACTTCTATTGTATTTGTAAGCTAAAAACCATTAAGTAGCCGATCTGAAAATAAAGACAATTTTCTTTTTCCTTTTTTCATAACATCGCTGCTATGCTTAGTCGACGAGTGGTCTATAATTTTCATATTTAAACTGGAGTTTACAAATTTATATTCTCGGTAGTCGGTTGATTCCATAAATTTAATAGTGCTAAATAATATATGACGTATACCTAGCTTCTATCAAAATGTAGAGGAACATTTTCGTTTATAATTTCTGAAACTAGCTTAAGTAATGACTGTTGATACATGAAAAATATTTCCTCTGAAAATATATTTGAATTTCTGCCAAAACGTCTGCATCATTATTTAATTCTATCGGATTATGTAGCCGACTTCTACCTAATAATTAATAATCTTATTTATCAAGTTAGAACTCGTTATAGAACTTGGTTTAGTGTTACATGTCAATGGTAAGCATGCCAAAACATCCAAAATTACAAGATACAGAATATACTGGACTTGGCGAGATTCGAACCAACAATCTACACCTACCCGGGGCATGTCAAAAGATGCTACATGTGTACGTTGACATCGAAGAACTCACCAGTTTCTTGCTAGAACCAGAAATTCATTTTAAAACAATACCGGTACCAAAATGGCCGATAATCGATGGGGTCGTTAACAGTGCAAGGTTCAATGGGACAGACTACAGAGTAGGCCTACGACCAAAATAATCAAGTATACTATTTTGAGATAAAAAATATTATTATTATCAATATTATTATAGAGGTAAATTACATAACCACAAACCATAAACATATGTAGGGCGTTCTGCTAACGCTAGACATAAATAAAATTCGTTAAAAGCAAATCAGATGATACCCCACTGCCCGTTTTTATATAAAATCAACATATAGTCATATTACTATATTATTATATAGATCCAATTTCGATGCAGAGTGCACACTACAACAAAATTATACACCGCAAGGCTTCTGTCAGCCCGTGTGCGGCTTCGCTTTTGGATATACAGTACATGCAATTCAATCGCAATACAAATACAGCAGTAGTTAGTAAGTTAGTAAATTAGTAAATAGTTAATTCAATTAGTAATGTTTGTTAGTCATTTCAGTGCGCAGCCACTTGTTCTTACTTCTTTTGAATATTGATACATTTTTAGATGTTTTAATCTCAAGGGGAAGTTTGTTATAAAAATGTAATCAAGTGAATTCTATTTGTCTTTGTATTAATGCATATGTAGGCTACAATATATACAATATACAACGTATAACATTTCTGTTAGTCAACTCCCCTTTCCCTGAGGTGAAAGAGTCCTTAGGGTGCCTCAAGTTAACAAACAGACTCACTCCCCCCGCCAGGCTGACAGGGTTGCTTAAATAAGCAGAAATGCTGAAAACAAAACACATATAACATTTCTCATGAAATATCGATCATTTAGAGATCAGGAGATCTCATAAAGAAGATTTAAAGCTCCATGCACTACGTCATATTGATGCATGATGCCTATGACTGTAGTTCCTAGAAGCCAAGGGGTGCCATTTTTTGCGTTTTGGAGTTAAGTGCGCCATGCTGTTGCTCTTTAACCTATTTGAGACCAACAGGAACATCGGTATTTGTCATTTTGACAATGTTAGAATTCATGGAAAAAGGGTAAACATACACCTTAAACCTACATTTTCAATTTAGTTACAAATTTTTGTCTGAATCATCTGGAATGTCTATTTTTGCCACCTGCACCCTTTGGACTCTAAACGCTTCTGTGTACAGCCGACACTAACACCGTTTGATCTTACTATAGTTCTTACTTACTGTATTAAAGGCGTCAAAAAAAGAAAGTAAGGTTAGGTCCACCCTCCACGCCTTGTCCATATAACAGGCTAATAATCAGCTAGGATTGGATACCAAGAAGTTTTCTGGCCTAAAAGCCAACACCTCTGAATTTACTAGCGCGCCTTCCTACAAGCCATACCCCATAAATGCTCATGTTCCAAACAATCCCGGATTTATCTGGATAAGACCGGAGTTTGCCGCTGGTAACAAGAAAGCAAGGTCTGTTGGGTCCACTTCTATACAAATTATAATACCGTATGTTACACCAGCGAAATGACGTTTATTTATTGATTGCATTTGAATAGCAACTTGAACGCAGGATCAATTACCAGGAATAAAAAGACTGGACGACCTCCGCAGACGGACCTGGACAAGTTCCCATCATATAATAATGTGTTATTTTCCGCTAGGCTTATGACTCAGGGTTCATCCAACCTTATGCATACTGTATAGACTACTCTAAAGGCCTACAGTAGGTATTTAGAAGTATGATGGTTGTAATAGAAAATATCCTATCTATCATATGTACAGGTATGTAGTGATGGGCGGTCCGTGGACCGTATGTATTTTCAATATATTTTCGGTGGTGATATCCGGTCCTCGATTTTGTATGCGGTCTTCGGTATAGTCCGACCAAAATTCCGGACCACCACCACCTATAACAATTAGGCTATGAGGTTCTGTAGGGACAGTTCTGGTCACTAGGTTCGCTGACGACAAACTGATATCCATATTATTCAAAATGGCCGCCATTTGCATGTGAAAACTAAGCTCTTAGCATCCAATTAATTCTAATAATATTTTTTATAATATTTTTACAATGCCTGGACCTTATTTCGCTGCATATAATTTGATATATATATTCACCATGATTTATAGGAAAATATCACTTTAAAATAATA
This sequence comes from Psococerastis gibbosa, assembly GCA_963971405.1. Lineage (NCBI taxonomy): Eukaryota > Metazoa > Arthropoda > Insecta > Psocodea > Psocidae > Psococerastis > Psococerastis gibbosa. The sequence goes on from OZ020490.1 coordinate 11,483,294, forward strand.
CGTAATTAAAAATCATTTTAAAATAGTATTGAGGCTTATGGAAAAATCAAAGCTTTGATATCATTGCAACGGTGCTGCCATCTACAAAATGACGTCACAAATGAACCTCATTGTTATTTATTCAATATCAGAGGCGTAAAGTTTTAGAATGAAGGCGGGGGCAAAACTAAGTAGACCTTATGACGTCATCAGGCAGGATAAGGAAAAATTGAAAATATAAGAGCAAAATAGAAGGGTTGTACGCATTTTAATAGTAGTAAAGTATATAGCTGTAGATTTTACAAAGCTAAGAAAGGAATGCCTATATCCATATTGCTGCAAAGGGGACCATGAAGTATGAACCAGCACGTCTCACAATGCTCGAGGCAAAGCCCCCCCCCCCCCCCCCCCCAAAGGAGCTGGGTGGGGGGGGGGCAAGTAGGACCGTGCCCCCCCCCCCCCAACATTAGGCCCCTGTTCAATATAGCCTCCACAGGTTGGCAAAGGCTTTGCTTAGAATTTAATTTTTAAGAGCAAAAAGAGAGTAACCCCGATACCCGTTTCTTGTACGATACATCAATTGTTAGCCACCGTTCTCCTACTCCTTCCTCGGGCTCGGGACTACCACATTTTTTTTATATTGTACAAATCCAAATCAATAATATTGTGGCCAATATGTGTTAATATGGTACATATATCTTTATAAAAATCAAACCACTCAACCCCGTGAGTTTCTTTGTTTGTCGATAGATTCTTGATTCGCCATAACTCGGTACCCCTTGGCACCAGAAACTTGCGGCTACACTCAAAATTTAGAGAAAAATTGTTAAGGATATTTGCACGCCAGATTTTCGTATTTGTTAACTGCTTGGTTTGGGTTCAACAACTAAAAAGGGGCCACACAAGTCATGCGAGCTCCGAAGCGGTCCGCTTCGCTTGTATTTTCATAAAAATCAAAATGTACAATAGCAATTCTTCAGTTTTTTCTGATATTTTTAGCAACTCTACAATTGATATATTTCATGAGATATTTCGTTTTTGCACTTATAACGTTCTCCCCCTCTGCATGATTTCTGTAACGATCTCGTTAAGTAATAGTGACGTCATATAAGTTAATTACGATGTTACAGGCCACGGTCGTCACATTCCAGAATTTTTTCAAGAAAGGCCAAAAATGGATTTTCGTAGTTGAAAGTCTAGATACAGAGTTTTTATTTTAGCCGTAGGCTACCTAATCCTAGTAATTTTTATACTGAGCGTATAGTGTTATACAATATATTGTAGTATAGGTGTTTCTCTATATAAATTTGACTTTTTTTGTTTCCCAAAGACTATACAAAATGCTGACACTCTTATCGGAGATAACATTACCATTAAGTAGCTATTATGTAGCAAATAAGTCAGTTTATCGCATGTTAATGACAAGGAAGAGACTGGATGACCTCCGCAGACATGCGTAGAAAATGAAAGGAACATTCTTAAAACAAGTGAACAAGACAATTATTCTTCAACATTATTTCATCAAGATAATATTTACGGAAGTTTGAGTGTTTCCTAAAATCGATATACATATATAGGCCTACATACATACATATACTGTATATATTTAACATTTTGAACGGGGGGTGGTTTTAGACTCAGGGGGTCATGAAATGAAAAGTTGTTAAGGAATTTTCGGGAAGTCGAACATTGGTCGCCGTCTCAATAGTTAGATGAATCTCCCTAAAAGGTTGAATTCTATAATGGGTTTACAATATGTACATACTTATAGATAGTTAAAGCATTGATGACCAGGATTGAAAAACCACAGAGGTTTAGGTACGCTAACATCGGGCTACATACAGTAGGTATAGGCTACCGGTGGCATACAAGGTGGTTGTACTCGTTCGACGGCCAATATTTTCCTCTGGGAATTACACGGTGTTCATGCTAGGTTTTATATTAAATGTTGAAGTCATTCAATAATATACAGTATGTACATTACGGTAATATATTTTAAAACAGTTATATGGCAGCCCATATGACTGCCGCATATGCAGTATGTTATACAGGGTGATCCAGGGCAGCCGTACCACCCAATAACTTGGTTATTGTGGGGAAAATTGAGGTGCGGTAAAAAAAACTAATCGTAGAGAAGAAAATTCTCTATAGTCATAGGTCATCAACATTATTTTATGTATTTATTTTTAATATTTACAATTTTTTTTCTTGCAAAACACATATTGTATTATTAGTGTTTACCTACTGTATTTAATCTACCGTATCTAGCAAATTTATATTTTTTTGTTACAACTGTCAAGTATCCTATTCAATAGGCCCTATTGCGACCAGACCCCAATCGCATGGTTAAATATTCGGAGAACTTGAGTTTACCCAGAAAGAGGACAATTTTGACGAAAAAGAGTTTATTTTCGGCACTGCACTATGCATTTTTTATAACTTAAATGAGTAGGTATTATTACAGTGCCATGGGTCCACGCCTGTGCAGGAAAGTCAAGGTTTGCTCAACACCAAGGTCAAAGGAAGCTGTTTGACTCTTCTCTCTTAACCCGTTTTCGGGCAGCCAAGCCTCGCATATGTTTAAATTATTCGGTCTGAAGCGATTCAGAAAATATAGGAGTTTGGCTTATTAGAGTCCTGCTGCTGTATTTGAAGCAAGGCATCCGTACGCATCGCGTTAAAACCGATGAAGGAATGTATTATAACCATTTATAATAATAATTTTTCTTCTTCTACTTCGACCGGTACTCCCCAGCGCCGAAGGAATATATTTGTAAACACGCTATCAATTATATAAACTGTAATACAAAAATAATCCCTAAGTTAATAAAATTGTCTGGGACCCGCACAGTAGACGGTTTAGATGATGCAATATATTTCACATTAGCAAAGAATTAAGGGAAGATAGATTGGCTCCCGACAGAAGAAGAACATACTGGTTGAAAAACTGAGGCAGTGGTTTGGCAAGAGCACGACTTCCCTTTGGCGCCCATTCCACCGACCGGCTAGGGCTATTTACAAAAACGGTGACGTGGTAGCAGACATTCAAGACTTAGGTGGCGTTTCCATCGACCTCGCATTGCAGAATGCAAATGACATTGACGGAAATTTGAATTTTTCTTTTTATAGATATCTATTAAAATGTTTGTACTTAACATATCCCATGACGCAATTTTTTAATTTTAATTTGTTTGTGATTTTACTGTATGATCATTGATCAATTTTAACTATATGGCATAGAGGAAAATAAACATTTCCGTCAATTCGGCAATGCGAGGTCGGTGGAAACCCCGCCTAAGTCTTGAATGTCTGCTACCACGTCAATGTTTTTGTAAATAGCCCTAGCCGGTCGGTGGAATGGGCGCCTTTGCAGAGCAGCAGTCTCCAAGGTCCATATTGCCATGACGTTCGCGAATCTTCGAGGCATTTAAAAACGAAGAAGTATTGAAAGTGGGCTATGGGTCAAATTATAGTAGGCCTAAACATAAAGTAAAGTAGGCTTGCAGAATCCGGGATGATAGGCTGTACGTATTTCAACAACTTTAGTATAAAATAACTATAAAAACTTTCACTGCCGGAGTTACATGATAAAGCAGTAGAATCCGGAAAGATAGGCCGTGGTCGATCTCAAAGCGTAATTCCAAACGTTTGGAAAACCTGAGGCAGCCGTTTGGCAAGAGCACGACTTCCCTTTTCAGAACAGCAGTCTCCAAGGTCCAAATTGCCATGACTGTCAATCTTCGATAGAAGAGGTATTTAAAGAAAAAGAAGTATTTAAACATAAACGTTTGCACACTGGTCTCAAGTAATTTCCCTATCGCGCGTCGAACAAGGACGGGCCGATATTGTGAAGCCTTTTTTTAAGCCTTCTTTAAATATTGGGACGATTTTGCTGAGTTGGAGGGTTGTTAGATACCTGCCTACACGCAGAAAGAGGTCAGATAGGTGGATGATGCAGTGGGTGGAGCAATGGTTCCTGCCATTCATTTAGCAGATCACAAAAAATCCCGTCATGGCCATGGGGATTTCAGGATTTATTTTTCTCTTTAGTTACTGGAATTAATGCAGGATAAACTCTACAGGCTCGGAAACTTTATCCCTTTCCCGAGTCTCGTGGCTCCATCTCCCGCTAAAGGTCTGGCCAGCGGCGTAGCCAAGGGGGGGGGGGGGGTCAGCGGGGTCCGGACCCCACCCAAAATTTAGCAAAATAGCAAATATTTTAGATATTTATCTAAAAAAAATCGCCGGGGAGACCCCGGTCCCCCTTTTTCTAGTTTTGTTAATAAGGTTATCGTCTGCAAAATCAAAAAATCAAATTTTTTTTACCGACAAACTATTTCAGGCCTATCTTTTAAAAAACAATCCCGGGGGGGGGGGGGCACCAAATAAAACACCACCCTATTCCAAAACCTATATCGTAAGCGGGCAAACTTTATGAAAACTTGACACCCCAAAAAAATTCTGGCTATGCCACTGGGTCTGGGAGTCTGGCACAAATGCAAAAGAATAACTTATCCCAGGAATAAGTGTAAATTATACTCAATAAACCTCAATGAATGTAAACTGACAGACGGGAATTAATGTGGGGAAGACATGACAGGACATGGTAGAGTAGTGGTACGGACTCTGACTTTCACCCGAAAGGTTGTTGGTTCGAGTCTCGCACCTGCTACATTTTCTGGCCATGTTTTGGAGGGCATGTACAATATATAACAATTTATAGGCGGTCCCGGGCCTTCCTATAGTTGAGTGTAAGATAGAGCTTTATAGCCCTAACTCCGTTGGTTTTGTTCCGTAATATAATAATCAAAGTAGCTGAGCTTCTGAGTAATGCGTTATAACGTTATAACCATAAATGGTCTCAGGGGCGATGACGCGAAAATCCCTAATCTGCATCTCCGCGTGGTGAAGATGGAAGCGCGTAATGGCGATTGATAGGGGATCGGGTTTGAGCCGGGATAGGGGATAAGCGAAAAACAGAGTTTTTCAGTACAGGGCACTCTTTTTCCCAGCGGTTGGGAAGCTGGCCCCGAAGGCAACTCGAGAAAGCTCCGAGGAACTCAAAGGAGAGTCAATGAAATTGGCATAAAAGGATGCAGAAGGAAAATCACTGCATTACAATTGAGGAGCGACTGAGCAAACATGATCAAAGGACAAACAATCGGACATTGAGATAAGATTAAATTCTGTTGGTAAAAGGTGGTATATTTCACAGACTTGAGTGAGACTGAGCAAAAAAAATATGAGCCAGTTATTTTAATTGTTCAAAACTCATGGTCCAAGCAAAAACGAACGTAGCCAAGGAAATAAGGAATGGCTTTTGGTCAATTGTGAAAAATGTGAGAACAAGCAGTTACAATGGTTCAGCCACGTCCAAAGGATGGACGAAAACGGGACCACACGGAGGGCAGTGGCGTAACTGAGGAGGGGCAAGTAGGGCATGTGCCCTGGGCGCCGTTCTGCCATGGGCGCCAAACTGGCAGGCTGTTATCATAAAAAGTGTATTAATTAATCTAAAATATCATTCAAATTTAATTATTATAATTCTAAAAGTAAAAAACCCGAGAAATTCCAAAATAAATGTGTTTTTACCAGAGATTTTAGACATTCGAATCATTGAATGCTTTTGTCCACAAGAAAGGACGTGTCTATTAAGACGCCTGAAGACGTACTCAAATTCATTGTCCAATACACGGCGATGAGGGTGTCTTTCCCAATCTCCGCGTATCCATCCAGATTTAGCTCATTATAGCTATATCTATTGCAAGTTGTGAGAGGTCCTTCAGCAAGCTAAAACTCAGTCTTTCCTATTTGAGGGCGGCAATGAGCCAAGGGCGGCTGGAGCATTGAGCAAGAAGAAACTAAGCTGTGCGATTTCGGTGAAATAATCGATACCTTTGCCTCCCAGAAGACGCGGAAAATTATTCTTTAAATTAAAAAAAAATATTTAGTCCATAGAAATAACTAAGCTATGTGTACAAATGGTTCCATCCATGTTGTGTAGGCAAATGTGCATTATAGGCCTAAATTTTAGTTTTTTTGTTAGAATTTTTGTGCATTAAATCTCCAACTATATAATGGTATACTAATTAATGCCCCTAGTCTACCATGGTAGGCCTACCTACTCAAAATAAAATAAGCTTAATCGGTATGAGTAAATGAACGATATGAAAAACACATTGGCAAAATTTTATCGGACGGGGGAGGGGGCGCAAATTAAAAGCTTGCCCTAGGCGCATTCCCCCCAGATACGCCACTGCAGTGACGGAGGTTGGTGGAAGCAAGGCCGCAAGGAAGAAGACCCGTCGGCAGACCGAGGACAACTCTTGAGGAAAGGATTGAACAACTCGCCAGAGCAAGAGGGAAAACAATAGCCGAGCTCAAGGTGTTAATGTCCGACCGGGGCGAGTTCAGGAAATGGGTTCGAGGCTGCGCACGCGGCACTAAGGGGGAAGAAGAAGAAGAAGAAGTGAAAAATATGATTTGAGTCCTTTGTTCGCGTTTGCTCAGACGCTCCTCAATTACCCAGTGTGACCATCACGACAACAATTGGCATGATGATTGTCAATCTTTGACAGAAGAGGCATTTCAAGAAGAAGTGTCTAACTAAATGTTCAACAAAGCCTATAAGTCTCAGTGGCGGCGCTACGGGGGTGCCCGAGGGGGTCTGGCCTGGCCCCCCCAAAAGTTTCTCCGGCCCCAGATTTGAGATATTTTACATCTTGTTAAATTGCAGAATTATTGAACGGTATACCTACTCCCAATGAACAGTGTTTTGTTTTTTCATTGCCCCCCCCCCCCAGATAGAAGTCATGCCCCTCCATGGCCCCCCACCTTAAAATTTCTAGCGCCGCCACTGATAAATCTACAACCCTTCTCAGATTACTGGTAGCATCTCCCGTCGGACCGAGGATGGGCTGTTTGAAGTTGGTGCGCAGCTGGTCCCGGCAGACTGCATCCAGACACTCAGAAGACGCCATCCCCTCCACTCTTCCCGTGAATACCTGTAGCCTACTACACTGCTATTAGACTAGGTTGACTATTACGATATTAAAGTCACTCGTGTTAAAGTTGTCGGTTGATAATGTTACATGTTTCATTTTCGTGAATTCTTATTGAACGAGTGTTTCAACTGTGATTGTGCATAGGTACCTCTACATACCTAAGTGCCTAGAAAGTTCATTATTTATTAAGTTGTGTTAAGGTAGGTTAAAAATTCTTTGTAATTGGAAATAAAAAGGCAACATAATTTATATCAAACTAGCCTATGCAGTGTAGACTTGCAGTATATAATAGGCTAAAAAAGCTTATAGGCTATGTACCATACTGCCTAGATAGTTATTTATTAGGTACATTAAGTTGTGTTAAGGTAAATGAAAATTTCTTTGTATTTGAAAATAAAAAGGCTACACATATCAAACTAGCCAATGAAGTGTAGACTTGCAGTATAGAATAGGCTATAAAGCTTACAGGCTTACACTATACGTGCTATATATCTATATATATATGCAGCTACAATAATACAGTAATGCAATTAAGTGTAGCTACAGCCGTAAGATTATCCATCTTCTTTTTCTTCCGGCTCTACAGCCCTTGGTGGGCTTTGGCCTGCTCGACAACACTCCTCCATTCTTCTCGGTTTTGCACAACGCTCCACCATCTGGAGACTCCCAACTCGCGAAGGTCATTCTTTAACTCGTCCTTCCAGCGGTTTCTTGGCCGTCCTGGCAGTCGTCTTCCCGTCATGCTTGCTTTGTACATTTTTCGTGGCATGCGTTCTTCAGATCTAAGATTTTCCATGCAGTACATAATTCCACTCTTTCTCAAATTTATTATGACTATTTTTCTATTTTACCGGTATTAAGTCTAGAAATTAACAAACGAGGCATTGTATAAAGTATATTCCATTGATAATTCTAATGAAAGTGTACCGTAGCTTACCATAATATTCACCCATAGCTTTACAGACAATTTTCTCAGCATCCACGACAAATACTTTATTTTTGCACTTATGCTTATCATACGGTGCATTGAACTTAATTTAGCTGGATGACAAGTATCCTTGGATGTGAGAGTTTCCTTAGTGACTTTGTGGAACTAGGGGAACATCTTAGGGAGAAGTAAGAAAGCAATGATCCACAGTAAATTAATTATTAATACGACCGGTTTCGGATACAATCCATCATCAGATTAACAAACACATGAAAAATGCTCCCACTCCTACCCCGTAGTATATAAGCTGGCGTTTTCATGTGTTTGTTTATTTGATGATGGATTGTATCCGAAACCGGTCGTATTAATCATTAATTTAAATAAATAAGTAAATAAGGACTTGTTACTAAGGACTTGTTAATAAGCCAACCTAGCGGAGTTAGGGATAAAGTCATCTCTTACACTCAAGTAGGAAAGGACGGGACCACCTGCTTTAAATACCCTCCGAAGCATGCCCAGAAAATGTAGCCATTGTGGGAATCGAACCAACAACCTTTCGGGTGAAAGTCAGAGTCCGTACCACAACTCTACATGTCCTGATTTACTGTGGATCATTGCATTCTTAATTTCCCCTTTTAAGGGATCGCAAGTAGCTATTGGAAGCAAATCTTAATATCAAATCAAACACAACATCTACAAGTTTTTTGAACATAGAAGAATTTCATATGAAATATCGATCAGTCAGAACTATGAAGTAGAAGAATTGCTCCTCTACATTTTAATGCTTAGTATTATATTTATATTATATTATTATATATTATATTTCTATATAATAGATATTTTATGAGAAATTGGACTTTGTACAAAAAACGTGTGGTGTGGTGTCCAATTATCTCGTAAGACGCCTTTATACAATAAATTTCACTTTGACAGCATTCCAATTGGCGAAATCCCTTCCATTTCATTATTTGATACGATAGGTTCTGTACTTCAGTGTTAATAATAAAAATAGCTTGTACATGTACTATCACTTATTGCTGTCATATATTTACCATTCCGACAGAATAAAAATAAATAAACAAGGCGCCTGAATTATTGTGGAATTCATACTTTCGTGGTGACTCAATTCTAAACCAAAATCTATCTTTATAAAAATCAAACCACTTTCCCGCGTGAGTATGTATGTATGTATGTATGTATGTATGTATGTATGTGGACACTTTTTTGACTCGCCATAACTCGGGACCCACTGGCACCAGAAACTTGCGGATACACTCAAAATTTAGAGAAAAATCGGGACATGGTTTTCCTGTAGGTCCGAACCTGAAAAAGTGAACCTGATCAGGTACAGGAGCGATAATCGGTTCGAAAAATCCCATAAGAAAGCATTGGAGGGTTCAACGCAATGCCTTAGCCAGACCTTTGAACCTACCTCAATTTAAATTATATCACTGCCTTCGTCCATTCTTCCTCTTTCAGGCCATGCTATACATGATGTGATGGGGCAAGGGGTTCGACTTTGGGGGGTGGAAACGTGAGGGGGTGCGCCCAAATTTTCCGATTTTCAGCGAAAATAGGCCTTTTTGGGCTGCGTTTTTGGGGGTGTTAATATCAATTCGATAACTTCAAACTAATTTTGTTCTTTTCCACTGTTCTTATTCTTTTCAGTCATATATTCAGTTTTGCTATGCGCCTTTTCGTTCGGGTTCAGGTGAGTTGGTAAGCAGTCCCTGTTTTGCCGAAAAACCGGTTTAAAGGGTATATTTCCAAATACATGCATAGAGTAAAAAAATTCCACAGCCTGCAATTTTCCATCGAAATTAATTTTTAATCTCTCATTAGAAGCAGTATGAAATAAGCTTTAAAACGAGTATAAATACATAATTTCAAATTCACCCCTTCCCCCCTTAATCACGAGTGGAACACAAAGTTTTTAAAAATGACGCGAAAAAAACTGCATTTCTAGCAATCCCATTTAAATTGCATGGGTGGGTTTAAAGCAATATTTTGGGCAGATGTGGAAGGCCTATGTTAATTTAAATTATATCAGTGTCTTTGTCCGCTCTTCTTCTTTTAGGTCATGCCAAATTTGTCGTGATCAAGCAAGAGGTTCGGCTTTGGGGGGTGGAAACGTGACGGGGTGCGCCCAAATTTTTCGATTTTCAGCGAAAATAGGCTTTTTCGGCCGCGTTTTCGGAGGTCTTGATATCATTTTGAAAACTTTAAACTACTTTAGTTCTCTTCCTCCTGTCTTACTCTTTCCAGAGATATATTCAGTTTAACTATCCGCCTCTTCGTTCGGGCTCAAGTGATTTGGTAAGCCATAGCCATCAGCGTTTTGACGGAATACAGGTCTAAAGTGTACCTTTGAAATTACATGCATAGAGTAACAGGATTCCACAGCCTGACCTCTTCCACCAAAATGATTTGTTAATGTCTCATTAGAAGCAGTATAAATTAACCAATTTTCATAGTTGTTAACTGCTTCGTTTGGGTTTGGGGGCATTCACATAAGTCATGCGAGCCCCGAAGGGGCGAGCTGCGTAATGCCAAATGGAACCACGTTAATGCGAGGCCCCGCAGGGGCGAGCTGCCGCCCGCGGCAGGCGCAAGGGGGGCGGGGCCGCGAAGCGGTCCCAAGCTCCGCTTGTAGCCTATATATGAAAACACCCGCATCACCTGCAAAATCTGCCACCATATGATTCAACGGGCGGGGATAGCAGTGGTTAGTATAACATCATCTTTTGTTGTTAGATTACTTGGTAGCGTGCTTGTACTTGTGCGAGTCTCTACCCACCATGCGATCGGAGACGTGTCGTAACTCAACACGGGTACTAACCTATAGAGGCGACTGAAGAAGGATATATTCATTAAATTGTTTGTATGCAATTAACCTTTTATTAAAAAAAAAAGTATCCATTTTACAACATAATGAGTCTTTGACTGAAAAATCTAAGCTTCACTGATTTCAAAACGCGTATAACCCCAATATTTCTCGCCGATATTGTACAAAAATTTCCACCGGGGGTCAACCCCGGGCCATATGTGGGCCCAAGTGTGGGAAAAAATAATTAGATTTTGTGGACTGAGGTTCAATCCGCTCTAAAAAAAAAAACCCCGGCTACGATGTGTGCTATGTTTGTATATTTGTCGATCCACAAATAATAGTAAAATAAAAAAATAATTACTTTTTGTTGTTTCTATTACTAAGCCAACCTAGCGGAGTTAGGGCTATAAAGCTCTCTCTTACACTCAACTAGGAACCGCCTGCTTTACATGCCCTCCAAAGTATGGCCTGTAAATGTAGCCAGTGTGAGACTCGAACCAACAACCTTTCGGGTGAAAGTCAGAGTCCGTACTACTACTACGCTACATGTCTTTAATAGTAGTTGACATATTGTATTGACTGACGAATTTGTCCCCAATCTCACGAACCAAAACATGGCGCGAACATTTCCCACAATTTATCACGTGTTCCAAGAAGATGGTTTGACGTCACAAACCACTGCCGGGTTCGGATCCGGCCGATTCAACTGTTGATAAATAAGGCTTACAGCGTCCACCTTGTTTACACTATGCACTAAGGCACTACCCGGGTATTGTCATCCGCCATGTTGTATCCAATACTTCCTGTATGGTAAGTATTGTAAGAAAAGTAAAAGATTGAAAAATATTGAAAAAAACTAATACTCGTTTTAGTATTTTTTTTTTATGAAACACTTTCCTAATTGGTAGCACGTTTTTTAAATAATAATAAATAAACAACGATAAATTTCTAAAAATAAATAGATAAACACGCAATGTTCGGCTTATACAGACATGTAATGGATACAACATGGCGGATGACAATACCTGCCTAATATAGAGCCCTACTATGCACGGCAATGTACGCTATTTTAAATAACTTGAAAACCCCATGGCTCGACTATTGTTGGCCTAAGCGATGGCTCACACAAGTTTTACATTAAAAATTATGTTATCTGAAACCGATAAAAGTTAACTTATTGCATAAAATGCGGTAGCCTACAGAAAAGCAGAAAACAATATATTTGATTTGGCTGAAATTCACGTTTTCTGTTTCATTAATTATACTATAATATGCGATGTACGATATAAAGTACCTATAAGAAGTAATGGTACATTAAATTAAATATCCGGGTTTTATCAACTGGACAAAGGATTGTGGGGGGGGGGGGGGGGGGTTAGTATATTGGGCAAACAGGAAGGTGTTTTACAGAAAGACTTGCCGAACACAGATGCGGAATAGGAAAACTGGCCCAACATTTAAACGCCCATATATCCTACGATATCCTACTATATACGATAATACTTAAATAGGTATAAGAAAGTTGAGGAAATGGGTTACTTTATTGTAGGCCTATAAGAGCAATTGAGGGAAAAGGAGTTAAAAAAAGAACAATATTGGCATTGTTTGTGTATCTTGATTGTCTAGCCTACACTGTCAAATTACTCCAATAAAACCATTAATGAGGACATAGAGATTCCCTGTATTAAGAGCATTCACCGTTTGCGTAACATTACATTCAATTTTAACCACCCAATTAGTCGTAATCACCAAGGTCAGGCCCATAGAAGAATGGAAATGGATTAGTAACAGTCTATTTAGAGGTGGAAACTCAAGAACTCAAGTATACAAACACTAGAATCCGTTCTAAAATCCCGCAATATACATATATAATTTCGAAGCAAGGCGTCAAATTTGTACTTATTTATCATTTCTGCTTTCCTACTTATACATTGGTAGTATGAGAAAAGCTTTGTGAGGGTCGAAAAGTTCGATTTGAAGATATCAACAGAATCCCATCTATTGAGGTTCTATAGGGCTGCTGTTAGGCGCCCATTCCATTGACCGGCTAGGGCTATTTCCAAAAACAGTGACGTGGTAGCAGACATTCAAGACTTAGGTTGCGTTTCCACCGATCTCGCATTGCAGAATGCAAATGACATTGACGGAAATTAGAATTTTTCTTTTTAATAATAATAATAATAAACGTCTTATATTTACGGGGCGAGACTTAAGACTAGAAAGTCTTTTTCTGCCTAACCCACATCCAAAAACAATACAATTTACAAAATACATACGCTTAACGTAAACAATCTTATTCTAACAATGCATAAAAAGAACTTATTCTAAAGTGACGTGACGTAAAAACAAAAAACACATACAGTAAATATCTAGACAGTATTCTTATTCTAAACCTATTCTGTTCCTAGTAATTTTTTCAGCAACTGGCTTTTGAACCCACGAATCTTTGGCTGCGATCTAATTTCCTTATCTAGGGAGTTCCACTGGCGGCAGACATTTACAAAAAAAGAACTACCATATAAAGCTGTGTTATGTCGGGGTATTCGCAATACAAGTCCATTTCTATGGGAATTCAATGGCTTTAGGCGGTCATATAGATATGGAGGAGCTGCACTGTTCAAAACCTTATATACTAGTAATAGTGAGTGGAAAGTTCTTCTTTCACCTAATTTCAGCCACTGAGCCCTGCGGTAGAATGGGGTTATGTGATCCCGCCGTTTCACATTGTAAATGAACCGCATTCATGAGTTCTGCGCATTTTGGAGGTGCCTAGCATCGACTTCATTACAACTACTGTAAATCAAATCAACATAGTCAAATATAGGAAATATTAATGATTGGATCAGATTTCGCTTTATAGCAACAGGAAGTAAAAATTTCAGGCGCTGCAGGGCGTGTAAGGAGTAAAAAACCTTTTTACACACTCTTTTGGTATGATCATGCCAAGTAAGACCCGGGTCAACGTAGAGGCCAAGATTTTTAATGGCTTGCTCTTCGTAGGGGATATTTCTACAACCTATTATAATCGGAGGTGGGGCACTTTTCATAATTCTGGACACAAGCTTTCTGGAGCCAAGGATTATTGACTGGCACTTATTTGGGTTTATCATTAGAAAATTACTGCCACACCAACCCTCCACATTCTTTAGATCGTTATTGACTTTATCCGCTGTAGCAACAAAGTTGAACTGATTCGTATGCGCGTAGAGCTGCAGATCATCTGCATAAAAATGGTATCTACAGTATTTCAGACTCGATGCTAAATCTGACACATAAATCGAAAAGAGGAGAGGACCAAGGACAGAGCCTTGAGGCACTCCCGAGCGAATAGGGGAGGCTGCCGATAGTTTTTCGCCAATTTTTACAATCTGTACTCTACCACTGAGATTTTTATAGAAATCTATTAAAATGTTTGTACTTAACATATCCCATGACGCCATTTTTTAATTTTAGTTTGTTTGTTTGTGATTTTACTGTATGATCATTGACCAATTTTAACTATTGCATAGAGGAAAATAAACATTTCCGTCAATTCTGCAATGCGAGGTCGGTGGAAACGCCACCTAAGTCTTGAATGTCTGCTACCACGTCACCGTTGTTGGAAATAGCCCTAGCCGGTCAATGGAATGGGCACCTTAAAAAACTATAAAATAATATTAAGGTTTACAATTTTTCATTTATTAAAGAAAAACGTTAGCGATAATTTCAAAACATTAAAAACATTAAGTTTGACTTCTTTTGCTTTCTTTCTCTTCTTTTTTTGAACGTATACAAAACCCAGTAGCGCAGCGACATCCTCCCACCAAAGAAGGTATCTTCTTTCCTCTTTAACGTAGTTGGCCAGCAGGCAAAACACGCGTCCTCGGCTGGTCACTGGGGGACCGGGGTCAGGCATAACTTCTTCCTTCTGAGTAGATTCATCCTCTGGTTGTAGTATGTTTTTCTGTCTTCTTCTCCTCATCATCATCATCATCATCATCATCGTCATGAAAACCATCATTCTCATCATCAAGATCAGTATCAGCTGCATTGAACAAGCTCGAAATGTCTTCAAAAAAATGCAGAAAGAACTTTGGTGTCGGAATCTGCGGTTGGACCAACGATCGAGATGGATGAAATATTTTGTGTTCCCAATCGTTCTATATGGCATGGAGGGGTGAACGTTGACACAAGCAATGAAGAAGAGACTCAGTGTATTTGAAATGTGGAGATACAGACGAATGCAGCGCATATCGTGTTCCTAACGATGAGGTCTTGAAGCGAATGGATGCCGAAGCCGAGTTACTGATGCTGAAGGTTAAGAAACGGAAACTAGCATACTTCGGTGATGTGACGAGGAACGAAATGTATCGCCTTCTGCATGTAATAATTCAAGGGAAACTTGAAACCGTACCACAGGACAATTTTTTTGAGCTAACTCAATTTTGGGAACTTAGCTCACCAGAAACGCCAAAACAGCTAAAGTTTTTGCAATAACAGTTCCAGCGATTTTGGCATAATCACATACATCGAAGTATAGTTTTCAAAGTGGGCTGAAGACAAAAAATAAAGAAATTTGCATAGAAAAGTTATTATTCAGCGAAACAGGTTGCTTCGCAAATTAATGTTAAGGAGTATGTTTCAATTTATTGTTGTATATACACAATACACAATATTATACAATACAATGCATATATACGATATACATATGATGTACGTTGCGAGCTTACAGGCAAATTTGTCTACTCGAACAGTTGGCATAGTGGAGAATATTGGCGAATACGTACACAACACGTCACCTGATCAGACAAGAAGGACTCCTAAGCACCATAAATAGAAGGCACAATCGAAGGCACCAATGCAAGAGGGCGACCAAGGAAGGCGTGCGCAGAAGACCTCAAGAAAGACATGAGCTAGATGCGGAACCTACTTGGAACTAAAGAGGACAGCCCAAGACAGGGAGGAGTGGAGAAGGAAGTGGAAAGATTTGCTGCAAACCAATCGTTAGATTGAAACTAATTAAGAAGACGTACACAAAGTACACTACTGTATAACTATAACGCAATGTGGAGCATATTAAAATCCGTCCCAAATGATTTAAAACCAACTATTGTAACCATTCATTTCAAAATTAGGTTACAAGCTCGGGCTTCTGAATGCACTTGAATACCATAAGGTCTCTGTATTAATGTCAATTCGGAGCGGACGACCTTCTAACGGCCTTTGGATGTTGAGGTAGTACAGTATTCATCCGTCTTGTTTAGACTAGACCGCTTGTCTTTCTCATTGTCAAGGTATAGGAAGGCAGACAGATGCCATTGCAATTTTTTGTCCTTTGGCAATAAAAACTAGTTTTCTACAATGCTGGCGACCGCCCATGTTTGTTTTTGGGTAGTCAGCCTAATTTCCCGTATACACGGATACATTTTTTTCCTTGACTTCACGCACAAAATAACTGGTTTACAAGCTACACTATATACTCTCTACTAACCGAAGTTCATAGCTATACACCCCAATATATATAATAAGTCACTATAAGCTATCTCTATAATGTTTTGTAAATAATACTGTCCTAATTAGTAGTAGACCCTCTTTCTTTCTCATGAACAAGTAGGCAGGTATCTACAGTCAAATGCCAATTTAATTTTTTAGCAGCTAGTGCCAATAAAATCTTTTTTTTTTCTTTTTAAATTACACCATAGCATTATTAACATTAGGCTTCCGCCGTCAGCTTTCTTGCTATACGATACATAATCTGGTGAACCTCTGCTACTGACAAACTTGTTTCTTACAATGCTGGCGACCGCCCATGTTTGTTTTGGCCAGCCTAATTTCCGGATTTACACGGATACAATTTTCCCATGCCTTCCCGGACCCTCTTTCTTTCACATGAACAAGTAGGCAGGTATCAACAGTCAAATGCCAATTTAATTTTTTACCAGCTAGTGCCAATAAAAACTGGTTTCATATAATGCTGGCAACCGCGGCTCGTCGATTTTTTGTCAGGACTTCCTAGGGTACTTCAGTGATGAACCGAAGCCAATTGGGTTGTCAATTTCATTATTCTCAGTTAAATTATATATACAGTATATTTGAAATAACTTTAAGGCCTAAA
The DNA here is from genome assembly GCA_963971405.1 of Psococerastis gibbosa. NCBI lineage: Eukaryota > Metazoa > Arthropoda > Insecta > Psocodea > Psocidae > Psococerastis > Psococerastis gibbosa. The sequence continues at coordinate 11,500,126 of OZ020490.1, forward strand.
CTTAAAGTTAAAATGTTTTCATTATTAAGCCTACAGCAGCCTTGTTATAGCGATTTAGGATTAACATAATACTGGGGTTTATTTTTTAATATCGCATGAGTAGGGTGTGATGTGGCGTTGTTAAAATATGCACGGGAAATTCAAATTAATTAAAAAATTATTGCCATACAAGAGAATGGTTTTATAATTGAAGCAAATGCTAATAAGCTGATAACTGATAACATATTTAGTACTAGTATAATATAATTACATAGACTTTCACTGCCGGAGCTACATGATGAAGCAGTAGAATCCGGAAAGAAGGTCTATTAAGTGATATTATATTCACACCGTCACTGACAGTGGTCCAGGCCGTAGCCAGGATTTGTTTTCAGGGGGGGGGGGGGTGTTTCAGAAATGTCATTGGATATTACAATATATAGTGGTTTTTATTTTTCCTCTCAAAATCCGATTTAATCCAGTATCAGGCCATTTCATTTCGGGGGGGGGGGGGGGGGTTGAACCTCTCCTTGGCTACGGCCTTGACAGTGGTAATTTCAGAATTATTCGCAGGGTAATTGATGTTAGCTTATCTAAGGTTATTTATAAGCTCCCCAGTGTCAAGCAGGAGTCCAACATAATGTGACAGTGGTCAAGGCCATAGCCAGGATTTGTTTTCAGGGGGGGGGGGTTCAGAAATTTCATTGGATATTACAATATATAGTGTTTTTTATTTTTCCTCTCAAAATCCGATTTAATCTAGTATCAGGCCAGGGTTGAACCTTTCCTTGGCTACGGCCTTGACAGTGGTATTTTCAGAATTATTCGCAGGGTAATTGATGTTAGCTTATCTAAGGTTATTTATAAGCTCTCCCAATGTCAAGCAGGCGTCCTACATAATAACAATAATTTACTCGTATGTACGTGAGTATTGTGAGTACCATATTCTGCCATGTGATTCACGTGTGTTTTGGTCATTCCCATATCATGCCACTATAGAGTACTTTGCCAAGTTTTCCTGGGTACTTCCCCGACATACTACCTGGTTTAGCCTAAGGCGATCGAGTTGAGTCCATGCGCGTCATGCATCTTCGTTGCCCCACCTCTCTTCTAATGAGACTCCATGCCTGCATTTTCCCGGTTTTCCCTCGCATTCGCATTCGCAGTCGCAAACAGCTGCCCAATTAATTTTATAACCATGACGTCAGTAAATTTTTACACTAAAAAGTCTTCATCAACGGACAACTTTCCTTTGAGAAAATCCAATTTTCATCCACCTCATCGCTGTGATTGGCGGGGGCGCATCCCCTAAATTGCGACTTCGGTGGCAATGTGGTAGCGTGCTTGCACTTGTGCGAGTATCTACAAACCTTGCGGTCGGAGACGTGTCGTAACTCGACACATGTACCTATTAGGTGACTTAGTGAGGTGATTGAAGAGGTTAATCGGATACATTCATTAAATTGTTTGTATGCGATTTAACCTTAAAAAAAAAAAAAAAAAGGCTCCCAAACATAATTATGGAGACGGCTGCATCGAATAACCTATTTATATATTTTCACAAAGTAATACAAGTTTATTGCGTTGTTTGTTTCAATTACAAAAAATTAGATTCAACAAGAAAAGTACGAAAATAGCTATCAACTTGACTTAGCCTATCATTTGTATGTATAGATTATTAACCAGTTCCGTAGCCAGAATTTTTTTCGGAGGTTAGGTACCTTCATTATATTTAAAACTCCATTCTATCTAGTGTTCTTTGCAAATATTTCGGGAGGGGGGGGGGTCCAGACCCCTTGTACCAACCTCTGGTTACGGCCTTGTTATTAACTACAGTTGCCGCTGTTTTCTAGGCTTGGGTGGAGCGTTTATTCCCACCATGAATATTTTTTTTTGAATTTATGGCATATTTACTTGATAATTTATACCCAAATGAAAGGCTAAGACTTAAGTTGAATGGGTCATGGGCCATGACTACCTCGTTGGTCACCTCAACCGCATTGGAGTCCACGATTCCTGCGCATGCGACCTATGTGGACACCCCCGGATGGACGCTGAACACCTCGCGTCATGCCCGGCGATCGACCACACGCCGACAAATGAAGACGAATTCGAAAAGATAGCACGTCGCTACTGGTCAGCGCGTCACCAAATGGCCGACATGCCAAGGGTGGGCGTTGGCTAGTAAGTAAGTAACTTAAGTTGAATAGAATACTGCAATACAGGAGTATTGAATAATTACACAAAGGAGCCCGAAATGAATGCCATAATCTTATACGGATTTTATAAGCTATGCAGCAGCTACCGCATTTTGTAAAATGATGTAGACCAACGAATTTACAAACTGTGGTAGACCCATACAAGAGAACAATAATTTCTTAAAAACTTACAATAATATTGTTGTTTTAGGTGAACACTGCTGAATGAGACATTATGAAGGTTCGGAAGGATTCAAAGGCTATTACCATGGCTGAGTTGGTAAGTTTATCAAGACCAAAGTGTCTGTTAGCATAAGTCTGTCAGTTGGTCTATTAGAAACTTCCCCATTAAGAGAGATGAGTCTTTAATCAAAATTATTAGCGGTCACGCATGTTTTCTTATTTAATTTATCAAATAATCGTACTGTACTATATGTAGGTACTGTAATGGATAATCTCTATTACTACTAATAATAAATACATAATGGGTACTGCAGTCCCATGGTAAATAGTTGTCATGGGGTTAAATTTTGGGTGCCTCGATTTTCCCTATCCTAAATAAATGCTATTCACATCAATAAGAAGTTACATTTATTCGGCTATTCAGTATTCCATGTGTAGGTTTAAACATTCTCCAGGCTCATATTGCGACTTAACCTATAGGATGATTATTGGCCAAACTAGTGAAAAAGAGTCAGTTACTGATAAGAAAACTCTAGCACTTCAACTTTATGCTGAAATTAGTTATTTTCCACGGAGACGTTTTTTAGGTCCATTATGTCCGGTAACATTCAATACATTTTAGGCTGCTTCCAAAGTTTTAACTGACCAAAAGTCAGAAAATATATAAATTGAAGACGAACCGTGGAGTATATATATGTGTAAATATATCCAAGCAATACAAACATAATGTTCACATGCGTAAAATGATGTATAAAATTAAGCAATAACTTGAATTATTTGAAGTGGTCAAGATTTTTGAGAATGTTCCATATATTCATTTCTTTCTTCTTCTTTAAATGCCATTTCTACCGAAGATTGGCGATCATCATACCAATTTGAACCTTGGAGACTGCTGCCCTGAAAAGGGAAGTCGTGCTCTTGCCAAACCACTGCCTCAGGTTTTTCAGCCAGGCTGTTCTTCTTCTGCACCTCAGCCCTTCTATCTTCCCTTGGATTATTACATGCAGAAGGCGATAATTTTCGATTCCTATTAGTGCTCTATTGAGACTTAACTTAATTTTTTTTTGTATGTACGGTATTCTATGAGATATTTACAACAAGGCAGCCCGTTAAAGCAGCCTTGGTTGATTGTCATAGCACACATATTTCTGACAAAAGTTAAGTTGGTCTCTACCCAACTGTCGCTCATGTTGGCTTTCCAAGCAATTAAGCATGTGCCATTATTGGGATAAGCGATAACACACGTGACACAACCACTCTCATTTCATAGTAAATTAGACCAACGAGTAAGTATCGTGCCATTTTGTGTGAAGAACCTATTAAATCTAAGCAAATTCACATGCAAGCGCAGAGCATATAAAATGTCATAAAGTTGAGTCAAAGTTAGCAATTGTTTTATTCTATAAGGTGATAGGGGGACTCGCTGCAGTTAATTTGACATAAATTATTTTGAAATTTTGAATTTGAACGATGCGGTGGGACATCAGGTATCATAAGGTATGTTTCAACCTTGCACTATCTATAGAACAATAATTTAGTTTTTTTGGTATAAATTTGGTCTCCAAATAAAGAGTAGGCACCCTAAATTCAGAAGAAAATTAAAACACACTGGGCATGTTTGCCATGGCCAATGGTCAGAAATATTTCAGTAAATAGGAAGTGGTGTACCCAGGCTAGCAGCAGCAAGCTCAGTCAATCAACGATTCCGCTGTTGCGACTGAGCCGAAGCGGGTGTTTCTCGTCATAAGGTAAATAGAGTCAAAATTAAACTATTAAGACATACTGGGTCTATTTGCTATTGTTTGACAATGGTCAGGAATATTCCAGTAAATGGGGAGCGGTGTATCCAGGCTAGCAGCAAAGCTCAGTCAATCAACGATTCCGCTGTTGCGACTGAGCCTAAGCGGGTGTTTCTCGTCATAAGGTAAATACAGTCAAAATTAAACTATTAAGACATACTGGGTCTATTTGCTATTGTTTGACAATGGTCAGGAATATTCCAGTAAATGGGAAGCGGTGTACCCAGGCTAGGAGCAATAAAGCTTAGTCAATCAACGATTCCGCTATTGCGACTGAGCCAAAGCGGGTGTTTCTCGTCATAAGCTAAATACAGTTAAAATGAAGCTGTTACTATACCTATTTACTATTTTTGACAATAGCCAGGAATATTCCAGTAAATGGGAAATGTTGCACGCAGGCTAGCACCAAAGCTCAGTAAATCTACGATTCCGCAGTTGTGGCCGAGCCGAAGCGGGTATTTCTCGTCTTAAGATAAAGACGGCCGAAATAAACCTTTAAAGATGGCTGGGGTCCCAATATCAAGTGCATAGAACATCTGCGCTTGCGTTTCAGTTGTCATACTGTTGAATTATTAATTCGTTTTTCCTTATCCAATATTTTCTTTCTTTTATGAATGCAACCTAAGAACTTGGTAACAGTTCCAATTCTAAGCCATACCATACTAATATTAATTTAATGTTTGAAAACAATAATAGATAACAGCCAACAGGTATAGATAAAACAGTAATTAATAATGGAAAATAAAAAACACAGCAAGCTAATTAGCTATTTTGGTTATCGAATTTTTATTCATATACCTCAGGTAATTACTGAACAAAGATGCCCTCAAGTATTCTGTGTTTACATAAAACAATGGAAACATTTTGTATGGGAAATTACTTTCCATTAGGGTTCTATATTAGACAGGTATTGTCATCCGCCATATTGTATCCATTATAAGTCTGGTGTTTACCTATTTATTTTTAGAAATTTATCGTTGTTTATTTATTATTATTTAAAAAAAACGTGCTACCAATTAAGGAAGTGTTCAATAAAAAAAATACTAAAACGTGTATTCGTTTTTTTAAATCTTTTTCAACTTTTACTTTTCTAAGGCGCCCATTCCACCGACCGGCTAGGGCTATTTACAAAAACGGTGACGTGGTAGCAGACATTCAAGACATAGGTGACGTTTCCACAGACCTTGCATTGCAGAATGCAAATGACATTGACGGAAATTAGAATTTTTCTTTTTATAGAAATCTATTAAAATGTTTGTACTTAACATATCCCATGACGCCATTTTTTAATTTTAGTCTGTTTATTTATGATTTTACTGTATGATCATTGATCAATTTTAACTATGGCATAGAGGAAAATAAACATTTCCGTCAATTCTGCAATGCGAGGTCGGTGGAAGCCCAGCCTATGTCTTGAATGTCTGCTACCACGTCACTGTTTTTGTAAATAGCTCTAGCCGGTCGGTGGAAAGGGCGCCTTAGGCGGGGATTCCAACGACCTCGTTTGTGTGTGGCAGCGTGATATTGACGTGGTAGCAGACATTAAAGACTGTCTTTAAAACAAAAATTTCCGTCAATGTCACGCTGCCAAACACAAACGAGGTCGGTGGAATCCCCGCCTAACAATACTTACCATAAAGAAAATATGGGATACAAAATGTTGGATGAAAATACCCGGGTATATAGTGCCTTACTTTCCATCTAACAAGTCACATCAAGTGCACAGCCATGCCGAAACAGCATTGAAAACATTGGGATTTGATGTTATTTCTCTTTGGATATACGATTGGATATATATGTATGAGAAATTAAATATGCATAGATCATTTGTAGTTCTCAAGGTCATAAAAAGTAAGGTGCATGCGGACACAGAACTGACCTGGCCAACGCCTTTCGCTAAATGTTGATCATGAATAAATTATCCAGACCAGACGTCTTCCACATTAGTTGGTATGACATGACATCTGAGTGGCAGAAGAACTGTCATAATAAACCTAAAGCTGGCCACACACGACCGCTCCAAGCCACTAATTTTGGCGCGCTCATCCAAAAACGCATCGTGTGTGGGGAAACCTGTCAAGAATTTCAGTGGAGCGGTCGGACGTGTTGGATATCCAACCGGTTGGAAATCCACCGCGCCACGCTAATGGATGAGCAAGTCGACGCATCGTGTGTGGGGAAACCGCGCGTCCAAACCCACCGCTCCAAGCTGTTGGCACATGCCCGTCTGTGGAGAAATCCTGTTTTGGCATATGCCTGCCTGCCAGAATTGGCTGACTTTGGCTCAGTGCTCACTCAGCCACCTTCGGAAGCAGACGTATGACCTCCAAACGAGAGTTTGTTTTCTGTGGCCTGTGGCCTGTGGCAAGTGTTGAATGGCTCGCATCTCTTCTTTTCAACAGCCACTGCCAGTGTCAAAGAGCCAAATAGCAAAAAGCAAAATAGCAAATTTTTCAGTCACTTATTTTAAAAAAATTTCCTGGGAAGACCCCGGTCCCACTGTTCCACAAAATTTTTCAGACCTATTTTTTTTAAAATGATTTTCCGGGGTAGCCCCCGGCCCCCCTTGTTACCGTAGCTGTAATATTCTTCACACGTAAAATAATAATAATAATATGTGTATTGAAAACAATTTTACATTTACACTGATCAGCAGTAGCCACAACATAAATATAAACATAACTGCTTCAAAGTGCGTAAATTCCACTATTTTGTGCTTATTCTTTTCTAAATTAATTCTCCCGGAGGGACCCTTGGGCCCCCCTTCCTTGCAGTAGGCGTAGCCGAGAAATTTTTTGTGGAGGGGGTCTAGTTTTCATGCAACATCAATACGTAAAGTTTGCCCGTTTACGATAAGTTTTCAAATGGGGTGGTGTTTCATTTGGCGCCCCCCCCCCTTATTTTCGTAAAATAGTATAAAAATAGGAAAGCTTTCCTCATGGACGTACACATCTTCTAATTAGGGGTATGATCTGAATTTCCCCACCCGAAGGGTCGGGTTGCTAAAGGGTGGCCCGGGGGTCTCCCCCGGGGAAGGGTTTTGAAAAAAAAAGGCTTGAAATTGTGGAGTTTTACACATTTTGATGTATATACGACTTGTAACCTATTCTAAAAATGTTTAGGTTTTACAGCCGAAGAATAGGACACCTACTGCAAGAACGGGGGGCCCGGGGTTCTCCCCCGGGGGAATTATTTTAAAAAAGAATAGGCCCAAAATAATGGAATTTACGCACTTTGAAAGCAGTTATGCTCATATTTTACATATGAAGAATATTACAGCTAACAAGGGGGGCTACCGTAGGGAATGTTCTTTAAAGGATAAGCCTGAAATAGCTTATCGGCAAAACAATTTTGATTTTGCAGACGATAAAATTATTAAAAAACTGGAGACCGGGGGACCGGGGTCTCCCCGGGATTTTTTTTGAAATTTTTCGGTTTTGCTAAATTTTGAGGGGGGGGTCCGGACTCCGCTGACCTCCCCCCCCCCTTGACTACGCCACTGGACTCACCTACTATTCTTTGGCTCTAAAACCTAGACGTTAATAGAATACGTTGCAAGACGTACTCGTTTACATATGAAAATGTGTAAAACTCCACAATTTCAGGCCTATTTTGAACAAAACCCTTCCCCGGGGGAGATCCCCGGGCCCCCCTTCAGACTCTCGAACCCTCGGGTACCTGGTCAAGGAAAATTAAGAGATCATGCCCCTAATTAAAAGATAAAAGATTCGTACGTCTATGAGAACTGCTTTCATCTTTTTCTACTATTTTACGAAAATTGGGGGGGGGGGGGGCGCCACATAAACACCAACCCATTCGAAAACCACTTATAAGTGGGCTTACTTTATGTATTGATGTTATGTGAAAACTGGACCCCCCCTACAATAAAAATCTGGATACGCAACTGCTTTGACCATTAACTTCTTTTCTTCCTAATTTTCAAATATAGGCATCAGTAAAATTTCCTTGAGCCTACCCATTATCAATATCAACATTTATAATTATTTTAAAAGAAAGTCAGTCACATACAAAACTTGAGAAACTGGTGGAGCGTTGGCGCGGTCGTGTGTGGGCACCCCTCTAGACTCACCGCTCCACCTCATCCATATGGCGTGTTGGCGCGGTAGAATCGGAGCGGTCGTGTGTGGGCAGCTTTAAGCTGGCACGACCGCTCCAAGCCACTAATTTTGGCGCGCTCATCCAACCTCATCCATTTGGCGTGTTGGCGCGGTAGAATCGGAGCGGTCGTGTGTGGGCAGCTTTAAGCTGGCACGACCGCTCCAAGCCACTAATTTTGGCGCGCTCATCCAAAATCGCATCGTGTGTGGGGAAACCTATCAAGAATTTCAGTGGAGCGGTCGGACGTGTTGGATATCCAACCGGTTCGAAATCCACCGCGCCACGCTAATGGATGAGCAAGTCGACGCATCGTGTGTGGGGAAACCGCGCGTCCAAACCCACCGCTCCAAGCTGTTGGCACATGCCCGTCTGTGGAGAAACCCTGTTTTGGCATATGCCTGCCTGCCTGAATTGGCTGACTTTGGGTCTTTGGCTCAGTGCTCACTCAGCCAACTTCGGAAGCAGACGTATGACCTCCAAACGAGAGTTTGTTTTCTCCGTCATTGATTTAATATAAAGAGTTGCCATGCCTGTGGCAAGTGTTGAATGTCTCACTCCTCTTCTTTTCAACAGCCACTGCCAGTTTCGAAGAGCTAGGGGGGGGGGGGGCAGCTGAGTCTGGACCCCCCCCCAAATTTAGCAAAATAGCAAATTTTTCAGTCATTTATTATAAAAAAAATCCCCGGGAAGACCCGGTCCCACTGTTCCACAAAATTTTTCAGGCCTATTTTTTTTTTAAATGATTTTCCGGGGTAGCCCCCGGCCCCCCTTGTTACCGTAGCTTTAATATTCTTCACACGTAAAATATAAACATAACTGCTTCAAAGTGCGTAAATTCAACTATTTTGTGCTTATTCTTTTCAAAATTAATTCTCTCGGAGGGGCCCTTGGGCCCCCCCCCCTTCCTTGCAGTAGACCTACTCAGCGGCGTAGACAGAAATTTTTTGTGGAGGGGGTCCAGTTTTCGTGCAACATCAATACGTAAAGTTTGCCCGTTTTAGATAAGTTTTCGAATGGAGTGGTGTTTCCTTTGGCGCCCCCCCCCCGGTATTTTCGTAAAATAGTATAAAAATAGGAAAGCTTTACTCATGGACGTACGCATCTTCAGGTTGCTAAAGGGGGCCCGGGGGTCTCCCCCGGGGAAGTTTTTTGAAAAAAAAGCTTGAAATTGTGGAGTATTACACATTTTGATGTATATACGACTTGTAACCTATTCTAAAAATGTTTAGGTTTTACAGCCGAAGAATAGGAGACCTACTGCAAGAACGGGGGCCCATGGTTCTCCCCCGGGGGAATTATTTTGAAAAAGAATAGGCCCAAAATAGTGGAATTTACGCACTTTGAAAGCAGTTATGCTCATATTTTACATATGAAGAATATTACAGCTAACAAGGGGGGCTACCGCAGGGAATGTTTTTTAAAGGATAGGCCTGAAATAGCTAGTCGGCAAAACAATTTTGATTTTGCAGACGATAACATTGAGGGGGGGGGGGCGCCACATATAACACCAACCCCTTCGAAAACTCTCATAAGTGGGCATACTTTATGTATTGACGTTGTGTGAAAACTGGACCCACCCCAAAAAAAAAAAAAAAAAAAAAATCTGGCTACGCAGCTGCTTTGGCCATTAACTTCTTTTCTTCCTAATTTTCAAATATAGGCATATTCCAATTGCCATCATTAAAATTTCCTTGCCCATTGTAAATTTCAACTTTTATAATTATTTTAAAAGAAAGTCAGTCGCACACAAAACTTGAGAAACTGGTGGAGCGTTGGCCCGGTCGTGTGTGGCCCCCCTTCTACATTCACCGCTCCACCTCATCCATTTGGCGTGTTGGCGCGGTGGAATCGGAGCGGTCGTGTGTGGCCAGCTTAAGGAACGGACAGGCGGCTAATTAATATATAACGGCATTTTAGTTGTTAAGTTGGTTGCATTTCATTTTGAGCTATATGTCACTTGTCAAAAAAAATCAGGTTATTCCTTTGCACAGCTAATATTGGCACCAAATTTCTGCAAGTGGTCAAATCAACGATAATAAAATAAAAGAGATAGCGGCAAACCATAAGCTAAGTATAGCTGATAGCGGTGAAACGCATGAAACTCCCCAAAAGTATTTAGGTTACATGTAAAATAATTACTATATAAAGTTACAAAACAATTGATCTATAGGTAGGCTGTAAGTGCGAGTAGGGCTGATGGTGTTCGGCCATAGGTGTAGCTAGCATTGGATCCAGGGGGAGGGGGGGGGGGTGGCGCAGGAGAAAAAAATCAATAAAATCGATTGGTTTTCACGGGTTTATTTGAAATTTTTTGGAATATAAACACTAAAATCCAATTCATTATATCTGGTTTAAATTCCCTGCATTTTTTTATATTGTGTAAATTCAAAGAAAACCCGTCAAATCTTTATAGGACGTGCCCTCTCCCCCTTGAACCTCTCTGGCTACGCCCATCCGCCCATGATGGTGCCTCGCCAACAAAATCGGGGAGTTGGGGACTTAGCAAAAGGGAAGACATGTCTTATTCCTCACTCTTTTCTAAGGCTAACAAGTAATGAAAAGCTGCCACACTAACCCGGTTCTTATACGTACATGGCTATAGTTACCCTAGTACGGGATTAGAAGCCCATAGCATGGCCCCAGAGAGCATCAAGTTACATGAACAATTAGTCCTAGCTCCAATGGCTATGCTAGAATGTTACATACAAACAGCATAGTCTAGGTAAGCTGTTACTTGTAAGTGCGAGTGAGGCTGAGGGTGCCTCCCGGATAAAGCTTCCTCACGCAACTCCGGTGGTGAAAGCCATTGCAATTATATAGAGCTTATAATGTCTCAGGACCGGGGAGTTGGGGACTTAGCATATGGGAAGGAAGGCATGTCTTATTTCTCATTCTTTTCTAAGGCTAACAAGTAGAGATGAAGCTACCACACCAACCAGGTTCTTATATAGTTTCAAGGATACGAGACTAACAGCCCAAAGGCCACAGCATGGCTCCAGAAAGCATCAAGTTACATGAACAATTAGTCCTAGCTCCAATAGCTATACTAGAAAGTTACAAAACAACATAGCCTAGGTAGGCTGTAAGTGCGAGTGAAGCTGAGGGTACCTCCCGGATAAAGCTTCCTCACGTAACTCCGGTGGTGAAAGCCATTGAAATTGTATAGTCAATGTCACAGGACCGGGGAGTTGGGGACGGAAGGGAAGGAAGAAATATCGTATTCCTCATTCTTTGCCAAGGCTAGCAAGTAGAAAGAGATGAAGCTACTACACGAACCAGGTTCTTATATAGGTACAGAGATACGAGATTAGCACCCCACAGCATGGCTCCAGAAAGCATCATGTTACATTAACAATAAAATTAGTCCTAGCTCCAATAGCTATACTAGAAAGTTACAAAACAACATAGCCTAGGTAGGCTGTAAGTGCGAGTGAGGCTGACGGTGCCTCACCAACAAAATCCAACGAACACCTTTCACGTGGATCACTGTCTGATTGATCATTGTGCAGCCAAATCGAGGGCGAAAGATGCTTGTAATATGAATGCACTATATTGTAATAGAGCTTTAAACGATAAAGCAGTAGAATCCAGTTGGAAGTACGCTTTCAGAACGACCGGGGCCTATCATACCGGATTCTACAGCTTCCTCACGTAACTCCGGTCGTGAAAGCCATTGCAATTATATGGAGCTTACAATGTCACAGGACCGGGGAGTTGGGGACTTATAGCACATGGGAAGACATGTCTTATTCCTCATTCTTTCTCAAGGCTAGCAAGTAGAGGTGAATCTACCACTCCAACCAGGTACAGGCTAGTTAACCTAGTAGGGGATTAGCAGCTCACAGCATGGCCCCAAAAGCTAGTTACATGACAAATTATAGTTGAAGTGCCATTGGCTATAGCAGAAGGTTAGAAAACTACGTAGGTAGACTGTAAATATGAGCCATCATTAAAATGCACTTAGTTAGGCTGTACAAGTTACATGCACTACAAAAAATGACATTATCAAGTTGTGTACTATGACAGATTAGCACAAAATACATTTAAATGTTGTAATCAGGCAATTATGCAGGGAAGGGGGAGGGAATGCGTTCAACCCCAAAAATTTTTACATGAAGAGACCTTTAGGACCCCCTGTTGGCAGTTCTATGAATTTTCATCGCCTGTTAAAATCGAAACCCGACCACAATAGGATGGTATTGGGGCACTTTGTTTATTCGAAAACTAGCGGGAACACTGAGTTTATTCGATTTTTATAACTGTTCCAAACTGGTCGGGTAGTAGGCTACCATCAAAATGCTCAAACCCTAATTCCGCTCTTTCTTTTTCAAAACAATTCCTCTTAGTGGGCTTCGCACCAACTTTTCAAATACGATACCCCATACATACCTAGTATACATAAAATACAAAGCTAAATCGAAAACTTAGCAATGCACAGAATATGATTTTAGAAACTTTCTACCATTTTCTGAAGAAAATTTCATATTATTTTTTTGGAGGAATGAGGGTGTACTATTGTAGTATGCTATGCTTTTCAGCTAAATAGAACTTCCCACTTCCTTAGACCTCTTTATGAGACAGGACCCGAACTAACAACCCTGTGTTTTCGGTTTCTTTAATTAATCGGACGTGAAAATTAATTTACTAATAATTTCATCTTTTCAGGGAGTTGCCAATGGAAATTTAAACCTCGGATTCGTCGAAGATCCTCTGGGTAATCGAAGGGTCAGCACGATAGAGCGAGCTATATCAACCGAAGAAAAAGGTTCAGATCTCACAGGAAAAGAGGTAAGTTGGCCGGGTTGCTATGACTGTTGGGCTCAATCATCTATGATGTGCGAAATTTTACCAGTGCGATTTTCGTCCCTTGGCCGCTGTTCTGTTTGGGAGTCAATACTTATCATTTTTTATAATACAAAATACAACACAATATAAAATACATTGTAATACTATGTTTGTTTGTGTGTTTTCCAACACCTATTTTCAGTATTTCTGCTTTAAGCCGCCTGGCAGGGGAAATGAGTCTGATTATTATCTTTATACACCCTATGGGCAAACTCTTTCACCTCGGAGAGAAGGGGAGTTGACTGACAGGGTGAACCTCCTGATTATAGTGGATTCTCACTTGGGGGACATAGTGGAGTCATACAATTAATTCGGAGGTGACCAGGACTCAACACGTACTTCAACTGACTGATATAGTCTCAGTGCGTTATCATGTCCTACCATTACCCCTGCCAAGACTGTGCACACTACCAAGTTTGCTGCAGTTTGGAACAGGCTTTGTTCTTTTGGGTTCAACTTGGCTTACAGTCTATTTATCAACAAACTAACAATACAAACAGACAATAAAATACTGATGGCAGTTACTCTCTTTTACAACGACGAATGGACCCCCTTGCCATCCTCAAATCCTATGAGGTCGTCACTCCTCCAATGACGGCGAGCTGTCCTTACTAACTGTTACTCGAACTCTCGGCCACCCCTTTACCACACCTACGGATTTACGCCACCAATCAGACAGTTGTCCATAAATACCAACATTTGTGGTCCATACACGCCACCAGAGGTCATGCATAAAGGTGTAAAAGAGGTATAGCTCATTCTTCATTGTATTTTCGCTTTTTCTCCGCACGCTCTATTTGGAATAGGACACCAGCCATGTTTTCCCCCACCACAGAAAGTTGGGTGGATCCAATATTTTTTTTTTTTTTTAGTTTCGAACCTCGATCATCTCTTTCAAAGTTCAGTTCTCTATCAACTGATCTATTCCAGCGCTTCAGCTGATCTAGGCTAAGGTCGAATTGCGCAGTAGATCTGGCAGTTAGTGAGATCTGGAGTGTCCAACAACAATTTGCGAAGAAGAAAGTATGATTGAGTTAGTGGTTAATGTATATGCGAGTATGACTAGTTAATGCGCAGAACAGTGGCACCAACTGTACAAGCAAATACCATGTCGACATGATGACCGCAGGGCGTACAATTGAAGTTTTCGCAATGTGTAGGCGCCTGCCTAATTGCACGGGTAGGAATGACTTAGAAACTGGAAATGCAGCCTTGACGAATAATTTATTACCTATAACCTCTAGGTGCATCGGTGAAATCGGTACCTTACCGTACAATACTTTTGTGCAGTAAAAGAAGGCATCCGGTGTCTAGTGGAATTTGTGCGTCCCGAAAAATAGCTTTTTGGTGAAAAAAATGGGCAGATGCAAATCCTCTAATATTGGACACTACTGCGGGCCATTATTTTTAATCTTAACCTGGGATCAAAAATATAACCAAGAAAATTTTAGAAGTACAAGTGCTATTCAAAATGGTTTTGTTTACATTATTAACCGTTAATATTATTTTTAATATATCGGCATTTAATATTTTAATATAAGTACGGTATTAATAGACAGAAACTGGAAAATCAGTCTTGGCGAGTCATTTTACTACCTACTGTGTAACCTCTGGCAGCCGCGTTTTTCAATCAAGCCGTGTTTTTCGCCGAGTGTGAGTGACTGGATCCTACACTAAATGGTTTGCCTATACCTTAGAAAACTCAATGACAATGACAGAACTACCTGATTTTGACGATTTTACTTTATACTTTCTTGTCAATTACTTGTTGATTACTTGTATTGTATAATTTAACAGAAATATATAGCCAATATTTATTTATTAATCACTATCACGGTGAAGATACCGTAGCCATCAGGTTTGAGTATACCCAAACTCCTTTCGATTCATAGTCCAACTGGTGTAAACTGCAACTTCTTAAGAAACATACATAGATACTAGACCGAACGAAAAAATATGGAAGTGTTCTGTCATTTGTAATTTTTTGACAAGGCATCGATGAAGTTAATGTTCTAAGTTATTTTTATACGGTAATTAAAAAACTAACAATTTTTCCCAAGAACTTATTTTTAGTCCAGCGTGGCAGCTCGCCCTTTGATCTCCCGCCACAATTTTTAAAAACTACAGTAGCCCACTTATTGGAATTTACTTTCGAACAAATAGATTCGTCATTCTTCAGTGTAATATAACATCACCATCCCCATATTTTTGTTCAGTAGGTACTTGTAAATTTTATTAAAAACTATTGTATTTGAATTTTTACATACAGTACATAGAATTACGAATTAAGCGCAGACCCTTTAGAGTAAACTCACTTTCTGATGTGTAGACAATGTAATAGATGTAGGCCTATATTTTTGAGAGTTTGAATTCGGATACTTAATCTGTTAGTCAAGACCAAACTGTTGGAAACCAACAAAGTACATTTTCTTTTTTGTATAAAACTTTATATAATTTAGCTTGGGCTTGGAATAAAAAATTTTCTTTCTGTATATATCTGTGCAGCCGATCTCGCGTCTAACATATACCTAGGTAAGATAACCAACCCGACAATGTCTTACATTATGTATACATACTATGGTTACAATACATTTAGGTACCTATTACACAGTTAGTTAGGGTACATACTATATACGTTATATAGCGGCCTCGTAAAGAATAGTAATTGGAGGAAAGCGTAGATTGGTCGTGACCACGGAGTCCTGGTAAAAAATCCGCCAATTACGTAAAAGGAGCGCTAACCAGCAATGACCTCACAATGGATTTTGTCTTATGGTGGATATAACACTAACGGATTTCCAGGTTTCCAAAGCAAAGTTATGTCATTGTGAGCGACAATCTCTAAGTTGCCTAAAGGTACTCGTTATGACTTGTAATGAATGGAAGTTTGTAGGCTATAGGGTGGCTAATTTGTGGCTGAAGATTGAAGACATCCATGTACACGGTTCGATGTACAAATATGTTCAATTCAGTCATTAATGTTAGGTACCGAGCCTAAAGATATAATTAATGGCTGGTATACATGTGTAGGTAGTGGAGTTATTAAGTGGTTAAATTGCATAGCTCCTAGAGTTGCATATAGGAGAAGTGGGACATTCGAGCGCACCAAAAATATTTTTTGCATCCTGGGGCCACCTAAAGAGCCATTGAAAAAAGAAAAAAAAAATATTTTTGGCCCGTTTGAATCTCCCATCTCTCCACTATATGTACCAGCGGTTCTCAAATGGTGGGCCACAGCACCCCATCAGGGAGGCCATAGGATCTCGGGAAGAATATATTTATGAATTTCGGGAAAATTGTGGCTTATGACACTTCAACATTGGGAACTATCAAGGCTCGGAAAATATTGATTCCATTTCCGATATCAACGGTCCTTCTCAACGCTCCTTAGGTTGAATTCGAAGGGCAGAAACAAAGTAAAAGGCTTCGACGAGGAGCTGAGAGTGGTTATCTCACAAAATATTCGTTCGAACATCCAAAATATTGTCGCTTGGAGAAAAAGCAACATGCGTATTGATATGGATTTATTTTTCCTTGTAAACTGGGTAGGAGGGCCACGGACTATTGGCTTCTTTAAAGGTGGGCCACGGCCCTAAAAGTTTGAGAACCACTGATATAGACTATAGAGCCGTATTCTACTGCTTAATCATGTATCACCGGCCTTGAAAATCTTTGTAATTATATAGTCTTATATAGTCCCTACACCATTAAACTGCACGTTCTGACCATACTATTCTTAGGGCTGATGTGGTACGCACATCATATCTAACCAGTATCTAATAACAGGTTCATTACCATATGAAACTCGGGCGCAACTCCACCGACCTCGATAGTGATAGTGATATTGACGTGGTAGCAGACATTATAAAGACAGTCTAAAAATGTCTGCTACCATGTCAATATCACTATCACTATCGAGGTCGATGGAATTTGCGCCTTAGTAGTGCATGCATGCGCCATGAAGCATAAGCATTTACCAATTATGTTTTTTGTGTGGAAAATAAATACATTTTAATTTCTTCCCGTATCTTATGAAATGAACATATTTCCAGGGTGTTGCAGCGAGACCACAATGGGGGAGCGGTATAGAGTTCCTAATGTCGTGTATAGCTATGTCTGTGGGCCTGGGCAACATCTGGAGGTTTCCCTTCACGGCCTACGAGAACGGCGGTGGTGCCTTTCTCATCCCTTACTTCATCGTCTTGGCAATTATCGGACGACCCTTGTACTTCATGGAGATGAGCATCGGACAGTTTACTAGCAAAGGGGCCGTCAAGATATGGGCCTTGGCTCCCCTGCTTGCAGGTAAGATACATCGAACGTATAGCCTTAAGAAATTAATAAGAGTTGGGGTAGTAATATTGCTCATATCCTAGTTCATCGTCTTGGCAATTATCAGACGACCCTTGTACTTCATGGAGATGAGCATCAGGCAGTTTACTAGCAAAAGGGCTATCAAGATATATGGGCCTTGGCCCGTCTGCTTGTATAGGTAAGAAAAGAGGACAGGTGCGAAGGCAAAGACCTTGAAAAAGAGCACATTACTGTGAATATAGGTTTGTAAGTATCTACTTCTATTAATATGTTAGTATTTAGTGGTTTAGTGGTAGTCGATAGGGAAAATTGACGCATGAAGTGATGACGCAGTTGAGCATAAGTAGGCTAAATTGGCATAGTTACTGTAGAGTGTGACTTAACATAATCCTGAGTATAATGAATCTTGCAGATGTGGTAACTCACTATCGTTAAAATAGGTATCACGACCATATTGACGCTCGTCCAATAAATCAAATTTGGTAGGAACTTGTGTGAAAATTCTCAGGCGGCGACCGCGCGAGAAAACGGGCTACGTTTGTTCAGGGGCGGAGCCAGGAATCCAGGATTCCAGGAATGTTAAATAGCAAAAGGCATTTTAAATTTATTTCTCAAAAATTGAGAAAACTTTATTTTTATTAAACTCTCCGCAATAATAGACCTCAGGTAGCCTAATATCTGGGAAAACTCTAAATTTTGAGTTTTGGCAACTTTTGTGATATACCATTACCATCTGTTGACGGCCAATTTTTGTTGTTTTACCAATCAAATTTCGTTATTGTTCCCCTATCACAAGGCAGTAGCCAAGGGGGGGTTCATGGGGGTTCAACCCCCCCCCCCCCCGAAAGGAAATGGCTTGTGGCTTGATACTAGATAGATTAGGATTTTGAGAGGAAAAATAAAAGCACTATGTAATATCCAATTAAATTTCTGAAACCCAACCCCCCCCCCCCCCCCCGAAAAAATCCTGGCTACGGCCTTGCCCTATCACAATGGACTATAGACAACAATGTAAAGGAATATGTATTCTCAGGTATGTGACTGAATTGATAGCTCTACCATTGATAATTTCTTGTGAAATTTGATTTTGTACACCTATAAGGGGTTTCTCGATCTTTTTAGCCACCTTGCTCTTCCCTCTTTCTCACTAGTTTTTTCGTCTTAACAGGTGTTGGCTGTGGCCAAGTGATCCTCACATTCGCCGTCATGACCTATTACTTAGCCATTATGGCCATCACACTCTTTTATTTGATCTCAAGTTTCCAAAGTGAGCTACCATGGTCTTACTGTCGCCCATCGTGGGAAAACTGCTTCGACAGCGTCAGAAATGTCACAGCGCAAAATCAGACAACGTCCAACACGACTGTTGCCCTCCGGAGTTCATCGGAGCTATATTTTCTGTAAGTATCGGAAGTCTGAGAAGTTGGTTTAAGCGAGAGGGGGAATGAGTTTTGGAGAAACATAGCCTAGAAGTAGTCTCAATGAGGGTAAATAACGTGATTAGGACCCCAAATGCGGTAGTGACGTGTAACTACGCATATTTTGACGGACTTAAGCCCGGACTGAAAACACCGTTTGATTTCTACAGCGCAAGAGCGGCCCATATGATGCACATATAAAGCACAGGACAGGGTTTAAGAGCAATTGTTTGTGAAGATCTTTAGGCACTAGTTTACCTGGGAGCTCACTGATAATACGTTCAATGAAGAACCCAATTATACCTAATGCGTGGGGCATTCTGGATGACTAATAAAGGAGCATAGAGGACAAATTAATATTGCTATTTCGTATAAGGTGGAAAGAGTTTAAACCTCACATCCTCCTGGGGTATGGTACCTTCTGTTACGAGTCATGTGTGATGTGTACAGATACCGAAGCAAGAGAAGAGATCACGGAAGAGTTTAACAACCCAAAAACAATTTCACATTCTAGGCATGACGTTCTACACGAGATAGATCAAATAGACGACGGCATTGGGATGCCCAACTTGGAACTCACCCTCTGCCTTATCGTTTCCTGGGTCATCGTGTTCCTGATCATGATAAAGGGCGTGCAGAGCAGCGGTAAAGCATCCTATTTCCTAGCTCTCTTCCCTTACGTTGTGCTGCTTGCACTGCTAGTCAGAGGTGTCACGTTGCCTGGAGCAGGGGACGGCATTTTGTTCTTCATCACGCCCAAATGGGAGGCTCTTCTGAGCCCTAAGGTATATTCATTGTATTTGTAGGATATGTTATAGAGGACACATCGGCCACATTTCCAGCTCTCTTTCCTCGTGACTCCTGATAGCAGTGTTAGTTGGTGGTGTAACCGTGCTTGGTCCAAACTCTTTTTAGTCTCAAGTATAAGCGTTGACGTAATGGTAGTAGGTGTCTCTACGAGGTGTTTGTATAGCACAGCCATAATCCATGTTCTTACTGTTACGCTGCATGGAATGACTTCGTTTAGTGCATGATAGAAAATGAATCAAATAGAGCGAAAAAGAAATTCAAGGCATTGCCTATTTTTTAGAGTAATCAGAACCACCGACAAACACTGCAAAAAACACAACTTATTTCAACTACTTAATAATTTTGTACTTTTAGGTTTGGTACGCGGCTGTGACACAAGCGTTTTATTCCTTGGGGGTTTGCTTCGGATCCATAATTACGTATTCTTCGTACAATAACTTCAGACATAATATATACAGGTAAATCATAATTTACAACTAAAATACAAATTATACATCCCAAGGTGTCATAAAGTTAAAAGAACAACTAGGTATAGCATAACTTAATAGGCGTAGTTCTTATTTACCTCTACGGCTCTACCTTAAGTTTTCCGCGTTAAACTTTTTCAGGAGATGCGTTTCGTTCCGCCTTTAGACATGTTCTTACTATAACAGGCGTTTCCCCTGAGCTTGTGAGTTTTCCCCTTCCTAAGTAACACATAAGCAATTCCATTGGAAAAATCTGCATGCATGCCGCTTGACATAAGAGCTCGGACTTTTGTAATTCACCAATTTTATTCTTTCAGAGATGCCATGATTGTAACAGTTAT
Organism: Psococerastis gibbosa; assembly: GCA_963971405.1. Classification (NCBI taxonomy): domain Eukaryota; kingdom Metazoa; phylum Arthropoda; class Insecta; order Psocodea; family Psocidae; genus Psococerastis; species Psococerastis gibbosa. The sequence goes on from OZ020490.1 coordinate 11,520,599, forward strand.
GGATACACTGACAAGTCTTATTGCTGGTTGTACGATCTTCGGCATCCTTGGCAATCTAGCGTATACGTCAGGTGCTGAGGACATCTCTAAAGTCACACAAGGCGGTACTGGGCTCGCCTTTATATCTTACCCCGACGCAATCACCAAATTCGAATTTGTTCCCCAGGTGAGTTTAATTCATCACTATGATCGAGGTGTCGCAAAAAGTTTTTGATGTTCTGCAAGCACTCCCAGTGCCACCCCTTCCCAAATTATAATACAATAACAAACATAACTAAACGAATGACCCGCGTTATGTCTGTTTCAGTTCTTTTCTGTGATATTCTTTGTGATGTTGTATATCCTGGGCATTGGGACCGCTGTTTCTATGACCGGGGCCGTAGTCACTTTCTTCTCCGATCAATTCCCAAAATGGAAGTATTGGGCAATTGGCTTAGTAACATGTTCCATGGGATGTTTGCTTGGACTGCCGTATATGACTCCGGTAAGTACCTACTCACCTATATAGATTATGAAAATAAAAAACTGAATGCACATAACCTAAGAGAATAATACGATATTAATACTGTAAAATAAAGGCAACCAAACCAAGTTGAGGTTGTTAGGTAGGGACATATCCGATTCCATTGAAATCGATCCCAGAGTCGAGTAATTCCTGTCGACAAGTATTTGGTAACGATTCCGAGTGGTCAAATGGGTCACCCCCTCTCCCCGTGGAACCGCCATTGAACTTTTTCATTATCGCTTGTAGCTGGGGTAGGTTGACATCGAGGACGTATACCAGTTTGCCAATGTAAATAGTGTCAAAAATCCATAGGGTCATTGGCATTGGACAAGAAACCAATAGGCCACTCTAAATAAGTCCTTCGGGGCATTATTATTAACTATTGCACACAGCCTACGTATAATTTATTTATTTATTTTTTCAGGGTGGGCAATACATCCTTAATCTTATAGATTATTTTGCTGGATCTTTCACTGTGCTATTTTTAGCATCCATTGAAGCAGTTGGTATCCTTTGGATATATGGTGAGTGTTCAAATCTGACAACTAATCAATTAATAAGAGTAAGATATTACTGTATACAGGTGTATTTTAATAATTCAAATGAATAAGAAGCCAAGTTAGCCTGGGAGTTACCAGGCGCGGATCTAGAATGAGACCAAGGAGGGGGCTCAGATTAAATAAGAAATTATTTTGAAAAATAGGGCTGAAATATTGGGGTTTTACACATTTTCAGAGCAATAAGGGTATATTTATAGGTAATTAATACAATCGAACACAAGGGGGGCCCGGGGGTAAATTGGTGAAAAATAGAACTGAAATAGTGGGGTTTTACGCATTTTTATGGGGGGGGGGGGGCTATAGCACCCATATCCTGTGCGTTACTATAGTTGGCTGGGCAATGTCAATACACATAAGAAACATGGTTGCCTAATCAAAAAGATTCAGAAATTGAACCGAGACCTCCGTATGAACGTACCTCGCTAGTTTCTTAGATACATAATACAATAGCAAGCAGCAAAGCCAAATTAAGTATCCAATGCTGACTTAACCAGCAATTGCCATAGAGTCAATAAACAGCATTTTAGAATCAAGTATGCGAAAGAGATTTACAAATTGATCTAGAATAATGTATGATTATTATAGTTATATTAGTTATTGTACAATAGTTAAATAAGTTTTATTAATAGTAATAACAATTAATTTTAATTTTTGTAATTTTCTTGGTGAGAAAAATATAATGCTTATCTATACGTTTGCACATTATGAGCGATGAATATATGAGTGCAGACAAATCTCTGTGTTTTTAACTCTACTGATTGTATTTCCATCGTAAATTAAATACAATAAAAAAAATAATAAGTGAAAAGAATGTGAAACACACTGAGACAGACTCAACAGATACCCATTGAATATTATCATTTTTAACGATGCACTTTATATAGTCTAATTTTGTGAAATAATTTCAGGTTTGGAGAATTTTTGCAATGATTTGGAATTTATGCTGGAAATGAAGATTGGATTTTACTGGAGGCTGTGCTGGGGTGTGATCACACCCATTCTGTTGATCGTCATCTCGATCTATTCACTCGTCATTGCCGAACCTTTGTCTTACAAAGGTTACCAATACCCTGACGTTGCTTCAGGTATGTACAGGTAGACTCTAAGCTGTAACTTCATTTACTTGCTGACTGTTTCTTGGACCTTATTCGAACACAGCATAGCAGACAGCGGCTGTTAAAAAAGGTGGCGTCGCATGACAATAATTGTAATTATTACCCATAAATGTTTTAACATGGGACATTGGGGGTCAGCACGTAACGGTTAATTACCTACCCATAATATTGGGTGAGTCCAGACCCATCGATCCACAGATCCAGTTCGTTGAATGAGAAATTGGGTGAGTCCAGACCCGATGGAAAACGACATCGCCCAATGTATGGCAGTATGCAGTATTCATACAGTTCATATACGTCCAGTGTTTCTTACCGAGACTTTACAAACGAACGTGGGAACCAACGCTTACAGTAGTTAAGAATACAAGTTGTCCACTTCAATATTTGAATAAAATTCACAGGTTTGCAGGCCAATTTCAAGTGTTTCATTAATTAAATATTGGGTAATTACTTTTTTCAGCATTTGGCTGGACCCTGATGATAGTCGGAATAATCCAGGTGCCTCTCTGGGCGGCCTACATTTTCCAAAAGAACCGACAACCATCCGCATGGGAGACGCTAAAGGAAGGGTTCAGGCCGAACGACAACTGGGGGCCCAGCGATCCAAGTTTGAAGAAAGAATGGGAGCAATACAAGAGGAAGAGGAAGGAGGAAGTTAGTGATGCTGCAGAGTCTCCTCTTAGAAGGGCATTTAGAGTTCTCTTTAATCTCTCAAGATAGACTGAAATGGCCGAACTATATAGCGCTGAAGCATTAAAGTAGCTATTCCCATGATTTAGGCCAGTGGTTCCCAACCTTTTTGAGCCGCGCCCCACCAACGGCTTGAAAATATTTTTCACGCCCCACCTTAATAGAACCGGTCCGAGTTCACTCGAACATGCTTTCCAATTTATCAACATTAGTAGATAGAGAATATGAGTAATTTCATGGTAAATAATTTTCCAGTCGTTAAATTTCCGATATCTCGGGGGGGGGGGGGGGGGTGTCCACCTGACGTCACTGCTGGAGGTGAGGTAAATTCTAGATAGGTCAGACCAACACATTACCACACAGCAATACTGGCAGGGCACGCAATGCATTTGAGCGTCAATTACAAACAAATACAACTACAAATTACAATTACAATTACAAAACCAAATAGTTTTTTGGGAAAGCAACATGTCCGGTTTCGTTACTCAATTTAACACCTAAAACATGCCTGAAGGTGGAAATCATCGATAGAAAGGTTTCGCAGAAAAATTATTTTTTTGTCATTTTTCATTATAATTTAGTTATTTTTATTTTTTTACCCCCAGAAGGAAACTATCAAGGGGTAAGCGACCCACCGCATTTTGTCAACATTAATAACCACTACAATTTATGTGAATTTAAAAGAAATCGTTGGAGCCGTTTTTGAGAAATAATTTTTTTAGAAGTTTTTTTGGAGTTTTTTGAGAATAAAACCCCCCAAATTGAATTGGCCGAAATTTAAAAAAATGGTCCCGAGGTATGATTTTTTTAAACCTACATGCCAAATTGCGTCAAAATCGACCGAGTAGTTTGCCTGAATATTGATGAACAGACAGAACTACAGACAGACAGACAGACAGACAGAGCGACAGACTGACATTTCGTAAAAACCACTTTTTTGGGTTCCTGGGACCTGAAAACGTGTAAATCCGTTAAAATCTCGGAAATTTCGACCATCACAAAGCTTTCCTTATACTACGTATAATTTGGAAAGCAATAAATGACAAAAAACACCAGTACTTTTTTTTTATAATTAATTTTTTCAATTTGCGCCAAAAATTTAAAATCACGAAACATTTGTTTTGTTAATTTTCAAATATTTTTATTTATATACTAGTTTAGAGAGGCTATTGTATCATGAATAAATTAATGAATAATAATACAAGTATTGTCATCTCTCCGCGCCCCACCGGTTGAGAACCGCTGATATAGGCGACCCCACACAATTGCAACGAAGACAATCAGCACTCAAGAGCAGGGGTTCTCAAATTTTAATTTGCCGCGGACCCCCTTCAAACCGTTTTAGTCTACCCACTTCCTCATACAAAAAATATAGGAACATCATGAATAGGTTTTGAAAAAAAAAAAATTAATTGTCGGCTTTGCTAACTTCGAAAAGTTACTGACAAGGCGTATAAAAATACAAAAAATACGTGACTAATATTAATGTAATTCTATCTAGTGGTAAACATGGTCCGCGGACCACACTTTGCAAACCCCTGCTCTACGGTGAGAAATGCGGTGTGCTTGGTTCCTAAATTGTGTCCGTTTCACTTGTTACAGCTTAGGGACTGTTAGTCACGTGATGTTTTTTAAAAATTTTTAACCCCTCACTCCCCCTTGGTGGTTTAAAGCTCCCCACCTAAAACCACGTATATTTTTTTAGTACACATAAAGAATCTTAAACTTTTTATAATATTATTTTTAAATACAGGTATAAAGTATAATCTAATTTTATTCTATTGTAGAAAATTAAAGACCATGATAAAAATGTCTAGACAGAAAGGTTGCAGGTTGTTTTTGAGTGGCATAAAAATAACATTAAAAGGAATGACGTGGCGTTATCATACGAAAAACGTATATTGTACTAGTACAACATATTTAATGTACAAAAAATAAATACATGTGATATCTTACTTTACCACCCCTCCTCCTCCCCCCTTGTGATATTTCGTGATTTTTGCTGAACCCCTCCCCCTCTTTCGAACCTCACGTGCTTAATGGACAGCCCCTACCAATGCCATAATCAATCTACGACCACCCCCCCCCCCCTCGAAGATCTTAGCAATAGTCTAAGAGAGTGCACGTTGTAGTGGAAAAGTGCAGGTTCGAATCCCTTTATCACAATTTTCCCAATGAGTACCATACTGATGGAGAATCTTAAAATAATATCTACTCTGCTCAATTCCTCCATCATGGTAAAAATATAAGAAATGGCGAAGCAAAAAGACGACTTAGTCCAAGAGCTATCACAACACGTACCTGGACTTAGGAAAGGTGTACCAGAGCCCAGAGGTGTACTAGAGGAACAAACTGTGAAACCTCAGGTTACAAAAAGGAGGCAAACTGGGTCTCGACCTATGTTCTGTGGGAAGAGGGGGGGGGGGAATGGTGAAGCCGACGGTCTTTTAGGTGAAAGTCAGAGCCACTAAATGTACAAACAATGTCATTTACACTTGCGGTAAACTCATTGACACAAAACAAACCGCTAACATTTTATTACAGAATGTAAAGCCACAGCGTATACGGTAATCAATTTTATTGCTTGCATATACTAAAAAGCCAGCACATTTTTCCATAAGCCAAACACGAGAAAGCTTGCCAATATAACACCATTAAAAACAATACTGGAATGGATGCTAAAGCTGTCGGAAACATCAATACCCCATATCCGCTTTAAAACCCTTTCACCTACGAAAACGTCTAGAAAACGACGGTTAAAACGTTTTCCCCTAGTCGTAATTGAACCTCGACAAATGACTATAGATACGTCATAATTGCCAAGACGTTGCAGAGCCATACAAAGAAGACAATACGTCGTATAGTAGACACTGTGCCTGGAATACTAAGCAGAGGACTCTACCGAAATGTGGAGGATTGTGGATAAGAAGTGGCAATCGGGAATCAACTATGCATGGACTGTCACGAGTTGGAGTATCTGTATCCAAGGCCGTGCCCAGATTTTGATTTTTTTTGGGGGGGGGGGTCCAAAAATGTTTACGTAACTTATTAATGAAAGTCCATTATGGCGGCGTTTCCATTGACCTCGTTTTGCAGAATGCACATGATGTTGACGAGGTAGCAGACATCATTACTAAGTGTTAATGCCTGCTACCACGTCAACGTCATGTTCATTCTGCAATACGAGGTCAATGGAAACGCCGCTTATATCCAGTGTTCAAACTCAAATAAATTTATTGCAATTCTTCAAGCAATACAGGTTTAGATAAAAAAAATTATTGTGGGGGCGTCCGGACCCCGTGGACCACCCCCCTGGGCACGGCCATGCCTGTATCTCCCTGTCCAGTATTTTCTTGATTTCCAATTTCACCATTAATTATGTCCTGTGGCGAATTTTCGTTATGTCAATTTAATGTATTGTACAGTACAGACTACCTATTGAGTTCGGTTATAATAAGGAATTTTTAAAATCAGTAAAAATTTTAAGGCAAAGTCTTGTAGAATTGAATTTTTTTCGGGAGGCCAGAAAGGGGAGTTGTGGGGGGCCATATGTACATAATGGTGTCTCAGAATTTCCAAATGTAAGCATGTGCCAAATTACATATTAAATGAAAGCCCTTTTTGAGACCTTTAATTGCTTTCCAATTTATACGTAGCATAAGGAAAGTTTTGTGACGGTCGAAATTTTCGATTCCGAGATTTCAACGGATTTACACTTTTTAAGGTATTAGGAACCCAAAAAAGTGGTGTTTACGAAATGTCTGTCTGTCGTTCTGTCTGTATGTGCGTCGATTTCCGGGCAAACTACTCGGTCGATTTTGATGAAATTCGGCATGTAGGTTCACAAAAACCATACCTCGGAAGAATGTTTTTTTTTATTTGGGGCTAACTTAATTTGGGGGGTTTTAGCCTCAAAAAACTTTTAAAAAAAATTATTTCTCAAAAACGGCACCAACGATTTCTTTTAAATTTACATATATTGTAGTCGTTATTAATGTTAACGAAATGCGGGGGGTCACTTTCCCCTTGATAGGTTGCTTCAGGGGGCAAAAAAATCAAAATAACTATATTTTAATGAAAAATGACTAAAAGATAATTTTTCTGCGAAACCTTTCTATCGATGATTTCTACCTTCAGGTATGTTTTAGGTGTTAAATTGAGAAACGAAACCGGACAGGTTGCTTTCCCAGAAAAGTATTTGGTTGTGTAAAAAAAAATGTTTTTTTTTGAAAAAATGATAAAAAATTGACGCTCAAATGCATTGCGTGCCCTGCCAGTATTGCTGTGTGGTAATGTGTTGGTCTGACCTATCTTGAATTTACCTCACTTCCAGTGACGTCAGGTGGACCCCCCCCCCCCACGAGATATCGGAAATTTAACCATAGGAAAATTATTTACCATGTAATTACTCATTTTCTCTATCTACTAATTTTTATAAATTGGAAAGCATGTTCGAGTAAACTCGGACCGGTTCTTTGGTAACTTATGCTATTTACGAGCCTAAACCTTAAGGTACTGGTGCAATCAGCACAAACGTCACAGTGCAGGACTTATGGATATTCTTAATGTATATCCTACAGTAAATTAGGATTTTTTCATTATATTGTATTTTCGTGAACCAGACTTCTAAGGTACGCTTGTCAGGTATCATTAGTTTTTTAAACTTGGTAAAAAATATGAAATGTAAAATGTCTTTATATTAAGTGATTTTTAGCCCCGAATGGCTATTATGCCAGCTAACCTATTTTTGTTTACAAATCAGTGTCCATTATTTTTTTTTCCTGGAAAAAAAAAATAATAAAAACAGAATTAACGTGCAAAATATAGGTACTCAAAATATATTACATGTACATCAAATGAAAGCCCTCAATATGGTCTCTCATTACATTAGACATACTAATTGTGAATCTGTACCTTAAGGTTATGGGACTAAATAAAACGTTTCCGCTTTCGTGCGAATGCGATGGGCTACTAACTAGCCTAATAAAATATACTATAGCTGCTAGTAACTAAATGTGATCATACCTAAACTTTGTATTAATATTAATGTAGTGTACGTACCTATGTATTTTGTAAATAAATTATTGTTAGTTATGGATACAATAATGTATTATTTTTTTTCTTCCTTGATTTACAGTGCGAACCTGGCTCAACTCTTAAGAACCTATAGTAAGTACCTAATCATACGAACTCATAAAAAGAAGCATATGCTTATACATTACATAATTGGAGCATATGCTTGAGTTTCTAATCATAAACAAGTTTGAGCAAGAGCAAGATTTTCTTCGTGAGGGAAAGGTCGAGCTTCATAATTTTAGGCATTACTTTACGCTGCGAACGTCACCTACGTTTCTTTAGCTTTTACTCATTGTCCATAGCAAATTCTAATAAGTAAAATTTATTTGGTTACTTCTTACTACTGCATTTTATTCTAGGAATACAAATAATAATAATATTGTAATATTCTTCTTCTTTTCCTTGTCCAGTATTCCCTGGACAAGGAGCACATATTACAAAAATACAATACATAATAATACCATCCCGCATCCCCAAGCTAGCGCTTATTTGGGACATAAGACTCATACAGTGCTGCTAAACAAGGCTTAATCATTTATTTTTGTTATTTATTTATAATGTTTATTTTTATTTTATTTTAACTTGTTATTTAATGTCAGTTTTTATTATTATTATTATTATTAACTACCAGCCATCTTTTTATACCCGCTTTTAACTCACCCATCTGTTTAAATTTTTTCATTTGTGGAGGAAGTTCATTAAATATCTTTGGTATAAGTACTTTGTTTAATCTCTCTCCGTATTTGTTATATGTTATCTCAAACTTAAGCTTTTTTGGGTTTCTTGTATTGTACTTCCCTTTACCGTCTATTTGGTATTCTTTTTTAAAATAGTTATCTCTTATTAATTTACACTTGAATAGTTTCGTTATTGGCAGAATGTTAGCATGTTTGAATTTTTCTTCGTATTGTTTGTATTTCTTGTTAATAATAAAAATTTTATAGCATTACAACAGGTCAGCAGCATATTACAATAATTGGTGGTAGGGGGACCCCCAATGATTAACCCGTGCTGCGGCCCCCTATTAATTTATTAGAGTTGAGAATAATACGACACATAACAAATGGCTGTAAAAATAAAAAAGAGAGAGGGAGAGAAAACACAATAAACACGAGAAAGATAAAAACGCAAAACTTATTTTTATGAATTCGACTGATGAGTGGGTTTTATTCGAAATGATCCTAAGAAACCAGGCCTGATAATAAGGATGGCACACATAAACCATTCACTTTCTTCTTTCTAAAAAAGGGGTCATCCACATAATCCCATAGGAAGAAGCAGTGAAAACATATGATAATCAAATGCAGGAGTGGTGGTTTAGTCCTGCTTTGTGTTGGAATAAGCTAACGCTTACAACCATTAGGTCTGGGACTTGTTTAGGGACCATATAGGTTATATTTACTTTAGACACCTCTTCGATTCCAGTTAGGGAGACCAAAGCTTTATAAAACTATGAAATTGTACGTGCGGGTTAATACCTCATTCAATTTAAGAGGATATGGGACGTAGATATATTGGACACCCCTTACTTGCTTACCCCTTGGCGCTACGGCCCGTGAAGGGCCACATCGCGCTAGTCTGCGCGGCCTTGCGCTCTCCCTCGCAAGTCTGCGAGGACAAGGGTCACCAGATTCACCTCGACGTCGTCCAGCCATCGCGTCCGTGGCCGTCACACTCGTCTTCTCCCTTGGGTCACCTTGTGTAAGGCTGCTCTTGTATTTCTATTGTCTGGTATTCGTTTCACGTGCCCTAGCCAGCTGATGCGGGCTCCCTTGATTTCGTCTACTATCATAAGTTCTTGGTATATCGTTCATCATTTCTAAAAATACGCCAGTCTCTCTGTCCTGTAAAATTTTGGTTTTGTTTTTTCCTCTAAGGTTGCCCCTAACACTAATTCCAAACATTTCAACAACAATGATTTCTAATATGGAATGACAATTTTTTTTTAAAGATTAAATCGCATACAAACAATTAAATGAATGTATCCGATTGACCACTTTGGTCGCTTCTGTAGGTTAGTACCCGTGTTGAGTTTCGACACGTCTCCGATCGCATGGTGTGTAAAGACTCGCACAAGTGCAAGCACGTTACCATCGAAGTTGATAGTACCCACGCACAATAATGACTTTAGGCTCATGTCAGAAGTGGGCGATTAGGTTGTGTGGTCGTAGTCAATAACCCAATTGAATGCTCTTTGAGTTCATTATCTAGGCTCATCTTCAGGTACATAATTGTAGACTAGCTTTGCAACTGACACCTTTACACTTTTAAGGAGAAGTGTCACAAATCGATTTAGGCGAAATAATCGACTTGACCAAAAACTAGGCTACAAACGCAAATGATCAAAGTTGCATCCACGATGTAAGCTTGTACACTATTGCTGCAGCAGCTGTAGCACCAATAGAGAAGGATAACATAACTGGGGAATTAGTTAAACCATTTAAATACGTTATTAAACTAACCAAAGCAAATGACATAGGCCTACAACTGTTTTGTCATGTTGGGCATAAAAAACCTTACAAAAACAGTCTTACACGTTATTAGAATTTTTGATTTTTTTGGTTGTTGAATAAATTATAGATAGTATTCATATCCCAATGCTCACCAGGCCGTTATTAAGAGCATTGTTACATATCTGACCATTCCAGACTTTGCAATTGTCTCATCGATCAACCCAGTGTTTTAAATTGGAACAAAACTGGTGAAATGTAACACTAGGATTTAGGCGGTGCATCCACATACGTCAATCGTCAATGAGAACTGTGAAATTGAAGGTTTAGCAGACATTAAAGACATACTAAAAATTCTGCTACCACGTCAAAACCATATTTCTCATTGACGATAGACGTATGTGGAAACACCGCCTTACGGCACCTTTACTAATAGATCAATAGGAGAGCATGTTTGGGTTCATTCGTATTGGTTTTTTTTTAGGCGACATTTCCACCGACCTCGTTTGTGTTAGCTACCGTGATATTGACGTGGTAGCAGACATTAAAGACAGTCTGAAAATGTCTGCTACCACGTCAATATCACGGTAGCTAACACAAACGAGGTCAATGGAAACGCTGCCTTATATTTATGTAGATGTAAATCTCGCACATCGGAACAGAAGCAAATCCGGTTAATTTTTCATCTGTGGTCGCGGTTAGTGTACCAATAATACGCGCTGTGTATCATATGCACCTTCGTACAGTACTGCATACTATAAAAGGATAAACTTTCTCTTAAAACAACAGCTGAGAGGTTGTTCATTTTGGAAACCCCTCAAACATTTTGGAATTGGGCTAATAATGTAAATAGACCATGTGAGTAAATAAAACAATATTCAACCCGAATAAACACACTACATTGTATGGTACTATATGGTAGGCAGTTTAAATAGTGTTGGGTACCTACCCAGCCACTTAACACACACTTGAGTCCTCTTTATCTCTGACAAAGGATTCATATGTATGAAGATTATTAGAGCCAATCTTATGAATGAGCTAGGCAGTTGTCATAGTCGGTAACCCCAGCATCGGGTATATATGTTTTGGTGAAATTATGGACTTTTAAAAAGCAATAAACCAATAATTAGCCAACTCTGAATTTGATATTTCACCAGAATGAACTTCTACGCAAACTTTAATGAATGCAATATAAAGAACCAAATGGATTGGTCACCAGATAAGACACAGACACGACGAACATTTTAAAATTATAATCGAAGGCACCAGCCAAGCTAGGCGACAACCAAGGCGTGAAGGAGGGGTGGCGTAAGTATATACGACCTGAAGTAAGACATGATATGCGGAAGCTACAGATAAAAACGTACTGCCCAGGATGCGACAAAACGGAAACTAAGATTGAAAACTTTGCTGAAAAACGTTCGATAGATTGTGACAGAAAAAGATGAACAAGCCCTCCTTTAACATGGTCATCAGACTACCTAAGACGAGCAAAAATTCTATGGTGCCGGCAGCCTGGCTAAATAAACTTTGCTGACAACCATTCGATAGATTGCGGCAGAAAAGATGAGCAAGCCCTTCTTTAACATGGTCATCAGACACCTAAGATGAGCAAAAATTCTATGGTGCCGGTAGCCTGGCCAATTAACTTCTGCATTCACATACAGTAGTCAGGCCCTACATTTTGTACATGGCTATGTTTAAAAGAGAGTCATTTAGCACAAGCGGATATTGTTATTCCGTCTCTCTACAGCGGAATTTTAACAAACCATGAAAAGTGGACTTGTTTTCCAGTTGAGGATATAGCAAATGTGTGCCAGAAAGTTGGTGTGAGGAGAACAAGACGTGCCTGGGAGGTACAGGCTGCTGAAGAATAGCCCGAGTCCATTGTAAACCGCCGGCACAATGGAAATAGATGTCGGAGAGGGTGCGCCGAGCGTCACGTTTAATACGCTAGTTATGGCATTTAGGGCCTAAGCTTTATTGACTGCCCAATAAGCCATAAGACTGAGCTTTCCAATTCCGGGAGTTTATACACAAATGGATGGGGCATATTCTGAGACACGAAGGGCTCCTCAAGTATATCATTGAGGGTATGGTTGAAGGCACCAACTCAAGTGGACGACAGAGGAAGGAGTACCTTGAGGACGTCATATAGGGTGCGACACCTATAAAGGACTGAAAAGGACCGCACAAAACAGACAAGAGTGGAGGAGAAAAATAGAACATTCGATGCCAATTCCAAGATTGCAACTCAAGAAGAAGATAAACAAATGACGGCCGAGTGGATTTGACGAATTAGTTTTTTTCTCAGTCCACACCCTCAATCGTGATTGATTTCCAATATTTATAGGTTATTAATAATAGTTATTCTATATCAATGTAACAATAGCTATAGGTGCAGAGTTTTCTACAGGGTCCCCTACTTTTATACTGCAAAATTTTACCATGTATGTTTAATGATAGTATACGTCAAAATGTTTCAAAATTAGATTGTGCATTTGTTTTATTTTAACAAATCTTTTGTAAAAGGGGGACAAGCTGAGACAAGCTTACCATTAACGCTATATGAAAGACAGACTTTAGACAGACAGACCGACACTTCGTAAAAAACACTTTTTTGGGTTTCTTGGGTTGGGGCCTCAAAACGTGTAAATCCACTGAAATCCAAAATTTCGACCGTCACAGAGCTTTCCTTATACTACGTATAAATAGGAAAGCAATAAAGATATACTCTATACTGAAATGTCATAGAATGAATGAAATGGGGCCCTATAGGCGTGGAAGGTCTAATTAGTAGTATGTATAGTAATTTACCTAGCTGTTAAGACAATTTACATTCCAGATACCTACACAATGACGAATTTGTACCACGTCAAACTTCATTCTTAGACAACTGGTGCAGTATGGCATACAATACTGTATACACAGGCGTAACACAAACTAAGATATACGGTACGAGTGAACCCGTACATGCTTTAGGTACTGTAATACAATAGTTCTTTAGTAAATAACTGTCCTACGGTTAAATCTCGGATTTCTCAAGTTTCCCTATCACAAAGCACTGAATTGATCGATGGGACGATTGCATAGTCTAGACTCTAGAACGGACGGACCAATACTGCACAGATACGATATAATGGCAGGGTATGCCATATATTAGAGCAGAGACTCTACGTAATTTTATAAAAAAGTAGTTTTTTGCTTTCCAATTTAAACGTAGTAGGCTATAAGGAAAGCTTTGTGACGGTCGAAATTTTCGATTCCGAGATTTCTACGGATTTACACGTTTTGAGGTCCCAGGAACCCAAAAAAGTGTTTTTTTACGAAATGTCTGTCTGTCTGTCTGTCTGTCGTTCTGTCTGTCTGTGCGTCAATTTCTGGGAAAACTACTCGGTCGATTTTGATGAAATCTGGCATGTAAGTTCACAAAAATCATACCTCGGGACCATTTTTTTTTATTTGGGGCTAACTCAATTAGGGGGAGTTTTATTCTCAAAAAACTCCAAAAAACGTCTAAAAAAATTATTTCCCAAAAACGGCTCCAACGATTTCTTTTAAATTCACATATATTGTAGTTGTTATTAATGTTGATAAAATGCGGGGGGTCGCTTGCCCCTTGATAATTTGCTTCTGGGGGTAAAAAAAGATAAAAATTACTAAAGTTTCATGAAAAATGACTAAAAAATAAATTTTCTGCGAAACCTTTCTATCGATGATTTCTACTTTCAGGTATGTTTTAAGTGTTAAATTGATTAACGAAACCGGACAGGTTGCTTTCCGAGAAAAGTAATTGGTTTTGTAAAAAAAATGTGTTTTTTTTTTAATGATAGAAATTTCACGCTCAAATGCATTGCGTGCCCTGCCAGTATTGCTGTGTGGTAATGTGTTGGTCTGACCTATCTAGAATTTACCTCACCTCCAGCAGTGACGTCAGGTGGACAATCCCCCCCCCCCCCCGAGATATCGGAAATTTAACCATAGGAAAATTATTTACCATGAAATTACTCATTTTCCCTATCTACTAATTTTGATAAATTGGAAAGCATGTTAGCGTAAACTCGGACCGGTTCTTTCATCATAGACAAAATCTTGGTTGGAAAAGCAAGTTAAGGAACCTTTCGGTTTGTTACTCTATTTAGCACCTATGATATACCTGCAGCCTAATCATGGCGATTGTAATACCGGGGTTCAGTGGCGGCTCGTGGTGTATCAAAATGGTGGGGCAACGAATTGTAATAAAGTAATAGCATATAACTTACCACTACTTGAATATCAAATAGATTCTTCGGCATTTCGATGTGGCAAACAAGTCTATCACTTGCTGTTTACATTTTTGTAATATTTGTTTACATTACCCTGCCTGGCCGTTGGGCAGAACCTGACTTCCCTAGTCAAAAATTCTTCTTTGAAAAATTTTATAATAATCATCACTCATGAAAAAATAGTGAAACTCTTCTCAAAAATAACTCTTATAATTATGATTTAAAAAAAATACCAATATTCAACGATATTATTAATACGAAACATTTAAAGTCATTTTTGGGGCGCTGCCCCGCTGCCCATGTATAAATGCATATGGCATGAATTGCATTGCAAGGTCCATAAGAGAAAAGTTGTGTACACCTTTTCAATGGTGCGGACGATCTTCTTAACTTTTGCCTGACTCGGTTGCCACGGCGACCCGGGGCTAAATTGAAAATTGCCCCAAGTTGCCCAGAGCACGCACATAGCATAGCCGAATTGTAGCAGTTGCATTTTTCTTCAGAATAGTATACTATTTTATTTTTATTATTATTATTATTAAAAGGAAATTGCTTTGTTTGCCTGTAAAATTATGGGAGGGCTGTAGCCCCAGTGCCCTTATGGACGAGCCGCCACTGCCGGGGTTAATATAATACCATGTCGCGTGGTGTTAAACTAAATGAACAGTAAATTTCAGAATTTTTTAAATTGCAATGTTGGCCGTTTTTGAGAAAGTGTTCAAAAAAATTATCCCGAGAAATGATTTTGGCCAACCTACTGTACATGCCATGCCGAATTTAATCGAAATCCATAGATTAGCTTGTCCAAAATACGACGAACAGGCAGAGCGACAGACATTTCGTCCATTTTTTTGTGCCTACGACCTCAAAACGTTGAATTCCTTTGAAATCTGGGAATCGAAATTTTGAACATCACAAAGCTTTCCTTATAAAATACTAAAGTACTAAAGCCTTTGACAGGTAAAATCCTCAGACCCATAAGTAACCATAAATCTGCAACCGGAAACACCAATTTTTTAATCTACATCTACAATATACATATATATACAAATAATTTTAGAAATAAACAGTGAAAATACATTAGAAAATAGCGTCCGACTTACCACATGAAAGCACTACCTACAGTACATGGAACCAATAATCAGCATTATGCCCAAAGGCACGGCCACTAGTTTCTTATGGCCACACGCAAGACACAATAGAAAAGCGAAAATATTTGGAATACGTCGATCGGGACACAAAAGGCGAAATTGACAATGTTTAAGAAAAGAATGAAATACTCTCTCCTATGTGTTTATGAATATTTATGCCGAGCTGTAGTAAGGCTATATAGGTAGGGTGCGGCGGGGTCGAGCTTCAGTGTTGTGATAGACCCGTGTGACACAGTGTGTGTAAGTGTGCGGTAGTGATTGGATTGGACTTCCACTGCTGAAGGAGTCGGGAATACCTACTTTCTTTTGAATTTTGGTAAGCCTTTTCCAGCAGTTTGAAGTAGCAGTAGTAATTTTAGATGGACTTTTATGAACCTAGGCGTCATTGTAGTGGCCCATAGGTCCTTGTATAATGCCAACGACCCCACGGATTTCAGACATTATTTGTATTGATTCCGTATGAATTGGCAAACTGGTATACGTTCTCGATATCAACCTACACCGGCTACAAGCGATAATGGACAAGTTGAGACAAGCTTACCATTGACCATTGAGTAAATGTCTAAATCACTATTTAAGTAATAAAGTAAAGATAAAGTAAATAGTAAAAAAAATTTACTCTA
Organism: Psococerastis gibbosa; assembly: GCA_963971405.1. NCBI lineage: Eukaryota > Metazoa > Arthropoda > Insecta > Psocodea > Psocidae > Psococerastis > Psococerastis gibbosa. Next base: position 11,537,034 of record OZ020490.1, read on the forward strand.
CATATTGATGCACAATGCGATATTGAACTTGATTTGAAAATAATAACGGACACGAAGTCAAGTCATCTGAGTTACAAAACTGTGGCCAATTGTCCATATGTAGCATATCAAAATGTAGATGAACATTTATTCTACTCTATGTGCATTGTGCAAGTCATGTATGGTTCCACGGAGGTTCATGAATAGCTAGGTTGGCGAAATATGGCTCCGAGGACTAAAAAGGTGCCCCGACCCATGGACGGACACAGGAGGGGGGGCAGGGGGGGGGGGAGTAGCTGCCTCCCCGAAATTTGGTAAATCTGTTGTAAATTAATTTATTACGCTCTGATTTAATCGATACTATATATGTTTTTCCTACCCCCCCCCCCCTCCATGCAAAATGGGCTGGATCCGTCCCTGACCCGACCCCTGATGAAAGAGAGGAGTTCAGGTTACTGTAAGCACCTGCAGCCCAATCATGGCGATTTGGGATTATTATTATAATTCCGGGGTTTATTCAATTGTTTTAAACAAATGAACTGCGCGGGAAATTCAAATTGATAGATTAATATTTTTTGGTGAGTTTTTAATTTTTTCTCGCTTAGATGTTGATACAATAGTTAAAATTCTTATTATATTTCAAAATGCTACCTTTATATTTTAATGTGTATTAGTATTTCTTTCAAGTATTAAACAATGCAACCATTTTCTTGTATTCTAATAATTTATTAATTTCAATTTCCCGCGCATTTTTTTAATACCGTCACGTGACACCTTACTACTGCGGTATTAACAGATAAACCCCGGTATTGTAATATTCACAAAACGCCTGCTGCAGTATAATGATTATGTAAATATACTGTATTTCATTACTCAGATGAAAATAATAGTATAATCACAAATCGTCAGGCGCTTTAGGGCATTGCCCTCAGTCATTGGCCATTTTCGCACGAACAGTATGGCAAGTACAATAGGCAGCAAGAATAGGCGTAACTACAGATTTTTCTTGGGGGGGGGGGGGGACCTGACGAGTACTAGCAAGATGGTAGACGGTAGTGTACTTGTACTTGTGAGAGTCTCTACACACCTTGCGATCGGAGACGAGTCGTTACTCCATACATGTACCTATTAGGTTACTTAGCAAAGGGACTAAAGAGGTCAACAAACGGATGCATTCATTAAATTGTTTGATTGTTTGTATGCAATCAACCTTAAAAAAGGGGGGGGGGTCGCCAAAAAGGGCGACACTTACAATGCTATCTTAGTCAAACATTTATTTTTTTCATTAAAAATTTAAATTTCCCTTTTTTCCCTTAGTCACCTTCACACTGCATCATGTTTCGAAAGACCACACTTTTGCTGTTGAGCATTTTTGCATCATACGCTATGGCACTCAGTGAAAACGATATCAACGTCACCCCGACCAAAATTCAGAAGGAAGATCTCTTGACCAACAACAGGCAAGCCAGGGATTACTACTCATCGCCGTACTACGAAGATGACAAGGGGAAGTACAACGGTTACGCAGAATACCCGCCGAGTAATAGCTACGCCCCTTTCAAGGAAGGTAAGACATTGATGGAGACTTCTTTCAATTGAGGTCAATCTCAACGATTGGTTGGCAGACACTCTCCGCATATCATATTCAGTAGATCCATGAATTCCTTCTTCGGCCGCCCTGTTCTAATGGTTCCTTCCACTGAACCCTCAATGATGGTGTGTAACAGATTTTCATGTCCTAATAAAAAATGTTCTACTCTACCCAAGGGCACTACTTTTCGTTAATGTCCTATAGACGGATAGCCAAACTGACATTTTGTAAGAAAAGACACTTTTTGGTTCCTGGGACCTCAGATTTGTTGAAATCTCGCAATCTAACGCATAAGAAGGAAAACAATTAAATGGGGTAGATTAAGGAATTTTTGGGTCCCACCCAACTGACAATTGCCCTTAATTTCAGAAGCTCCGGCAAACTGCCCACCAAATCCACTAGCCCCACTCCTCAGCAATGGCCTCAACTTCCTAGTCCTCAAGATTGGCGCCCTGGGACTACTCAAGTCCTTCCTGGCCATCGTCTTCTTCATCTTCATCTTCAAGCTGCCGCTCCTCCTCGCCAAGGCAGCCATCGTCAAGGCCATCATCGTCCCGGCCGTCATCGCGCCGCTCATGATGCTCTTCTCCAGTATCATGGGCAATAATATGATGCAGGGCATGATGCCAGACAAGAACAAGCCGACGAACAACAATAATAATGATGGCAATAATGAAGGCAATGGAAGAGCTCTCGATGACCTCATCGGCAGCACAGCCTGGCAGAGTGTCAGGTTCCTTATGGACTCCGATAAATGTGCTGAGCGAATGGCCTGTCAAGTGGGGACCATCAACAATGATACCCTCTCGGGAGCTACTCTTGCAAGGTATGTAAAGTTAGAGGTGGATTGACATGACTACGGCATAACGTACAAGAACTCTAGGGGTTTAAAAGTCCTCCAAAGGAAGTACCAGTGGGCAAACTATGCCGTTCATTATTAATTTATTATTGGGGTTAAAAATGTAAACAAAACAGTTTTGAATAGCAGTTACCATTCTAAAATTATCTTGTTTACATTTGTAATCACAGGTTAAGATTAAAAGTAATCGCCCTTGTAGGTTCACAAGTGTAAACTGACTAACTTAGATAGAGCTAGCTGAAGAACTATTCATAGGGATATGGCGGCTATTCCACTTGTCATTTTTTCTTCATTTGTGCATTAAAAATTGATGAGATTTTTGTTTTAAGGAGACTATTATGCAGATACTTAACTTATCTATTATAAATTTAGTTATACTATAGTAGAGACATCAATATTAAGTCTCTACCATATTATAACTTAATTTATAATAGATAAGTTAAGTATCTACATAATAGTCTCCTTAAAAAAAAATCTCATCAATTATTAATGCACAAATGAAGAAAAAATGAAAAGGGGAATAGCCGCCTATGAGACATTATGCTGCATAATATTGACATCGTTGCAAATTTCATTTCATCACATGGCTTTTCTAAAAACGCCAACCAATTCGAAACTCAAAGCGTCACCACAATTAAGACAAGGCGTTATGCTTGAATCAGCGATACTACTGCTCCCAACTGTTGGAAATTACTTAGGTGCCCATTCCATTGACCAGCTAGGGCTATTTCCCAAAACGGTGACGTGGTAGCAGACATTCAAGACTTAGGTGGCGTTTCCACCGACCTCGCATTGCAGAATTGACGGAAATGTTTATTTTCCTCTATGCCATAGTTAAAATTGATCAATGATCATACAGTAAAATCACAAACAAACAAACTAAAATTAAAAAATGGCGTCATGGGATGTGTTAAGTACAAACATTTTAATAGATTTCTATAAAAAGAAAAATTCTAATTTCCGTCAATGTCATTTGCATTCTGCAACGCGAGGTCGGTGGAGACGTCACCTAAGTCTTGAATGTCTGCTACCACGTCACCGTTTTTGGAAATAGCCCTAGCCGGTCAATGGAATGGGCACCTTAGCACATACACGACATGCATATTGCTACGTGTCATTATGATCGTTCGAGACGAGAGGAACTTTGGTATTGACAAAACTTTGACTACAGACAGCAGTGAACGCAGAAGTGCAATAATGGATAAGTAACCTAATTCAATTATATTAAACAAGGAAAATTATCAGAAAGATTGAAGATCAAAGATTTGGATACAAATAAAAGAGAGGAAAATAAAATGTGAGGAGTTTCCGGTCAGCTACCACCCGGGGAACGCTCGGTAGAAACTTGTACATGGGAAATAAAATACCAAGGGCAGACCAAAACCGGAAGGGTAGTGTCAATAGCTCCAAAGGTGGAAGAGAATGCCTAGAAACATTCCAAAGGCGGAGGAGGCAGAAGAACACGACCCAACAAACTTGCTGCCGTATAAGAAGAGGAGGGATCCTCAAAGGCTAGAGGACCTGCCATAACAGAAACAGGGAGCTATCGCGTATCGATGAGTAACCTAACCAAATTCAATCATAACAGACAAAGAAAATTAGCAGGAAAGGTCGAGGAGCAAGAAATGAAACATAAGCGAGATGCAGAATCATTGTATTTGGATACAAATGAAAAGAAAGGACAATAAAATGGCAGCACACCAATTGAGAGCATAAATAACTTGAGAGTCACCATATTGAAGCAGTTCTGCCAACATAACCTATAAAGCCCATAATTAGGCCCTATATGGACTGCAGGTGGACAGCGCGACCAGTAAACAATGACAGGTCAATGCTTTCTTCTATTTTTCTGGATTATGGGTGAAATTTAAAGATTCTTAGATTGGAAGAGTGAGCAAATATTTGAATACATTTAGGGTGGATTCCAATATACTCCCTACAACGTTGTTATTAGTTCTTATGTTAAATATGATGGCTTTGTACTCGATGCCAGCCTAGACTGCCGAAAGGCGGGTATTCCACATACGTCAATCGTCAATGAAAAATTGAAAAATGACGTTTTAGCAGACATTAAAGACATACTAAAAATTCTGCTACCACGTCAATTTACGTCATTTTTCAATTTTTCATTGACGATTGACGTATGTAGAATACCCGCCAAAGAGGCAATTACAAGAGAAATACCAGTACTGTCTTAATAACCAAATACTACAATTTATACAGGGGGAATTATTTATTAAACCATTTAAACGCGGTAGAAGCCGCTCATTCCACCGACCGGCTAGGGCTATTTACAAAAACGGTGACGTGGTAGCAGACATTCAAGACTTAGGTGGCGTTTCCACCGACCTCGCATTGCAGACTGCAAATGACATTGACGGAAATTAGAATTTTTATTTTTATAGAAATCTATTAAAATGTTTGTACTTAACATATCCCATGACGCCATTTATTAATTTTAGTTTGTTTGTGATTTTACTGTATGATCATTGTACAATTTTAACTATGGCATAGAGGAAAATAAACATTTCCGTCAATTCTGCAATGCGAGGTCGGTGGAAACCCCGCCTAAGTCTTGAATGTCTGTTACCACGTCACTGTTTTTGTAAATAGCCCTAGCCGGTCGGTGGAATGGGCGCCTTAGGGTGGATTCCAATATACTCCCTACAACGTTGTTATTAGTTCTTATGTTAAATATGGTCCTGCTGGCTTGGTACTCGATGTCAGCCTAGGCTGCCGAAAGGCGGGTATTCCACATACGTCAATCGTCAATGAAAAATAGAAAAATGACGTTTTAGCAGACATTAAAGACATACTAAAAATTCTGCTACCACGTCAATTTACGTAATTTTTACGTCATTTTTCAATTTTTCATTGTCGATTGACGTATGTGGAATACCCGCCAAAGAGAAATACCAGTACTGTCTTAATAACCTAGTACTAAAATTTTTATATGGGGAATTATTTATTAAACCATTTAAACGCGGTATTAACAATACATGCTCCAAGGCAGTATTTGTTTCTTAATTGGGGCACTTAAGCCTTGTTGGCTTAATGCACCCCCTTCAGAGTATTTTGGCTACAATTATTATTGTTGTCCTACATGGGGGATTCTCTTGAGAGAAATTTCTTTGTTTCGCCTCGCTTTCTTAGTTATGGTTTTTTTTTTTTTTTTTTTTTTTTTTTAAATAATTTATAAGCGCCAGACCCGTGTGGGTAAACGCGCTTTCTGGTTTGTAGTTAGTATGCCGGTGTTGTTGTTTGTATTGTGTGTATGGTATGAGTTGGTGGTGTGTGGCAAACTGCGATCAGGAGGGCATTGGACAACGGGTTGCCCAGTGACCGTCTAAGGGCAGTTTGCCAATGCTTGTATTAAACCAGTGCGTTGTTTGCTAGATGAGGCTTGCCAGAGCTGCTAAGTGAAGAAAAGGAATGGTGTGATGGAGAAATATTGTATTGTGCGAGACTGCTTTCTGGAAATCTGTATCAGGAGGGAAGGTTCTGTATCTTGAGTAAACAGGGCATTCTATGACAATGTGAGGAATAGTTAGTCGTACTTGACAATTGTGGCATATGGGTGGTGGGGTGGCCGCCATTAGGTGTCCATGTGTTAACCTTGTATGGCCTATTCTCAAACGAACCACCTTCACTTGGTCTCTTCTACTCATCTGGTGCTCGAACAAGTTCCAGCCCCCCACCCTTGGTTGTATTGTTCTTAGTTTATTTTCCTTCGCAGTACTCCACTCTGTCTGCCAACATTCTGTTAAGAGGTTGTGTGCTGTATTTTTAATGTCTGACGGGGGAAAGTAAGGGAAGGGGGGAGAATGAAGACTTGTTGCAGAATTGGCTGCGTTGTCGGCCCTGTCATTACCCTCTATCCCTATGTGGGATGGGGCCCACAGTTATGGTATGGTCGAATAATAATAACAGTTTATTTCGCTATTGTTCTGGTATTCTTACCATAACGGAGCAACTCAGCAACCGGCTCTGACAATTACCAAATCACATCAAACCAGCAAGTCTGATAGGTTACTGGCAATGTCTGCCTTGTACACAGGCATTGAGGCCATCGAACATAGCAGCATATCGGATGCAAAGTGTTTTCAGATGGGTCGGATTAGCGATAAAAAGCAGTGTATCGCCACAAACTATAGCTAATGACCAAGCACGTATTCAGCATATTGGTTGAGGGGGGGGGGGGAGAGAGAGATTTTTTTTAAACTCTTTCTACCGCGAATAAAAGATGTAAAAAGTATACAATAACAATTAATGGCTGTAAATAAATGGGTGATCATGCCAAAATTCAAAAGTTGTCAGACTTCTGTCATTCGACTATTCACTTTTTATATGTTTAACGTGTAAAATAGGGCCTACATATATTTTTAATGAAGCTCTAGGTACGTTACAGTATGTACATGTTTTTCTCAGTTTCTCATCATCATTTGAATAGTGAATCTGACAATTTCGGGGGGGGGGGACATGTCCCCTGGGTCTCCTCCCTTGGATACGTGCTTGCCAATGACCTATATATAGGTATAATGCAGTATTACTCTGCCATCTCTATTAGGCACCAAAAAACTATGCAGAGACAGCTAAGACTACAAGGAAGGAACAAGTGACAACCTGCAATTTACGAAGGACAAAAGAAAAGCGATACAGTTGGCTCTTGTTTAACGCTGGAGGAATGGTAACAGGCTTAATGAGTACCGTTTATAATGAGTCACCACCAGTAGGTTTACAAACTGATGTTCTTGAGTTTCATATTAGCAAAAACAGAACAGATTCCACCACAACTGCAATAAATAACACAGTCGAGATATCAGTGAAACAGTGAAATGGGTTTTGAAAGAAAGTTTTGCAGACTTTGGTGGTAGCGTGCTTGTACTTCTACGAGTCTCCACACACCTTGCGGTCGGAGACGTGTCTTAACTCCTATTAGGTTACTTAAACTGATATCAATCGGATCCATTCAGTAAATTTTTGTACGCAAATTTAACTTTTGCAAATAGAAATAAAAATATAATATAATATAATGGCCGACAAAACTTAAATCTTAACTAAATCAAAACTAAATCTTAAAATTAAAACTTAAAATGTTATATTGTTTTTAAGACATGGGATATGGCGACCAAATTCATATTTTTCGATCAATCGCCTCTAAATAGACACTGCGGTACATAAGAGGATTTTGTTAATTTGAGAGCAGAATAAAAATTGTTGACTTACTAAACTTAGGGAGTTGGGGGGGGGGGGGTGGTATGTCTTGGTCTTAAGTGAAAGTTAAGCTCACAGTAACGTTCATGAAATAATTACAACACCAAATATTAAAAATACCTTATGATTATCGATTTATTTATTTATGTGGGGTATGAAATAGTTTTCAACAACTTGAAGTAGCATATTAAGAACAAGAGTACCCCCACTACGTCTTTTTCGTAAAAAAGTCGATTTTCACATGAAACAGCGATCATAGAGCCGACCAAAATATCCTCTAAATTAGCAGAAGTGCTTCTATAAATTTCGATATAATGACATGTGGTCTTCACTAATACCTATTGGCCACAATTTTTGAACTCCTCCCTCGGGACTACTACACAAATAGTATTTTGTACAAATCAAATTCAATAACTGTGGCCAATAGAAAGATGTAAAAATCATGTATCAAAAGGTGCAGAAAAATTTCTTCTGTTTGTCTTGGTAGTTTTAACAGCTGTACGATTTATATTTAATGAGATTTTTTGCTTTTACACTTATAAGGCTTTTTCTTAAATAAATAAATAAAAACTGCCAGATTTTGCAGTGCCGACTTCCTACAGTCCACATCCATCTTCTTAGACTTAATTCCTCTTTTTTTGCAGGATGGCGAGGTACGTGGAGCAGTCTTCGCCAACCAATACGAGGCACCGAATTCGGGCACTTAGGGAGGCTTTTCTAGAAGGGAACGAGGGGCGAGAATGCTCCTCCGTCAGTTACCCCTGCGACACACCCCATATATACGTCTCCCAAGGAAATGCCAACTTCAAAGTGTTATAGACTGACTAGGAGACTGTAGACCTTTAGCAGACTGCCATAATTTATTTATTTATTAGTAGAAATGAGAATGTGTGTAATATTATAAATATTTTATAAAGTTCATCCAACGTTGGTAATTAGAAACCAATAGATTATTAAACAATGGGTTAGTTGGACTTTTATCGCCTATTGTATTAACAGTAATTAGAGGCAGGGGCAACGTTTCGGGAGTGGGTGCTACACCCATCATCAGACTAAGTCCTGAGAAGGACTGATGCTTTCTATTTTGGTGTTTTTGGAGGGTAAAACCCCCAAAATAAAATAAAAATGGTTCAGAGACGTGACTTCTTCTTCTTTTAAAGCCTCTTCTATCGAAGACTGGCGACCATCATGGTGATTTAGACCTTGGAGACTGCTGCTCGGACAAGGAAAGCCGTGCTCTTGCCAAACCACTGCTTCAGGTTTTTCAACCAGGATGTTCTTCTTTTGCCGTGCCCTCTGTCCTTTTTGTCCTTTTATCTTCCCTTGGATTATTATAAGCAGAAAGCGATGCTTTTCGTTCGTCATCACATGGCCGAAGTATGTAAGTTACCGTTTCTTAAGCAGCAACTCGGCAAACGTGCATGCAAAATTTCGTCAAGATCCATCAAGTAGTTTGCACACAAATCGACGGTCAAACAGACAGACATTTCGCAAATTCAGTAAAACCCAATTTTTTGGATTCCTGGGACCTCAAACCGTTTAAATCCAGTGAAATCTGAGAAAGGAAAATTTCGACCATCTCAAAGCTTTCTTATACAAGTACTTCTTGCACTAACGTATAAATAGGGCGACTATTTTTGGCACAAAGGTCATCAATAGTAATACTACAATAATATAAAAATTCTATAATCTATAATCTATAAATTCTATAATTCCGTATCCATTTATATTAAATATTATGTAAAGTAGTATTTAACTTATACTGTGCATCAAAAGAAAGCGTGAGATATGTACACTATTAAATTTAGTGTAGCACTATAGGCACTTCACGTTAGTATGCCTGAAAGGTCTAATCTTAAGGCGTATAGAACATACCTCATTTATAATGCATACTATAATTTATTATAATTAATTTTAATTTATTAAATTCTCATTAGGTGTCAAAAATTATATTGTTGCAATAGTTTAGTTTAGTCACCCATAACATTAAGATGACCAAGTCAAGCGAAAGTGCGGTAAAACAGAGTAAAGTTTGGTAGTTGTACGGCAGATGTGATGTAAATTCAGGCTTCAGTGAATGGAAACAACCGAGCGGCTGCTGGAGAAAGATTCCAGGTCTGGGAAAGTGCAACCGTTTGGGTCTTAGAGAATAAATTAAAAATAATGAAATTAGTTGACTATATGCCTGGAATGGCTTCCCTTCTAGTGATGGGCAACATTCACACGAAAGTGATGATACTGTGACAACTTTTGAATTATTGAACTTTTTCAATTTTGGTGCCAACATATCACAACAAAGTGCTGTTTTTGGCAACGGTGATTTATTCGTATTGTTGGTATCATAGCCTAGCTGCTACTATTACAAATGTGAATACTCACCTCACGTCGAAAACGTGTTGATGTTCAAGGAACAAATTGATCAAAATCCCTTAATTAAGGGTGACACTTACGTACATAGATAGTCACCATCAGAAAAATTCTGATACTGAATGAAGTGATAGGGGGATTTTGAGAGAACTTAGCATGAGCTGCCATTGATAAACAGGGACGCCTACTTGAGGGGGGCACGGTCAATTTTGCCCCTGCAGACTAGTTTCTGGGGGGGGGGGGCAGCGCCCCCTCAGAAGCAAAGAGCTCTTCGTGCTGTTTATTTATTTGCCTCCCTTAATATTTCAAACAATAAGATAAAAAATTAATCACATAATTTGGCATTTGCACCGCGCCAACTTTTAGAAACTTTTTCGCGCCAATTTTTCGAATGATTTTTTATATAAAGGCTTTAGTAAATAATTATATAGAAAGAGCGAGTGTACGTTACAACGTTTTCTGCATTATAATTATTTTATTTAGCCATAACCAACATTTACCAATGCATTTTCTTAATACTATCCAGAGTACCGGATTTAACTTTATAGAACTGTAATTCTCATTCAAGAGTAATAACAGCCCAAAATTTTCACGCCGATGGTCTATGATGTGCTGAATATAGAATTTTTCCGGTAGAGGCAAGGCCAAGTTTCCACCATTGTAATAAAAATTTGTAGGAAACCACTATAGTGGGGCTGTAGTAAACCTTAACCCAAACTAGGCTAAGGCGCCCATTCCACCGACCGGCTAGGGCTATTTACAGAAACAGTGACGCGGTCGCAGACATTCAAGACTAAGGCGGGGTTTCCACCGACCTCGCATTGCAGAATTGACGGAAATGTTTATTTTCCTCTATGCCATAGTTAAAATTGATCATTGATCATACAGTAAAATCACAAACAAACAAACTAAAATTAAAAAATGGCGTCATGGGATATGTTAAGTACAAACATTTTAATAGATTTCTATAAAAAGAAAAATTCTAATTTCCGTCAATGTCATTTGCATTCTGCAATGCGAGGTCGGTGGAAACGCCACCTAAGTCTTGAATGTCTGCTACCACGTCACCGTTTTTGTAAATAGCCCTAGCCGGTCGGTGGAATGGGCGCCTAAAGCAATTATAGAATTGTTAAAAAAACCAAACAAAAAAACAATAGATTCAACCAAGTGGTTAGCAATGACAAAGACCACAAAATAACTGAAAAAGAGTCAGGAAACCTTTAACATCTACTATGAGGCTCATTTGTGACGTCATTTTGTAGATGGCAGCACCAATTGCTAAGATATCAAAGCGTTGATTTTTCCATAAGCCTCAATAATATTTTAAAATTATTTTTAATTACGTATTATTTTAAAGTGATATTTTTCGATAAGTCATGGAGAATATACAGTATATATTAAATTATATGCAGCGAAATAAGGTCCAGGCATAGTAAAAATATTATAAACAATATTAAAAGAATTAATTAGATGCTAACAGCTTAGCTTTCACGTGCAAACGGCGGCCATTTTGAATAATATGGATATCGGTTTGTCGTCAGCGAACCTAGTGACCAAAACTGTCCCTACAGAACCTCATTGAAAAATGTACGGAGACGCTTTAATCCCTCGATTTGAATAAAAATTTAAGGAATTCACATTATTTTCCAATAATACTGAATAGATAGATAGAAATTTCGTGTATTTTGACATCGTTTTGCAAGAGCATTATGTCACAAACTGTGCCCCCTCAAGCAGAAGCGTGTGAGGGTGACAGAAAATGGAATCTTTATTCGCAAGAAAAGACTAAATTACTGCTCGGGACAGATTTGAAAAATAAAGGGCAGAGCACCAGCCAAATACCTGCCAACCTTGAGCACTAGAAACGAATGCAATATCATTTTCTTTTTTAAATATACCATTCCCAGAAATTTTGAAGGTTTCGAAGTTCCTACTACTGCACTTGTTAAAAGATAAGTTCAACACAAGATAAATAAAAACTATTACTGCATTCCCTTCCTAAAACTTTCTTCCCACTTTCACAAAAACTTCAAGTGCGATATCAATTTTAATTTGAGCGACCGCCTTCCGCCGGCGACACAAGATGTAATTTTTGTAGGTACGGCCCACCAGAAAATTCAATGACTTCTCCAAGTAAACGATACCCCAATGCACTGTAGGCTTCATCGTTATTCTATGTGACTAGACAAAATAATATACGAAGAAATTGTTCGGGTTAAATTATATGTTTTACAGGGTTTCCGTCATTGGTTCTTCAACTCGGTCACTTGTCCCTGATAAAAACTAGGTTTTCCATGTCATTCGGGTATAGAAAAATATTTATGACACGGTGGTAAGGGAAATTGGTGGCAGCTAGAATCAATGTTGAGAATAAGACGGCAAAATTCGGCTCAATCGTGTGTATGTGCTAGAGTTGTAAGTACCTATTCAAAATAACGCATGTCTATATAAGGTTTTATATTGTAGTTGGTTAGTTGCGGTATGCGTTGAGAATTGTGCTGGATATTCAATTGACTTTGAAGCGAGTAAAAGTGAAACTTTCGTTTTGCTTTTGTTAAATAGCATGTTTTCTGTTTTATTTATTGGGTAACTTACGTTAACAATATAAAATCTAAAAATTCATATAAAAAAAGCAGTGGAACGACTACCCAATGAGATCTAGGCCTGCTCTATTTGGGATGTTTTAGTCAGGAACATGCCCACCAGCCGCGTTTCAACACTAACTGAGATTATAAGGTACCCTCGCATCTCGACCTTCCGTTTAATTTTCAAGTTCTATTGTACTACTGAGAAACTAATCTGGAGGTTAAAGTAACTAGGAGTTAGTTTTGGGATAAAATGCTTGTAAACAAAAAGATGAGTCGACAATTTTTTTTTCTTTTCCTTTTACCTCCAACGGACACCCCGTTTTTGGAACAAAATCCAATTTGATGTGCAGTATGTGTTACTGGATTTTCCAAATTTAAATACCGGACAAAGAGCTAAATGGCGCTTTATTTAGTGTAAATTTTGTGGTTGGAAAATATCATTCTACCTTGCCGTTTTTTTTGTCGTCATAAACCAGTCTTTTCATCCATATACAGTACGTTTCAAATTTTTACTTCTGTCTTTATTTTGAAACCTTTAAAACTTATTTAAAATGAAAACTAAATTTAAAAATTTACATATTGTGAATCCCGCACTTTTCTTTTGAAATCCCTGACAATTCCCGGACAAATTTTATCCGCGGAGTTTTAAACACCAGTAAAGTGTCATCCCCTCCGGTGATGTCTCTTAATTCTGCACTTGTATATTTTGGCGGAGACATTTTTCAGTTCATTTCATTCATACGCATGAATATATTATAAACTATTGCACGATTTTTTTTCGCGGAGTAAGGGCTATAGAGCCCTCTCTCACACTCAACTAGTAAGGCCCGGGACCGCTGAAGCATGGCCAGAAAATGTAGCATATGTGGGACTCGAACCAGCAACCACGCGGGTGAAATTCAGAGTCCGTACCACTACGCTACATGTCCTGACACATGTCAGAAATCAAAACACTATGTGGTCGCATTAGAGTTGGGGATTAAGTGAGACAGTTGTCGATCGTCTTCGCTATCGTAAGTTGACATACCTGGACCATAGCGAAACAAAATAGGACTTAGTTTAGATGCCTGAGCTGAAAAGGTTCGAATTCCCACAAAATCTTAGCCCTTCATTACTGAAACGGTTTTATAGTAGTAATACGCAGCTGGGAGCAGGATAGGCATTGCGTGCATGCGTAAAAACGCACTCCAAATAATAGAAAAACAAATGGGGAAGAAAACGTTTTAGATTCGGTTTCGAATTTCAAAACTATGCCCCCCACAATGAGTAATGCTCATAAGTGAGCAATAAACCAATTATATAGAAGGAAATGCATAGTCATAACGCAGGAACACCTACTGTACGCTGAAACGCATGACCCAGTACCTAAAAATCCTAAAAAAAAACATCACATCCTGTGAGTATGCCGTTTCCGAGACAACCATTGATCTTCAAATACAATAAGGTACATCAATTGGCCAGCGTATACCATACAAATCCAATGAATGAGGTACATCATTCAAACCTACTTGCATTAAGAACTATGGCATCCACCATAATTTATCTTAAATGCTGTATTTAGTACTTATTACATTAGTATTGTTTATAGCAATAGTCATAATTATTATTCAAGTATTTGCTGTGGTAAATATATTGATGAATATGGCATCAATAACAAAAATACTAACAAAGTCATGTGTACAGCAGGGTTCTGAATTACGCGCACCAGCGTAGTGCATTCAAAGGCATAGTACATTCTGTCAATGCTTCCAAACGACTGCATAGGCTAAGTGAGCTGTAGAGCCTATGTGAAAAGTAAGGGGCCATTATAGCGAGAAAAATTGAAAGGGACCCGCATTTTATGGATTTTTACACCGTGAGATGGGAAAATTACAAGTGTTTACGTCTATGAGTATGCGAAGCTAACTAAATTTTGCAGCTACAGTGTGCAATTCATGCGATTTCGCCGAAACAAGTTTATTTTAGTTAAAATAAATCAGTAAATTGTTGACAATTATTATTATTAGTCAAGACATGTAGAGTAGTGGTACGGACTACGACTTTCACCCGAAAGGTTGTTGGTTCGAGTTCTACACTTCTTACATTTTCTGGCCATGCTTCGGAGGGCATTTAAAGCAGGCGGTCCTGGGTCTTCCTAGTTGAGTGTAAGAGAGGGCTTCATAGCCCTAACTCCGCTAGGTTGGTTTAGTAATAGAAAAAAAAGCTCAGCATTTCTGCTTTAAGCAACCCTGTCAGTTTGGCTAGGGGGAGTGAGTCTCTTTATTAACTTGAGGCACCCTATGAGCAGACTCCTTCACCTCAGGGAGAACGGGAGTTGACTGACGGGGTTTGTTGACAATTATGACTGCACTGATAATGTTTGGGTGGGGGGGGGGGGCGGGGGGGGGGGGGGTAGGAAGGAGGGGCGCAATTACACTTAACTTAGCTAATAGCTCAATATGCAGAAAGCACTTCGGTGTTAGAATCTGCGGTTGGACCTTCAATTGAAAATGGTGAAATGTTTTGTGGGTCCAATCGTTACATATTATATGGTGTGGAGGGATGGACTTTGACACAAGCTATGGAGAACAGAATCAGTGCATTTGAAATGTGGGTGTACACACGAGTACTGCGCATACCCTGGAGAGATTGTGTCCCTACTGCAGAGGTCCTGAGGCGAATGAAGCCGAGTTGCTGCTGACGGTTAAGAAACGGAAACTAACATAGCAGGTGCTCTTCGTCCTTCGTCAGTGGATAAATAAGAAAAATGTTTCCCTATCATACAAAAGTTTCACTTACAATTTTGGGCTTAGTCCTTCTTTTGAAATTTGGTAGGATATGAGTTTTTGGAGGCGCTATTATCGCTAACCTGCTTCCAGAACCTTACTACATTTTATTAAAAGTGTTTTTGTTCGACTAGGAAATTTAAAGCCCCCTATGGGCTCTGTATTGTTGCCCTATGCATTTATGACATTATTTCGCCCACTACAACCATGGCCCACCATTAATTTATTTAGAGTCCTCAACCCATACTGGTAAGCAATTTAGAAATATATATTTTGCTGTTAGTGCTAAGGCTTCTAGTCTGTCACAGTGGGCTTTTAGATCGTCACTCATTATGAATGAAAATAACTTAGTAAAAAGTTTTACGTCACACAATTATAAAGATACATCCCGTTTCACGCCATTGTTGAGTGTAAGAAAACAGTCGAAACAAAAAGGATGCAAGACGAAAGATAAACTCATTGTCAAGATACTTTACGTGCATTAATGGTAAATAATAATTAAATACAATTAAAATGGTTACTTGTATAAACCTTTTTTTAGTTTAATTACACCATACTTACTTACTTACTTAACGTGTCCGAGCCTAGGACACGTTGTTGTCTCTTGACCCGGTGGTGGAAGGATTGGCCGACGGGGTAATTCCCTCCGTTACCAGGGACGCCCGATTACACCATAGCATTATAGGCTTCCGCCATCAGCTTTCTTTCAGCCCAATACAGCACATAATCTGGCGAACCTCTGCTATTGATGAGAGCCGTATAACTTGTAAAAACCTATATCGCTCATGCACGAGAAAAGTGACACATTTCTAAATATTGACTTTTGAGATAATTCAAATTTTAGTTCTGTCCATTTTTTAGTTTTTACTTATTGTAGTACTATCGAGGCACTTAATACTTTTGAGATGTGACAGTTTACTTGAAAGAGAAGTGTAATTACCACGTCAACGCCTGGAGCACATTCCGAATTATGTCAGTATTGCCAAACCCGAAGTAGTCAAACTTGACAATGGATCAGTGGCAAAACGCTATCTTATGGAAACAAATTGAACTAGATATGTGACACTACATTCATAAAATTCGCTATATTTTCCTCGACATTTTTGTAAAAATAACTCAATTTTGCAATTTTTTGAAATGTGTCACTTTTCTCGTGCATGAGCGATATGTAGGCCTACCTATATAAGAGTAAACGCTTACAACCACTCGTGTGACTTCGATAATTTTAAGATTTTACATTTAGCCAACAAAGGACTTGATAATTGGCTATTGAGATTTGAGATGTTAAAAACAAAACTTCACTTAACGACATAACCTTTTTAAGCAGTTCTCCCTTGTAGGAGTTACCATTTTTTAAGTGTTTAATTATTGTTTCCCATACATATCTTGACAATGAGTTTATGTTTTATCATATTTTTAGTTTTGACTGTCCTACACTTGACAATGACTTGATTAGAAACCGGCTGCGTTTTTATAATTGTATGAAGTAAAACGTTATTAATTTATTTTTTATTCAAGAGAATGACAGTAAATTTTACAAAGTTATTAAGGAGACTATTATGTGTATTTTAGATCGTCCCTTGCCCTGAATGCTTTTCAAATTCAGTCTCTTGTTCTCCAACCGCCGTCCATCGAGAATGGCTCCTTATCTCATGAAGTCAATATTAATATCTTATGGATGTTAGTATCTTAAAGGGAACTAAGCCTCCACCCCCCCCCCCGTATTTAGACAACTAAGAGCACGATACACAAGGGGTCCTAAGACCCCCAGGTATTTTGGCAATTTACGCCAATGTCAGCGAGTTGTGCTAGCCCAGCGGTCGTCAATTTATGGCTCCAAACAGCTTTAGCTCTGGCTCCACCAGAACGCTGCGATAAAATTAAAATTGTATTGCATCTAACTGTATGTAAAAGCATGAAAAACTGCTATAAAATTAAGTTACTTTTCTCTACCCCTGTTTCTCCTATCCATGTATATAGTGTATGCATTATTGTACGTCTAGCTCCGCAAACTTCATAGGTCGCTGTGAACTCAGAATGTGGCTGTACAAAAAGGTTGACGACCACTATGATAGCCTATCGAGCCATATGTCGTATGTTGTTACATCACCAGTGAAAGAAAAATAAAAACGAAATTTTCGTGATAAAACAACAGAAAGTGAGATGTAAAGATGTCTCCCCCACCACTGAATAATCCGCGTTGATATATAGAAGTTAGGCCGGGAGGACACCCACTCTTTAACCATTCACTGTCGCGCGCGTCACTGTGTTGTGCCACTCTAAGGATTAACATTACATTAATTTTAAGGTAAGAATTAATTAATTAATAATAATTAAATGGGGATACAAATAATATAATTAATATTTTTTGTAATTTTCATCGCCTGATAGTACCTGTTAGCAATATGTTGGCGGTAAATAGGCCTATTAATAAGTGTTAGTGTTAGTGTAAGTACTATTGTCGGGACATGTAGAGTAGTGGTACAGACTCCGACTTTCACCCGAAAGGTGGTTGGTTCGAGTCCCACACTTGCTACATTTTCTGGCCATGCTTCGGAGGGCATGTAAAGCAGGCGGTCCCGGGCCATCCTAGTTGAGTGTAAGAGAGGGCTTTATAGCCCTAACTCCGCTAGGTTGACTTAGTAATAGAACAAAAATCGTCAATATTAAATTGTGTAATGGAATGTTTATTGTAAGAGTGGGCCGAATTCGTCAAATGAAATAAAGAATTAATTCTTTCTTTATATTAGGAAACGAATTTTTCATTTTATTTATTTTTAATGTAAGCATAAACAAAAACAAAACAAAAACTCCTCGAGTCGAGCATGTCTCAAATCGCTGATAAGGTGTGCTAGTGGGTTTCCCTCTGTAGATGGCAGTTCTTGCCGAAAGCGCTGAGTTTTATACTAACACCAGTGGGCTTCTAAGACAAAGTTAATATTTTAACGATTATTTGGGTTTTACTAATTCTAGTTATAGTAGTTATAATAAGTTTTGCGGAAACACTAAGTTTTTGTTTTTGTTTGTTTATAAAAATGAGATACCACGAAGTCACGAGTAATTTAATTTTTTCTATTAATGTAAGCACTAATTAACAGAATTTTAGGCGGAGGTTTAAAATATTTCGTTAACAAATGACAACCGAGTCTGTTTGTCGAAATTAACTAATTATTTAAGCCGCAAAGATAAGAAAGTGGTCTTACGAAAAATTAATAAAAAACAAGCTACACGTATCGCAAAACTCAGACCATTCAGCACCCGACTAAATTACTATTAATATTGCGTAAAATCAGTATAAAACGCTTTATCATGTATTGTTTAAGAAATAATAGGCAAGGAAAATCTAAATTATATTGTATTTTTAATTAATTTCTCTGATCAGCAGCCAACCTCCCCCCCCCCCCAACTTTTTTCCACTTACTCTAGATTAAATGGGCAGATCAAGCGACCGCTTCAGGCGACGCCGCGCTTTGGGAGATTTCACGCTTGGCCTGGCGTTGCATATAAAAAACCTAATATTTCGTGCCTATTACTACTCTACTACTCTAGGAAGAAAAGAGAATTTTTAAGTTCTTATTCCCTACATAGAGGCATTCATAAGATCAGTTAGCTTTCTTGCGCCAAAGCTTCTGAATGTTCTACCATTTTTCGAGCCATATATAAAAAAAAAAACAGCTTTTAGAAAAGAGCTATTAGCTGAGTAGAATGGAGTCAGTGATACCTTTTTGATACAAGTTAAGAGTGTTCAGCCCGTAGGAAATTGGCAGCCCGAAATTAAATACCTTTTATTTTTTATTTAATTAACTAAGAATGTTATTAAAGATTTGGCTCATTAAAATTGTAGAAGACTACTCATGCATCATATAATAAGATATTTTTAATTTTCGAAATTGCAGTTTTTTCATAAACATAATAATATTTTATAACTTTTCACGTATAATCTTTTTTATAAAAAAATTCAATTTCGAAAATTAAAAATGTCTTATTATATGATGCATGAAGTAGTCTTCTACAACTTAAATGAGCTAAATCTTTAATAACTTGCTTAGTTAATTAAATAAAAAGTATTCAATTTCGAGCTGCCAATTTTCTACGGGCTGTACTCTCTTAAATAATGACGAAAAATGTGTAATTGTGTGTTTCTCTTTTTATATATTTTTTATATTCTCTATTTGTTATTATTGCTTGTAAGTAGAAGAATCGGTCCGAGTTTACTCGAACGTGCTTTCCTATTTACCTTTCTATGTTCATATTTCGGATCCTTCGACATCCCCTATCCCAAAGCACTGAATGGATCCATGGCATTGCATATTCTAGAACGGCCAGACCAATACATTACAACACAGTAATAATGACATGATACGCAATGTATTAGAGTGTGCATTTTCCATAATTTCTTAAAAATGTCCATTTGCACAACCTAATCATTGTCTGGGAATGCAACCTGTTCGCTTTTATTACTCTATTTAACACCTAAAACATATCTAACGTTAGAATGTCTCAATATGAAGGTTCCACAGAAAAATTATTATTTAGTCATTTTTCATGAAAATGGAGTCATTTTGATTTTTACCCCCAAAACAAACAATCAAGGGGCAAGCGGCCCACCGCATTTTGTTAATATTAATAGCAACTACAAAATACGTGAATTTAAAAGAAATAGTTGGAGCCGTTTTTTAGAAATATTTTTTGAAGTGAAACTTCTTTGGGCGCACCACATACAGATTTTTAGCAGGGCAATGAGATGGGCTGCCCCCCTGTGGCGCGACACGCAGCAAAAAAATATGTAGGGTTGTAGGTTGGGCATACTGAAGGAGGGGGACCCCCCGTGGTACTATTGAATTGGAAGGGTCGCCCTTCGAGCAGGTATGCCCCTTAAACACGAAAATTAGTAAAATGAGACGCATTTGAATTGCATGGGCGGGTTAACTTAACTACTTAAAACAATTATTTGTTTTACATTGTGAGGCTAGTTTGTGTATTTAGCGGTTTGGTAATATTGAAAAATACTACATTTTGAAAAAATAATATATATTGAAAAATAATATCTACTAAAAAAACCGAGCGTGTGTTCAAGACCGCACGGCAGAAGTGAAAACTTCATTAGCATTCCCAATCAATTTAGTAAAATTTTAGTACGTATATGTAGTAAATAATGTTATGCATTATTGCTTTCGAATTTATACGTAGTATAAGGAAAGCTTTGTGACGGTCGAAATTTTCGATTCCGAGATTTGAATGGATATACACGTTTTAAGGTCCCAGGAACCAAAAAAAGTGGTTTTTACGAAATGTCTGTCTGTCCGTTGATTTCCGGGCAAACTACTCGGTCGACTTTGATGAAATTCGGCATATAGGTTCACAAAAATCATACAATTTTTTTATTTGGGGCTTTATTCTCAAAAAACTCCAAAAAAAACGCATAAAAAATTATTTCACGAAAACGGCTCCAACGATTTCTTTTAAATTCTCATATATTGTAGTTGTTATTAATGTTGATAAAGTGCGGGGGGTCACTTGCCCCTTGATAGTTTGCTTCAGGGGGTAAAAAAATAAAAATATGTAAATTTTAATGAAAAATGACTAAAAAATAATTTTTCTGCGAACCTTTCTATCGATGATTTCTACGTTCAGGTATGTTTTAGGTGTTAAATTGAGTAACGAAACCGCATTGGTTGCTTTCCCAAAAAATATTTGGCTTTGCACAAAAAATTATTTTTTTTAAAATGTTAGAAAATTCGCGCTCAAATGCATTGTGTGCCCCGCAATTATTGCTGTGTGGTAATTAATGTGTTGGTCTCACCTTTCTAGAATTTATCTCACTTCCAGTGACGTCAGGTCGACAACCCTCTCACCCCCCGCCCCGAAGTAACGGAAATGTAACCACTGGAAAATTATTTACCATGAAATTACTCATATTCTCTATCTACTAATGTGCGTCAAATGGCCTACCAGCCGAGAACGGGCGTAGGCTGAAGAAGAAAAAGAAGATCTACTAATGTTGATAAATTGGAAAGCATGTTCGAGTAAACTCGGACCGGTTCTTTAGTATTATTAGCGATTGTGTTCGTAGATTCAATGAGAAACAAGTCAGAAATGAATACTATATAATATATAATAAGCTTATTGTATTATTATTTACATAAGTTATAAATTGATTGGGGTTGCCAATGAAGTTTCACTTCCGCCATGCGGTCTTAAGGACACATTTGGTATTTAGACCTTTTTTTAGTTTCCGAGGGTAAAGCCGCCCAAAATTGAGTTAGCTCAAAATAAAAAAAAATGTCCCGAGGTATGATTTTTGTGCACCTAGATGCAAAATTTCATCAAAATCCACTGAGTAGTTTGCCTCTTTACTCTTTAACACTGTATTAAAATAGTTGGGGGGAAGGGGAACTTGGCTTTGATAATTCGCCGGGTAAGTTATTCTTGTATGTTGGTGCTATAGCTGCCGCTCTACTATTGGTATTCTCTGAGGTTGAGATTTGAGATTATTCCCTCGGGTATGTTTTTCTTGTATCACATTGGTGTAAATTCCCAAAATTCCCGGGGGGTGGGGGCTTTAGGACCCCAAGACTTTGATCCCCCGGAGAAAAAGTTAGAAAAAAAAATAGGACTGAAATATTGGGGTTTTAAGCATTTTGAGTAATATTGTATATTTTTGTGAAAGTACTTGGTCAATATGTTTATTTTTTTTCTTGATGTCTTCCATGCAAAATAAGCATACCAAGAATTAATTTCCCTTTCGTTATTGTAGATACTATGCCTTTCGCCCAAATAACGTCTTTGTCACCAGAAATCCTGGGGGCTTAGCCCCTCCAGGACCCCCCTATTTACGCCAATGCTTGTGTGTCGGTACTATGGCTGCCGCTCTACTATTGGTATTTCCAGGTGAACTTGGCTATGACTATTCCCCGGGTAAGTTATTCTTGTATATTAGTCCCATAGCTGCCGCTTTACTATCGATATTTCCTGGAGAACTTGGCTTTTATTATTCGCCGGGTATGTTATTCTTGTATGTTAGTGCTATGGCTGCCGCTCGACTATCGGTATTTTCTGGGGAACTTGGCTTTGATTATACCCCGGGTATGTTATTCTTGTACGTTAATGCTACAGCTACCATTCTACTATCGGCATTTCCTGGTAAACTTGACTTTGATAATTGGCCGGGTAAGTTATTCTTGTATATTAGTCCTATAGCTGCCGCTTTACTATCAATATTTCCTGGAGAACTTGGCTTTTATTATTCGCCGGGTATGTTATTCTTGTATGTTAGTGCTATGGCTGCCGCTCGACTATCGGTATTTTCTGGGGAACTTGGCTTTGATTATACCCCGGGTATGTTATTCTTGTACGTTAATGCTACAGCTACCATTCTACTATCGGCATTTCCTGGTAAACTTGACTTTGATAATTGGCCGGGTAAGTTATTCTTGTATATTAGTCCTGTAGCTGCCGCTTTACTATCAATATTTCCTGGCGAACTTGGCTTTCATTATTCGCCGGGTAAGTTATTCTTGTACGTTGGTGCTATGGCTGCCGCTCTACTACAGCTATCTCCTGGGAAATTTGATTTTATACACCTATAAGTTTTCTCCCCATAACTTGCCACTTATTCATGACTCATGTACTCAATTTAAACAAGAACAGCAATAAACTTTCCCCATTCAAAAATTGAAAAAGTGACAGACACGTGGCCTAAATTAATTTAATTTCTTCTGGTTTTAATTTGGACATTGGAAGTTAACAAATGCGAGACTAAAGGATTGCGACCACAGACATAATATCCGTAATGTCTAATACATTTCTACGGGCCATTAGTCATATAAAATATGAAACATACTCTCTATAGTGCTCATTCGTATGTGTTTCGGTCAGTTGGCCGCAACTTTTTATTCAAAATTTATGACAGACATTGTATTCTATAGTTTACGTGGGAGAACTAAAGATTTTCTCCAAAGGGAGGGGAGGGGGCGCATGCAAAGTTACTTAAGCAAGGCGAAGAAAGTTGTATTTATAGTGGTACATGAGTAAATATTATGGTATGAGACATTGCTGGTGGCAGGAACGGATCCAGCCCATTCTTTGGTGGGAGGGGAGGGGGTAGTTGTGGGTCAAAATAGATACAACATATGTAGTATCGATGAAATTGGAGCGTAATAAATTAAGTTATTAATAACAGATTTTCTAAATTTAAGGCAGCTCCCCCCTGCCCTGTATTGCGGGCAAACTATACTCTGTGGATTTTGATGAAATTTTGCATGTAGGTGCACAGAAGTCATAATTTTATTTATTTTGGGCCTGACTCAATTTTTTTTTTGGGGGGGGGGGGGGGTTTACCTTCAAAAAACTAAAAAAAATCTAAATTTTTTTCCTCAAAAACAGCTTGTAAATCCACATAATTATATGGCAGTCGTTATTAATGTTAACAACACGCAATGGGTCGCTTGCCCCTTGATGGTTTTTTTCTGGGGGTAAAAAAAAAAAAGACTCAATTTTCATGAAAAATTACTAAAAAATTATGTTTATGTGGAATCTTTCTATCTAAGCTTACTGGCTTACTAGCTTCAGGTATGTTTTAGGTGTTTAAAAAAAGTAAAAAAACAGAACAGGTTGCTTTCCCAAAGAAAGATTTAGAATTCCCCCCAATTACACACTCGAATAATGGTCCAATATTCGATGCAATAAATATTGGTTGAAGAAAAATTGGAACGTGTAATAACAAAAAGTTGATTTTGCTTATATTTCTTTCTCTTGTCACTTAATAAACGTGGCACAAGCCAAGAAATATTAGAGTGTGTAATACCTTCATTTTTCAAAAAAATTGGGCCCAATATTTCTTTCGGTCGAATATTTATTGGATCGAATAAATATTCGAGTGTGTAATCGGGGGGAATGTACCAAAAATTAATTTTTCAAGGAATTGTGGATAATACTAGTAATTATACATGTACAATGAATAATATTCATGCCCCTGCAACTATTACTGTGTTGCATCGTATTATATTTTTATATTGGTCTGCCCATTCTTGACTATACAATCGCCCCATCGATCAATTCAGTGCTTCGGAATAGGGAAACTCGAGGTATCCGAAATTTTACCCTAAGAAAATTATTTACTAATGAACTATTACAGTACCATCCCTAATTGATAAATAGGAAAACATGTACGGGTTCACTCGTACCGGTTCTTAAACCTGTTTTAAAACAGGCATTTGTACTTAAAATTTGGTCTCTCCAGCACATGATTTTAGTTCTGCAAATCCTAAGGCGAACTTGTATTAAAAAATAATTTTTTTTT
Organism: Psococerastis gibbosa; assembly: GCA_963971405.1. NCBI lineage: Eukaryota > Metazoa > Arthropoda > Insecta > Psocodea > Psocidae > Psococerastis > Psococerastis gibbosa. The sequence continues at coordinate 11,561,698 of OZ020490.1, forward strand.
CAGGTGCTTGAAAAAGGAGAGTTCTGGAAATTGGTTAATGGAGTCCTCACTGAAATAAATCTGGCAGCCCTAAGGTGATTGAATTAATTCATCTTAGAGCGCAATTCACATTAATCCCAGTAGTGTTATATCATATAGGCGCCCGTTCCACCGACCGGCTAGGGCTATTTACAAAAACAGTGACGTGGTAGCAGACATTCAAGACTTAGGTAGCGTTTCCACCGACCTCGCATTGCAGAATGCAAATGAAACTGACGGAAATTAGAATTTTTCTTTTTATAGAAATCTATTAAAATATTTGTACTTAACATATCCCATGACGCCATTTTTTAATTTTAGTTTGTTTGTGATTTTACTGTATGATCAATGATCAATTTTAACTATGGCATAGAGGAAAATAAACATTTCCGTCAATTCTGCAATGCGAGGTCGGTGGAAACCCCGCCTAAGTCTTGAATGTCTGCTACCACGTCACCGTTTTTGTAAATAGCCCTAGCCGGTCGGTGGAATGGGTGGCATTCACAAGTGTACCTCATAATAATAATAATAATAATAATAGTTTCTTTATTGCTCTAGGCCCCCCTAGCGGAGTTAGGGCCTTCGGGCCCTTTCCTACACTCAACTAGGGGGCTAGTTAATTAGTGTTACAAAGCTATAAATACAAAAACAATTGCAAATACCCAAAAAATTATAACACTCGTTCACATAATCATTCACCCATGGAGAGCGAAACCATGTCAGATCTTGGCGAATCTAGAGTATTAGCCTAATTAGATGCTCCCGATAGCGAAATTTGAAAATTGGAAGGCGGTAATCAGGCATGTATGCTTGATAGACAACGTCTTGATGAGTAAGAGCAAAATTTAGCGAATTTTACCAGAAAAGTAGTTGTTTTTAACCAGTTTTGTAAGTAGGTTATGTTTTGGGCTAAAATAAACACATTAGGAAGAAGTTAATATATTACCAAATAAGTCCCCAAAATTATAAAATCGTGTAAACGTGTACCAGTACACTCGATATAATATATATGAAAACAATAAAAAAAAATTCTCCTTTTTATCCAAATATTTGTGATTGATATTTCATGAGATATTATATGTTTACATTTATACGGCTTTTCCCTTTTCGATTGTCTCTTGAGAGACATTGCCACACTGAAAATACTAAAGACACAAAAAATAACAAATTTCTTTCTCTATAATAATGTCATATACCTACACGAATGTGAAAATTGCCTGAGAAATCAATAAAAGAAAGCGAGACCCCAAAAAATGAACTAAAAAACTAGGCCTTGGCCTCAAACTGACCAGCACGAAAATTACAGATGATTCGAAATCTTTCAAATGAGCCAAATCACCATGCTTCCAGCAGATGCCATAATGTAAATTCCTAAAAATGGCTTTATAAGAAAACGGTAATGATCATCTCCTATGTAGGTTTTAGGTCTTTTAGACCTGTCTACATGAGATGGCCAATTCATCGTTTCCTATTCATGAAAATAGAGTTGACATAGCGCGCTTTTGTGGCTGTCCGAGCGTCATCTTTAGGCCTTGCGATGACCTACACTCATTGAATTCTAGAAACCGCTTTTAATGCGTTTAGGCTCTGTGGTTTTCTTTTGCCTAATGGAAGATGACATGCGCGAGCGAGGGGGTTTTAGCTGGAGTGACAGGTCTTTTGAAAGGAACGTGATTTTTTATGTTTATAGACATTATTGTGGTAGTCAACTGTGGGGGAGTGCGTGGGACTTTCTTCGTTACTTTTTGTAATTAAGGTCAGTATATTCGTATTGCATCATCAAATATTTTTACACATTCACACAACAATCTTCTTCTTCTTCCACCTCAACAACCCTTGATGGGCTTTGGCTTACTCAACGACAACACTTCGTAAAAAGTCGAAATAGTTACTGACCTATCCTTCAGTTTATTTAAATTTTTCGAAAGAGTGGGGCAAAGTTAGCTTAGGGGTCCCTTCTTTCTTCTTTTAATGCCTTTTCCATCGAAGATTAGCGACCTTGGATACTGCTGTTCTGAAAAGGGAAGTCGTGCTCTTGCCAAACCACAGCCGCAGGTTTTTCAACCATGAAGTTCGTCTTCTGTCCGGCCGGGGTACCCTTTGTCTTTTTATCTTCTGTTGGATTATTACATGCAGAAGGCGATACTTTCCGTTCCTCATCACATGGCCGAAGTATGTTAGTTTCTGTGTCTTACAGGGTGAATTCGGCCCTGACTCCACTTAATGGGGTTCGTATATAAAGCAGGGTTACCATACGTCCTCCTTTTTCCCAATGTGTCCTCCTGTCCTTCAAGCCAAGAAAATGTCCTCCTTTCGCGCTATATTAAACTCCGGATTGATTAGGTAAAGTAGATTGTAAATGTGAAGTACAGCTTTAAGAATTTAAATTGTACCGATTTTTATAAATATATTTCAAATACACCGCAGGTCCTCTTCAAAATGAAAATACGAGTAATAATTCAATCACTTCTTTCAGTATTCAATAAATAGACAATGTTTGCATATTATGTCTTCCTTTTTTCAATTGGAATGTCCTCTCTTCCGAAAATATGATCTGGTAACCCTCATAGAAAGCCACATCAGCATCATTGCCTCATGGACTTAGCACCATAGCGGGTGGTTTAATCAGGCGGCACCACACGCGCTGTGCGGTTTGACGGAAATATGCGTTAGCTTTAGCAGGACGCTCTGCCATATATAGGACTACTGTGGTCACTGATTACAACGAGGGGTCGGGGGGCAATCTTTTACAGTTGCTTCTCTTCTGCAATGGAAATAACAAGTCTTATGAACCCATTTGTCTGTAAGTTGTGTAAGAGGTTTTCGGGCTGGATTAACCTATGGCCACTTATGGCACAGGCCCACAGAAATTCCTAAAATTCCGGTCCACAAACGAGATTTTTTAGTTAAAAAAAAAAAAACTGAAAGTTGAAAACATTTTCCAAACAAAGTTTTGAAATCGGCGGGAAATTAAACGTTTTTTTTTTTTGCTGCAATGTTGGTAGACAAAGTTTGCACCCACGGCCCCCACAGGGGTTAATCGGACTTAATCCTGGAAATAGTATGATAATTTACTATGATATCATATATATAGGTGGCGAGGCCAAACGGAATTTATTTGTTATTTTGGTTCCGACCGTGCTTCGGAAATTTTCTGGGCTGTGATCTTTGATATTGTCAAATTAAAATTATTAAATGTATAATTTAAAATAATTAATAATAATATTTAAATAAGGTTTAATTCGAATTTAAAAATACATGCATAGGTACACTTTAAGGATTCAATACTTGCAGTACCTGTTTAAGAATGTTGAAGGGGAGATGAAAATATGAGATAAGACAATAAGTACTTGAAACTGAAATCTGGTGACAGACATTGTGTGTTTTCACTCGTTGGGGCTGTCAGGCAAGTGATTGAAGGTCTCGGGACGCCGCACATAATCATAGCTTCCTGCGGACGCAAATCACCGAGTACAGAGAATGGCGAACATGGTCCTTAAAATGGCATTTGGTACTTTACGATTTATTTTCAGATCATCGTGCCATACAGACCTTTCAGATCTTGTCAGATATTGGTCACCCCTGAATCTTCAGATACAGAAAAAGACTTGACTTGAGAAAAAGAAGGAAAGATTTGCTGCAAACCAATCAATAGATTGCGACTAGGGAAGAAGCCCCTTATAAGGCTTTTCCTTCTTCGATTGTCTCTTGAAACTTAAATTAACTATTTTTTCAGAGCATAGTTCAAAATGACACTCACATCTACACACACCGCCCTTGCTGTCTTCAGCGTCACCCTCGCCCTGGTCTACAGCAGTCATGTGGCAGAAGAAATCAGGCCAGTCACCCCCACATCACAACCCCTGGCCCCCTACAATCAAACTCAGGCTACGCCTATGGCCCAGCAGGGGCACCGACCATCCATATGGAGCAGGACCATACACCCCAGTCTGAGGGAGAACTCGCGAAGAGCAGCGCCCATGTTCCGGAAGCCTTATCTGCGAAGGTCTACAGAAATGAGACCAGTGGCGGATACGAAGGGAGACTTTTTGAAAACAAATGAAGTAGATGAAGAGATGGAGATTCTGAAGAGTGAGCCCATTTTGAGTCTCAGAGATTTTGCTAATCAGCTTGTTAATGAGACGGCTATGCTGATTAAGGCTGCGCCGGAACCCAGGTACCGTATAAACAGTAGTAGCTAATAATTTTGAAAATGTCGAGCAGGTAGCATGTAATTTAACAATTTGAGAAGTTGGTGTTCAAATTTAAGAATGGGGCTCCATCCATACGATGTCATCATCATCTTCCAGTTCTACAGCCCTTGGTAGGCTTTGGCTGCTCGAAAACACTCCTCCAGTCATCTCGTTTTGGCGGGTATTCCACATACGTACATCGTCAATGAAAATTATGAAATTGAAGGGCATTTCAATTTTTCATTGATGGCGGCCATTCCACATGTTTTTTTTTTTCTTCAAAAATTGACAATTTTCTATTGAAACGTATGCGCCAAATTTTTGAAATTTGTTTGCATTTGTTTTTTGAAATTTTGTTTGTATTTGTTTTCTTCGTACACTTATTATTTTTAATAAAACCTAATAATAGTAGGAGATCCGAAGTAAGATCGACCTTAACCGATCTGTTTAATGGATGAAAACTGTTTTTTAAAAAATCAATTAAAATAATTGTACTTGACACACTTGACATATCCCATGACGCCATTTTTTAATTTTAGTTTGTTTGTGATTCTACTCTATGATCAATTGATCATTGATCAATTTTAACAATGGCATAGAGATAAAATTGAAATGTCCTTCAATTTCATAATTTTCATTGACGATGTACGTATGTGGAATACCCGCCTTTGCACGACGCTCCCCCATCTACGAACTACGAGCTTTCTGTTTCATCCTTCCAACGGTTTTGAGAACATCGTTTTTCAGTCATGCTTGCTTAGAAATTTTTTTCGGCATGGGGTCTTACAAACTACCCCAGCCATCTTAGATGTTGAGCTTTTAAAAGACTAATTATGTTTTCTACTTTGAGTATTGCGTCTATTTTTATCAATAGGAAATCGTCTCCCCTCAAATTTCATGATCCAAATGCAGTCCCGACATGAGCCTGACAGGGATAAGTGCGAAGAAAAGTCTGCATTAGTGAGATTGCGTGTAAATCACAGCTTTTTATAAAATCCAAAAGTGACAGGCTAGATTTAACCAAGGACCCAATAACCAATCAGCAGCCAGATCATGTCGATTTGGGATTATTATAATGCCGGGGTTTATTTTTTCATACCGCAGTATAGTAATGTGTCACATGACGGTGTTGAAATAATTATGCGCGGGATATTCAAATAAGCATTGAAATTTACAGGTAGACTTTTGAAATGTAATAAGAATTTTAATTAATGTGTCTACATCTAAGGGAGAAAAAAATTGAAAACTCTCCAAAAATATTAATTTGTCAATTTGAATTCCCCGTGCATTTTGCACTCATTTTTTTTTTAAACAATTGAATAAACCTCGGTATTATAATAATCCCAAATCACCGTGATCGGGCTGCTGGCTGCCTGTTATTTTACCCAAATTCACCATTTCAACTTTCAGATCCTACCCAGGAACAAGCGTCGCAGCAGAAGACACCAGCATCACTCAACAAACCCAGCAACTCTGGGACGACAAGGACCAAGCCTACCACGCGTCCAGCTACACAGGCCTTGACTACGAACCCCCCACCTCCTATCACCACCCTTTCCCCCACCACCAGCCTCCGGTTCACTACTATCAGCCGATCCCCCAGAAAAAAGACGACAGCCTCTTATCCAAAGTCGCCCTGATTGCCCTGCTGAAGCTCATCTTGGCCAAACTCAAAGCCATCGGGTTCCTCAAGCTCATGCTCCTCTTCACGCTCAAGGTGCCCCTTTTTTTCTTCAAGATGCTTATAGCTTTCAAAAGCTTCAAGATCTTGAAACTCGTATCGATCCCTTTTCTAATGGCAGCTTTCGCTCTTCCACTAGCTCCCTTGATTCCATTCTTTTTCTTCTCCTTCATCCCCTTCTTATTCGCAATCCCGCTGTTATTCCCCCTTATCCTGCCATTCCTGCTGTTTCTCCCCATAGTTCCGGTAACGACGCCTCCTACAGCCCCCGCTACAGGCCGCCGCAAACGAGACCTCCTCATCCCTGAAAGTGTAACGGCAAACACGACATGGTCCCCCTTGGACGAAGCTTGGAAGAATGGCCGGAAGAAGAAAATGTTTAGGACACGAGCACGACCGGCTTCGACTCCTAGAAGAAGTGGCTCACCATTGCTAAATGAAGAGAACACCTCAGGGCTTCTGGAGTTGACGCAAAGGGTGGTACAGTCGCAAAAGTGCATGGAGAGGGCTGCGTGTGAACTAGCAGGGTACAACGACTCCAAGATCTATCAATCGGCAATAATTTGGTGAGTACAGGGTAGACATAGTCAGAAATAGTCCAGTTCTCAGAGAACAGCACTATAAAACGAAAGGTTGAGGTTCGAGGCTCGACACAAAAGGATAAATATTCTGCCTGACCTTGATCCATTCAACCCTAACGGGAACATTGCCCACACCGGCAAGAGAAAAACACGACTGCCGGACATATTGCTGACCACAACATCCCAAATAGAGCAGCTGTCAAGAGAGGATCCACTTGTGTTGTCATGGCACCAGTAGGAGAAAAATGCCCTCTCGCCCCAGGTACTGACAACGTGTTTTGTATAAAACACGCCGTCAGCTGTGATACAAGCGTAGACAATAGAAAGTGTTATGATTTTGCTCAGCTATGCATGCCAACTTGATTGTTCTTAGTTGAAAGTGTTTTTATTATTTTTAGGGTATATTACATTTAATACAGCAAATCAAAGTTCATAAAAATAGGCACAAACGTTTTTTAGTTATATACTTTCTTTATCTGACATTTTAGTACCCGTTCAGGATGATTTTTGCTTGGGTCTGGGTTCCCCTGTTGAACCTACATAGCGCCATAGCCTTCGTGTTCGAACTTGTTATGATATGAATGAGGGGACCTTCTAAATATCGTGGGTTAGGAACCACTTGGCACTGGAACACGTTTCTAGTTACTACCCGACCACTTGGAACACTTTGTTTCTTCGAAAACTTACGGAAGCGGAATACCGAATTTATTCGATTTTTATAAATGTTCCAAGTGTGATCCTATCGTGGTCGGGTAGTATATAGTTAATGTTACTAACTGTTTCTGATAAGACTCCATATTTTTGCCATAGGCACAGTAGGTACATTAAATCGCGAAAGATTTGCTCTAAAAGGCTGATTTCCATTTTCAGGGCCCTAGGAAAATTACAAACATTCGCACCACCCAATCTACAGCGCCGCATTGACGACTACACACAAGCTTACGAGAGGGGCATTCAACGTAGGTCGTCGGACTTCTGCGGCGAGAGGTTTCACTGTGTTCGGCCAAAAATTTATCTAGTCCAAGGGCATCACTCGTACAATGTTATTTAATCCAAAATTGTTATGTAATTTATTAAGTTATTTAAATTATTAATTTATTTGCTATTTATTGTAAGTTATTTTATTAAAACGGGTCGTAATTATTTTAACGGTATTTTCTCTCATTCCATAGTTAGGCTACGCCTTATTCCAGGTTGTTTGTTTTATTTAGTGTAGAACTAAACGATATCAAATAAATAAAATAACCATTTATTTGCAAACAGGCCTAAAAGTCCAATAAAATTCAAATCTTATGTACAGAACATTTGAGTACAATTTAAATTCCTTCATGGTACAATTTTGTTTTACATAATATACAATAGACAATAATCATCAAACAAATTCATCAAGCAGCACATAGATTACAAACAAATTATAAAAAGAAAACAAAAAGAATGAAATGAAAAGTTATTTTTCAATAGACTATATAGTGATTTGTGTAGTATTTTATAATATTGTATTTAAGTAATACAATAGCAGTGGTATAAAAAAAATCTATACATATTGTTTGAATTTATTATTTTAATTTTCAATTTTTATATTTTAAAAAACTGGTCAGCGCGTCACCGAATGGCTAACCTGCCAAGGGTGGGCGTTGGCTAGTAAGTCAGTAGGTAGTATTTTAATATACATGATATTCATTTAAGGTTAATTTAAGAACTATGTTTTATGGAAATTTACTTTAGTTTAGATTAAATATTTTTGTTAACTAGGGGTATTTGCCCATGTACATCAATTCTGGTTGTTTGAAGGTGAAAGAACTCTTTGCTTTTAGATCATTTATTAGGGGTCTTTATATCATTGGCGTAAATATGCGGGTACTGGGGGGGCTGAGCCCCCCTCCCCAGGGGCACCCATAGCCCCCCCCCCCCAAGATTTCTGGTGACAAAGACAATATGGAGGCGAAAGGCATAATATCCACAATAACGAAAGGAAAATTAATTCTTGGTATGCTTATTTTACATGAAAGACGTCATGAAAAAAAATCAACATGTTGACCAAGTACTTTCACAAAAATGTATTACTCAAAATGCTTAAAACCCCAATATTTCAGACCTATTTTCTCAAAATTTTTTCTCTAGGGTAAAACCTCACTAATTTCGATCTATTTATCAAATTTTTTTGTTCACCGGGGAGACCCCCTTTCTTCAAGGTATAATATTTGTATATCTCACTAAATTGGGCCTATTTTTAAATTTTCTTTCTCCGGGGGAGACCCCCGGGCCCCCCTTTTTCCACGGCATAATATTCGTAAAATCTCACTAAATTGGGCCAATTTATAAATTTTCTTCCTCCGGGGGAGACCCCCGCGCGCCCCTTTTCCTAGGGCATAAAATGCGCAAAACCTCACTAATTTGGGGCCATTTTTTTCTCCGGGGGAGACCTCCGGGTCCCCCGTTGTCCAGGGTATAGTATGCGTAAACCCTAACTAATTTGGGCCTATTTATAAATTTTTTTTCTCCCCCCCCCCAGAAATTTTGTGAATGTACGCCAATGCTTTATATAAACTTTCCTAAAATCTCTGGTGAATCAATGTGCGAGTGAAATACATTGTTTATCGCAATACAATATTGAAGTGAATTAGCGCTAGCTCGAGTTTTTTTTTTCACAGAAATGTTCCTCATGGCATTCTCTAACTAAAACTTTACAGGTTTAAGAAAAGATCGTATTTTCTTATTCAAGGTCATAGGTTAACATCGTTCTTAAAATGAAAATACGACCGGCTCATGGCCTCATGGCATTCTCTAACTAAAACTTTACAGCTTTAAGAAAAGAGCGTATTTTCTTATTCAAGGTCATAGGTTAACATCGTTTTTAAAATTAAAATACGACCGGCTTAGTCCAATAAAAACAATTATAATATCGTACGACAGGTTTCGGCACTAGGCCATCGTCAGGTGGAAAAATAGAAATAGAAATAGAAATAGAAAAACACTAACTTGGATCAACAGTGGAAGGGGAAGTCCCCTTTACTAAGCCAAGTCATTATTTTAATTTTAATATGGCGCCCATTCCATTGACCGGCTAGGGCTATTTCCAAAAACAGTGACGTGGTAGCAGACATTCAAGACTTAGGTTGCGTTTCCACCGATCTCGCATTGCAGAATGCAAATGACATTGACGGAAATTAGAATTTTTCTTTTTATAGAAATCTATTAAAATGTTTGTACTTAACATATCCCATGACGCCATTTTTTAATTTTAGTTTGTTTGTTTGTGATTTTACTGTATGATCAATGATCAATTTTGACTATTGCATAGAGGAAAATAAACATTTCCGTCAATTCTGCAATGCGAGGTCGGTGGAAACGCCACCTAAGTCTTGAATGTCTGCTACCACGTCACTGTTTTTGGAAATAGCCCTAGCCGGTCAATGGAATGGGCACCTTAGTCCAAGTTCCACCAAGTCACGGTAAGAAATAACAAACAATAACATCGTCCCCCCTTTTATTTTTTAAATAACGGGTAGGCATAACCTCACATGGTATTCTGTAATTTTTTATGCGTATATTTTTTAACCATAATAGGGGGCCAGAAGTTCAAGCACTGTCCTCGGCCTAGTTTTATAAAAACGTTTAAAATGTTTTAACAACTAAAGTTACAATAAAGATGTACCAGATTACCAAAACTTCATGGAAACATTGATAGTAAGATGTTAGGGTGGTTAACATGAAGAATCGTAAGCAAAAGTTTAATTATATGAGATGCACAGTGAGAACCCATGACGTACAAGAGAAACTTAAAGACGGAACTAGTGGGGACACATACTACGCAGAGACAAAAACTACCTAGTTAAAAGAGTAATGAATCGGGAGATAAAAGGATGATCACCAGGGAGGCCGAAAGTTACACTGAGAAGAAAAATCGCCGGAGATATGACAAGTTTGGGGCTCTCCACCGAAGAGGCACAGGACAGGACTGTGTGGAAACGTTGCTGTCGTGCAGCCGACCCTCCATGAGGATAAGGCGCGGTAAAAGTAGAAGTAAGTAGACATTGAAAAATAAATAATCTTAAATTTTTCATACTTGTAATAAAATCTTGCAAATTTCAACGCTAATCCTACTATAAAAACCAATGCAGATAGCCAGTCCTAAAAATTTGTTACACAATATTTAAAAACCACTTACTTTGTGACTAGAAGGGTGAGTTCATTCCCAACTTTGTGCCAAAGTCTAGCCGTTTTCTTCTTAAAAACCTCTTGTTAACTCTGAAATAATGGGACAATAATATTAAAGAATCGTCATAGAAATGGCAACTTAGACTTATTGCAAAGCGTTAGTGATTACTATTTTAAAAGACAAATAAACAAGCCGATATATTATTGTATATAAGTAAGTAAGTAAGTAATATATTTATCCCAATTTTACAGTTTAGTTTTTTTTAACATTCTATTTTTCTTTAGCCACAGGCGGTGCCGTGTGTGGCTTAATTACGGGGAATCGTTATTAGTATAATTAAGTTAGTCTGTAAGTGACAGGTTAATGTTAGTTAGGATAGGGTACGGTGAAGGTTGGTGATGTTCAGTTTGAGGGTGCGCGTTTTTAGTTTTAGTTTTTATATGATTTACGTATACTTGCTTAGATGCCTTTTAATTTTTTTCATAAATATTCCTGTATATAGGTATATTATTGATAGTAGGCTACGAAAAAAATCATAGATTGGTTTAAGTTGGGCATTTGCGCTAGGAAATTGGGGATGTTTACCTATAGTAGAGACTATAGTGCGATTTGAGGCACATTACCCACCAGTTCAAAATGGTTATGCAACATTAAATATTTTTTAAGAGTGTACAACCCGTAGGCAATAGGTACCTCGTAAATCTGTTGTTTTTACAGATTTCTTATTGTTTATTTAATTAACCAAGCAAGATGTTAAAGATTTGGCTCATTTAAGTTGTAGAAGACTACTTTATGCATCATATATATAAAAATAGGTATTTTTAATTTTTGGTACCTACCGAAGCTTTTTCATAAAAATGATTGAGGGCTAGAATTTCACCTAAAATAGATACCATGAAAAAACTACAGATCCAAAAATTAATGATACCTTCTTCTTCTTCTGGCTCTACAGCCCTTGATGAGCTTTTGCCTGCTCGACAACACTCTTCCAGTCATCTCGGTTTTGTACAACGCTCCAACATCTACGGACTCCCAACTCGCGAAGGTGACTTTCAAACTCATCCTTCCAGCGTTTTCGAGGAAAATTAATAACACCTACCCGATTATATTGCATAAAGTAATCTTCTACAACTTAAATGATTCAATATTTTAATAAATTGCTTAGTTAATTAAATAAAAAATAGGAAGTAATAAATTTCCAATTTCCCTACGGGACGTACGCTCTTAAAGTAACAATTTTCTATAGTTTTATACCTATATATGAGGGGAGGGGGCTGCTACTGCACTGCTCTCGACACCCCATGTTGGCCTACTTCCATTTTTAATGTTTCGGTTTTATATTGTATTGTACAATTGAAGAAATTAAATAAATAATACCCTAAGACGGGGTTTCCATTGACCTCCCATTGCAGAATGCACATACGTTGACGTGGTAGCAGACATCATTAATAAGTCTTTAATGTCTGCTACCACGTCGACGTCATGTACATTCTGCAATGCGAGGTCAATGGAGACCCCGCCTAACCCCAAAACTCACTTCATCTCCTGCCATTTGACGGTTTCATTGACAGCCAAAACCAGCAGAGGCGACAGCAGCCCTGTAAGGACCAACCACCAGGGCAGCGCCACGTCCTGCAGCACGGCAGACTGGTCTGACACCCCCGTGACCGACAGACTGATGGCACTGTGGATAAGCTGAATGATAAAGACGACCACTCCAGCGAGCACCCAGGCGGTGTGCCGCACGGGTAACGCGCGCCACAGGGCTTTGTCTCGGTAGACGTAGCTTGCTGAAAACGCCACTGAAAAAAGATACATGTACAATATATAAATAAATAAATGTTGACTTTTTGTTCTATTACTAAGCCAACCTAGCGGAGTTAGGACTATAAAGCCCTCTCTTACACTCAACTAGGAAAGCTCGGGACCGACTACTTTGAATGCCCTCCGCCGCGTAAGTGTTGATTATGTTGTGCGCCCATTGTGGAATAAACAGAAGAATGGAACAAGTTGTAATATAAATTAATATCAATCAAAAATATGCAATTCGCATATTGGCATGAAGTGTACGCCGATGGCAGTGATACGCCTCTGGATGGCTTGACCTACTTTGGGGCATGGTGTGTTGAACCTGCTGACCACCGCTGACAATTAAAACCTAGTTGGTTAGTATTGTACGGCGGGGAGTCATGCCGGGAAGGACAAAATCAGGCCCGGAGGGCCACGCCAATCCGGAGGGCGGAAATCCTGGCCTGTACCTGTCGAGACGAATACAACCATAGAACGATCAACCCTGTCTTCTCCTTTGTATAGGGTAAGTTCCTTTAACGATAAGGCAAATGTTATAAGGTACCTCAGATTCACCCTGACCTCTGAATCTGAGGAATCATACGACAAAGTGAGTCCTATGTGAGCCGGTGGATTCAGTCCACTGGATTCAATTCACTGCCGGTGGATCCGGACTTAAGTCAACAAAATGTGCGCAGTTACACATCACTAGACTGTCCGTCTTATATCGTTCCCTGTGACAATATTCCAAAGTTGGTGTTGTTGGCAACAGACATGGTTAGCATTATAACATAAATTAATAAACATACCCAAGTGAAGGACGAAAACGACAGTGGAACAGTGTTGAACATACAGCAGAGTATAGCTGTACTGGCTCCAGCCTCCCCAATACGTCCGAGCAGTGTCTTCCAAGTCAGTAGTGACGCTAGGATACACGAAGGAACAGGTACTGTTGGTGGCTAATGAAATCGCTTGGCAATAGTGCGACAGTCCGGAGCCATACAGCGATATGACAATTATCACGCTTGGCATGCACTTTAGTCCGTAGCACCATAATACAAATACTAAAACCTGAAAAGAATAGAATAAATAGAACAATGAGGTTCTATAGGGACAGTTTTGGTCACTAGGTTCGCTGATGACAAACCGATATCCATATTATTCAAAATGGCCGCCGTTTGCATGTGAAAGCTAAGCTCTTAGCATCTAATTAATTCTTTTAATATTTTTTATAATATTTTTACTATGCCTGGACCTTATTTCGCTGCATATAATTTAATATATATATTCTCCATGATGTATAGAAAAATATCACTTTAAAATAATACGTAATTAAAAATCATTTTAAAATAGTATTGAGGCTTATGGAAAAATCAACGCTTTGATATCATTGCAACTGGTGCTGCCATCTACAAAATGACGTCACAAATGAACCCCATTCCGAATAAAAAATAGTTACGCATTCGGTTCATCTAATGAGTAGGTACCAGTAATATGGTAGAAATGTTCTTTGTATCGTAGGATTATACCGAATTTATTTCAATTGGTGGAATTCTGTATTTTAGGAATTAACTTATTTATTGCAGGGTACTCTGACCTACGTGGCAGCAAATCGGGCACCATCACTCCACGTTTTGTTGTGCAAAACCAAATAGTATCGATCATAGTCATAAATGAGTAATCGAAAAAGTAGAGAAATGTTATTGTACATTTCAACACATATGTTTAGCTTGGCCACAGTTTACGAAGGCGGGAAAAGAAACAGGGTTAAGTTAGGTTAATGACTTCAAAAACTGTTGCTAAGCTGTGTTAGCGCCGGCAATCACTTACAGCTACAAATATTACACAGTAAAAGTAAATTTTAAGCTACGGAAGACACTATCTAACCTAAACAGGCGTAAACAGAGAAGAGTCAGATAGGCCACGTCAAATTAGCTTAGCCTAACGTCCATACCTTAGAATTGATAGTGCACTGATTCTTGCCAGTGGCTTTATGCATAACCTGGGGATCTATTGGCAAAGCCATTAAAGGCGAGGCAAGAAGGGGCACTAACACACAACAAATTAGTAGCAATTGACCTGCAACAGTAACAAGAAAAACATCGAAGTTAATAATTAAAAATGATATAGAAAATTTAGTAGCCTAGATCAGAATATTACTATTCTTAGTTAGTATTAGTGATATCTCCGTACCGCTAAACTGAAATTTGATGCATAAATTATTTTGGACAATTTAATCAGTAGGTAGGTAGGTAGTCTGCAGGTATTCTTTTTAGAAATTAGCTGATCTAGCTCTGAAGAACATTGCGTTACACCTTAAATCGACGAAGGTTTGCAGTGCACTACATTCAGAAAGAAAGAAAATCCTCAAGTGGTGTGATTAAGAGACGACAGGAGAGATAAGCCATTTAAAAAAAAATTCGCAGTAATATGTATATACATTTGTAATATATATATAATATACATACAGTATATATTGAATATTATACTATATACATGATAGTATTGTAACTCGTCGGAGGACGTAAGCGGCCTTAGTGGAATCATATAGATGGGATTTTCTTTCTTACTTTCAAGCAAATGAGAAAGTTAGGCTCAGGCGCGTAAGATGGGCATTAGCAGCGCATGCAGTGAAGTGGCAACAAGCTGTGATCGAGACTAAGCTTGGAGGTTGACGCCATAAGCTAAATATAGTTAAAATAAAGCTAGTAAGACTACCAGAGACCCAAGGTCAAGTGTGCAGAACTTAATGCACTGGAATTTGCCTTGTTTGCTGGATTGTTCATTTGTTTTTCATTTGCCGCAATTTTCATTTTATTTATGTTGGAACTCTACAAACTCGGTCACATTTTCTATGACCACCTTTGCCATCCTTTGACATTTCCGCTTACGTTTCATCGCTACCGGCGTTACTTAGCTTATGGCCAGGCGCCATATATTCTATTTTATTATCGTTGGTTAGGCTAAATCGGTGAGCTTACCAGAATTAACAGGAGGTGGCAGCATAACAAATGTAGAAAGTACAACAAGGGCAGATAGCGAAGTAAGACAGCACAGCCAAAACTGAAGACAGTTTCTGAGTGAGAGACAATAGTCTCGAGCACAAGTGATGAGTTGGAACAGGGAGAGCGGGTCTTCTCTGCGCATGCTCACTGAGCAGGGCAGGGAGTTCAGCGCCCTGCTCAGCTCCACAGGCGAAGGTCCAGCAGGGGGGATGGGCATAGGGACTGCTGGCTCTTTCTGGCAGACTTGCGGATAGAGCGGCTCGACTGCAATGCTGAAAAAGAGAGTTATTTATTTGAATGTTGTCTTTTGCATTATCTCAACAAGGTACGCGTCACTAAGCAGCGGCTGGGCTGGTGGGCAAACTACTCCCACAGACGAGAGAAAATTCTGCTGTCGCGTATGCGTCTGGGCCACTCCAGGCTCAGACACGGTCTTCTTATGGCAAACGACCCGCCACCGAGTTGCCATAACTGTGACGTCTCATTAACAGTGGCGCATGTCCTGCTGATCTGCCTGGCCTAAAGCTCTTCTGCCGCTTCCGTACAAACTGCAATCTTCAAGTTGGCTGATTGGCAGCAATATGTGGCATCGATGCCTCCACTTCCCCCCCCCCCTCCCCCCGATCCTGGCACGCCCTCTTCAGCTCCACTTTCTGCCGATATTTTTTTTCTTGGGGGCCCAGAACGGTTGAGGCAAATATAGAAGAACTCGGAATCTCGCACCAAGACGCCCTGGGATGAGGGCTTCAGAAGCGCCAATGCCGAACCACCGACCACTCATTGGGGATAAAGCGCGGAAAAAGGGGGAAAAATGTACTAGGGCTTGTTTCCAACTCACCTGGCGTCTGCCTGAAGAAAAACGCCGGTGTTTTCATAGTTAGCAGAACTGCCAAACACGCAGACAACCTCGCCATACTCCTGCATAATATGCAGCATCTCCCGGGTGACGGTGGGCGTGCAGTCGGTGAATAGCGACACCAGAAGCGGAACATTGTCTATTTGCTCAAGATGCGGCCGTATCTTCTCTATGCCCCGCGGTAACTTGGCTACAACACAAGGGAATATACTAATTTTCGCTGCAAGGAAAGTGTCCTTCATTAAGGTAAGCTTCTCTCAACTTCCTGCTTAGTCGTTCGGAATTCAGCATGGGGGCCTACTAGCTGAAGAAGTTCCGGCATAGATTTCTCTTCTCGGCTATATGTTCTATTTCTTCTTCCAGATTTGTTCTGGATGTCACCATCCGTCTTGTGACCTAGTTTCTTACTATTCTTCGAGTGATCCTTTATTCTTCTGTGACTCAACGTGACCCAACCATTACACTGTTTTTTTTTTCAACCTCCCTCCTCTTCAAGGATTCGGCCTATAGTACTTCTCTGATGCAATCGTTTCGGACATTGACCCATCTTGTTTTCTCCGCTATGCGTCTTACAAGCTTTCACTTCCACACTTCCGTATGGGTACCCAGATAGCTCATTTTCTTCTGAACCAGGACTTTCTTCACAACTACGTACAATCAGACTTTTCTGCACTCCCCCTAATAATATTCCTGTGAATCCAACGTACTTACCTCGGTTGGATAGGCCGTCAATGTCGAACGGGACGGACTGGTCTGACGAGTCAGTCAAACAGCTGAGAGATCGCCTCCACTGTTCTCCTTCCATACTTTGAGCGGCCACACTGTCTTGAGATCCTCGTCTTTCCCTAAAAAGCACATCAGATCCCATATACCCTCCATTTTGGATCCACTGTAAAACATTAACAGGGGTGAAGCAGCTTCACCCAAGTGCCAGTGAAATTAAGATTTCTACGTTGGCAAACCTGCCTTCCCCTCACGCGTGAGTGTTTTGCGCAATGGTTTGGGAGTTGTCTCCAGGTCTGCAGGTAAGGCAATGAAGCAGCAAAAAATTGTGACCCAGTGTAAGCAGGTGGTACCCACATAAGCCAAATACAGACACTCGGAAACCTAAAACTTGCAGCGCTTTCAATCCCATTGTCTGCCCCGTTGTCAGACTCACCTATGACTAAGTGCAGCAGCAGGGAGAGGCCCGTCACCCCAGTTGAGTACTTGTTCGTCGAACTTTACGGTGAGGGTCTCCATATTGATGGCGCTGGGGGCGGAGAAACTCATCGCACGCGACGAGGTCAGGTTAGAACTGTCAGAAACACATGAAAATTGTGAAATTGGTAAAATAATCAACTTACGAGTAATTTTTTATTGCTAATCACATTTTTTGCCCATCTGGACTCAGATTGTTATCAATCCTAGACTCTCCTCAGAGTGTTCTGAATATAGTGTTGACTAGATAAATAAATCAGACTAAGCATTTTTTTAGAGGTATCAAAAATATCGGATAGGTACTCTACTATAAATACTCTGACTGACCACAGTTTTCGAACTCCTTACTCCGGAAAATGTCTTCAAATGAATATCATGCTTTGGACGGTTCTACAACTGATATTTCATGACATTTGATTTTTACGCTTCTAGGGGTTTTCCTCACCGATTGAGTCTTAATGTACACAAAGACGAGCGATTTGACCCTCTCCTGGTCATTGATGAGGAGGGGTTGCTGTGTGTGCGGAAGCGGCAGAAAGAATTTTATTGCAAACGTTGTACTCTGTATCATACTGATGTATTCATCACTTGCTTCCCCCCTCCGCCCTTGCCAGCAAAAAATGTAAAAGGTTCTTTCCTACAATCGGCAATATCTTAATCTTCCGGTTAGTAGTAGTAGTAGTAGTAGTGTTCGTCGGGTTAATAACGACTTAGGCCTCATATTTGGACCCATAGAGCGACCCCGACTTTACTGTCCTATGCCAGCCTATAGGACAGTGGACCTCCTGATTATAGTGGATTCCGAACCACTTGGGAAACACAGTGAAGTCACACGATCAGTTCGGAGGTGACCAGGGCAAATCCTACCATGTTTCCCTACCGGCACTGTGCACACGACCAAGTTATTTGCAGCTTTGAACCTGCTCTGGTCCGCTGGATCCAACTTGGTTAATCTTCCGGTTAAGCAAATTGTCGTACTTACCGTTCGTTGAGCTCCTGAACCTGAAGCTCAGTCTCCTTCAATTCCGAGTGGGAAGACTTGTTTTGGCAGGCGGAAGACAGGTCTACGGCAGACCCGGGCCCTGACGGCCCCCCTTCTGACCTTTAATGCAAGCAAACGGCACTGCGACACATGGACATAGCAGTACTGCCAACCCTAGCATGCGACAATCAACCAACAACCAACATGGCGGCAAATAAGCCAGTCTTGATCAATGATAATAAAATCGAATAGGTGGCGCATATGCTAATTATATAACAGATAGCGGGGAAATGCAGGGAGAAATGACAAAGGGAACGTTTCCAAGTTGCAGGCTTCCAACATACAATAAAAAAGAAAATAGCGGCAAATGAAAAATAAATGACCAATTCAACAGGCAGGGCTGCTAATAGAATATTCACAGTAAGGTTTGGGCACTTGACTTTGGGTCCGTCGCAATCTAAATAGCTTAATTTGGACTGTATTGGGCTTATGGCAAGAACCACCCTCTTAGACAGGGAAACAACGTTCTGCCGCTTCACTGCTGTGGATGCCTATCGAGCCACATCAGTTTAACAAAGGTAAAATTTGCCGGTGCGTATGGTGTGCACTCAAACTTAAATAGATTATTCATCAACTAGTTGCAAGCCTAGTTTGTCTTCTTCTGATATTCTGGAAAAAATAGTACCTATAACACCTCGTAAGAGGTATGAATAATAAGTACCTAAGAAGTTAACACGATATCTCAAAAAATTTTAAATGTTGATAGATAAACTTGTTAAAGTGAAGTTAATAACACTAGTGTTATATATTCATTGTTATAAATGATGTGACTAACAAAAATAAAACTAGCCACCGGAATATGCTGCGGGGGCCCGATTAATTTATGAGCATCAGTTTCCCTAAAAAAACATTTATTGCAGTTCAATAAATTAATCCGAATAACCTCTTCAGTCGCCTTACTAAGTAGGTTAATAGGCTACTTGTGTTGAGTCACATGTCCGATTGCATAGTGTGTAAAGACTCGCACAAGTACAATCACGCTATACGGTCATGTTACCGAAGCCGATAAGCAACTAGTAAAACTGTTGTCATAAACACAACAAAATCAGATAATATGCTAATATTTGTCATTCTAACTTTCTCTCCAAACACAGACCTAACCAGGCCAGTGGTAGCACGCCATGTTGGTTTTATGATGAAAGACACTTAATGAGAAGATAAAAGACATAGAAAGTAGACATAATGAAGAATTTGCCCTTAAGTATGCCTGGTTCTGATACCCAGAATATGTTTTTAGTAAATTTTAGAGGAAGCTAACCGTTGAAAAATCCCACGGGCAGTTTCGATTTATTTTTTCAAATTAATTTTCTATGCAAGTTATTTAAGATGCGGCATATCCAAGTTGAAGAATACTATCATGCACCATATTATAAGGTACCTATTTTCCCATGAATCTGATAATTGATAAACCGTGCTTTTCGTGTGGTGGGCTTCGGAAATCGTCGAGAAATCGACACAAAATCGTATGCTAGCCCTATGGTTATAATGAAATTGCGATTGGGAGAATAGTCCGTGTGTACCGGGCCAAATACTGAGTAACGGCAAGTTCTTCATTATTATTCAACTTCAAAATAAAGTCATTTCAACCACTTGTATCATTCACACATGAAATCAATATGCGTACTTAATATCAAACAATTTTGATGTAATATTATAATTCATAGCTTTTCCTTGGAAAAAAATGTGTCTTCATGGGAACCTTACCAAATTTTGGTAAAATAACATGGCGTGAGAACCAGTTAATGAAATTCTCATTCCACAATGGCCATATTTGCATAATATCCTGAAATATATAAACTTTGATAATACGCAATACATAGGTTTATATGAACTGTTGCTAATCTAAAGATAATCTAAGAGGAAGAAGCAGGCGACGCATTCCAAGAAATAGTGCTTACTTTATCCATTTTTATTGACTAACGATAGTTCACAAGACAAATTGTATTGTGTATAATCACAGTTTATATATTTTAGGAGGTGTCCAAAGAGCATTTTTGTCTATAGAAGGGCTATGGAAATAAATACATTAGCTCTCAGCCCATGTAGTTCTAAAACATTTGGAAAGATTTCCCTTCAAACATCTAGAATGTTGATTTTATTCGGAACATAAATTTTATTGTATATCATAAACCTACATAAAGCCTACACTTTTTTTCACTTTCTTACAATTTTCACCTTTATACAATCTCATGTGTGAACTAAATACATAACAACGCACATTGGGTAGGTAACCAGAAAGAATGGGTTTAGGGACAAAATAGTAGAACGATGGTTTAACCTTAATCAAAGTGGACAAATCTGCCATTTTATCAGAGATGTCGTATTGTCAGGTGCTCCAGGCGGCAGGCACCTGTCTGCAGGCACCGAGTATTAATGTGTAATTATTGGCGCATTCTCTATCTGTCTCATATAATATTATAATATTGTAACATTATGTAATATTGTCGCCTGGCTACGTCACATAAATTTCATTAATTTTTTCCAATGAAATTTTATTTTGCAAAAAAAGCGACAAGTGGTGGTTTATGAAGTTTTCCATGTCCTTGGGCTTTGCCAAGAGGAATTCATTAATTTCACCGAAAATACCTGGGTATTCTTTGTTCACAAAATATTTGGAAATCTCTGCCTTAACTAAGAAATTCATCTGATTTGCCCAGTTTAATCAAGCCAAAGTAGATAATGGACAGTGATGAAAAGGCAAGAAGGAATCGTAGTAAAGATAAAAAAAATAAACAATTGGGAAGATAGGTAAAACACATCAGCAGCCTGATCGAGGCGATTATAATACCGGGGTTAAATAAATACCCTAGGATTATAACTGTAAACAAAAAGATTTTGAATAGCACTTACCATTATAAAATTATCTTGTTTACATTTTTAATACCAGGGGATTAAATAAATACCGGTATTATAATCGCCTCGATCAGACTGCAGATGCACTTTTTAAATGGAACTTTCCTGATTACAGCCATGGCTAAGTTGGTTCAACTTACTTTGTTGCTAGTTTCTCAAACCCCCCAGATTACACACTCTAATATATTTCCAACAATCCAATAAATAAGGGTCGAAGAAAAATTGGAACATGTAATACCTAACTTCAGATTCAAAATGCATGTTCGAAATAAACAATACAATTTTTTTTCAAGGCCAAAGATCTTATTTTTTGACGATAATAGGCCTGAACAGCATATTTTTGTAATTATTTTCTTAATTTGTTTTTAGTTTAGGTTATAGCCTCCGGTATGTGTTACAAGACAGTTGAAATTGTAATTATTTTCTTAATTTGTTTTTAGTTTAGGTTATAGCCTCCGGTATGTGTTACAAGACAGTTGAAATTGTAATTATTTTCTTAATTTGTTTTTAGTTTAGGTTATAGCCTCCGGTATGTGTTACAAGACAGTTGAAATTGCAGATCTTACAAATTAAAGAAAATGTAACAGACTAATATAAGTGACCCATAGAGAAATTTGAAGATTACTTTACTGAGGAAAATTCTCTAAACTACCCAGAGGCTGTCACTCATAAAGTTCCCTTTAAGCATTCCTGTTATCTACCAGCATTCGTTTTTAGCTATCATCCCAATTCGCAGTAGTCACTGCTTACTTTTAAGAACGAACATCACAAATATGAAAAATAGAAACCGTAAATGACTATTTTTTAGAAACAGACATAAGCAACATTTATAAGCAGAAGGCCAAGATTTCAACAATGATTGGCCAAGCCAGGTACTTTACATAACGCTCACCTATTTTTGTCATTGTGAAGGGAAATATGACAGTTCCAGCCGCTTTCGAGCCCCATTTTCTCCGAGAAAACGCGCGAACGCAATTCGTTCTCCTTACTGAAGTGGACAAACCGGATGCACGCTCGCTCTAATTGTTCAACAAGCAATACCACATCCGCTGGAGCGTGGTACTGCATCGTAACCATGCCAACGAATACCTGATTGGACTGCAAATCAAACCAGCCTTCCATATCGCAGACATCCTCTTCCTTACCATCTTTCCCGAGTAGAGAATCTGCCCCAAAAAAACATTAAATTACATTATTATGAACTGGTTGGTTGGTTTCCAAAACCTGCTTTCAGCATTTTTGCTTTTAAGCAACCCTGTCAGCCTGGCGCTGGAAGTGAGTCTGTTTAACTTGAGGCACCCTAAGGGCAGACTCTTTCACCCCGGGGGAAAGGGGAGTTGACTGACAGGGTGGACCTCCGGATTAAAGTGGATTCCGAACCACTAGGGGAATATGGTACAGTCACACGAATAAATCGGAGGAGCCAGGACTCGACATACACGTAGACTGGCTGGTATAATCTCAGCGCGTTATCACGTCCCACCATGTTCCCCTGCCAACGCTATGCACACTACCAAGTTTGCCGCAGTTTGAAACATGCTCTGCTCTCTTGGATTCAACATGGTAAGGCCGTTGGCGTTATGAACTTAAGACTATAAATACAAAAAAAAAACAAAGTCATGGTCAAGAATAAAGGAGAGCTGAACCAAGTATATGCAGTCCTATTCAATTGACTTGCCTGGGCAGCACAACAGCAGAGGAAAAGAGCTCTGCAGGTGAAATAAACAGCTTCGTATTCAGCAAGCGAAAGACGTTAAAAAAACTTAAATCCTGGAATCTGTCAACATAAGACAGCATAAGGGAACAGCTCGTAAAAATCAGCGCATGAATTGTTTTATTCGACGGATGTGAAACCTAGACTATAGCCTAAAAGGAACTGAAGAGGCTAGAAGCATTTGAAATGTGGTGCTACAGAATGATGCTTCGGATAAGCTGGAGGAGCCAAGTGACGAATGCTGAGTCCTAGAGGCTATTGAGGAAGAGAGCTGTTAACTCATATGAAAAGTAGATGGGCAAACTGGGTAGAGCATTTGTTAAGGCACGAAAATCTAGCACACACCATCATTGAGGGCACAGTGGAAGGAAATAACAGAAGTGGACGGCCGAAGAAGGAACTCATGCATCAACTGAAGGAGGACGCAGGAGCTGAAGAGGGAAGCACTGGACCGTGAGAACTGGAGGTGCATATGCCGTTACTGATAACCAATTGATGAGATTGCGACCTCAGAAGATGGGTTCAGCAACGCCATTAGAGCCAAAGGAGCTCGACGTAGAATTGTACCTACTGCGGGGAAAAAAGACACTGTTCGTTGCCCATATCCTTTTCGTCGATTGGAAGTGCAAAGAAAGCGTTGTGACAGAATACTGGACAGCATAATATGTACCTTCAGAGCTTTCAAAGAAATGGCGAACGACGCCTAAAGGGTGAAGATGAAGGGTGAAGGGCTACAGGATCACCCACAGTAGGCTTTCCAACAGCTTAGGTTGGGCAATGCGTTGGTTAGTACGGAATATGAAAGTAAATTGAAGCATTCTACTCACCACTTGAATGGAACTGTGCCAGAATCCCCCGCCATTTGGCATCTAGTAGGCTGAGAGCTAGAGGTGTAGGACTTCTATGGGGCAAATACAGATGTCTGCAGTCTGCAGGTAGTTCCAGGTACACTTGAGATAGTTTGGGGCTAACAGTCTTGGATAAAGGTCGGTAAGCAAACGCAGTGCAGTTGGCAGTTAAACTAGTTCTTTGATAAAAATCTAAAATTTTCTTCCTAAAACGTAAAAAGAAAAAAGGGCATTATATTATATTATATATAAATGCATTATATTTCAGAGTATTTTATACGAAAATTTAATATGTACGTACCAGCCATTGAAACACGGACAATAGCATTGAGAAATAAAAATTAGAATAATTATATTGTCGAATAATAATACCAGTGTGCCTCACCCCTCCATGCATGTAGGTGAACAGTACACTAGTTTGTTAAAAATATAATTGAGGTAACCGCGCTTTCTTATTTATAGACGCTGTAATGGATGTGTCAATGGTAGTTAAGTCTGTGGTTTGGTCAACTGCTATTGGGAGCACATTGGGCAACATGATTACCCAAGGACCGTCTAAAACAGTTTGCCATTGCATGCAATGATTTTTTTTTTAATTTAGGAATTCTGTGTAAATGGAATCTATAGTTGTGGTTGGTTTGTGTGCTTGGCCGGACTGCAATCACTTGCTTTCAGAGCAACGGATTATCCAAAGACTAGTAGCCTACTGTATGGTAAGCGTGAGGTTTCGGGCTAGAGTTCTATATAGGAGAGATAATTATCCTGCGACCACCTGGTACGTTTTATAAATGGCTGGTCATAGGAGACGTGTCATCAGACGGCCCCCCCATTTCAAATAATATTGTTGATGCGCTCCAATGTACCATCTCTCCTACATACAACTCTAGTTTGGGCTGTGGCCATGAAAAAAATTGCATACCTATCGGCAAGAGTAAGCGGATGTAAGTCGTATCCATCCCAATACTCGACGCAGGAATCTAAAATGACGTCAGCTGTACCCTGGCTCATCAGTTGCAGACAGTTCGTCTGTTTTTCACGCAGAATTGTCGCTACCATATGTGGAAACGGAAACCTTAGCTTGGTCATCGAGAGCTGCTTCACGATTTTGATGTCCCTTTTCACTGTTTCCGGTCTCTGCAACAGTTTCAATGAAAGTTGATGGAGGGAACTTATAGCTAAGGATATTCTATATAAACTGAATGCGTAACTTGGAACTATTATTATAAGCTGAACATAGATGAGAATTTTTCAGATTCAGGATTCAAGCCTCCATCCTTCTTTGCCTATTTCATTAGCCTCTCCCGTTGTAGGTCTCATTTTATAAAATACTTTTAATAGTTTTTAAAATATTTTAAAAATACTGCTTGAAACATGTTTACATAGCTTTTCCAGTTGTAGATTTCATTTTTTTTAATCATTTCTGAAGCTTTAAAAGAATGTAATTTTAAGCAAGATTTATCAGTTTAATGATTAAAGTTATCATTTGATATAAAAAAGCAAAATTCAATAAAATGCATTAAAAAGAACCGGTCCGAGTTTACTCGAACATGCTTTCCAATTTATCAACATTAGTAGATCTTCTTCTTCAGCCAACGCCCGTCCTTGGCTGGTAGGCCATTTGACGCACATTAGTAGATAGAGAATATGAGTAATTTCGTGGTAAATAATTTTCCAGTGGTTAAATTTCCGTTATTTCGGGGGGGGGGGGGGGGGGGGTTGCCCACCTGACGTCACTGGAAGTGAGATAAATTCT
This sequence comes from Psococerastis gibbosa, assembly GCA_963971405.1. NCBI lineage: Eukaryota > Metazoa > Arthropoda > Insecta > Psocodea > Psocidae > Psococerastis > Psococerastis gibbosa. The sequence continues at coordinate 11,587,389 of OZ020490.1, forward strand.
AGAAAGGTCAGACCAACACATTAATTACCACACAGCAATAATTGCAGAGCACACAATGCATTTGAGCGCGAATTTTTTTAAAAAATAATTTTTTGTGCAAAGCCAAATATTTTTTGGGAAAGCAACCTATCCGGTTTCGTTACTCAATTTAACACCTAAAACATACTTGAAGGTAGAAATCATCGATAGAAAGGTTTCGCAGAAAAATTATTTTTTAGTAATTTTTCATTAAAATTTACATATTTTTATTTTTTTACCCCCCGAAGCAAACTATCAAGGGGCAAGCGACCCCCCGCATTTTATCAACATTAATAACAACTACAATATATATGAATTAAAAAGAAATCGTTGGAGCTGTTTTCGGGAAATAATTTTTTTATACGTTTTTTTTTGGAGTTTTTTTAGAATAAAACCCCCCCAAATTGAGTTAGCCCCAAATAAAAAAAATGGTCCCGAGGTATGATTTTTGTGAACCTACATGCCGAATTTCATCAAAATCGACAGAGAAGTTTGCCCGGAAATCAACGAACAGACAGACAGACAGACAGACAGACATACATATCGTAAAAACCACTTTTTTGGGTTCTTGGGACCTTAAAACGTGTAAATCCATTGAAATCTCGGAATCGAAAATTTCGACCGTCACAAAGCTTTCCTTATACTACGTATAAATTGGAAAGCAATAATGAATTTTATTTGAGTTTAGGAGCCGAGGGAATCCTGCCGACTGGTAGGCTGTTGCGAGTCCATATGTTAATATTGTCCATACTTGTAGCTGGGCCTACTGGCAAGTGTAATTCTTCTTCTGAGGTCGCAATCACAACGATTGGTTGGCAGCAACTTTCTGTGTATTACCCTCCAGCACTCTGGGCCCTGCGCCTTCCTCTTCAGCTCTTTGCACGTTCGAGTAATTAGGTCATTCAAACACACATATTTTCTATGTAAGATATCAATACCCACTACATTTACAGACCCTCAACAGACCTTTGACAAAAATGACAGTCGCGGTGCAAATAGACACATAATTCAGGTATTTATCAAAAATACAATACAATGTTAATTTCAAACCAGTGCCCCCTCAAGCCAGTACGGGTGAGGGAGGGACATCAAATAAAAATAGTTAAATATAACATAACGTTTGTTCCATCTGTCCTATATAGAACTCAAATGAGCCCAAATTTGATACCTTAGGCTTACTACATACCACATGCTGGAAAGTACAAAGAACTTGTTCCAAAGAAAAGCCATCCTGAGCTTGTTCCATGAATCCAATCTGGGCAGCAAGCTCACACAAGCATCGTCTGTTCATAACCGGAACTAAGCTTTCATTCTGAGATGCCTCACAAGAGAGGTGGCAACAAAATTGTGAATACACTTCCTGAAACAGTAAAGAAACAGTAACAGAAAAGTAGTAGGGAGGGGACCTAACCTTTAAAAAGAACCGGTCCGAGTTTACTCGAACATGCTTTCCAATTTATCAATTAGTATAGAGAAAAAATGATTAGTTTCATGGTAAATAATTTTCCTATGGTTAAATTTCGGATATTAAGGGGGGGGGGGGGGGTCGTCCACCTGACGTCATTGGAGGTGACGTAAATTCTAGATAGGACAGACCAACACATTACCACACAGCAATAATGGCAAGCCACGCAATGCATTTGAGCGTGAATTTTCTATCATTTTTTCAAACATATTTTTTTTTGCACAAAACCAAATAATTTTTTGGGAAAGCAACCTGTCCGGTTTCGTTACTCAATTTAACACCTAAAACATGCCTGAAGGTTTGCCCGGAAATCGATGAACAGACAGACAGACAGACATACAGACAGACAGACAGACAGAGCGACAGACAGACATTTCGTAAAAATCACTTTTTTGGGTTCCTGGGACCTCAAAACGTGTAAATCCGTTGAAATCTCGGAATCGAAAATTTCAACCATTACAAAGCTTTCCTTATACTACGTATAAATTGGAAAGCAATAAATAACGACTTCGTCTTATATTACTATTAAATAATGGAGATCGCTCGTTCTCTAATCGCCTAATATGGGCGAAGCAAGACACCATGATGCGGAGCGGATGCCTAATTTATTATTATTTTATTTATAATTAACCCAGTGGGCAGATAAAAACGTTTTTTATTAGTAGATAGGCCAACTATTAACACATTTATCTCAACTCTTCTGAGCAACAACGTAAAAGAATAACTTCGCCAGGAATAAATAAATTAATATAAAGAAATCGACTTTTTTTTGTTCCACTACTAAGCCAACCTAGCGGAGTTAGGGCTATAAGCCCTCTTACACTCAACTAGGAAAGCCCGGGACCGCCTGAATTACATGCCCTCCGAAGCATGGCCAGAAAATATAGCAAGTGTGGTATTCGAACCAACAACCTTTCGGGTGAAAGTTGGAGTCCGTTCCACTACTCTATATGTCCTGACTATAAGAGAATAAGGGTAAATTATACTAAATAAACCCCAATGAATAATTAATAAATTAATTGGAAAGGCGTATTTACCTGCGACTCGGGATTGCAAGTATTAAGCAATATGGCCAGACCGAGTGGCTTGAGGGAAGTTAGATGATGTCGCCACGATTGGTCGTCAAACTGTAACCGATAAGGATGGACATACTCGTGGGTAAGATCTAACACCTCCGCTACTGACTGTACGTCACCTAAAAAAGAAGCTATAATTTAGAATTCAGGTAACATACATAACATACTTACATACTAGCCAACGCCCACCCTTGGCATGTCGGCCATTTGGCGACGCGTTAACCAGTAGCGACGTGCTGTGACGTAGAACTCGCCTTATAAATAAATAAATAAATATATATATATATATTGTATATTTCTGTTAAATTATACAATACAAGTAATCAACAAGTAATTGACAAGAAAGTATAAAATAAAATCGTCAAAATATCGTCAAAATCAGGTAGTTCTGTCATTGTGCTAGTGCCTCAGTGACAGTGTAGAAAGCTTGGTCTAAGAGATGTTTTTAAGCAATTTAGGGAAGTTAGAAGCATTTCTCGCCACTCTCAGTGCAATCGGGAGTTTTCTAAGGCAGGCGAAACCTTGTAGTATAGGATCCAGTCGTTCGCACTTGGCTGTGCGTAGCGCTGGCCTTACAAGGTCTCCCCGTTGCCTCGTGTTGTAGGTGTGAGTGTCCCCATTTTGTTTAAATGTCCCCCACACCTTAGGCTTTAAGATATGTAAAATGCATCTAAATATGTACAGACTTGGGGCTATCATGATTTTTAATGATTTGAAGTGAGAGGTCCGAGTTTTAGCATGCAGCGCACTCCCCTCTTTTGGAGCCTGAGTACAGCGTCCATGTTCCCTATGGAGGTCCGTCCCCAGGCCAATATGCCGTAGTTTATATGGTGTGCGGTTGATCGCCGGACGCGACGCGAGGTGTTCTTCGTCCATCAGGGGGTGTCCACATAGGTCGCAAGCACAAGAATCGCGGACATACATAACATACCATAAATCAATGGTGATAAGAGAGTTAGGGATGGAAGAACCATTGATGGACAGGATAACGAGAACGTGACTGCAATGGCTTGGGCACGTAAAGCGAATGTATAACAGCAGGTGCGCGAGGGAAAGCTGAAGAAAGAAATGTAGGGAACACGAAGACGAGTAAGACCAAGGGAAAGAATAAAGAAACCAGATTAAGGACGATTTCAGAAGAGTGGGACCAGGGGAAGTGTTGAATAAGCAGTGGAGAGAGTGGAGGAGGCTCACATATCACAACCGGGGGCAACTAGAGCTGATATGATGATGATGTAGCAAATCAAGTAGTTTAGTGCAATGTAGTCTTCATTGAGACAGGTAATATTTGCCTGAATACGGCAATACAAATTGCGTGACGTGGACACGCTGAGTAACAAAGTGTGAGTAACAGGTGCCAATATGTGGCCGCCAGTAGACAGCAATTTTTATTTTTGAACCTATAGCATGCAGTAAAACAAAACTCATTTCATTATTATAAAGAACAGTACCTGTTCTTGCGTGGTCCCGTTCGCCAGCCTCTTCGGGGGCCCGACGTTGCGCTTCAAAGTAGCCTTCACTGTCCAGACTCTCTCTAGAGTCAGCAACATCACCAGACTGGCGAAGGAAGAACACTTTCTCAGCGCTAGGATTAGGCCATGACAGCACGCCTTTCTTGTCAACGCAACAGAGTGCCTGCAAATAGTTTTGGTTATTACACAGATTTAAATTATTCAAAAAAACTAAAATGAGCGGGGATGCTGAAAATGGAAAATGGCATTGCTCCATTTTAATCATAATTTGTAGGTTTGCGATCTAGCTTACATACCGTGACAGATCCTAAAACATGTAGAACATTCGTAGAACGTGATAAAATAGAATTTCGACCCAGCAAGTCTTCAACATAAAATCGCCAGAGTTCACCACACTTGACAGCACTTGCTTCGACGTCCATATCTTCAAATGGATCTACCAAAACTACCTGAAATCCAAGACGAAAAGCAATGAGCAATACGATCCCAAGTTAGAGGCATCACTTAAATATTTCCATTTAAAAAGTAAAAATCATTACAAAATTAAAAAACAAGTCAAAGCCACATAAAGGACTATTTCATACATAGCAATAACCGATTAGTTTTGGTGCAATGACGTCGCCATTAAACTGAGAGAAATCGAACCGATATGTACCGAATTATCACTTCATGGAAAAATTACTATACCAAAGATTACCCTAGAATTATAGTGAATGAAACAGTCCTCAACAACTTGGAGACGAATTCTTAGGAGCAAATCAGAGTATTTGTTGTTTGTTAGACAGGCAATAAGATATTTGTGTGATTTAGGGATGGCCAATATCTGGAGTCAGCTTCCTCTAAAAAATAGTAACAAGCAACAAAGGTGGTCTACCTGACTAGGGGTAGTGTCTTGAAGAACAGCTCTCAGTTTAATGAGTCCCCAAGCACTGAGGAGCCTCCAGGCTGCCGGTAGCATTAACGGAAGAAACGGTAACCCCGCATAAATGGGCTCAAGTATGAATGCTTCCGACCAGTGGCCCAGCCCAAACATGTCAGCCAAGAAAAAATGCCTGACGCAGTTCGCAATCATCACTAGAAGCTAAAATAAAATATATCCGTAACAGATAAACAAGTAACAGCAAAGGCTTTCACGGAAGTTGGAAGTTCGCTTTCATTAGTAGTTACAATAAGTTCGCAAGGCCAAATACGAGCATAAAAGGTTACATTGATGTATATATAAAACAAACACTAATGGCAATGTAACTAATACTAGTATTATATCATGATTGTAATAAAATGAATAATGTTTAAACTGTACTCTGTAGGGTGTATCCCGCACGCCTCTATGAAGGCATGGGAGCCCTAATTGTATTTTGTCTAATTATTGTATTTGTTGGAAATAAAGAATTGTTATTATTATTATATTATTTCGACCACGGCCCATCAGCCCGGATTCTACTAATTCTTCAGATAAACAAGTCATTGGGATTTTATAGGTACTAGTATTTAATAATTCGGAATAAGCGTCCTGCAGCCCTAATATGGCGACTTGGAAATAACATAATACCGGGGTTTATAAAAACCAAAAAGACCTAAGACCTAAGACCTAAGACTGGCAGAAATTGGTTTCTTTATGTGGCCGGCTTCGAAATTATTGTCCAGTTCTTTATTCACTAGGCTACGTCTCAGATACTAACCACAGCTATCGGAAAAGCAACGTATTCAGCGCAGAGCGTCACGATCAGATGTCTCTCTTTGTCATTGAAAGACACAGGTCTCTGAAGTGCTTGCTCCAGGGCCATCCGAAGACTTCGCAAATAGGGCGTCTCCTGCAGTACATACTTCTTATTTTCCAGTGGGGCTCGAGCAGCAGGTAGAGTAAGACCTTCGTGTGGAAGATGGGGATTGTATATGTCTTTTGCGTGAAGGGGCGTTCCACTCTTGTCCTGTAAATCATCCAATTATCCACAGATTTTAAGAAATTAAAATTGCCATATATTGTATACAGTTTGGAGACAGTGGTCACGAACAACGAACAAGATAATAAAATACAAGAGGCTAATATGGAGTTCATCAGAACACCCATCAGAGTACAAGAAGGGATTAGAAATGATCTCGAGGTGGAAAAACCATTGTTGGAGAAGATAGCGAGCAATGGATATGTAAAGGAAATAGATAACAGCAGGTGGGAGGAGAGATGGCTGGAGGAAGAAATAGAGGCAATACGAAGGAGAGCAACCTGATTGAGGACGATCTCAGAAGAGTAGGGCTGGTACCAGAGGAAAAGTTGAATAGTCAGAGGAGTAGTAGAGGAGGAGGCTCACATATCATACTCAGGCAGCTGGAGCAGACCACTGATGATAATTATGAACGACAATCCTTATAGTACCACCACGCCTAATAAATTTACAAGAAAGCACCTACCGCATGGCTACCAAGTCCAATTTTTGGTTGAAACAATTTTTCTAACCGCACTATAACATCAGAAAAGCCAAGCAGGGCGTTTTTTCCTTTCAAGTACTCTGTTATTTGCACGTAAGTTAAGCACGGCACTTTCTAATAATTTTAAAAAGACAAGCGTTGTCTAGCATTGCACACGTGACTGAAATCAAATGATATATCTGGCTAATATGGAAGACATGAGGTGAACAACAGCATGCGAAGTCGGACGTCAAAGTTCTAGACAGGCGTATTCAAACTTCTTTCCAATAAAAATAAGTCCTATGTCGATATATAAGAAATACAAACCTCAAAAGGAATACAAAAGCCTGGTACAACATGGCCAGGCCTCATAACGATCACGTCTCCTCGCACCAGAAGAGCCCACGGTAGATTGACAACTTGGCCATCCCTAAAGGTCCACTGCAACGTAATACACGGCGACACAGGACTACACAGGTTCGGGTAGTTGGCACTGGTCCAGTCTACGTCATTACGCAGCCTCGATATAGATTCCACAAGAAGGTTAGCCCGCCGAAATACTTCCCGCCTTCGCACCCACGAGTCCCAAATAACGACTAGTAGACCAATGGCTAAGAGAATCAATATTACAAGGCCGTCTATTACAGGAGGAGAACTATGAACACCTGAAATAATAACGAAAACATTAGTTCAATAGTTATTTACTGATTTAAAATGAAGGGGGCACATGGCAAACTTTTGGCATCATTGTATTGTAACTGCGGACTGTTAAGATACGGAAACTAAAATACTTCGGTCATGTGATAGGAACGAAAGGTATCGCTTTCTGCATGTAATAATCCAAGGGAAGATAGAAGGGCCGAGTGCTCCCGGCAGAAGAACATTCTGGTTGAAAAACCTGAGAGTGGTATGGTAAGAGCACGAATTCTCTTATCAGAGCAGCAGTCTCCAAGGTCCAAATTGCCATGATGATCTTCGACAGAAGAGACATTTAAAGAAGTATTGTAGAATAGAATGTAACTATAGCACTAATTTAAGATAAATCAAATTAAACTAATTAAATACTCTAATTATTTACTAAGCACGTATATTCTCTCATTCACCGGAAAAGTAGCAGAAGACAATTAATTCTACACAAGACGTGGCAATAGTGGCCATGGCGCCACATAACCATTATCGAGCACACTCACGCATTTTCCTACACATGGTTAAAAAACTAGGTTATTATCGTAAAGCTTCTTTAGGAAACCGCAAGGCAAATCTTTGCCTGTTGTAGTTTAATACATTGAAAGCTACATTTTAGAAAAAAAACTAACCGTAGGCGGCAGAGGCGGCGATTAAAAAGGTCCCAGACAGGAAGAGGGCAATAGCAGAAGGTAATGAGAGGGTCGAGTGGGGACTTCTGGGACTCAGTGCGTCCCAAAGTACATCTCTCCAGCCACCGACCCAATCTTGCTCAATCATCACAGAATCCAAGTCATCGTGCAGTCGAGACAACGCTTCGCGTGTTTTTAAACCTGGTGGCGGTGCATTCTCCATCCTTAAAATACCAAAATTTATGTTACAAATAAGCCTTCCAACTACTACCTAGGTATGTCGGAGCTCGAACCAGTCTGTTTATTCAACCTGAAAGGTTCTCAACAGAAGGAATCATTGTTTTAAATACTAAAATATAGACGTTAGCTAGCAATAGGCGCGAAGCAACAGGAGTTTATCTTATTATTCGTAATTCTTATGACAGTGTCAAAATGATTTAACCTTTGTGCCCTCTAATAAATTTTGATTCTTTTATTTAAATTTAGGGAGAACTGTGTAACAGGTCTTACCTGCAACTGTTGCCACCTTTAGTTTATATTATTAATATGGTCATTGGACATTTGCGCATCAGAAGCCACTGCCAAGAGACAAATTGGTTTTAACACAGTGCTCTAGTATAAGATTCCAGACTTAAGTTAACAATAACCTTTCCACCAGGTGACAGAATAGTGAGTACTTCTACCAAAAGTACCATCTGCGCTACTTGTGTTGAATTCATTACGAGAATATAATTAAACTTTTTGAAAAGCAATTAGCTAAAAATAACAACAAAATATTGTTTACATGGTTGAGGTTGCCATTTTGGATTTCACTACCCACTGTGGCCAACATTATAAAAGTCCATATTCTTCACCGCCGTACACGGATTTAAATAAAATACTGGATAGGAAACTTTTTATTAATATCGTATGCTAAAAATAAGCGGAATCAGTTTTAAGATCAAAATCATTCTGCTGGTCGCCGCCATTGCATTGGTGGCCTACGCCATCTTATAAAGCATGGTTGCTCATTAGAATTTAGCAAATTTTAAATATTATTTTATACAGAAAAAAATGGTTTATTGTGCGGGAATTTTATGCGAAACCCGTCCCTCATCTATTTCGAATATACCTTTACACAGGTAAGTCAGTGTTTGTCTTGGAAACCTGAAATTTAAGATGTTTTTGTGGAAGCCTCAAACACAGCATGTTTTTGTTTTTCATGGCCTTATTTTCATTTTAAACTAATTTATGTAGGTTAAGATTACCTGTTGTGCATTTCTTAGTAAGATGCGACTGAATGGTATGTAATGCAATAAACATTTGTAATCTTGGTCTTAAAATATTTACTCATTGTGCGCCAATAATGACACAATGTTGTTGAGTGTGTGTTGCTATTTCAGTATCACTTCGAAAGTGTACTCGCCTTTACATGATGATAGGCCTCAGTCCAACTTTAAGTTTATTACAGAATAATGTTGTTTATGTCAGAAAAAGAAGTTGAAGAAAGATTTGGTGGCAATTTCTTTAATTTTATCATAATGCTTCCTGCTTTGCATCCTATTATTTTATGCATTATTTTTTTTCAGATTTTCTTTAAACAATGAACTGTTAAAGAAATGCTTATTGTCATGCGAAGAGATTTGTACATGCCCACTAAATGGTCTCGAATTTGTGGCCAGCATTTTGAAGGAAATTCCTATTTGGTGCGACCAAATAGTATCAGAAAGCTATTATTATTAAAGTCGGACGCCGTGCCTTTATTATTTGACTTCCCCAAGCGGCTGCAGCGGAAAGCGTCTAATCGTCGCGAAATTGTTCGACAGGGGATATATTTACAATAACTTGAACCTGATCATCCAACTCCAAAGGTATGTAGCATTATTATTTTCAAATGCTTTGAAATCTTTGTCCAAAATTAGTCTATCGTTACTCTTGACTTCGTGATATTTCATATTAAGTAAGAAACAATTTTTTTTCTGACACCTGCTTTCAGCTTTAAGCAACCCTGTTAGCCTGGTGAGGGGAATGAGTCGGTTTATTATCTCGATGCACCCTAAGGGAAGACTCCTTCACCTCGGGGAGAAGGGGAGTCGACTAACAGGATTGACCTCCTGATTATAGTGGATTCCAAGCCATTTGGGGAAAATATTATAGTAAAGTAAAGTCACACGATGAAAACGGAGGTGACTAGGACACCCGCAATTAGACTGGAGGGTACAGTCTAAGCGCGTTATCATGTCCCACCATTTTCCCCTGCCGACGCTGTGGGCACTACCAAGTTTGCCGCAGTTTGAAACACGCTCTGCCCTCGTGGTTTCAACTTGGTTAGCCCCTAAGGGTTATGAAATTGGAAAGATTGTAGTGTCAGCCGCATGGAGGAGCGGGTTCGGTTTCCGTTCACACCCCAGTTCTTCCTCTTTTATATTTCCTGATGGGCCTGGTTCTGTAGTTTACCGTCTATAATGTTAATTCATCTTTCCTATAGTGTTTTGGTATATTCTTTCAGTTAATGGATGACGCGAAAAACGACGCCAAACCATGCAAAGTTGCCTCGACCCAGGCGAGCGTGATGAAAGAGACGTCGTCTTTAAAAGAAAGCGGAAGTTCAACTGCTGCAGGTCAAGTTGGAGGCGTATGTGGAACCAGGGATTATGTTACCTTTTTTACTTATTTGTCTGAGAATAACATTCTCGTCCCTATTTGCAAGATCATGGTAGCCTATTGAGATCGATTCAATGAGCATTCGTTCCCAAATATTGTATGACAAGAGCAGAAAGAAAATGGGAAGCTATGTTGATTTGGGAAAATTCGCTGCTTCAGAAATTGGTAAACCCGCAAGAGGGGCCCTTGTTTTGCAAGTTGCCTCTCTGTCAAGGTCTTTCAAATGCCCGTAAGCGTATTTTCTTATTGAAAAATTAGACGCCTCTATTCTCAGTAGAATATTGATGACAGCTTCATCATATTGGGATTAAAGTCCGCTCATGTGATGGTGTTCACGTAAATATAGCAGCATTACTAGTTTTAGGTTGTGACCTTGTCGCAGGCGAGCATACATTATTTCCACACCCAGCAGACAGGTATCCTATATTTGTTTAAGTTGACTCGAAATTCATATGCTGAAACTGGACGCTAACTAACACGCTCAGCGTGGAATTATGAACACCCCTACTGCATTCATTGCTGGTTTATTATTGATAGGCCTACATGGAAAAATATATATTATAAAAAAATTCAATTTCATAAGTTAATTTGTTGTAAATTATGCCCCTTATTTTCGTATTTAGCGTTAAGGACATTAGGTACCGCACGGTAGGCTACAAATGGTACTTAGGTGTACGTAGGTGCAGAACTGGATAATTAGGCCTAACTACGAGGTGGGCAAGACAAACTTCAGCAAATAACTTGCAATATTGCTGGTGATTATTAAGTTACCTGTCTGATAAGCATCTTAAATTCATAGTTATCTTCAGTCATAGTAAAGTAGGTAGATACCTTATAATCTTATGACAAAATAGCATAATCATTATTATTGTCGTCATCGGAATAGGCGAGCAGCAACTACCATTTAGGTAGCTACAATTACAAAGACCCCACGTATGGTGTCGATCGAGTAACGGACGGACGGCAATAGAACAAAATTAATTTGATGTTAAGGTAGAGTAGGTACTATTCGGTGTTGTAAGGTGTGAACAAGTCCTTTGCATCATTTTTTACCGACTTTCCTGCCTACGATGTGTCCGTGCTTTTATTTCTGCTTACGCCTGAAGGCCAGTTCTATTATGGAATCCAAACTAAGCCAAGAAAAAGCAATTATAAATGAAAACTCAGCGTTTATCTAGGGGTAGTATCAATATTAAAGAATTTTTCCTATTGCCATTTCAAGCAAAAAACTAGTCTTAGAAGATTTATATTTTATGCACGACAAACAAAATTAGTAATATTTTTGATAGCTTGCACCAAATTAGCGTCAAACTAATTATTTTCAATATAATATCGCCAAAAAAAGTATAGGACCTCACATAATAAATTTGAATTTAGGCCACCAATGCAATGGCGGACTGAATTCCTTGTCATCCCCTGCCGCCGTATAAAAAGGGCGGCAAATTCCTCCTGTGCCTGTAGTGTCTAGCAACATTGCAGCAAAATAAATTTTCAACTTCCCGCCAATTTGGAATTTTTTTAAAATAGAAGTATCACCTGAGGGGACGCTGGGTCTGTGGACCCCAGTGCCCATGGGTTAATCCGGTACTGCCTGGGCATGCAATGAAGCGGCAATAACCCATTCTAGCTGGCAATTTTCGCCAAAAGCCCAATGCTCATAAGAATTAAGCTACATGGGGCTCTGTTCAGCTCACGGTATTTACTGCACCTATTATTGCGGTATTACTTAGGCGGGTATTCCACATACGCCAATCGTCAATGAAAAATTGAAAAATGACGTTTAAAGACATACTAAAAATTCTGCTACCACGTCAATTTACGTCATTTTTCAATTTTTCAATGACGATTGACGTATGTGGAATACCCGCCTTACGGGTTCAAGGAATAAGCAAATACCTTAGACCAGCCACTTATGCAGGATTCCCCTTCAGGGGGTTTGGGGTCATGTAGGGCCTACGTGAACCTACATTATAGGCGATGACTGCGAAAAATTGGTGAAAGGCTTAGTAATAGGAATTGTTTTGAAAAACGAAATTCATAGTACCTAGTAATGCATAGCAATTCACAAGATTCGTTAAACTAACTGCAAACGGGCCCCGGGGTATTAAAAAAAAGGTGCGCAATGATGTGTTGTTACGCTTTTTTTTTAAGTAAAAAAAAACTAGATTTTACGGCAGAATGGTTAATAAAATTTAAAACAGGGGGACTTGAGGGTTTACTCCGAGCGATTAAAAAAAAAAAAAAAAAAGACGAAATAGTGAGGTCTGAAGGAATAGTCTCATTCGCCCATTTTAGGTTGGGTATCTAGTCGAAGTCGAAAAACCCACCTCTGCATAATTGCCTGCCATAGACTTTAACCCAATCAAAAGAATGTTGCCTAAGCATGTAGGTGTGCCTACGGGCAATACCTTTTCGCCGAAAGTGCTCGTGAGAAAACAGGCGAATCGAATGCAAAGTAAGGTGCTTCCCCTACCGTATTTCAAAGGAGTAACTTATGCTCACATATCCCATGATAAAGTGGAAAAATTAAAATAAATAAAACTTGGCTTGTTTATTTAAATGTAATTTCTAATTTAACATTATAGCCATGGGATATGGGAGGGATCTTACGCAGGAACAACAATACAAAACCGTTCACGACCAGATGAAGGTGTTAAGGTTTCTTCTGTTCATTATTCTCAAAATAAAGAGGTGTTGAGAGATGCTCTATGCTACGGTAGGCTATTATATGATCAATGATTAACAATGGCTAACCTGTTTTGAACTTGAACAGTTTGAAGGGAAATCGGGAACACTGATACTCAGTCAATGAAGCTCCGTAACATACGGTTCAGAGTAACCCACTTTAAATGGGTTCATCTCAACACTACAATAATGCTAGTCAACACCTTCATCTACCCGTATTTTCAATTATATTACGTTCAGCGTAAAGAATTTACAGCAATAACGAAAGCATATGGATGAAGCTTAGGGTAACGTTCAGCAAATGTGAAAGGGAGTCACTGTCAGTATCACATATCCCATACAGTACATTATAGAAAGAACAACAATTATCACATTCCGTTAAACAATTAAAAACGCAGACGTAACTAGGAGTATTGAATCTCACAAAATCAACAACAATAACTATAGGCATATCAAAGTTTTCAACAATGCACAATGCCTACAGACAAAAAAATAGAAAATTTTAAAATAAAAAATAACATTTCATAAGCCCTCCAATAGGATTGACCTGGTTCAAAAGAGTAATAAATATCAGGAAGTTTAGAAGACGCGCGGAGATCCTTCCATGATGAATACAAAAGAGCAAATACAAAAGGACAAATAGTGGCAGGAGAGGGAACATTGAGCCAGAAAAGACGCACTAATAGGCTTGACTAAATGAAATGCCAAAGGTTATGAATAGCCAATGAAACGTACGTATAAGAACGATTGCGTCACAAGTTTAGGTACAGATTTCAAAAACATTTTGACAAATGAATTAATTTCGCGTTCCACAGCCGCCAAGATATGAAAGTGATCAGGTGAAAAATTCATACGAAAATGCGCGCGTTCGCTACATGCCACTATTTTAGGCGAGAAAATGTAAATTTGCTGCAAAATTATTATTTTCATATCTTTGCGAGGAATTCTTTCATTTCGCCAAATACTCTTTGTTCACTGAGAAAAATTTAATTAAATAAGTTATAATTAAGAAATCTAATTTAAAATAATACATTTAACTTTAAATAGAATACTGTTTGCAAAGAAAAACAAGTTAGTTAATAAAATATATTTTGTCCTGGCAGAAGGCAATTTTTCAATATGGCGAATTCTGGAAGAATGACTGAATGAGTTTTATAGCCATGCCAAAAAGACCACATGTATTTTAAATTTATATTATGCATTTATGGTTCATGAGTAACAGTAGAAAATGAAGCAGAACGTGGTTCATATTATAATTAATTGTATAATAAATTGAGTCTATTTATTTTAGGTAAGATAATAATACTATTTCCACATATATCTTCAATAATCCTTATCAATTGGTAGCAGAACGTGGTTCATATTATAATTAATTGTATAATAAATTGAGTCTATTCATTTTAGGTAAGATAATAATACTATTTCCACATATATCTTCAATAATCCTTATCAATTGGTAGCAGAGTCATGATGACGAGCAAAGAAGATATTGCTGCAATAGAGAAACTGTGTGATGTGTCCAACTATCAACTATGGAAATTTCAAGTTGACATTTGGCTGAAAAGTGCAGGTCTGTATGGATATGTGGATGGGACAATCCCTGTAGGGGACAAGACACATAAGGACAGTGATGATGCCAAAGTTCAAAGGCTCATAGTATCTACAGTTTCTAAAACTAATTTAATGCATTTATTAAATTGTTCATCGGCCGTGGAAATGTATAAGAAGCTTACGAGACTTTATGATAGAGACTCGGACATGCAGAAGTGCAACTTGTTGACTACGTTTTACAACTTCAATATTGATGGAAGTAAATCGATGGCGGAGAACGTAGCGGTGTTGGAAAACGTGGCGTTTCGACTGAAGGCAGTTGGGGAAACTATCTCTGATTCCATGATGATGTCCAAGGTTCTGGCTGTTTTACCGGATAGCTTCAAGCACTTCAAGGTGGCCTGGGAAAGCACGGAAAAGGCGGAACGGACGATGACGAACCTGGTAGCTCGACTATCGATTGAGGAAAACCAGATAAGTACCAACAATACTAGGCCTAGTAATGTAGCATTTGCCTCGTTTAGGAAGGGCATAAAATGCTACAAATGTCTCAAGGTCGGTCATCTTAAACGGGACTGTAGACAAAACAGCGCTGAATTTAGCAAAACCAATAATGGTAATAAGAATAAGGGTAAGTTTCCACCCTGTAAAATTTGCGGCTTGACCAATCACAGCGAAGATAGGTGTTTTAAGCGCGATAAAGCTAAATATGACAAAGTTTCGTTCTTTGCAAGCAGCTATGAAAAGGCTGGTAAAAGTAGCAGCATATTTGTAATCGATTCTGGAACGACCCAGAGTTTAACTAACAATTTAAATCTTCTAAGTAATGTTGTATGTAATGATGAGGAGTTTTGTGCAGCTAATGGAGGTAGTATGAAAAGTACAGCTAAAGGTACTCTTGATGGTAAAGACTGTCTGTTGAAAGAAGTAAAATACATTCCAGAGCTCTGCACAAATTTACTCTCAGTTAATCGTATCACGGAAAATAATGGTGAAGTATTATTCACTAAAGAGAAAGTTATAGTTACGAAAAATGATAAGGTAGTGTTAGAAGGAGAAAAAGTTAATGGCCTGTATAAGATTAATATACCTAAAGTAAATAATAATGTAGCTATGTGTGTTACTGAGGTTCACAAAAGGATGGGTCATTTAAGTTACAAAAATATTGGTAATCTTAAGAAAATTGCTGATGGGTTAGAAAACTTGGGACCGATTGATATTAAAAATATTCCTTTTTGTGATGTCTGTGCCAGATCAAAGCTCAAACGAACCCCATTTAAGGGACATATGAGAAAGGCAAAAAGGCTGTTAGAAACAATACAAAGCGATCTCTGTGGTCCTATAGACCCACCTACGTATGATGGTAGGAAATACTTTATTACTCTCACAGACGATTTCTCGCATTATTGTGAGGTTTATCTATTAAAAAATAAGAGCGAAGTGTCTGATGTTGTAAAAGCCTATATTTCTCGCGTTGAAGTTGAAAAGGAGGTAAAGGTAAAAAATTTTAAAACAGATGGTGGTTCGGAATATGCTCCTTTAGCTAGTTTCTTTGAGTCTAAGGGAATCAAAGTTGATAAAACTGCTCCCTATAGTCCTCAGCAGAATCCTAAATCTGAGAGGATGAATTACACTTTATGCTGTAAACTGCGTGCCTTGTTATTTGAGTCTCATTTTGAAAAAGATATGTGGGGAGAAGCCGTTCAAATGGCAACTTACCTGACTAATAGAAGCCCTACTGCTAATTATTCTAAAACTCCGATTGAGCTATGGTCCGGTAGAAAGCCTAATGTTGCTGATATAAGGTTGTTTGGATCTATATGCTATGCAAAAACACTAACGTATTTGAAAAAGCTTGATGAGCGGTCTAAGAGGTATCTATTCTTGGGATACGCCAACAATGGTTACAGGTTGTGGGACGAGGAGAAACACAAAGTTATAGTGGCTCGTGATGTTGCATTTAGCAACATAATACCTGAGCCTAGTAGTCATGAATTACCAAGTATTACATCGTCTGCTAGCTTGTGTAGAGTCCGTTAATTTTTGAATCAAGTATATTTAATTTTTCTTCGGTTGAAATCTTATTATTTTGTGCGTCAAATAATCGAAATTGGGCAGATAAGGGTCAACGCTGAAGACAACAGTACTTGGAACCAAGTAAAATTGACGGAATATACCTGAATATTGATATTTATTGTATCATTATATCATCTTTTGGACCTCAACCATCAGACGGACAACTTGTCATAGTCAGCTGAGTAGTGTTGTTATTTGACTTGTTTCGTAAATAATAACAAACTGATACGAGAATACGACTACTATTTTGAAAAGTCACTCACCACTGGAGGAACCATCAAGATGAAGGGAAATTATTGCAGTACAACGCTTGAAAGACCAATTTCTCTTCACTAAATACAAATAGCCACGGCTGAACATCACCATTCACCGCACTTTGTAGTAGCCTGCTTGACTAGGACACCACACTGTAGGATCAGAACACCACACTACCGAACTGAGCAGGAAATCATCAACCAAATACGGTAATATCACACAAGTACTTTTAGTGAGGCAATTTGCTAGCTTGCGTTGTAAATTTTTTAAACTGCATGAACTTTGTTAACTTGTTGTGCCGCGTGTTTACTGTTTATATTTACAATTTTCATTTCTGAATGACGTGTCAATAGATAGATTCTGGTTACTGAATCGAAGCGCCCACATACTTTTAGGCGGCAAATTCAAAATTAAAATTACAAACGGGACTATCTTAAATCGATTTTTATTTTTATATTTTTATAAGTAATCTGAATTGAATCTGCGACTTATTGACTATATTGAGAAATTGTTATAACTGATTGGTAAGTTGTACTAACTTTCAGTAGGTATATTGTATACATAGCCTACATATTGCACAGTATATATTTTGTATCGTTCAATTATCTAACTCACTTGACCCATCAATTTATCTAAGCCTACCTACTTCAGAATGTCTTTGCTAGATCTGAGTATTCCAATATCAAACAATGACTCTAGCTTTAATGTAACTATGTCAAACGACACTTTTATTGAATCTAAGGCAAATGAAGTGTTTCAATACTATGCTGATAATCGAGATAGCCTGCCTGTATTGCTGTATGATAAGACAATGGGCTTCTTTAAGGAGATTTTTGACCTGGCGAACAAGGTTACCCTTGAAAATGAGCGCTTGCAGAATACCATCAGCGAGAAGTCGGTATTATACGAAGAGCTGGATAGAGCTTATCTCCAGTCTCTTAAAACAGCTCACCTCCTGCGTAGCCAGCTTCAGTATATCGAAAAATCTGTATCTTGCGCCACTATTGCAACGCAAACTCCGATTGCTGAAGCTGCTATTGAGCAGTTCAAACCAAAAATTACTTTCTCTAACGCCCATACCTCTACTTGTGATTTAAATGTTTTAGACGACTTAAAAATGCAGGTAGGCACAGAGAGTACTCCGTTGTTAGCCAAACGACCAAGTCACGCTAGTGAAATTTTTAATATTGTAAAAACTCGAAAAATCACTAAACCTACAACAGTGACTTTAAGAACTATCGAAGTTCAGCCCTTTGAGGCTTTGCCCAGCACTGTCTCTTCTCCCAACCCTAAAATTTTTATCCTTAGTGACGAATATGGTAAAGGGCTGGGCCCATTGTTAAATACCCAGATCCAAATGAGTGGTTCATCTTCTGTGGCCCTGGGCGTTACGAAAACAAATGGTAAGCTAATGGATGTGGTTGAAAGTCTAGCTTCCATTTCTCACAATCTATGTACGAACGATACTGTGATTATACAGGGTGGGTCAAACGACGTGCATGGTATTTACTCATTCCCTATCTCTCTAAGCCGTGCCCTGCAAAAGATTTTATTGTATAAGGACAAGTGTAAAACTATTATGTTAAATATCCCGTACCGATTTGACAAACCTGAACTAAATAGCGAAATATTTCACGCAAATGAACAAATAAAAAAGTTCTGCTTAAGAAACGGCATTTCTTACAAACTGGTTGAGTTACCCCGTTCAGACTACTCAAAATATGGTCGTAATTTGTCTCGTCGGGGGAAAAATGTATTAGCAAGGAAGTTAGTTGACTATTTATTACCGAACCTCATATCTCAAAGCGAAAATGTTATGGATACCCCCACCCAGATAGCTGCAGATATCTTAAACGTCATTTTTGAAAATGCAACCAAGGCAGTTCAAATGCTATCCCCCTCTCAAGCAAATCAAGTTAATGAGAGTGAATGCCAGGTTCAAACTGGCCAAAAAATTCAGATCGTTGAGGGCAGGGGTAGGCGATTGGAGCATTTTTTATTCAAAGGTCTATCTACCAAGAAAGGCCGCCACAAACGTATATAGCCGTACCTGTTACCGTGACGAGGACCAATGACGCTGCACAGTGGTCAAATCTCAGTCTCTTACACATTAACATTCAATCACTAAATTCTAAGTTGTCATTCATTAAATCACTCCATACAATTAATACCCTACCTACCGATGTACTGTGCATTTCTGAGCACCATATGCCTCAGCTTCAAATTAATACAGTAAACTTTGAAAATTTCTTCTTGGCCACTTCTTTTAGTCGCAAAAACCACGGCCGCGGAGGTTCGTGCATTTTATTGGCAAATAGGTGGAAAGACAAAAATCGTCCCCGTACGGATTTAATGGCTAGAAATAGCGAATTTCATTTTGAGATATGTGCTGTAGAGCTTGTTGAGAGTAAATTAGTCATCTTGTCAGTGTATAGGTCCCCAAATTATGGCTGCCGCAATGTCTTTCTAGAAAGTTTAAATTGGGTAATAGAAGAAATTGCTACTGAGGGCAAAAACATAGCCCTCGCCGGAGATTTTAATTTCCACTTCTTAGATCCTAACGATGCTTTACCACTTACTGATCTCACTTTCTCTTACGGGCTGGCAAATACCGTACAATGCCCCACAAGAGGCAACCAGTGCTTAGACAATATTTTTACTAATTTAGCTTTTAATGACCCGGATGTTTTTGAAACGGGCATGTCTGATCATAAAGCAATCCACATAAAGCTTAGGATATGTAAAACTATACGTCAAACGGTTACACCGCAAATTAGACGGAAACTAAATAAAGGTAATTTGGAGAACCTATCTTCATATTTAAAAACGGTATGTTGGTCGGATATATATGAATTGCCCTGTCAAGATGTAAACACCCTTTTTAAAAACTTCTTGCAACACTTTCAAGGAGCACTAAATTTATTTTGTCCATTTACTCCCCACTGGAAAACTAACCGTATTTCTGTCAATTCCCCTGAACTAACGAGTATTTATGCTAGAATGAAAGACACTAATGTACTAATAAAAAGTTGCCAGGACCAAACATTGAAAACTGCCCTTCGTAAGCAGTACAGGATACTAAATAAGTTGGCGGAATCCACTGTAAAAAACATAAATGACGGAAAGATAAAAAACGATTCTAACTTATCTCGTGGTGCTTGGAAACTAATAAGGGAAACTGTGCACATAAAACCGGTTAAAACTGGGCCGAAGGAATTGTGTGTGGGAGGTTCGGTCACCTCAGACGCAAATGAAATGGCTAAACATTTTATAAAACACTTCTCGCAACTACCGGTACCGCCTAAATCAGACCTATCGCCCATTGACATCATGAGGAGAGTAACAGTCAGTCCTGTCGACTCATTTTTTTGTCGCCCAGTGTCTCATGATGAACTAACTCGTTTATGCAAGAGTTTTAAGAATAGTAAAGCTCTAGATACATATGATATGTCATCCACACTAACAAAACTTTGTTGGCCTTCTATAGGTGAAATTGTAACTTATTTAATAAACACGGTTATATCAGAGGGTGTTTTTCCCTCTTGCTTGAAAGCTAGTGAAATCGTACCTGTATATAAAAAGGGGGACAAAACTGAGGTAGGAAACTGGAGGGCTATCTCCATCTGCCCATTTCTTTCAAAGTTAATAGAAAAAGTATATTGTGACCAATACTTAACCTTTTTAACTACAAAGGACATCCTTAGTCCCGATCAGTTCGGTTTCCGCAGGAGGCGGAGTACAAATGACGCACTGTACTCTTTCATGTCATCAGTATATGAACTTGTGGACAACAGAAATACACTGGGTGGCATTTTCTGTGACCTGAGTCGTGCCTTCGAAATGGTCCCCCATTCTATATTGCTTGATAAATTAAGTCATTACGGTCTTCGTGGACTACCTCTTCAATTTTTATCTTCATACCTCGAAGGTCGGGTACAGAGGGTTCGTTTGAATCAGGACAGTGGAGACACAGTTCAGTCGGAATGGGTACCAGTAGAAAGGGGCGTCCCGGCTGGTTCAGTTTTCGGTCCAATCCTGTTTATCTTATTCGTAAATGACTTGCCTGCGTCCATACGCCCCCACTGTACACAGTGCACCTTATTTGCCGACGACACCAGCCTGTTAGTGTCAGGTAATAGGAACGCAAATTTAAGTCAGTTAACTGAAGTTTCGCTACTGAAGGCACAAGAATGGTTTGACGCTAACCAATTGGTGCTTAATACTAATAAAACGGTGCTTGTGAACTTCACAAAAAATGATATTTCGTCGTCATTGTCAGTAAATGGTCAGGTTCTCGCGCTTAGTGCAAAAACTAAATTTCTGGGCTTAATTATTAACAGTGGTCTAAGCTGGACTGATCATATTGACGCACTTAGTGCTAAGTTGTTATCAGGGCTGTATCTTCTCCGTACGCTTGCCAGTCAGGTCAGCAGAGAGGCTCTTAAGCTAGTATACCATGCCTGTTTTGAGTCCCATCTCAACTATGGAATAATTTTTTGGTATGGCTCGCCTCAAAATGTTTTAAATCGACTCTTAGTGTTACAGAAACGAGCCATTCGTACCATGTGCCGCCTCCATCCTCGCACCCATTGCAAGCCATACTTTAGGGATCTGGGGATTTTGACACTGCCAGCACTCTATGCGTTAAACCTACTTATGTTCGTGAGAAAGGACCTATCAATTTTTGATACTAGAGATGGAAGGAACGGTAGAGTGTTGCGGGGGTTGAGAGTGCATTTTGAGAGCTTTCGCTTTTCCCCGCAGTACCGGGGAATAGCGCTCTTTAACAGTCTTCCTCGGCATTTGAGGGACGAGCCTAGTGTCAAGATCTTCAGAGTTTCAGTTAGGGAATTATTATTAAAATTGAGCCCATATGATGTGCGTTTCTCCTTTGAACAGTGAATCTCTTATATTTTTAAAATGAAATTATTTAATATATACACTGTGCAATATCGTTGGTTTTTAGGTTTTAGCTTTTGACTACATATATATACTGTATTTACATATATTCATATTCCATAAGATTGTTTGACTTAGACAGTAAGGGGTTGGAGAAATTTTGTTACATTGAGTATCTATCCTCTGTTGCTTGTCCAAATATATACATTACATTACATTACATTAACGATAATTATGTTGTCGATTTATTTAACGACACCAATTCTTGTTGTTCAGATGATGAGTCCGAATCTGAAACGGATGAAACTCAAGCTGTGACGGAGGTGGACCAGTCTCAGTGGTCAGCTGGATCAGAAGTTGATACAAGCGAGAGTAATGATGATAATGACATTAGTAGCGGCTACGATCTGAGACGTGTCACACATCCACCAGCTAGATATGATTGCGTGATGGATTTGACTGATGCACTAGAAGGAAATGTTTCTAATTTTTTGTCTAGTGACAGTTCTGTTTACAATAATAATATTTCGCTTACCTATAAGGAAGCTGAAAGGAAAAGTGAATGGAAAACTGCAATAAACAGCGAAAAGGAGTCTTTGTCCAAAAATGACACTTGGGGATATGTAAACAGATCTGATGCTAAGGGCCATACGATATTGAACACTAGATGGTTGTTTAAAATTAAAGATGATGGAACGCACAAAGCCCGGTTGGTAGTGAGAGGTTTTCAGCAAAAACCTGGTATTGACTACAATGAAACTTATAGTCCGGTAGTAGACACTGACTCGTTGCGAATTTTGATGGCTATTTCTGCATCTAAGAATTTAAAGATTGTAACTTTTGATGTGCGAACAGCATTTCTGGCAAGCCCTATCACCGATGAGGTCTTTATTGAAATTCCTGAAGGGTATAAGAAACGTGAGGGGCAAGTATGTAAATTACGCAAATGTCTTTATGGTCTCAAACAAGCTCCAATGAATTGGAACAGTACTTTAACTTTGCGTTTAAAACAAATAGGGTTAGAGCCTACCAAAAGCGATCATTGCATATTTGTGAATGCCAATAAAACTGTTTATCTTAGCATTTTTGTAGATGATGGTTGTCTGGCATGTGAAAATGAAAAAGAAATGAATGACATATTGAAGTATTTAAGCAAAAATTTCGAAATTAAGAGTTTTGAAAATCCTAAAAGTTATGCTGGTTTTGAACTTGATATAAACAATGAATTTATAAGCTTAAAGCAAGAAAAGTTTTGCATTCAAATGTTGAACAGATTTAATATGGGCGATTGTAAAGTAACAGATACTCCCATGGAGAAATCTAAATTCGCCGAAGAAGTTGAGAATTTTGAAAATATAAAATTCCCATATAGGGAAGCTGTCGGAAGTTTGCTGTATATAAGTTCAAAAACTAGACCAGATATTAGTTTTGCCGTAAATACTGCTGCTAGAGCAGTTGAAAAACCGAGTTGGAAGGACGTTAAAAAGGTTAAACGAATCATGCAGTATTTGAAAGGTACATCTAGTCTTGGACTGGTTTTTAAACGAAATAATAATATTGATCTACTTAATGTGTACACTGATAGCGATTATGCAGGTGACTATGCGACTTGTCGTAGCACTAGTGGATTTGTTTGTTACTTAAGTGGAGGACCAATTGCTTGGCACTCCAGAAGGCAGCCTATTGTCTCAAACTCGTCTACAGAGGCTGAGCTGATCTCAGCAGCTGACTCAGTGAAAATACTTATTTTTATTAAGACTTTAAGTGAAGAGATGACTGCTAATAAACTTAAGATTTTTCTGAATGTTGATAATACCAGCGCCATATATCTTATAAAGAATGGTAAATTCAATCGGCGCAGTAAACACATTGACGTTAGATATTTTTTTATACATGAGAAATACAAAGACAATCTTTTTGAAATAAAGCACTGCCAAACGGACAGGCAAATAGCAGATATTTTGACTAAACCGTTGTTGACAGAAAAGTTTATAAAATTCAGAAATTTGCTTGTTTCAAAAGATGAGTACTAAGTTCATTTAAAAATATTTTTCATTGTAAGTGTAAATTAGGATTTCTTAATTAAGGGGGTGTGAGAAGAATTTAATTAAATAAGTTATAATTAAGAAATCTAATTTTAAATAATACATTAAACTTTAAATAGAATACTGTTTGCAAAGAAAAACAAGTTAGTTAATAAAATATATTTTGTCTTGGCAGAAGGCAATTTTTCAATATGGCGAATTCTGGAAGAATGAATGAGTTTTATAGCCATGCCAAAAAGACCACGTGTATTTTAAATTTATATTATGCATTTATGGTTCATGAGTAACAGTAGAAAATGAAGCAGAACGTGGTTCATATTGTAGGAAATGATGCCCCAGAGGTTGGCGACACTGAGAAGGCGGTGCGTCAGTTGTTGTGAGATGGCGGATGGTGTGGGAACGTTTAGTTGCCCACAATAAAATGTGTTTCTGTATTTTGTATTAATAAATCTTTAACTCAAATTAATGTGTATTTACTCCTATAAATTCAGAAGTGGGATTCGTGTTAAGTTAACTTTGTGAACTCGGCTTTAAATAAGTGAAAGTGATTGTTATTGAATTATAAATGAAGAAAATATGTTATGGACAGCGGTATGCACTGCAGTCGCAGGCGCGGTCGAGTACACTTGGCTCACTAGAGTTGTGTGATGAGTGGTAGGTGAGACGATAATTGAGGCCGACGATAACTGAGGCTAGTGTACGCAACTTGATAAAAACTGTAAGAAGACGTTCGTGACCATTGTGTTTGCTTTAGCTACTTCCTCTTTGCTAAGTGCGGCTGGTGAAATGACCTCGTGTGAGTAGTCTAAATTCTAATGTATTGAAATAAAGACGAAGTATAAAGACGAAATATAAAGACGAAGTATAAAGACGAAGTATAAAGACGAAATATAAAGACGAAGTATAAAGACGAAGTATAAAGACGAAGTATAAAGACGAAGTATAAAGACGAAATATAAAGACGAAGTATAAAGACGAAGTATAAAGACGAAGTATAAAGACGATGCATAAAGACGAAGTATAAAGACGAAGTATAAAGACGAAGTATAAACACGAAGTATAAACACTGTAATCGGCAAACAACAGCTACGACGTTGAAAGGATCAGTGGTGAGGGGCCTAAAATGACAACTACAACTGCTGAGTACATGAAGGAGTGGTGCCCAGGGTCGGGACCAGGCAGGACGGCCGATTGTAGGAAATGATGCCCCAGAGGTTGGCGACACTGAGAAGGCGGTGCGTCAGTTGTTGTGAGATGGCGGATGGTGTGGGAACGTTTAGTTGCCCACAATAAAATGTGTTTCTGTATTTTGTATTAATAAATCTTTAACTCAAATTAATGTGTATTTACTCCTATAATATTATAATTAATTGTATAATAAATTGAGTCTATTCATTTTAGGTAAGATAATAATACTATTTCCACATATATCTTCAATAATCCTTATCATTCACAAATTTTTTGAAATCTCCAGCTTGAAGAGAATAATTATATGGAGCGTAGAATAACGTCATCCCCACATCCGATAACATACTTAATATTTTTTATATAATTTATAAAGCAAGGTATTAAAAATCTGGTCCACTCATGTTTTACAAGACTATTTAATGTATCATATTATTTGGTATTTTTTTATTTTTTATTATATTCTTGTCATGAAAGAACTTCTGTCTAAAATAAAAAATTCATGAAAATATGACGTCTTCTACAACGTGAGTATACTAAATATGTAATAACTTGCTAAGTAAATAAACAATAAAATAAAAGATTAAATCAAAACCTCATCTTGGGGTGCCAATTTCCTACGTTCCGCGTACTCTCAATAATTATTGATCCAAGGCTATAAAGCAATTAAATTATAAGCAAGTAGGCAGCTGAAATTCAAAATGGAATCGCACACCTTACTTACAAAAATTAAAAAAATGTTTCCGATTCAGATTACCATCATTTGCTTCCATTGTACCTCAGTTACATAAAACGATCAGAAAAGCGCCAAACAATTTATTATTATTGTAAAACTATAATACAGTAAGAACTTTGAAAAAAACTTCATCATCCTCAACGTCATTAGTAATCCAAAATCAATTCTGGTTCTAGCCCGGGGGTGGTCTAAGGTACTTTAGGAATATCCATTGCTAAAATGCACAATAAACCCAAACTCTGCACAACTAACTAGCCTACCTCATCGATACGGCTATAGCATGAGCACAACACAAGCAGCATACCTAAAAAAAAACTTGTAGCCTACCCGATTAAAAAAATAATAATGATCGGTATAGACAGTTAGCTAAGTTAAGTTAAAAAAAATAACTGAAGAAGTGGGGGTTTTATTTAGCAGAAAGGTAGACCTTTAAACTTCGTACCGCTGGGCTTAATTTTAATGAGCTGAGTTTGTTATTTTATTTGTTTTAATTTATAATTTTTTTCTGGTGTTTTAATAGATAGGTTTCTGTTATTCAGGGTGAGGGTGAATACAACAAATCAAAGATAATTTAAATTTATCCAGTCGTTCTTGACTCATAAGTATAACACACGACGTACGGTATATCTGTTTAAAGGGACAGATTTTAAAATTTTTTTGTTGACACGGAATGACTGCCTATTTTTGAAGAAAATAATTAAATTAAATTAACTTCTCATTCCGCAGTTGCAAAGACAGTGGTCGGATGAAAAATTAATAAGAAATGAAAGCTTTATCAGAAAGCAGTCTATTTCCCCGACTGATTTAAAACTCTTCAATAAAATTATTCATCTCACCACTTTCTTAACTTTGAGGCTGTGGAACGAGGAATTAATTAATTTCGTCAAAAATCCACGAACATCTCTTGCTGGCAAAATATTTTGAAATCTCTCCCTTACATATAGAAATGTAGGCATGTTATAGAATGTAATATCAATTAAGTCTAGTGGTCTAGTGCACGAACCCCCCCCCCCCCTCCCAGATCATATTATTGAACATATCAGGGATGGAACCTTGTACAGCTCTCAGAATTTCGTAATTTTCGGAACTCAATGGTAACATAACAGAATAGAAGGCAGAGCTAATAGACGTTAATTTGGACAAACTTTTTGAATGATATTTTGAATGTTTATTTTTACTTCGGTCAAATAGGAGAAAAAAAATTCCCCTGCCCACAGAAAAAATTTCGGAATTTTGCAAAACATCGGAATATTTCAGAGGCCAAAAGGAATGGGTTCCATCCCTGCCACATAGTCTACCTAAGAAAAGACCCAGTTTTAGTGTCATTTAATCTACCTATTCAGACGGCGACCAATGTTCGACTTCCGGAAAATGTCTTCATAATTGTGTTCTAGTGTAGGCCTACTCTAATAGTATCAAGGCCGTAGGCAAGGGGGGGGGCTTATTGGGCTGCAGCCCCCCCCCCCCCGAAATGAAAACTTTTGAAAAACATTTCCGCCGGGGGAGACCCTCGGCCCCTCCCCCCCTGTTTGCAGATATATGAATATGCATGCCTTTGTAAGCTTTGCTGCTGTAAAACCCCACTGTTTGCACTTATATGTGGATTTTTTTCCTCGGGGGAGGCCTCCCTCTGGTTTAAATGCAATATTATTTCTATGAGTAAGTATTCCGTTGTAAGCTGTGTAAAATCTATCTTTTGCTGCTGTTAAAATGCGTAAAACCCCACTATTTTGCACTAATATTTTCAAATTTCCCCCCCCCCCCCGAACCCCCCATTTGGGTGGAAATGCAATATTATTTTTATTCAATCTAAACGGTCGTAATGGTAACATTAGGATTTAGTCCGCATTTCCGCAAAATATTGTGTGTCTGTGTTCGCACCAAAACTAAGTCCGCCTAGAAATTGACGTTTGGTGTGCCTATGCTATCATATGAAGCCCTTGGAAGCCAACCCATGTAAGTGACATTTTCAGATTTTTTTAGTTAAGTGCACGGTGAAAATTTCCGCACCAAGGACTCCATGAGAAGCCAATCCGTGTAACTGTGCGACTGTTACAGACCAAAATATTGAGGTTTGAAAATGAGTGTAAGTGCAAAGTTGCAGATACATTAAGAAGCCAAGTGAAGTTGCCTGTTCCTTTGGTGGCCAAGAAATGTAATTGTGTCACTTACACCTCTTTGCCTCCAAGCCGGACTTTGTTTACATTCGCAAATCGAATTCTAAGCGTTGAGACCAGGGGCGTTTAACTTCAATGGAGGTTTTCGTTATACGCGGGAACTGTTCTGATTGGCCCTGATCCAAACCCACGATAGCCAACCGTGAAATTGTATTTTTTTTTTAATTTTATGTTGGTAACACCTGTTTGTGATTTACTACAAACATCCCGTGGCTGCAGATCCTTGTCAACATGGCGGCTAGTGTAGCCTCTATAAGCTAAGTACAGGGTTGAGACCGAGTCAGATATCCGTTCTGCAATGCGTAAGACTTCGACATATTTAACGTTGATACTTATCTCTGATATTTGGCTTATGGTTAAGGGGTGCCCCGTAAGGGTTACTATGCCTCCCGCCGTTCTAGTTAATATATTTCTATGAAAACAACGGACATTCCGACATTGGACATGGACAACACACAGCGGCCTTTAATAATATTATATATTTTTAATAAGTTTTGTGAGCCAATATAAATTTGAACTACGACGGGAAGTGAGGTGAGTAAACATATTTCATGTGCCTGTTTTTTTAAACATTTTCAGTTGTATACCATCCAACACCTTACATATCTTACATGGTTTTAATTTTCAAAATGGAAAATCGTTAGCATGTGCAACTCATTTGTGTAGCAAAACAACTAAAATTTGTTTAATTCATCATTCATTCCTTGTTTGTGAAGTGTTCAAGTGAGAAGGAAAAATAGTAAAAGGTACATTTGGTAAATTACAATTTTTTAAATAAAAATTTTTAAAACCTACGCACTCACTTTGTTAGATCTCTTGTCAGTGCTATGAGATATGCCCGTAAGATGTTAGCACAACCAGCCTAGTTAACAAAAAAATGTGAAATGTGTGACCTACAATAATTTAATCACGTTAAGTTGGACACTTACGAGTCAGTTTTGACCATGTGTAAGAGGTTATTTGAACCTACAACGTGGAAGTAACTGTTTGAAAAAGGAAAATTACGTTACAATTGCATTTTAATCTACACAATAACTTGATACACAAATTGCACCTTATTGTAGCTGGCATATACAACCTAACTTGTGTGTTGACAGTGACCTTATTCCACTAACATTTTAACTGTGGAATGGATGAAGAAACTCTTGAGCATATTCTCCTGCAATGGTCCATTCCAAGCAGGGAGAAGGACTTACTCGTGACGGCATTGGGAGGAGGAGGAATAGAAAAAATTCTGGGACGGAAGAATCTTTGGGCACTGGTGAATGAATCATCTGGCCATTGGCATCACCTGAAGCTGGAACCCAGTAGTAAGAAGTAAGAAAATGGCAGTCGTCGGTGCTGACAAGTTGAACTCCATAGTGCAAAGTAAGTATTTTCTAGCAATCTCAGATAGGGGTGACGATAGTATATTAAGGGTGTACAGCCCGTAGGAAATTGGCAGCCCGAAATAATTAACTAATCATGTTATTTAACATTTGTCTCATTAAAGTTGTAAAAGACTACTTCATGCATCCTATGATAAGATATAGTATTTCTAATATTTTAAATTGTAGCTTTTTCATCGACATGATAATATTTTGTAAACAATAACCTTATTATATGATGCATAAAGTAGACTTCTACAACTGAAATGAGCCAAATCTTTAATAACTTGCTTTTTTTAATTAAATAAAAAGTTTTAAATTTCGGGCTGACAATTTCCTATGGGCTCTTTAACTAATCTGCTATTTTTCCTTTCCTATGGTGCCCATTCCACATACGTACAACGTCAATGAAAATTATGAAATTGAAGGTGGTAGCAGACATTAAAGACATACTAAAAATTCTGCTACCACCTTCAATTTCATAATTTTCATTGACGTTGTACGTATGTGGAATGGGCGCCTAAGTGTAGACCTACGCTATTGTAACGAAAGCACTGGCATTTCGAGTACCTATTCGACAGATTTACATGCTGCTTTTACGGTTCCAGAAACAGGAAAAGTGACACTATCTATGTTGTTAGATTTGTCGAAATATCCTTGTGTAACGGACTGGTGCGAGTTTACCCAAATATGCTTTCATTTTTATTAATTAGTGTAGGTAATGTCAAATTTCCATGGTCAGTAATTGTACCATGGCTGCCTACTCATGTTCCGATCAATTAGAAACCTATAATGGAAATTAATATATAAATGATCAATTACGGTACCTACAGTATATGAAGTGGCAAGGTATTAAGATGCGCAGGTCTCTACACACCATGTGATCGGAGAAAGGAGAAGCATCGTTACTTTTTCTTCTTCATATTTGTGCGGGTAGTTTGGCTTATCATATCATTTGAACTTTCAGGAGATGTCATGTCAGCGATTTATTAAGAGAATTTAGTTCGGGATGAACATGCATGCCGCCTTGATAAGGAGGAGAAAGATAGACGTGATGCTGGAAGGAGAAGACATTGTTCGCTATGCAAAAGCCTGAAGGATTCGGTTTATTGGCGGCGAATGGCTCATCACCGAGCAAGGGAAGGCTCGCAACCGATGAAGAGTATAGGTGGAACCTGCACAAGATGTCAGTCTCGACTTTCCAGAAGAAGAGCAAGGACGAGAATGTATTCCTATTTCCACATAACAATCTATTTCGACGTGTTGATACATTACATTTCGAGCTATTCACGTTATCACAAATAATTTGTAGATGGATTTCGTATGGACTGAGTTCAATTTAGTAATAAAAAGAAATGTATATTTCTTAATAAGTATAATGTGCGTTGGTCATTGAGTATTTCTTAATTTTGTATTTAATATGTTAGGTACGGCTTAGTGTGGAACTATGAAAAAAAAATAGTTTGTTTAAAATAAGGTGAATACTAACAACGTTGTCAGAGTACATACCAGAGTAGTCATTAAAAATCAATTATATAATACAAAATAGGTCAATATAATATTAAATAGGAAGGGAGCGCGAGCCGGGCCGGCCGGGGCCCCGGCCACACAAAATTTGAAAAAAGGAGCGAATGATTCAGACGCGGGAGGGCCAACGTTATTATTATTTTTTTTTTGGCAGTTGGCAGTCTTTCCCTAACAAAATATTACCATTGAGTTAACGTTCTTATATGTTATGTTGTTCTGTGGTTGAGACATTGCTCCAAGCAATTATATTTTCTTAAAAATGGAAGGTAAGAGTGAAATTTTTGCACTTGTTTTCTTATAAAACTGTCCACATTGAAAAATAGCGTGATGCTTGTGTTTTCTTCCTATACAAATTAACTAATTACTGCAAAAAAGCATAAGTTAATTTGAGCCTTCATGCATAACCTAACCAGGAACAATATTTTAATATATTCTGATTTTGTTTCAGCAGAAAAACAAGATTTTGATAAATTTCATGGAGGAGTAGTTGAACCAGAGAGAGACTTATTTGAAGGTAAGCTTTGAAACTATTTAAAAGAAGGGTGTTGATAAAATACTTAGTTTAGTGTTGGCTCTAGGCTATTGACTAGGCGCCGCGCTGCCTTCACCTTATAGACTTTCCCCAACCGCCCTGCACCCCTGAGTATAAAATGTGCATTGTATGTACAAAAGTATTTACGGCCATATTGAATGTTTTTTTTCTTGGTCGATCCGGCTCTAGCTGGTCAAGGACATTACAATTTTTAATATACAGTTTGCATTACTTGTCTGGGAACGAAGCCACGACTTTCCAATTCGCAGCCTAGCTCCCTACCAACTATAATACGGCTGCCTTGTAATATGTAAAAATTTATTTTCCAGATTCTGATGATGATTTTGATGACCCTAACTACGAACCAGAGACAAGCCCTAAAGCAAAGAGACGGCTGTTTTACATGCCAGGGCACGTTAGTGAATCTGATTGTGAATCAGTAGTCATTGAAACTGAAGATTCAGCGTCAGAAAGTATGCAACCTTGTAGTAGCAAAGACGTCGTAGGTGTGTCAGAAACCGACAATGAAAACCCTGTAAAGAAGCGCAAGAAACAGAGAAAAGTTGCGAATTGGGCTCGAGTGAGGGCATCAAGTCTGCGAAATCACGGACAAGAATACGTGGATAGGCAGGGCCATTTTCATAAGAAAAAACAAGTTCAGCCACTTGGTGACCATAAATGTCACCTAAAATGTTACGAAAAAGTTACAGAAGAAATGAGACAAAAAGTTTTTGAAGAATTTTGGGAATTAGGCAGTTGGAACTTGCAATCATCATTTCTTCATTCCTGCATCGAAGTTTCTCAGCCTCTTAGAAAGAAGCAAGGTGGAGTAAGGAATCGAAAATGTAGCCTAAAGTTCAAATTGCATTCAACTCATGTTTGCAAGAACTTTTTTTTAAAGACTCTGGATATAAGTGGCTCAAAGGTGGATTTTCTTGCTAAAAAAATGACTGATGCATCTTCTTTTGTGAGCCCTAAAGACAAAAGAGGGCAAAAGTTACCAACAAACAAGCATGCAGAGTTCACCGTGAATATAATTAAAGAACACATAAAGTCTTTTCCAAAATATACCAGCCATTATAGCAGAAATAAAAATCCGCAACGAAGATATCTTGCTACTGATTTAACATTAAAGAAAATGTACGAACTTTATAGACAGCAATGTAATGTACAGAGTGTGCAGCCAGTGAAAGAGAGTTTTTACCGGAAGATATTTAACACAAAATTCAACTTAAGCTTTCATCGCCCTTTAACGGATACATGTACCACTTGTGATCAGTTGCAAGTCAAGATAGAGCATGGAAATCCAGAAGAAAAGAAAAGCGCAGAATTGGCTAAAGCGTTGCATTTGAGGAAAGCTGATGCCGCCAAAGAATGGAAAAAGACGGACACTGAAGCCGCCAAAGAAGACCCTACGAAATTGGCAAAAAAAAAATGGCAACCCCGGTACTTACGTGCAGCAGTGTGTTTTATGCCAGACAGTTATGGACTTACAACTTTAACGTTCATAACTTGGCGACTAACAAAGCCAATATGCACATGTGGCATGAAGGCAATGGCTCCAGAGGTTGCAACGAAATTGCATCATGCCTTCTGCGTTTCATTGAAACGCTGCCTAAATCGGTAAAACACATTTACTCGTATAGCGACAATTGTGGTGGCCAAAACAAAAGTCATTTTATTGTCAAGTTTTGGTTGTATGTCATAGCGAACACTGAGATTGAGACGGTAGATCATAAATATTTTGTTCCTGGGCACTCCTACATGGAGTGTGACCAGGACTTCGAAATAATCGAGAAGGCAAAAAAAAAAGCAGTGAGTGTGTATGTACCTGATGACTGGTATACATTGGTGGCAACAGCGCACCGCAAATTCGCTGTTACAAAAATGGAGGAATTCGTAGACTTAGAATTCCTAAATCCGTTCTACCGCCCAAGGGTCAACGGCATTAGTAAAATGGTGTGGCTCAGATACACAAAAACAGAACCATTCACTTTATTTTGGAAAAATTGTTACAACGAACAAATTCCGTTTTATAAACTAGACATGAGGCCGACCGATGGAAAGGTTCTCCGTTCGTCAAAAATGGAAGTAGCAAACGTCTTGAAGCTGCCTCCTACAATGCAATTTGCCGAACAAAACCCAGGCATTAAGAAGGAGAAAAAGGCTGACCTTGTTAAACTGGTGCAGTACATACCTCCAATACACAGAAGATTCTATGAAGGGCTAAAAATAAAACCTCTGCTATTAAAGAATTAAACAAAAAAGCCCACAGAAGAAAGTGACGACGAAGCAGAGGAAGCGGAGGTTTATGATGATGAACTTGATTCCTGTGACTCTGAATAATTAAAACTTTAAAATTATAACTTTCACCGAAGCTTTGATGTTTTTATTAAATATGAAATGCCATTTCTCATGAAAGCCTCTAAAAGCCGCGTCCAGACTATGCAATAAACGCATTGCATTACGGTAATGCCGCAATTCTTTTTAGTAGTGCGAAATGCAATGCGTAAATGCTCAGTCTGGACGCGGCTTTTCTACGAAAAAGCATTGCGGCTTTACCGAAATGCAATGCGTTAATGCACAATCAAAATGTGGCCTTAAACATACGTTGAAAAATCGAAACACCCGTTTTGTGCACTAGTACTAAACGCTCCATCCTCGAAGAGGCCAAGTCAAGTTAAAGATATTTTCAGAAGCCAAGTAGTGCAAGTGACGTACCTTTAAAAAAAAAAAAAAAAAAATCTACAAAACGGCCTGCATTATGGTAATTCTTTATTTTTAGATTCAAACATACCAATGTTCAAACATACCATTCCGTTATAATTCATGAAAATAGAACAACTAGATCACTTGATATCAGTTCCTGAACTTTGACATCCATTATCTCGAAATCACAAAAATGTCACTTACACGGGTTGGCTTCCAGGGGCTTCATATATACTCAGTAACACCATAACCTCAAAAGAATACACTAGATACAATTGAATTCAAGAAATTTTTTTTACACTGTATAGGATCACAGTTGCCGCAACCACCCCCGAAAAAAAATCCTGGCTACGGGCTTGAATAGTATGTTATAATAATAATAATTTATAAGGGAAATAGAAACCGCCACCCCGCGAAGCTAGTCGGTGATTTTATGAAATCTCCCAACACCTGATCGGCCAGCGCCAAACTGGAATTTTTTCCATGAATGTCTTAAGAGGACATGTCAGTGTCGGACTAGGCACTCCAAATTATCATTTTTTTTCTCATAAAATTAGATACCTGCGGAAGTTATATATAATAATAAAAGTCGAAGATAACTATTTTTTATACTTGAATGAATTACAACATACATAGACCAGTGGTCGGCAACCTTTTTGTCTAAGTGAGCCAAATTCCGGGTTTTCTGAAGCTGAGACCTTTCCAAAAGCGCGAACGATTTTCACCAGAAATTGAGCTTGCGCGATAGGCTTGTGAGTTGTGTCTTGTATCAAACAAGAAGCAACAGAAATCACAATCTGTGTGTCATGCCAGTGACGGGTTTGGCCCCTTGGCCAAAATGTGTTGGGGCTCTTTCTCGGGCAGAAAAGTCTTATTGTCGCTGATACTGCAAAATGTCGCATGTGAAAAAAGCTTACTTTTCAGGAGCAAAAAAAAAAAAAAACACTGTCTAACTTTTGTCATATTTATATATTTATTATTTTTATATATTTATTGCTTCCTTCCTATTGGCAATTGACAAGCGACCGTTTGCTACAAGATGTATTCATTTATTTTGGTCGACATGGTGTGTTAACCCGTAAATGGCATTTTTGGACATACGAAATTTTGAAGTATATTTGTATATTTTTAAAAAAAGATTAATCGCATACAAAAAATTTAATGAATGTAACCGATCCGAGGTTAGTGCCCGTGTTTGAGTTACGACACGTCTCCGATCGCATGGCGTGTAAAGACTCGCACAAGTGCAAGCACGTTACCACCTGGCCATCGAAGTCGATAAATCAGCAACGTTATGCCCTTACATGAATATTCCACTATCATTTATAAAATAGAGACTCAGGATGCAAAATATAATAGAGTAAGGCAATTAATCATTAATGCCACGGAACGTTCCAATATCCCACCAAATATTTCAACAAGTTTATATATTTGCTTTAGTTAGTTATTTTAATTTCTTTAATAAATTGCGATTTTGTATTTTGCGGCTTGTTGTGGGGGCCCTGGGGTCATGGCCCTACTGGCCCCATAGCCAAACCCGGCACTGTGCCATGGTGCCACGATAAAAAAACTACAAAGGAAAGCCCCTTCGCAAGCTTAACATGCATATGTGGGTGTCCCGACCGTTAATGATTTTTCTAGTACTATTCTAAATCTTTTGCCTTTTTAGTTTTAAAATGGCTAAAAAATATAGCTTAGCCGAAGCGAGAATTTCGCTTGCGAACCAAGGGTTGCCGACCACTGCAGTAGACTATACTAGATAGTTTATAATTAATTTTCTGGTGAAATGATTTTTTCATAGCCTAACTTTGGTCCAACTTCAGTTTAACAAAAATTAAGCACTTAAAAAAGCACTTTCTGGTGCCCGATCGTTGGGATAACTTTTCAGCTTTAAAGCGCTTCGAACTAATTTACTCAGTTAACCCAGGGACGGATCCAGCCAAGTTTGGGGGGGGGGGGGGGTGTCGTTGTGGGTCTAAATAGGAAAAACGTATCTGTACGTACATGTACAATAGGATCGATTAAATTAACTTACAATAGATTTACTAAATTTGGGGGGGGGGGCAGCTACAACCCCCTATATCCGTCCATGAGTTAACCTATAACTCTCTAGCAATTGACTACCTACCGTACCGAAAATAGAAGGGACATCAACATTTTCTGTATAAAAACTAAAAATGCATAACATACAAGAAAAAAAAACCAGACTGGACATTTTTAACCCCATGAATAAGATAACACCAAATGGCATAGTAAGCCCGCAGGTATGTTTTAGGTGCTAAATAGAGTAACAAAACTGAACATGTGCTATCCAATGCAAGATTTTGATTTTGAAAACATTTTTTTGGAATAAATTATGGATAAATAATCCATACCCCAATGCATTGTATACCACCCATTCTAGTCTGCAATTGTCTCATCAACCCCTTTCTAATATTGGAAAAGCTACCGAAATTTAACCCTAGGACAATTACATAGCCCGTGGACCTCATCTATCTATTACGGCAACTATGCTAATAGATAAATAGAAAATCATTTACGGGTTCACTCGTACCGAATCTTCAAACCTCATAATAACATTAGAACTCGGTTACAGTAAAAGACTCGCCAACGGCCTTACCATGTTAATTCCATCAGAGCAGAGCATGTTTCAAACTGCGGCAACTTGGTAGTGTGCACAGCGTTGGCAGGGGAACCTGGTGGGACATGATAACGCGCTTAGGCAGTATAAGTCGAGTCCTGGTCACCTCCGATCTAATCGTGTGACTTTACCATGTTCCCCAAGTGGTTCGGAATCCACTATAATCAGGAGGTCCACCCTGTTAGTCAACTCCCCTTTCCCCGAGGTGATAGAGTCTGCCCTTAGGGTGCCTCAAGTTAACAAACAGACTCACTCCCCCCGCCAGGCTGACAGGGTTGCTTAAAGCAGAAATGCTGAAAGCAGGCGTTAGAAACAACAACACAACAGTAAAAGACTCGGATAAGAAAGAAATTCGGGCTCCGGGTAACATAGAAGATTTCCTGGTCCTGCTGGAAGCTTCATAACTATCATACGATAATAGGATGCCACAGAAATCTAACTCGCTTATTTAGTAGCACTACCTAGATAATATCGTTCCAAAATGGAGGGAAAACCCCTAACCAACCCAACAAATATTATTGTAAATAGCAAACCCCTCACTTGCATATACGTACGAAGGAGATTCTTGAGATTTTAGAGGTAAAGTTGAACCAGAAATAAGTCAAGACGTCGAGAGAAAATCCCTTTCTCATTGCTAGATTCTCCAATAAATAAAGGATATTTAATTAAATAATAATAATAGAATAGGAAGGTGGCTTATCTGGGTAGCCTACCTGCCAAGGGAGTGCTGGATGCAGGTCTTGTCTACTTTAGAAATGAATGGGAATCATGAGTAAGGTGCCCATTCCATTGACCGGCTAGGGCTATTTCCAATAACGGTGACGTGGTAGCAGACATTCAAAACTTAGGTGGCGTCTCCACCGACCTCGCATTGCAGAATTGACGGAAATGTTTATTTTCCTCTATGCCATAGTTAAAATTGATCAATAATCATACAGTAAAATCACAAACAAACAAACTAAAATTAAAAAATGGCTTCATGGGATATGTTAATTACAAACATTTTAATAGATTTCTATTAAAAAAAAAAAAAACATTTCCGTCAATGTCATTTGCAATCTGCAATGCGATGTCGGTGGAAACGCTACCTAAGTCTTGAATGTCTGCTACCACGGCACCGTTGTTGGAAATAGCCCTAGCCGGTCAATGGAATGGGCACCTAAACAATATCAGCAATTCTCTGATGCGGATGGGTTCACACGCTGTGGGGTGGGGGCCTGGGGGCTGGGGTGCCAGGGATTAGTCAAAGTTTGTTTGGAATATACGATAGTCTTTCTCAAATCATAGGTCATATCGTTTCGCCCGCTACACCGCGCACACTCATTGATTTTAAGTATTAGTCTATGGTAATGAACTTGTAGAGTGGTCCAACTATGTCTCTACCTACAAACCGAGTTCTAATGTAAGTTAATATTTACCACATTCACTTTTTAACACTCCGGCAGTAAAATTAAAAAGTAAAATAACTTTGTCAAGTAAAAAAAAAAGTATTACTAATTTATAATAGCCCTACTTGAACTACTTCAACTTCTATATTAGCAATAATTTCTTATTAAACGTGTACGTTTTACCCAAATTAAAAAAAATCTTGATTTTAATTTCTGGTCACCCACGAGCCGTTATTATGACATGAAGTTACCTAATTTTATGGCATTAGGACCAACCCATAGAACCTTTAAAAAAGTCGCAATGGGACCTTACAGCATCCAGACCCGTAGCCTACGCTCCAAGAGGAGTTTAAACACGCAATTATATATTTTCAATAGCTGCATCAGTGGCGTAGCAAAGGGGGGAGGATCCGCTTTGTCTGGACACCCCCCCCCCAATTTTAGTTATGAGTCATCCTTAGCTGTCGTACGCGTCACAATTTTTCGCCCTGCTGACGTCTCGGTCATATCAATAACATGACGATTTAAACATGGCTCGCTTTCAGTTGTTATCAATTTTCAGAAGATTTACATCCAGTACATAGTTAGTTTAGTTTAGCCAACGCCCGTCTGTGGCAGTTGGGCCATTAGACGCCGAGCCTCCCAGTAGCGCCTCGTTGTGTCGGCAGGAAGAAGTTTTAATCTGGAACAGGTCTCCAAGTGAGTGGCCACCATCCTTCCGGACGCGCACAGTGGACAGATGTCGGAGTCAGCAATTCCGATGCGGTGAAGGTGGGCTTGGAGTAAGTCGTGTCCGGTAGTTAGGCGGAAACGCGCGACCGCAGCGCTTCTCTCCAAGTTTGACGGGATGGTGAGTGTAAAGGGTGTAAAGTAGCAGGCCTCCTCGTGGTGCACCCTGGGTAACGCTAAATCTGCTGCAGCGATCGCCAAAACCGAACCATTAACATGATCGCCTCAAGAGGAAGAAGAACACAAAACGGCCCTTTTCAGGGCCCAAACACCAACGACGCCCTCCGCATCGTTTTCTGGAATGCGGGAGGACTTAGTGCCGCCAAATTCACTGAACTCAAGACATCCAGTACATTAATTTAAGTACTTGATATTATAGTTAACACTGGTCGTTAACGAGTCTGTCTGTAACTGTTTGCATTCATTTTCGCATCATGCATGAAGCATTACCTGGTTTAGTTTTGTTCTGTAGCTGGTGCATTCAAACTTCACCCATATGGCCGATGTGAAGAAAACTACATCTTATGGCGTCAGTATTTCCGCTTATTTTAAGGTGACACCTTGGTCATCGCAATGACTTGACAATTTTGGCATTGCTCGTTTCCAATTGTATGCAACTTTCAGAAGATTTACATCCAAAACAATTAAACACGGTACTATCGTTAACAATGGTCTTTAAAAAGAGCTTCGCAGGGAAAACACTGGCACCGTAATGACTACATTTTTTTTACACCTGGTTCATCTATTTAAAACACAGCGGGGTCTGCATCTGTTGACTATACCAGGCAATGATTTGCAATTAAATACAAATTCATGACTTCAATGCTTCTTAGACAATTCTGTACCATCCCAGTGGTAGAAACATTCTGGAAGTTCAGACATTTTATAATTGTCTTGACCACAACTAAATGTAGACTTCGTTGTAAGGGTGCAGTTAAAATTAATGTGTCTTTTTAGTTTTTAGCCCTTATAGAACTTTTTGGACTCCACCACCTTTTTTGTATCCACTCATCACCATAGCGCCTTCAGAGCATTGATTGGTTGATTATTTTACCGCTATTCAAATTTCATTTGCTATAGCTTTTGATATGTTACATCATTAGGGATTGCTCATTACACCAGTACACGGTTTAGCCCAGTGGTGTAACACATTTTTGGGGGCCCTTACGCAAGACAGAGCAATGGGGCCCCCCTACAATTTATTGAAATTACACCAGACCAATAATACATTTTTCAGAAAATCCCAAAAAATTTACTTTTTTTCCTTTCTGCGGGGTCCCCCTTTGGCCGGGGGCCCTTATGCCTTGCATAACTTGCTACCCTTCTGTTACGCCACTGATTTAGCCACCCCTTGGCTACGGGCCTGGATTGGTAGGGAAACTACTTGACTAGATAGAAAGTCCAACAACCCGCCTTGCACGACCTACGTCGTGTGTCCATAGCATGCATACTCTATTCCTAAACAGCAGTGCACACTGCCCCACCCGCATTAAAGGCTACACTCTCATTCTCAATGTGCTTAATCTTATGTCCCTTACGAGCTACTGCACTATTAATGATAAGATTCAGCTCAGTAACGACTTAATTTATCGGTGGCTATAGTGCGACGCAGCCCCCAATATATACCAGCGACAGACCAACTTCCTAAGACGCCGAGTAGTTTTCTTAAAACGTGTTTTCCAGAAGAGGACTCTTCGCAACCTAAACTCGGGCAACGTATAAGCTCTTCAAAGGTTAAGCCGTTCCTTGATATCTGAGATGAATCTATCAGACAACCATATGCATGCATTCACATGGTTGACAGATAATTCGTTTCAGGTCTCAAGCAACAACTTAATGGACTTTATAGTTCAAATTCAGTTTGGACTGGAGTGAGTGTCTGAAGTTTCATGTTGGAATTCGAAATCTATCACCAGTGAACTACCAGTGCCATGGTCATTGGACAGTTCACCGATGAATGAGGACTGACAATTATATAATATAGAATACAGAAAGACGCAGGGCAGCTGGGTGGCGGTGAGCGTCAAAAACCTACACTTCACAATCACATCTCATCACTTCACTTCACCAAAGACCTAATTTAAGCCTAAGCACTTTACAATATCATTTGTTCCTCTTCTTTTCTTCTTTCTTCCCGTTTCACAGTCACTTCACTTGATCCTAGACACTCCGACACGCAGCTGCCCAAAAATACTAAATAAACATGGGAAGTCATTAAGACCTTCGTTGCTTTTCTGTCTGGCGTGACCTAGGTGAACCGTTCAACCGAAATGTTTACATTTCTTGCGCTCAACCACGAACGTAAAATCACCACACAACTCTGACTGCCTTATTCCAATAATCCACATCAAATCCCAGTCGCATTACTAACTGAAGTTAAACCAGCATTTAAAGAACTTATAGGTTAGTTCTCATTCATTTTGCGAAGCAATCTTTTGGAAAACACGTTAAAAGATTTTCACCAGCCCCTTAATAAGAAGACCTTGCCTGGCCTACAACGCAGACAGCACGCAACAGCAGCTGATAAACCAAATCGGTACTGACGCTTTCGAATCTTACCATCAGTAATATATTGTACTGTTATATGGTATATATAACACTGACATTAAATTAACATTGGTTATAATAGACAGTAACTCTGGGACATAAGATTTAGCCAATCGAGAATGACAGTGCTTCCTTCAAAGCTGCTGAAACCTAAGGACGGCATGAAATGCTGATGAGAAACAGAATGTGCGCTGCTACTTCATACACAACATGCACTGAGCAAGATATGCTGTAGAACCGGCCGACATTTCCATCTCAAATTTCCTACTAATCTGCTGTGTATGTTCGGTCCCTTTATCTACATGCGACTTTTAAAGAAAACTCGCCGAGAAAGGTTTAGGGTAAAAGTAGGCACGGTAGGTCGCTATAAAGCTATAAATCTATATACTACTATATATCTGAGAAGCAAATCTTCCCAACGATCGAGCATCTATAAGGCGTATTCACTGTGTTGGGTTTACCCTAAGGGAAAGTAGGAAACTGAAGTAAGAATGAACTTAATAGAAAAACGATGCCATAAGGGAACCTGTTTCCCTAGCATTTCCACTTTACCCAACCAACGCTCTTGGGGAATCGAAAACGGCCATGTTTGTTGTCAATTTGCATTTGAATTTTGCTACTTATCTTTATTAAAATTAAAAAATGAATTCGACGACAGATATTAATAAAAAGCAACAAAAGGAAACATGTGCAAGAGGTGGACTACAGCAGATGTTCATAAATTAATAGCCAAAGGCAAAGCAACTTTGGAGGTAAGTTAGGTTAGGTTTTTATATTTTTATGACTGGCGGAGGTATCCTCAAGTTGAGTTATTTCTCTATTTTCCCTTTTCTACAAACACAGTGAATACAATACGCCTTACATTTTTAAAACTCCCATACTTTTCTGGGCCCTTTCCCCCGATGTTATTAATCAGTAATTATCGAGCTCAGTGTTTCCCATTAGGTAGGTATCGTAGGTACTCTGTTTCCATGCAAGAACCCCGCCCTATTGCATTAAATAAATCAGGCTCAGCGAGCCTCCGGGAATTTAATTTAATATTTAATTTTGTGAGGAAACCCAGAAATTGGTAAAGTAAATGAACCATCATCTTGCAGGTTTAAAAGAGAAACGCGCAAGGGTCATGAAATGATGCGTTTTGAAGAAATTTTCTGGAAGTCGAACATTGGTCGCCGTTTCAATAGGTAGATGAATCTCTCCAAAATCTGCCCAGTTTTAAAACTCATGGGAGTGTTTACACACCCAGTTTTAGTACAGAGTTATTTTTGGTTTCCTATTCATACGCTAGTTTAAGGGAAGCATTATTGTGATGGTCGAAATGTTGGATATCGACATTTCAACCGATTTACACGATTTGAGATCCCAGAACCCCACAAACAATTTTTTTTTTTTAAACGGCTGCAAAAAAATATCTCAGAAGAATTCTTACACATTTCTGTAAATGTACGGGTTCATTTGAACCGTTAGTTAACTTTGTGTCAGTTTATCCTGTTATGTTGGGGCTATGTCATAATATACACTTTGTAAATTTTGTAGATTACAAGTCTTTTACAAGCTGCTATGTCTTCTTTGAGTGCAGAGATTGGACTTTCCCCAAACTTAACTAATTCAATTAAGAAAATTACCGAGATTCATAGGACTTGAGTAAGCGTGGAAGCAATGGTGGAAATAATTCTGCTCGGAAACACTAAAATATTCAAAATTAGTAGGTACCTTTGAAGTGGCCGCCGCAGGCCAACGTGCTGGCAAAACAAATGACTGTAAATGTCCTGCCACCAGGTCCAGTTCATAGTCTCTAATAACAGTACAATTTGCGCGCGCGGAGGTCAGCGATTGATGTTGTCCGAGAGAAAAGGCTTCAAGGATGCGGCGGGGATGGACTTCTGACGACGGCGATGATGACTCCAGATCTAACTCGTCGGTAACGTTGGTCGAGGACTGCATGGCCGCGGGGTGAAGACTGCTTCTTTTCCTCTTGCTCTAGTCAGACTGGAAAGAAAATCAGAAAGGTTTTAAATTACCTATTATAAATAAATAAATAAATAAATAACGACTTTCTTTGTTCTATTACTACACTAACCTAGCGGAGTTAGGGCTATAAAGCCCTCTCTTA
Organism: Psococerastis gibbosa; assembly: GCA_963971405.1. NCBI lineage: Eukaryota > Metazoa > Arthropoda > Insecta > Psocodea > Psocidae > Psococerastis > Psococerastis gibbosa. Next base: position 11,630,944 of record OZ020490.1, read on the forward strand.
CACTCAACTAGGAAAACCCGGGACCGCCTGCTTTACATGTCCTCCGAAGCATGGCCAGAAAATGTAGGAAGTGTAGGACTCGAACCAACAACCTTTCGGGTGATCGGCTTTCGGCATAATGGACTAAGCGTGGGCGTTTTGGCCATTTATCCCGGTGTCTTTTTCAAGCGAAAAAAATGTAATTAAGATAAGCTTGCAGTCAATTTTTTTGTTTTATTAATATTTAGCCTGGGAATGTACTGTGGTTTGCTAAAATATACATCAGGGACATTTGAAATTAATCAATTTTAAACATACTGTATTTATAAAAAATGGCTCCTAAAAATGTCTTTTAAAATAAAAGTTCGGTTAAGGGGTAAAAAAGTATACCAATTTTCATAAAAATGACGAATTGTTCGGTTCTTCAACTACTGCTCCAAAATTAGAGGATATGGAAAAAAAAACTGGGCTTGGCGGGATTCGATCCCACGATCTACGCCTAGCCGGGGCGTCGTCTTAACCGCTGGACCACAAGCCCCGACAAGTCCAGTAATCGCCAAATCCTCTACTTATGCTCTAATTGATTTGATTCGTGTTGCTAGACAGGTTAGCACAACAAGAAAACTATCTAACCGAACAGGTCTGTGAGCCTACTTAATTGCATAAAGGCAATGCTTTATTCAATACATTTGTAGTATTATATGGTATATATGACAATAAATTAACTTTGGTTGAAGAGGTAACCTCGTCATTATAACCGAAATTGGAGGATATGGAAAAAACTGGGCTTGGCGGGATTCGAACCCACGATCTACGCCTAACCGGGGCGCTGTCTTAACCGCTGGACCACAAGCCCCGACTGCTCCAATGGCAATACGTTAAATTTATAGAGGAATTTTCCTAATACTACATACAGTATATATAGCCTTCCTTATTGTGTGGACCGTCGTATCAGGGGCCAAGTTCAAGAAAAAGAGACATGACGAACCGAAGAGAAACTAGCCATGTAGGCTAATAAAAGATCCTGTCTTGATCAGTACTAAGCATGTAGGCTAGTAAAACATCCGGTCTTGATCAGTACTCGACATATTTTGTGCTCAGAATCATGCCCATGAGTTGTCTCGTTGTAATACATTATTTCAGACAGCTTCGCGCAGCCTCGTCTGTGTCTCGTCTCGCATCTTTCTGAAAATGGAAATAGAAATTAATTAATTAAAAAAATGTAACTCAAAAACTACATTACCCTACTACAGGCCTACTACGGCGATTATTTTTAATCTGGGATTATAAATTTAACAAGGTAATTTTTGAATGGAATGTGATATTCAAAATTGTCCTGTTCACATTTTTAACCCCAAGTTAATACTAAACGGCATAAACGTAGGCCCGCAGTTAATCAAATAGAAATGGAAATGGAAGTGAGTCCATAGGGCGGAGTCCCGTACTGGTCCCCTTTTAAAATAAAAAAATTATAATATTCACATGATATTGTATGTGCTGGATGTAAATAATAGTTACCGTTCGTGGTAACAGACCAATTTCTCTCCAGATTTTATGAGATTTAACAGTATTCATGCAGATGTTAATTGTATCTGCAGCTGTTGATTGTGCTAACATAAAAAAGAATATTGTAACTGTAATTTGTAACGCAATTTCTTATATACTGTGAATGGGATGACCTAGGTCTCTCATTTAATTTATATAATGAAAATAAAGGTGATTACTATTATTACATTTTATCGGCTGTTGTGCAGTACTTACCTTGGCCCCTTCGGTCTGGTCATTTGGCTTTGCCAGCAGTTCTTTTTTAGCGATGGCCTGACGGCAGGAATGACGCAAGTTGATTTCGATTCGAACCGTTATTAGGCAGCTGAAGTAGGTCTACTCGCCGGCGCCTCTCGCCGTTTTCGTTCATGGTGTACAGCCACTGCCCACTTGAGGCATTCATTGAAAGACATTTCCAGAAGTACTACTTGATAGCCACTGCCCACCACCGCATCGGTTTATGGCGTTCCACCCGGGGAAAAACATAGTTTCACCTTAAAATACAAATAATTCAAATAATAAAGTGCATTAAGAAAATCAAATTTCACAGTAAGTATCCATGGTAGACCAATAAAAAACTCTCATCCTTTCGAAGAAATACATTAAATTTTGTCACACAGACTAGCGGCCGTTTTTTATCTCCTTTCTCCCGACACGCTCACTGTCCGTTAATTCTTGCAATAACGCAATTTGGATAGGCTAATTGTGTTAGAAAGAGGCTAATTTTTGGACCATCGATTTCTTTTTACATTAATTAATATAGTGTTTTCATTAATGTGAAGAAAAAACACTCGGTTGATTTTTCCATTTTTAATATTGTAAATGTTGTTGTTTGAATTAATAATAAATTTTGATTTGATTTGATTCCCTTTGATAGTTTGGTTCTAGGAACAAAAAATGATATTCTTAATTGCTGAAAAGCAAAAGCAATTGCTCCACAAGCTCAAATTGCTTGAAAATAACTAAAAAATAATTTTTGATTAACCTTGTTATCGATGCAATCTATTGTTCAGCGGGCCTACTTTGTCGTTTAGTATTAACTTATTCTATGGGGTAAAATATGTTAACTATTATGGATCATTTACACCTGGACGCATTCCATGCCATTATTATAGTGGGGCAATATATAATACATAATATTATAATAATATACATAATAATAATATATATCGTATATGCTTGTCTTAGGCTACAGGCATTGTCCCATCGATCAATCCAGTGCTTTAGATTAGGGAAAATTCGAGGCTTTGTAGGACAATTAGTATTCTCCATGGAGCTGCTCATAATCATCATGTAGTACACAACTACAGTTTACTATTAGTTAAATAGGAAAGCATACCTACAAATAAAAATTATAAAAACAACTTTCATTAATTCCACTAATTATATTTATTATTATATTATATTGTGACAGTATTAATATAATTAGTGGAATTAGTGCAAAGTTGATTTTATTATTTTAATTAGTAATGTATCACTTCCACGAAGTCACTGGAGAAACTCTTACATGGAAAGCATACGTTGATAAATGGACAGATTTTCCTCGATTTGGCGACTCCAATGCCGGGATCCTAAAATGGGATTCAGCTGAATAGTTGGCTATAATACGTGCCAGCAGACATTATGAAGTTGTGACTTAGTTTCTTTAACTGCTGTCCATTAAGCCTAAAGGCTATGAAAATATTATTTACAGAGGCTTACCTTCAAGAGAAAGTGGCAGAAATTGTGGAAGTAGTACCCCCATATGCTTCTCCCAACGGCAATGAGCTCGTACAAAGTCACGGGACCCAAGCAGCACACGCAATTGTCAGATATAGTGGAAACCCAGCGCTATAACATACGGTAAGCGTGATATAAAGTAAGCATGACAGAAAACGCCGGCAGCGATGTCCGCGACACCGCAGGAAGGACGAATTAGAAACCGACCTCCAAAAAGTTGGGAGTCCGCGCATGGTGGAGCGATGTTCAAGAGTTGGCTCATCGAATGTTGTGCAGCCGGAATAAGGAGGCAGTTAAGCGCGTGTACCTGCAAAAATAAAATGTATTAAATGATAATAATCAATAACTAAATTATTATAGGAAAATTGTATTTCACTCGTAAGTAACAAGGGTAGCACCAGGGTGGCTTTATTTCCAGCATATACTAGTAGTAACAAACCTTTCCCAAAATAAAAGAAATTTTGGTTCGCCATGATTTTTACTAGGCTACCTACTAAAGGGACATAGGCATTATTATTATTTTTTTTTTCTTTACGGCCACTTGGCTAAGCCAATATCAGGCCGAGGTACAGCACAAACTTAGTAACTCCAAAATCGTGACTACATCGTCCAACTCCCTTGTAAGGCATTGCAGGACCGATGATACCCCTAAGGTGCCCATTCCATTGACCGGCTAGGGCTATTTCCAAAAACGGTGACGTGGTAGCAGACATTCAAGACTTAGGTGGCGTCTCCACCGACCTCGCATTGCAGAATTGACGGAAATGTTTATTTTCCTTTATGCCATAGTTAAAATTGATCAATGATCATACAGTAAAATCACAAACAAACAAACTAAAATTAAAAAATGGCTTCATGGGATATGTTAATTACAAACATTTTAATAGATTTCTATCAAAAGAAAAACAAGCATTTCCGTCAATGTCATTTGCAATCTGCAATGCGACGTCGGTGGAAACGCTACCTAAGTCTTGAATGTCTGCTACCACGTCACCGTTGTTGGAAACAGCCCTAGCCGGTCAATGGAATGGGCGCCTAATTCAAGAGCCATCGCCATAATGTCCCTTACTTCCGTAACCGAGTACCTCAAACCTTGACGAATGGCAACTGTGAGTCTATCCCTCGCGGCTAGAGCCATGCGTGGGCAGTCCCATAAAATGTGTTCCACCGTTTCCGGTTGGCCACACTGATCGCAAGAGGCAGAGTCCACAATTGACATTCGCTGCAGGTGATACTTCGTCCTGGTGTGTCCTGATATTAGGCGTGACGAGGCTGTCACCACCTGTCACATAGGTATTATTATTATGAAGGCATCTAGATTTCAAAATATTTTATACAAAAGGAATGCCCGTGCATTTTTGACGAAATTGATTTAATTATTATATATAGCCTATGCAGACACAAAGTGAGAGTCAAGATGAAATATTATTAAACAATTCTCAAAAATCAGTATATTTATAATGTAAAGGTATAATACCCAGTTAACTATACAACTTTAAAACCGCAGGGGTACACGAACATGGGACTTGGTCAAACTTGGGAATGCCTGTTATGTACATATAGGCCTACACGAATTTCTTTTGTCTACGATTGTAAAATTTTTATTAGAAAATGCTACAATCGTCATTTCATTGGACCAAAATGGGCGGAGCTTGTAATTTTTTTCCCCTTCTCAAGTTTACGACTATAAAATATTTTATCAACCTCGGGGAGGTTAGTAAAAAATTTACTTTTGTAATTTTTGTTTTTGTTGACGTTTTGATCATTGAATTCAACAAGTTGAGGTTACGTTTTGCGATTTGTGGTGTGTACCGTGTGTACATATCGTATTTTTGTTGTTGTTTTTACTGAGTTATACGGATTTAATCAAATAAAAGAATGGAGGAAGAGAAAACTTAGAACTGAAAAAAAAAAAATATAGCTTGGCGGGTGAATATAAAGCAAATAACAAAAGCATATTGTCTTCTGCTTCAGATTTTACTTTTCTCATTTCATTCCACAAAATGTGAGTAAATTGAAAACGAGCTCTGATTGGTCAGAAATATTTACTCACATTTTACGTACGTAGGCAAAAGAAATACGACTATTGTGTCAATGGTAAGGGGGGTATTCCACATACGTACAACGTCAATGAAAATTATGAAATTGATGGTGGCAGCAGACATTTTTACATACTAAAAATTCTGCTGCCACCATCAATTTCATAATTTTCATTGACGTTGTACGTATGTGGAATGGGGGCCTTACTGGTAAGCTGCATCAGCTTGCACAAAGCCGCTTGTAGCCGATGTGGGTTGACAACGAGAGCATGTACCGCCCAAATTCATAACAAAGCAAAATAATAAATAGCAAAATAATGTTCAATGGGCCACTAAAGTAAGTCTACGCAAAAAAAAACAATGGTTTTGAATACAGTATTGCACAATTGAAAAAATTAAATAAAAAAAAAATGGCCTAGGCACTTGTGTATTATGACCACACTATTTTCATTAGAGCACAAGGCTAGCCTACAAGTCTAGGTATGGCGCAATCCATAAAAAACCATAAAGAAACAATATTAATAATAATTGGTATTTGTAAATGTAACTTACGAAAAGTTGAAGCAGGTATCTCACAGGGTCATAATAGACAACGATAAGTATTAGACACAACACGTGCAATAGGTCAATGGCAGACGCCAGACACACTGATGACTGAATAATGAATATTCAATTATTCAATAACTGAATTATTGTGAGGATTGCGGGCGCGGACATTGGGCAGTGCGCCGTCGGGTGTCCGCTTAGGGTACCAGTCTACAGGTGAATGACCGAGCCGAGGGCCCGTGGCCGGCGGCCCGCCCGAGTAAACGAGAGGGAGAGAGAATTCCAGTCTAGTGGCCCGACTCGTGCGACCAATCAAAACCAGCCCTTCAAGGCCACGCTACTATGTGTATGTCTGCGTTGCCAGATGAAAAAAAAAAAATACGTTCTACCATTGCAATATTGAATAAAATATAAATGAATAAATAATGACTTTTGTTTTACTGTATTACTAAATCTACATAGTGGCCATAAAAAAAAGTCCGTTAGATTTAATTTTCAAAAAACCGGCAGGTTTCAGTTTGGCACATACCAGTGGGGTAGCCAGAATTTTTATTTGGGGGGGGGGGTCCAGCCTAAAGGGGTCAATAAAGACACTCTTACACTCAAAATAGGGAGGGCTCAAAAGGCCACAGCTGTAAGCCTGTAGGTACATCTCCGAAATGTAATAAAATGGTAGCCTATCTTTTTGTGGATTGCTTTACTGCCTAGGGTGCTAGGTTAACATGCCCAACACGGGGCCCGCGACACCTTTTCCAGTTGCCACAAATAATAAGCCTGTGCGGCTGGACCATAGTTACCTACAGTAGTTAATCAGTAATTAACTCTAAATTACTGCTAGACGATTAATAGGCATACTAAAACCCATATATAGCAGATAACTAGGCTTGAAGTATCCTGAACAAGCTGAAGCTCCATTAATAAAAACCTGGAGAGAAACTCGGTTAGTTACACGGACGGATACAAGGGGCAGGGGGGGGGGGGTAGGGTAGCTGCCCCCCCCCCCCAAAATTTTGTAAATCTATTGTAAATCAATTTATTACGCTCTGATTTAATCAATCCTACATATGTTTTTCCTATTTTAACCTAAACTACTCCCCCCCCCTCCCGCCATTGAGCTGGAAGCGTCCCTGGTTAGTTAGGTGCTTATTAAAAAACGTTCGTTTGATTCTTGATTAATTGATCACACATCAAAACAATCAAGCAAAGTGTCATTGAAAGAAGATTAATTATTATTGTACTATATAACTCGCTGAGTTAAATGGGTCTACTTATGTAATTTTTTTATTTTTTTTATTTTTTATTTGGGGGAAGTAGATCGCGTCCTCGCCGTGCCCCCTGGACGCAGAGATTGTGTGAAGAGAAATCTCATATAGTTACTGTGACTGAACGATCTACATCTTCGCCAGCAGCCCAAGACCATGAGTCGGCGAACAACGAACAGACCTCCAAACGGCCTTTATCAAGGCCATAACAAAGCCCGTCGAAATTTTCGATTCCGAGATTTCAACGGATTTACACGTTTTGAGGTCCCAGGAACCCAAAAAAGTGGTTTTTACGAAATGTCTGTCTGTCTGTCTGTCTGTTCATCGATTTCCGGGCAAACTACTCGGTCGATTTAAATGAAATTTGGCATGTAGGTTTATAAAAATCATACCTCGAGACAATTTTTTTATTTTGGGCGATTTTTTATTTTGCGAAACTTATCTATGATTTGTAACTTCAAGCATGTTTTAGGTGTTAAATTGAGTAATGAAACCGGATAGTTTGGTTTTCCAGGAAACTATTGGGTTTTGTGCAAAAAAAATTTTTTGAATGAAGGAAAGCAAATTCTAGCTCAAATGCATAAATGCATCGCGTGCCCTGCCATTATTGCTGTGTGGTAATGTGTAGGTCTGACCTATCTAGAATTTTCGTCACCTTCAGTGACGTTAGGTGGACGACCCCCCCCCCCCCCCCGTGATATCCGAAATTTAACCATAGGAGAATTATTTACCATGAAATTAATCATTTTCTGTCTCTACTAATCAGCATTTTCGAGTAAACTCGGACCGGTTCTTTCATTCAATTTTTCGATAACATTTTCATTAATCATTTTATTTATTGTACCCCAAAACATATGACGATTTATTTTAAATTCACATAATATGTATCTTGTTGCACTAAGGCGGGGTTTCCACCGACCTCTCATTGCAGAATGCAAATGACATTGACGTGGTAGAAGACATTCAATACTTATTAATGGTATCTGCTACCACGTCAATGTCATTTGCATTCTGCAATGAGAGGTCGGCGGAAACCCCGCCTTATCAAAGCAACAAAACTCACTAGGTCACATCTCCCATGATAGTTCAGTTTAGGACGTAAAAACAATATATAAAAAAAGCTCAATTTTCATTAAAAACTACTAAAAAATAAGAATAACTTTTGTGTTGCTTTTTAACTTCAGGTATGTTTTAGGACTTTAGGTGCTAAATAGAGTAATAAAACTGTACAGGGAGCTTTCCAAAGCGAAGTTTCATTTTCACAAATTAATATTCTATGAAGACATTATGAGTAATCCAAAGTCCAAGGCACATCATATCATTATTATTGAGTAGTCCCTAAATATTATATTATTGGCATGTCCATTCAAAACTATGCAATGTCCCATTGATCAATCCAGTGTTTTAGGACAGGGAAAATCTATAACCTATACAGCCGGTATTTATCCACGGGACAATTATTTACCATGTAACTATTACGGCATAGCTTGTGGAAACCACGGACTAAAAATAAAAAAATACTAATACAACAGCAAGAGCCAGATCAACCGCGACATGAATCACAAAGAAATTGCGAGTAACAAATACACTGAAACAGCGACCTGAAAGGGTGATGTACATAGGGGGTGGTTGCACTCACACCTTCCAGTCCCTGGGGTAAAAACTCTACGAGGCTGTAAAGAGGTGTGCCAATAAGCCTTTATATACTCTATGCCCTGTTACAAGTCGTGTCTAATTGTCTCACAGTTCGTGGCAACTCATTGTACTACCCGACCACGACAGATACTTACTTACTTAACGTGTCCAGGTGGCACACGTTTTATTGATTGGTCCAGTATATAGCAGCCTGGACGGCCTTGTCGTTGGCTTCAGCCAGGTCAGCAGCTGTGCAAGGGGATGGTAGTAGTCTACATACTAGCATGTGAGCCGCGTCTTGGATCTCTCCACATTCGCACGCCGTGTCGTCTTCAGCGATAAACCCCCATTTCGCCGCTGTTGTTTTGCAGAGTGGGGCGCCAGTTCTCAAACGGTTCAGGGTGCGCCAGATTGGGTATGGTAAGTTGTGGCCCGCCATCAGTTCTTCCTTTGTAACGGCACGACAGATAGGATGGCATTTGGAACACTTAGTTTATTCGAAAACTTGTATACGCGGAACACCGAGTTTCTTCGATTTTTATACGTGTTCCAAGTGCCATCCTATCGTGGTCGGGTAGTACACATGTGCTACATATTTGTATCTGACTTGCAGCGACTTGTCAACGAGAACAACCTGAACATTGTGCGTCGTGCTACTGCTGCTATTTCGTTAGTGGTCTCAATGACCGTGTACCTACATGATTTAATATACTGTATGAAGCATATCAAAACACCAATCAGAATATACAGAACACCTTCAGGTCGGATCTGGTTATGAAGTTTGTGTTTCGGTTATTGAGTGGCTACAACACTATGGGGACGAATAATAACCCCCGGACTGTAGTGAAGCAAGATAGAACAGCCATCGACTTGGACCAACTAGAGTAGTGGAAGCTTATTCTCATGATGCATGGTGCAGACTTATAGTCCTATATGTTATAATTTAAATGTAATTACATACTAAAGTTGTTGTTGTATATTAAAGTAGCACTATGTTGTTGTTGTTGTTGTTGTTGAACATGGTAGCAGCAGCTGCTAATTTGTTGACCGCAACATCATCAACTTCTCATCTTCTTAACTTTCTTGGATCTTCTTCGTCAGGGCAACTTTAAATTTCGAAATCTCAGTTATGTTCTTTAGTTCGTAACTTAGTTGATTGTATTTTGATACCCATTCCTTAAAGATAGATTTTCTTCCTCTTCCAGAATTTGACAATTCATAATAAAAATTTCTAGCTCGGCGTGTACTGTATGAGTGGACTTCATTTACTCTCCTAGTCTTGTCAACCATATAACTTGGGCATTCTTGCAGTTTTACCTTGTGCAACAGAATCATTACATGAACGTACATTTCATCAAGCAGTGGAATGACTCCAATTTGCTCATATAACACTTTTCGTGGAACCTCCCTCGCCACTCGAATATTTAGGGCCGCTCTCATTCCATCGTTTAGGAGTATTTGAACTTGGTTTGTAATGTGGACGGGCGCATGTACAAACAGTGATTGACAATAATTCACATGTGGTTTAATCAATGTTTTGAAAAGAGTTATTCTACAACTTCGAGGTAGGAACCATAGCCTCTTCACAACTCCAATTTTTGTCTTTACACTTGAAAGAACTTCAGCATAGTGGTCCATTAGATTGAGACGGTTATCAATAGTGATCCCTAGATATTTGATAGACTGTACAGGTGTTATCACTTCGTTTCCAATCTTAATAGGTAAATATTCATCACGTGATCCACTCCCACCAATAAACAAAACTTTGGTCTTCGAGGCATTCAGTGATAGGAAATTAGACGTGAGCCATTCCCGAATAACATTCAAATCACTTATAAGTTCATCGATAGCTGCCTGATCATGCTCTGTCTTCAGATATTTGTAAATCATTGTATCATCCGCAAACAGATGGATAAGGCAGTGTCTGAGAAGGTCTGGCATTTCATTAATATACAAAATAAAGAGCAAGGGTCCATGTGCTAATAGTAATATCCAAGTTCACTTTATGCACTTAATTCCCCACTAAAGTTATTATTCTCTTGACATTTCCACCATGAGTAATTGTTTAAATTTGCCAATGTTCATTTGTTGGTAAAGGTTAAGTTTAGCTACCCCTCATAAAATCCATTTTCACTTTATTTTCCACTGATAGCATTTTTATTTTATTCGGCATATCCACTACCCGCGTTTCAATAGACAAATTAACTATTAAGCACACATCTAAGTCCTATATTTACTGCTACTTGTATTGCACTTTAATTTCTTTACTAACGTATTGTAAGATGGTACTGCAGTAATCTAGGTGCGGCTTGACGAAGTGACGAACGCTGTGTAATAGTCGATAATGTCTTATAGTCTATAAGTCTAATAAGTTCAAGTACTAACAATTTCAAAACACAAACCGGTTAATCACTCTAAGCCTGAGCCCTGAAGGTCGACGGAGCCAAGTTTTTGTCCGAATTGGAAAAGAAAAAATAGCAAACACTTACCTGATTTTGAAAATAGAAATTCATTTACTCATTACTATTTAGAATTTACTCTATATTCAGTCATCAGTGTATTGTTATTTGTTGTTCAACACTTCAAGTCTTCAACAGAAAAACCAAAAACCAGCGTGGTAGGTGGTAAAAAATTTCAGGACTACCACTACCTAGTAACCAAACAAGTTACCAGAAGTGTGGCAACGGAAACGTTGAAAATATGGCGCAAAATTTAATTTCCATTATGAAACCGGATTTTACGTGCTAAATCTTGTAAATAATTTTACACCTTATTGCATTGAAGCAAAGAACGCAATGATCATATTGAGTGAATGGCATAATAAAGCTGTTACGGGTTAATTGGTTAAAGGTAGCCTAAGACTAGTTTGAAAGAAGCAATAGCCAGAGGATTTTTTCTCTTTTTACTTCAAGTAATCCTGTCTAAAAGACAATTGATTAAATTTAATTATCATTCGTATGTTTGCAAAAGCAAACCTAGTTCTTTTATCTTTCTATAGACTATCTAAGCTTATTTAATCATACGCTTTTATACGAGATACAAGTAATAATAATAGACAGTTGATTGTTGAAAATGTATTGCTTAAGTAATTTTTCTTTGGTTTTTTAAGATTTCAACAATAAGGCCGCATTAAATCTGTTCTATCAAAAGGTATTGCCTACATAACAATAATATCGTCAACCTAGAACAACGTGAACTTTTTTTATTATAAACATTTATTATTTGCATGTGAAAAGTAAACAATGCCATTATTAAGGTCTACGCCGCTATTTAAGCATTTAACACCTACAGTATAATATGGAAGAAACCAATTCTTAAAAAATTGCACTAATTATGTATAATTAAATGACACCATATTCAGATAAGAGACTAATATAATATCTGCCTACTTTAATTGTTTCCTTTTCTTCAACAATCGGTGGCCTGACAATATGTCGGCTACCTTCCACCCAGTCTGGTGTTTTTTTTATGTTAAGGGCCAACCGGAGTCGCCCATATTCCATTTTCTGTTCAAACTTCACTTTCTCATGAAATATGGAACACAGAACAATGAAAAAATACTGAGTCGCAAGAAGAATTTTTTCTCCTAATTTTGATACATAGCCTACGGCAGTATGTGGCCTTAACTAACCACAATTCGCCACAGTTGAACTCCTGAGTGACCGTTATTTTTTGCGTATCAAGTTCACTAACTATAGCCGATCGGTATTGATTGCAACATACTATGTATCAAAATTAGGAGAAAAAATTCTTCTTGCCATTCAGCATTTTTTCATTGTTCTACGTTCGATATTTCATGAGAAATTGAAGTTTGCACAGAAATGGAATATCGTCAACTCCGGTTTGCCCATAATACTTTTGTGTTGCATATGTAACAGACGAATTATTATTAGTTTAAAATTTTTAAATATACTATTGTATAACAAGTTATAATTGTGAAAAACTTGTACCTGTTATTTCGTTTCTTTATAAAAAATATTGGGCCCTAATGTGGGCCGCACACTCATAGGATGTATAATAATTAATAATGTCACACGGCTATTGCATTAGATGAAACTAGAGAGGGAAACTATAAATTAATTTACAGAACGAAAAGAAATTGTGGTATAATTAAACTAATAAGGCAAGACCATTTGGGATAAAAATATGATTTCAATACACAGAGCATCAACGTTCACATTTATAAGGCAGCATATTAGGCATAGGCCTACAGTATATACATATACCTTAGGGACGCCATCTCAACGATGAAGTTAATGTAGGTATTAAATTGAAGTAGTAAACTAGTAAAGTATTGATAATTCTGGTCGAACATCTTGTTTAGGCAGTACAGGTTATACAATTACTTGTGCCTATCAGAAACTTCTTTTAGCCAACTCGCCCAATCAATGAACAATCCTTTTTAAGGCCCATTTGAACAAGGTCTTATTGGAGACTATAAATACAAAGAATCAAAATAAATTGATATCATTAGCCCACTTACCAAGAAAGGAGATATTATACAGAGTGGTCCATAAGGCTTGACAATTGACACACTTTAAAAAAGGTCACTGTCTCAACTAGTAGCGCTATCTTGGTGGGGGTGGTAACAATTCAAAGAGTGAACGAGGAATTTGAGTAGCATGCCATCTTGAAAAGGTGAGCAACGTGCTTCTTCCGCAAGTAAATTAAAAAAAAAAAAACTCGATTTTGCAGCAAAATAGGAACGGTACAAATGACACATTTGAATGGCAACAGAAAATTGATGCAGAAGTTCGATTAGACTTATTCAGTGGCGGCGCCGGAAATTTGAAGGTGGGGTGGCCATGACTTACATCTGGGGGGGCCAATTAAAAAACAAAGCATTTTTCATTGGGATTAGGCATAATGAAAGCAAGTAACTTGTAATCAGTTCTAATTCTGACTTTTTTAAATTACAAAAATTCTGCTATTTAACATAAAATCTAATCGTAAAATATCTCAAACGTGGGGGGCCTGAGAAATTTTCTGGGGCCCAGGCCCCACCGGGCACCCCCGTAGCGCTGCCACTGGACTTATCCCATACTAGTATTGCCATTCGCCGAGCAAATAGGAGAGGTCGTAGTCAGGGGTTGCCAACATGGATTTTGTTTCTTCCAACGCCTGCTTTCAGCAATTCTGGTTTAAGCAGCCCTGTCAGCCTGGTGGAGGAGTGTTTCTATTTCTTAACATTAGGCACCCTAGGGGCAGACTGGGGAGTGACTGACAGGGTGGACTTCCCGGTTACCCACTTGGGGAATATAGTAAAGTCACATGATTAAATAGGAGGTGACCAGGACTCGAGGATTATGGAGGCACCGCATCATCCCTGCGAATTCTGAGCAATATATTGACCACCCTGTTAAATAATGTCATAATTATACGCCATCTTTAAAAGCCACCATTGTTTTAACAATGCTTTAACTTTCATAAAAAGTGAAAAATCACTGCAAAATTACGGCAAAGGCTCATATTTTGGGGCGTTTTTTATGGTAATTGGTCCTTATTCGTGGCACCTGCCTTCGTTTTACAATCATATTGGCATGTGTGTGGACACCTTAATTGAACGAATTTTACGACCAATGACATTTACAAACCAATTAAATAGCCTACAAGCCAAAATCACTAAAAGCTCCAGACAATTTACAAAAGGTAAATTAAAAATTAAACTCATGTAATAAATACTAAACTTGATATAATGTTAAAATCGCGACAAAATTGCGTTTGTTATGTTAGGTATTGATTGTATATGGTATGTAATGTACTGCAACCACTGATGCCCAAGACAAAATGCTTGCTGAGAATTAGATGGGGGGTTTTGTGAATGAAGGCAAATTAATGAACACCTATATTTTTAAATAATCAATGCAGTGTATAAAGCGTTAAGACCTCAGATTAAAATTAGAAAATAGGAGACCAAAAGCTAACTAGTCAAAGAACAGAAGAATGGTTCAAATGCCACATTTATCTGAAATGTCGATTTTCTTAACAGGATGAATAAGCGTGAACAAGGTTCGAGAAATTACAGAAACCAATCTAAATGCTTTCTTCTCACCTTAAGTAAATGATGTCACATTACTTTTCACAACATGTAAGACTTATTTCAATTTAGGCAAGAAAAATGATTTTGATAGGATCTAGTAATATCTCGAACCTGAATTTTAGTTCACTATTGATTTTGGTTTCGTAGGCCTAAGCAAGAAGCACATTTGTTTAAAAATATTACTACTATACGGTACTTTACGACGATTTTTTCCCGCCCAAAAGGCATACCTTGAGCTTAAAATGACTGGACAAGACACAAAATAGTAACAAAACGGTAAGCATCAGATATCCTGATCAGTTGCAATTTAAAAATATTTCTGAACTTGACACTTAACATTTAAACATATCGGGGTAGAAGCAGAAATAAGTAACAAAATTGTTTGCTTCATTCAGGATATACAATAGATACTTCTGGATCTTCATTACAATATTGGATTTTGAATCTAGATTCTGATGGCAAGCACCTCACTTCAATCCAAGGTCTTAACGGGCCGCAAAAGCCAATATTGTAGCTGCATATAAGCTAGGATTTGGCCCAAAAGATAGATTAACTCAATTATTCGCGATTAAAGTACTAAAATGGAACCCAATTCTGACCAAGTATTTATATAAATAAATACTATTTTATAACATTAAACAAATTAAAATATAGTACTATCAGCCAACTAAACAAAAATATTATATATAAATGGATTAGCCATAACTATCACTTAAAATTACAGGGAATTGTGTAAAACTACATTGTTTTTAAAAAAAACATTGGGTCTAAATAGGGTCCCATGTTTAGTTCATATAGAGAAGGCCAATTTTAAAACTGTTTCGTAAGGACGCAACAGCTCTCTTAATATGTTAAAGTTTCAGACAATAGGAAAAAAACCTAGGTAGGCACCTGGAATATAAAGGTAGTCAGGGTCAACAATGTATAACAAAAAAGAATTTGGCCAACTACGTTGCCTTTGCTGTACTCATTTACTAGAACATACAAGATTCCACTTCAACTTCCTTAAAGACCATCTCTTAGGGAAAGCTTTGTACACTGTCACTGAGGCACTAGCATAATGACACAAGTACCTGATATTTGAGGATTTTTCTTTACGGTTTCTGGTACTTGATTGAATAACGTAACAGAATAATTCATTATTTTTTAAAAATTACATATTAAATCATAGAAATTAAATTAACTAGAAAAGTCGGACCCATGATATCCCTTAGGGGTACCCGTTAAGAGTGTACATCCCGTAGGAAATTGGCAGCCCGAAATTCACTACTTTTTATTTAATTAACTAAGCAAATTTTTAAAGATTTGGCTCATTTAAGTTGTAAAAACATCACAAATTCAATCACACAAACCTTTCATAGGTTTTGATTGATGTACCCACGGAGGAATTTATACATATATTTATTTAGTAGGAAAATTGTTAATTTCTTAGTGGGTTTGTTGTATAATAAATTTCATTTTGTATTGTATGATAAATATATTTCTTTCTTTCATGTAAAGTATTTTTAATTTTTCCGAAATTATAGTTTTTTTATGGTATCTATTTTACGTGAAAAGTTATTGTTTATAAATTATTATCATGTTTATGAAAAAAATACAACTTCGAAAATTAAAAATACCTTATTATATGATGCATGAAGTAGTTTTCTACAACTTAAATGAGCCAAATCTTTAATAACTTGTTTAGTTAATTAAATAAAAAATAAAAAGTACTACATTTCGGGCTGCTAATTTTTTATGGGACGTACACTCTTAACCATAAGCGAACTATCAGAGAAAATTAATAATTTAAAAATGTAAAAAATATCGAAACATAGACGTACAGCAAAATTGATGTCTGGATATGTCAAAACTCTGTACTTAGCTTGTGTAGGTTGCAACACCACGATGAGCTGAACGATTTATACTAGCCTGCCTTGATAAGAAACAAGCCGTTATCAATGGGCGTTGTGCATATGAAGGTACTCCACACAAGCTAAGAATGAAATCTGATAGTTTGTTGCGATGACGTCATTATCTTTTAGACTGTAATGCGTAAATAAAACCAAACATACTGGAATATCGCATTCGAAACGGCTGCTTCATAAGAAACTGAACGGGATTTCGCCCCAGTGACATAACAACAACTACAATGCAATTTCAAGATGTTAACAAACTGATGCTCCCCCTAATTTCTTGAGTTTTAAATTTTTTCTTCATTTTCAGTATATCTTTAGAATCTACATTACTAACTGAACACTACTCAGTGGGTATCGAGAGGTTAAACAAGTTTAAAACTGGTCCTCAGCAGTAGATGAAATTTATTTATTTTAAACAGCCTCTTGCTTTCTTTTAATAGCCTAAAAAGTGTACCTAAATCCCCGTTACATTGTGTTAATGTTTTTGTTTACTTTTAATTTTTATTTTAGCAGAATATTTTTTATTTGAAAAAAAAAATGAATACAACAATGTAACAGGCCCTGATCGCGTACGGGCCGCCCAGTGATAATAATTTTATTGTAATGTGCACATTATACGCAATAATTGAATTCAATGAAACTAGTCAACAGACAACTACATGCTCCCATTCTATTGATAATGCCAAAGCCAACGACCCCAAGGATTTCAGACATTATTTATATTGTTTTCGTATGACTTTGTGGCCACAAGCAAACTGGTAAACGTCCTCGATGTCAACCTACACCGGCTACAAGCGATAATGGACAAGCTTCATACACGCAATGAAAAAGGCGAATGCATTACTTAGCCAAGTAGATACGAGTCGACACATGCCCCCATACTTTTGAGGGAAACTGTTTTATGTTTTGTTTTCGCCCCAAGTGGCTCTCAGCTTTGTGAATTTTGCTACACCCACACAATTTAGCGGCTATTGGGCCCTTCATGACTTTTATATTCAACTAAGGTAAATAAATTTTTATGTATACAGTTTGCAACATTAAATTAGCACTATTCCCCCTCTAGTTTCCATTCGACCAAGTTTCTTTTGATCTCACCACCCACCAGCAAAGTTTTTGGTTAAAAATTAATAATAAGTTATTATACAAAGGAAATATTAACAACATTATGATTGTTAAAAAAAGATAATAATATTACAACCCTGGAACATTGCAGGACCACCTTGCATTTCAACAGTGATATTTATTTTTCATAATTGTGATTTAAGTACAAAAGCCTACCTCATGGGTAGATAGAGGCATCATTCCTTTATAACATTTTAGAAATAAATACTAAACTATGTGCCTTTACCATTTTAAAAATTGCGTTTGAAGAGAACACTGAGGACAATGAAGTTGGACCGCTTGCAAAGAGCTGTAAAAAGTCCGTAATTCTTTCTTTTTATACTTAGTCCATTCTTAGCACAACTCATCTTTCCACAAAAGGGATAGACAAAATTACACATCAAAAAATGGTTTCAATACAATGGTGAAAGGATTGAAGATGGATTTATCTTTACGTGAGAGGGTCATCTCCCTGAAAAAATATGGTATGTCTCAGCGTGATATAGGAGCGCAGTTTCTGAAATTCTATAAAGGAATTCTGCCTCTATCGACCCATTTATGTAGTATTTTTCTAATTAAATCAGAACATTATAAAAAAATTAAAATTAAAAAAATGACACTGTTAAAATACAAGGTGGTCCAACTTCAATGTCCCAGAGTTGTAGTTCCGAAAACTTGGGGTTTATATTGCAAGTCCGGTCAAAATTTGCCTGGCCACTAGACGTACGGAGCCAAAACACGAATGGATGGGTGGGAAGTACTTTGCAATTCACCAATTTAGAACTATACATACTACATAAAAAACAACACATAACTAAGACTATGTCCCCTTTAGACGGAGATGTCAAAATATTTTTTTTTTTTTTTACAAAGGACGGCCGAGTCATTTTGGTGAAAGTAATTAATTCATCGTTCTACAAATTTTTTTAAAAATTATAATTAATACATTACAATTATATTTTATATGCATATATTTTATTATTATGTAGGCTATTTAAAAATTTATATTATTATATACTCGCAGTAAATGTACATATTCTCATCTAAAATATTAAGGGAAGAAATTGGCAGCCCAAATTTATTAACTTTGTCTCTTTTATTTAATTTACTAAAAAAGTTATTATTTCTTCATGCATTCATATAACAGGGAATTTTTAATTTTTGGTGTGTTAGTTTATCGATGAATTTTATTTTGCATGAAATTTTTTTCAACACTAAATTTCATAATTTGAAAAAAGTGAAAAACTCGAATGGTCTAAGTGTTTATTTTTTACTTAATATTCTAAAATAAACACGATAAATTTCATTATACATATTTCATAGATACTTGTAAATTAGTTGGATAAAAGTCTGAATTTTTTTTCAGAAACATTCTAATATAATACATGAATTATTCAGAAGATTATTTTCAACGGCGGACATGGAACGATATAATTAATCGAAATCACACAATCGTCTATTACTTACAAAATATTTTGAAACCTGTGCCTAAAGACAAAGCTTAACAGAAACAAGGCAATAGCTTAATTACTGCTCACTGCTGTATACACTAGACGCAGGCGAATCGTTATTTTTTAAGGGCTCTATTGGGCCCAACATGGCAAAACAGTTTAATGCCGTCTGCAATGTTTTTGTAAACGAGCGGGTTAGATAATTCCACAAATTATTCTTTTCCGTTGTTGCTAGGCCTGCAGGTAAGATTTAATTAAATTTAGACACATAAAGCTTATCCAGGCTTTCAGTAATAATGCCACCCCATTTATGACGGTCTGAGAAATAAATAAATAAAACACCAGCACAAAAAAAACAGGGGTTCGCACTGATAATTCGCTCCTTCATTTGTCAACTGTTTAAACTGGAAAAATCGATTTTTTTTTTTCATTACATCAAATGATTTAATTTTTTACTCTTTTTTTACGTCCAATCGTCGTATCTGCAAGCAAAAAAAATTCTTGGTTGAAGTGTAAGACATACACAGATTAAAACTTTTGGAACACTCTCCTGAAAAGTTAGCATTTTGCAGTTAGAACAGTTGGAAAATCAAGGAGCGAATTGTGTATCACATATGCTACGTAAGTTATTCGCGATTTGCCGTGGCCTTTCCCATTGTAGCCACCTTGACGATTACGGAAGCAGGCGTGAAGCCGACCGCACGAATATTCAAAGGTTTCCGCTAGACACGCCAGATCATAGAAATCTTTTGAAGTAGACTATGTGGGTTTGCACCAACCAATCGCCTAGCCCTGTCCCAACAATGGAATAGACGTCGGCCAATCATGTCTAAGAATCGTCCGTGTGTTACCGTTTGTTTCAAATCGAGACTATACGACTCATGTCTCCTTCAGTCTCAGGCACAAAATACGCCAGCAATACATCCAGAAGTATTTAAATACTAGCCCGTCCATTATATAATTATTATAAAAAAGATTGAGCTATGAAGAGTGCAATGTGTTATTGTTTTGGACAAATGTCAGCAGCTTCTAAGAACGTAAAATAGGCGAAAGCGACCAATAATGAATTGGCGTAGTCTATTGCTCGTGCAAGATGGATCCATCCAAACCTACCTCCCTGAAACAAAATATAGCATTATAATTATTTACTAGCTTTTTCTACTAAAACAACGGTACTATTTAGACCCCATTCTTTTGCAAGGGGAGCACAATAATAGTTATTATTATAAAACTACTATGAGTTGACCCATGCGCCACAGCGGAAAAATCACGGTATGATGACTGAGGTATACTGTATAAGTGCTACGCGATCAACAGTCGTATTAGAAATGATGAATACGAAAGCTCACATCAAATATAATATACTGTATGTATATATCATTTGTAAGATGACTAATGTTCGCAAAACACTTGCACAGTATGCCTCAATCAACTAACCGTGATTTTTTGGCTGTGACAGTTGGCAGTATACAGGCGAGCCGAGACAGGTTTGAATTCAGACGAGAAACGAAGTGATTCTGTGCATGAAACGGATTGACGTAGGGGAATGCTAAACGACATTATTAGCGCTTGGAAGATACAAAAATAAAACAATTAAAACATACCCTGTTAGTTATAAATTTTTATGGCCTTTTCCAAGTAGTTAAACCTGGTACGCTTCGGCGCGCGATTAACATGCTCTAGACCCAACCAAGATTTGTTTCCAGTCGTTTGAACTTTCAACTCGTGGAAATTCATTGTATAATTCACCTCGTCTTCAATGAACTTGTGTCTGCTTGCAACTATTGCAAATTTGAACTAAAACAGAACATGTTATTAGTCTAACAACAAACGGTAGTGGTATATCTACATTTAAAAAACATTATTTTGTATCTTGGCGACGTTACCAATCTTACTATGCAGTGAAGTAGGAAATTGAGAAGACCACGTAAGGCCGGAAAACCAGTCAGCAAGACAGTGGCTACAACTGACGGTCCTAGGTTTATATTCAAAGTTGTTAACGTTAGTAGTTTATTTAGCTGGAAGATTAGTAGGATTTTTTTAATGTCCCTGAAAACTTGCAAAAAGTTACTCCAAAAACTAGTATAAAAGCATAGATGTAACACTGCTGCCACTTACCTTATCAAACTCTTTTTCAGAGATATCCAATTTCTTAAAAATCCGTTCTTTGACCCTAGAAAATGGTTCGCCCTGAAAGAGAAATAAAATTCAACATATCAAGCTTGGCAACAGCAGGCAAATTCGTTCTCAGCAGGGTCAAATTAGTTAATAAACACTGACGCCCCAATTATTTCTTGACTTACCGCTAGCATCGTTTAGATACGTCTTTTCTGAAAATTGCCCCCCCCCCCCCCCCCTCTTATCACTATTACTATTTATTATGAAGTATCTGAGAAACATTCAGGTAGGATGTGGTCAGGTCAGGTCATCCAACGCCCGTCCGTGGCAATTCTGCCATTTGGCGCCGTGTCGCCCAGTAGAGCCTTGATCGTTGTCGCAAGGAGTCTTCATTGTTGTTGCTGTTTGTGTCCATAGCTCTGCAGTTTGGCAGGTGGTCAGCCGTGCCCTCAGCCTCATTACAGAGGGGGCAGGTAGGTGAGTCGACGAGTCCCATTCTGTGCAGATGGCTTTGGAGATAGTCGTGGCGGGAACATGTAATTTTTTGTTTACGTATCGGGGAGTCCGATGTGCGGTATCCACACCCCTGATTAAGGATACATACCAGTAATGGTAGGATGTGGTACTTACATTTTTAACCTTAATAAAGAAGGGAATGCCGAAGGTAGAACTGACTTCCTTATGAAAATGCGCGCAAGGGACCAGCATCTCATCCTCGGCTACCTCTACCTCGTCTTTCGGGACTTCCTCTATTCTGTACAGTTTTACAACGCCCGGAAGGTTCAGCTCGCTCAGAGGCTGGTCCTCTCTCAACATTGCTCCTATTTTATTCGATTGTAATTCAAATATCCTGCAAAAAAAAAGTATTGTTGGTATATCAGCCGGCATATTCAGCTCGCACTGAGGTTGGTCCTCCCTCCCATTTTATTTGAATGCAATTAAAATATGCGGCCAACCAAATATAATTATAATATTATAATATAATAATAGTTGGTATCAAACCCAACTTTGTTTTTTTTTTTTTTTTAATACTAATTTCGCTTAGGCGCCCATTCCACATACGTACAACGTCAATGAAAATTATGAAATTGAAGGACATTTCAATTTCTCATTGATGGGGGCCATTCCATATGTTTTTCAAAAATTGACAATTTTCAATTGAAGCGTATGCGCCAAATTTTTGAAATTTGTTTCTTGAAATTGTATTTGTTTTCTTCGTCGCCTTATTATTTAATCCTTATTATAATTTTTATACCGAAATGCTTTCTTTTTAGAGAAATCAATTAAAATAGTTGTACTTGTCATATCACATGACGCCATTTTTTAATTTTAGATTGTTTGTTTCATTGTTTGTGATTTTACTCTATTATCAATTGATCATTGATCAATTTTAACAATGGCATAGAGTAAAATTGAAATGCCCTTCAATTTCATAATTTTCATTGACGTTGTACGTATGTGGAATGGGCACCGTAATACTTATTACAAATTGTACCATTAAAAAGAACAAAGCCTTAGGTGTATGCCTAGTTACATATAAAATTAGACCATGCATAAGGAAAAAAAAAACTATTTACAAGTCAATCTGATTTCATACATCTTCGGATGGTTTATGGTTTGAGCAAAAAAAAAAAAAGGGTCTGTTCATTCTTGGAAATCAGAACTTGGTGGCTTCTTCCTTGGTTTTTATAACAGCTTTTACATTGTACAAGAGCGGATTTTAACATGCTTATAAATAAATACATAATGACTTTTTGTTCCACTACTAAGCCCGGAAGGCCCGAGACCGCCTGATTTACACGCCCTCCGAAGCATAGCCAGAAAATGTAGGAAGTGTGGGACTCATATCAACAACCATTCGGGTGAAAGTCAGAGTGGGACTACATGTCCTGACATGCTTTTAGAACGTTACGGTTTACTTATTTTCTTTACTGTAATAAATGTCAGATTAAACAAACTTTCCTTGTTGTCGAAAGTTACATATCGATCTATTCTATTTTATTGCAGTTGTTTAAATCATTGTAGATGAGCAGATTTTCAAACACTAACCTAAGTTTTCCAGAGCCATTAGGGGACAGTTCAACGACTTTTCTCGCCTCATCCAATAATTCCGACACATGTCCCAGTTTATTTGGGTATAATGTTATTTCCTTTTCATCTTTCAAATTTTCAGGAACCCATACACACTGCAATGAAAAAACGACGTTATTTTATGTAAATTATCATCAGCTCGGATACAAAACACACCAGACTACTTAATAAGATGACACCACTAAAATAGAAAAAATTAAAAAAACTGCACTGGTCCATACACCTTTCGGAGTATTTTACGCTCCCACCTTTCAAGCAGCTTCTCGCTCCTCCGAGTCATAACCCATGTCTCACACCCATAGGTTACGGCTAGTCAAAGATATGTCTGTATATCCATATTTCGCATGCACTGCAATGACTCCCATTGCCTCTTATATATAGCAATAGCGATTAAAAAACATAAAAGTTAAGCCAACGCTCTAAACAAAACTGACCTTGAATTGTTTCTTGTTCTCTAACTCGGCGATGGGTATACTGAGGTGTTGGTAGAATATTTTTTTGGTTGTCTTGGGCTTGGCGTTAATGAGGAGCTCCTTGAGGGTGCCGTCGTAGTTGCAGCGCAGCGGTTGCCCCGGACTGTCCTTGTAGTTCTGGCTCTTGAAGAACTGGAGGAGCGAGGGGTCCGTGCCCAGACGCTGGGCCACCGCCCTTACCATCTGGTCGAACGTCATCCTAATCGACAGATCCATTGTGAAACCCGTCTCCGTGGACACAGCTTTATCACAGAACATCACCTCTACTCGGTGATAATAGTCCCTGGAAATAAATAATAAAGAAATAAATAATGGCATTTGTACTGATTATTATTTTTTTATGGACTTCCTATGTCTACCAATAGTGGCTTGGGTCTTGGCTGGGTCCCTTTTGACCTCATGACTTAACCAAGTAAAGATACGAGTCCATTTATACGGTAAATGAATCAACCTAGACGAGTCCGGGCCGGCGATTTCCAATATCCAAAAGTGTTGGGTATATAGGCTATTGTTACCATGCATTGACTAATAGGGCCAGTTTTCTATAGATTACATGATTTCTTAAGGCCAAGACGGAGAGTTTTGACCTTGAACGTTGAGTGTTGAATACATAGAAATATAATAGAACTGGAGCGGCGGGAGCCATAATATGCCTTACGAGGCACCCGTTAACCATAAGCCAACTATCAGAGATAAGTACCAACGCAAAAAAATATCGAAGTCTTACACATTGCAGCATAGCAAAGCGGATACCTGGACCCGGTCAAAAACTCTGAACTTAGCTTGTGCAGGCTACTCTAGCAGCCATATTGATAGTGGTCTCCAGCCACGAGATGGTTGAATATCCATTTTATAAACAAAGCCCCGCGTCATGTACCTGTTCCGTATTTGACTTGTATTATTTCAAATAATTGCAGTTTTACCTATTTCTGGCGCTTTACTGTCAAATTAAGTGTTGGGCTTCTGGCTAAAGTGCATTTCATTACAAAAGTTGGAGGTTTTTCTTCCCTGTGGGGCACGTAAAAATGTTCTAAAAGGTATGTTGTTAATTGCTTCATGCACAAATTTTGGACCTAATGTAATTGTAATTTTTGGTTTAGTCAATAGTGTAAGCATGTCTACGCGTATACTATACCCTTCCATCGATTTTTATTATACCCCTGCGGTTTAAAACATGTATTACGAACCCTCTGCAAAGGCATTTCCAGGCCAGTCACGTGACCCCCCTCCGGTTTGGCCTTACGAGGAAATTGCAACCCCAAGATCCGAGACTTCTTACATAATAATCCTTCATTCAAAGTACTTACAACTTACCACTGCACGAATCACAACATCAATAAATACTTAGAAAAGCTTCGCGATCTATCACCTTGCCGCGGACGAAAGCGAAAGTAACTAATAGTTTCCTCTATTTTCAAGTTGAATCATTTAAGCCAGGGGTTCCCAAACTGTGGTCCACAGAGCAAAGTATGAAATAAGAAAATAAAACGGCTGAGTTATTGGAAATTAGAAGTTAGATAAAGTAAGTCTTGGCACTGAACTATAAAATCTAACCGATATCAGTACCAAACATTCAATCAAATATTAGCACGTAGGTTAATTTTAGGCGCAAACTACTTGATCTTGGTCCTAGAATTTGACTGATTTTCATGTCACAGACATGGTGGTCCACGGAGTCATAAAATAATCTAATGGTCCACGAACAAAAAAGTTTGGGAACCCCTGATTGAAGTCAATATACCGGATCACTTCGAAATTTACAACTCCATTAGGTACTCACTCAAAATACTCTTTAGCGTTGGGCAACTCATACGTGACGTCATCGTCGAGTCGCTCGTCTTTCTGGAAGATAATGATGTCACCGTCCATGAGCTCTTCGAGCAACTTCTCCAGCGACTCGTTCACCATCTCGATGGGCTCCGTCAAGTTCGGCTTGATCTCTTCATACAGCGCCAGCTTTGTATCACTAGGAAATCCAGCCCGCTCGTTTAAAAGGGGAATCAGTGATTCTGAAAACACATACACTAATAATTTAAATATAAACTTCACTTACCGAAATGGCAATGTATGCTAAGGCGGCTTTTCCACCGGCCAATTTGCTTCATTTGTGATACTGTCATTGACGTTTGTTTTGTTTTAAGGAGACTATTATGTAGATACTTAACTTATAATATGGTAGAGCCTGTCTGCTACCATATTATAACTTAATTTATAATAGATAAGTTAAGTATCTACATATTAGTCTCCTTAAAACAAAACAAACGTCAATGACATAATCAGAAATGAAGTAAATCCGCCTAAAAAGGGTCAATCTATAGTTCTATATAGGAGAGATGACACATTCGCTTCCGCCAAAATGCCTGGGGCGACCTGCCACGTCTTTTCAATGGCTGGTCATAGGAGACGTGACAGTTGGCCACTCTAGCCCCAACAATAACAAGCAGAAGACTGACTGGACTACTATGTGCTGAAAGGCAACTGCTCATACTTTTTGTTATTATTTTTTTTGGAATTAAAACGTGACCATTTTCATTGAAATGAATTTTATTGATTATAAACGATTTCTAAGGGGTTATTACCCCAATGAAGAGGAAGAGAAAGGTCCATTACTTTTTAAGCTAGACCTGCATTCATAATTAAGTGAGTATTTATAAAATGATTAGCATAACCATATTGAAAATATTTCATACTGGAATTATCACATGACATGAATTTATTCACTTCGAAAACGGAGCTTAATTAAACTTGTCGTGTTTTGCGCATTATAGAGCACATTTCTTTAGTTTCGTTCACAATTTATTGCGTGATTTTGAAAAGGAGGGAAGAAACTAAACACACGGGCTAAGCTATTGACAATTGACATTTGACAATCCAGTCACAGTTCCCTCCATGGCGATTTTGTCCAATCGTCACTAATGGCCATACTTAGCTTATGGCTAGGCGCGATCTATTCTATTTTATTATTTTTGTTTACCATAGATAAACGGGAGAAGGAAAATAAGTTGTGCTAGAATCCACACATGAACTACAATATATAAAACTTATATATCTTCGTATAGTAAGACAGGTAAGGCTGCTATTCCACTGGTCAATTTTACATAATATTTGATTATGTCATTGACGGAAAATCATCAATGTTGCATTATTTATTTTTACATCCCATTCCACTTGTTTTCAATAATTGACGATATTTGTTTTCACGTTTTCCAATTTTGTATAAGTTTTTCTTTTCTCCGTTTTTCTTTTAATTTCATAATCTACAAGAAATTTTATGATTTAAATTTAGAAATAATTCGTTCGTTCTCAAGAAATTAATTTTAATTATTTATCATCTCCAGACGACGCCATTGTTTAATTCCAGTTGGTTATTGTTGGCAAAGCGTGATTTCACTCTATGATAATTGATCAATTTTAACATGAGGAAATTAAAATGGAGAATGTCATGGAGTAACAAAAATCTCAAATCAAATTTGAAGTAAAATTGACCAGCCTTAGCACAGCAACACAATTATTTAACCCAACAGCTTGCGAGCTACACAGTGCCCCGGCAAGGCATAGATCGAGGGTACGAATCCCGCCAAGTCCAGATTTTTCTTAATTTTATATTTTCTTTAAAGAGGAAGGTTGCAACTTCAACCTCAGTCATTTAAACAAATTGATAATAAAAATATAACCCAACCGAATACTTTATATTGCAGTATTCTATAGTGTATGACTGACATTAAATTAACTTTGGTTGAAGAGTAAACCTCCACGTAATAAACGAATACTTACGAACTTTAGCCCGGACAGGAACATACGCATGACCACAGTAATGAATTTTCTTCTGCCGGGGATCATAGTACTTGAAGAACAGCAGAACATCGGTGTCCTTGTCAAAGGGGTGCAGGATGTTGAGTCCGGTGTCGGGATGGAGAATGTCGAGGAAGACGGTCCACGGGTTATGAGAGTCCGCCACATCCAGCACACACTGCTCTGCATTAAGGTCTAGGTCCAGGTAAGAGGGACGCCGCGTTGAATTGGTACGCGTGCCGAACGACCACGGACGCATTTGTTGCACTGGACATTTCTAAAACAAAAAAAATCAAGATGAGGGCTGTGGAGATAAAATCACGCTTTGATAGTGATCACGAACAATAGACAAGATGGTGAAATGGAGTTCATGAGACCGGGAAGAGAGATCGGGGGACTCTAGACCGGGCAGGGCGGGGCACACGACAGACCTACATCCAGACTTTGCAATTGCCTCACTCTTCGTCATGATGGATGACGTGGGACGCACCTGCCTATTAGTAGGCCTCTCAGCAACCCATGTTGGTTGAACCATGCCCTGCCAACGACATCTTTCATATTTCTTTCGGTTCAATTTTGACCGCGGGCAAACTTGTACACGTCCTTGATGCCACCCACACAAGCTCTGGTACTAGGACCACCCTTAAAAGTTCCTTTCGGCTTCCTTTCAGCTGTAGGGAGATTCCGCAGACGCTGCTTTTCCTATACGCTACATACGCTATGTGTGTAATAAAAAATAAAAAAAACTGCTTTATTTTCCCGACCACAACATCAACACACAAAACACTCTTGTGTTCCAAATTTCGAACCACAATGACGACTAGATGCCATCATGTTATCGTTGATTTGTAGTAAAAAGTGTTTATTATAATTATTATTTATAATACGGGCTTCCAGTCAGATTTTAATTCATTCCTCTGCGACCAATATTAACTGAGATATGAATTATATTAGGTTTCAATCGGCAGCCATCTTGTAACTAAATAGTGGATCTAGCTGGTTAACGAACTCGATCAAGACAGTGGTATGATCACTTTTTGTGTCAAGTTTAATCGAAATCGAATAATATTTACGGAAGTTAAGAGTGTTTCCTAAAATCGATATACATAAATACATGCATACATATATATATATTTTGAAAGGAGGGTGGTTTTAGGCTCAGGGGGTCATGAAATGAAAAGTTGTGAAGAAATTTTCCGGAAGTCGAACATTGGTCGACATCTCAATCTCCCTAAAATTGGTTTGCATAGAAGCCAATACTATTAATAAAAAGCGTTCCTTATACTAACGCATAATTAGGAAACCAAAAATTGACTTACAAAGGTCTCTGAAAACATCGCCAAGAGTTCTCGAATCGTGGCTTGCTTTCTCACGCGGAAACTCCTGTAGTGGCACTTATCCGGGTCGAAGAGGTCATTTCCCTGATGACCTTGAAACTCATCCTCCAGTACGACATTAACCTGCATGTACAAATGCGCCTCATTTCGCTCCTTCCGTCGGATCTGCTCTAATCGCTTCTCCTCCGTCAGGCGGTCCGTTAACTGAAAAATAAACAAAGTTATAACAAAAAATATTACGACAATACATTCCCCAGGGAAAATTATTGCGGTATTATTTCAAATGAACTACGAAAGTTTGTTAGTGTGAATTCTTCTCCTTTTGAATGGCCCTAACTTAGCTGGGATCACAAGTAAGCTGAACTTATTAATATTATAAGCACCAAATACATGATTCAGCTTGGCTGAGACCAAGAACAAATCTGCTGCTCCAGGTTTTCTACTGGAATAACTTCCAACTGCTGTACAGCTGTACAACTTGCGCGCATACCAACCAATCTGGTCTGCCACAGACCATTTTCTACTACCAAGTTCGATTGTGTATTTGGGGCTAAAGGCAAAGATTTCCAAATATTTTGTAAACCAAGCAGACCTGGGTATTTGTGACTAAATTAATTCCTCGTTTCACAAGCGCCAAGATACATACATGGTATTATGCATCAAAAATACATAAAAATAAACAATAAAATGCATAAAAAATACAAACTTTCGCAGTAAATTTGCATTTTCGAATCTGAATTAATACTTCTATAGAAAAAAAACCTTTCGGCTCTGGCGGATCAGGTATAGGTATAAATAAATATAAATAAATAAATAAGGACTTTTTTTGTTCTATTACTAAGCCAACATAGCGGAGTTAGGGCTATAAAATTAAAACTTATGAAGAACTTTTCCGGAAGTCGAATATTGGTTGCCATCTCAGTAGGGAGATGAAATCTCCCTAAAACACGATAAAGTGCATGAAGCAATTTTATATAATTGTCGTAAATAAGTCGGGTAAATAGTCAGAAAGTTTGTGTTTTTTACGCATTTCTCTTAAAACAATATTAATAGGCACCAGGAGTTAATTAATTTTTTCAATTAACACCTGGGGCATCGTTTGTTAACAAAACACTGCATTATGCAATTAGCCCAGGCAATGAACGCTGAAAAAAAAGGGGTAGAGGGAGTTGGTGGGAACACAATTTTTGACTTCGTAACTTTTTGTAGACTAGTTGGGAGGTGAACATATCAAATGCCCTCACTCGTAGCCTTTGAGCCAGGGGGAGGGGGGGGGGCTTTGAAGGTACCGTTTTTCCGCTTATATCTCGGAAACTACGTGTCCTAGCGATATTTCTGCTCTATACCAAATTAACGTTGATTAAATTTGCTACAAGTGTAAATTTTTTCGATATCTTGCATAGTTTTCGAGATATATGCTCGGGAAAATCAGTTATTTTGGAAAAGTCCATTTTTTCCTAACTTTTTTTTGAACTTTTTTACAGGATAACTCCTCAACGATGCAACCTAAAAATAAATGCAGGCCATAGGGCTGTAGAACATTAAATTCTCTTCAATAATTTATATTACTTAACTGTTTGATATACTTTCCTTCCAAAGTTAAACCAATTCTAGGGTTGAGTGGCGTCAAACGTATTTGGCCAAAATATACACCATTACCGTAAACATAATGAGTATTGGACGGACGTCTAAATAGCTCCCAACAACATGCATCCGTTGCTATAAACATATTGTTTGTGCATGTGGCAAAAGGGCAAAAAGTAAATAAGAAAAAACATCAAATGAAATTTTATTGGTAGCTATTGAAAAGTCAAAAAAATACAATAGAGTGCCATTTCAGTCAATTTCTTTGCTCTCATGGGGAGAGAAGGGTCTCTTCGTCTTTGATTTCGGCGTAGTTGCGTATTTTTCTCCAATGTCTTCTTCATGAGACCCACCATTGGGGGGGGGGGGGGGGGGGGGTAGTCGTGGGTGAAACAGAAAAAACATTTGTATTGTAGTATCGATTAAATTAGAGCGTAATAAATTTTAAATTTTGGAAGGGGGGGCAGCTACCTCCTGTATCCGTCCATGCCCCTTGTTCTGTAGGAAAACGGCCAGTCGATCCTCTTCAACTGAGTCCACGAGAGGAACCCTATTCTGGCAGTTCCCCTGGCAAATTTTACATAGTGGGGAGTATTTTAGGCTCTAGGGTGCTGGCTATTAAGTACATTTAAGGCTCTGGCACAGTTCTTTTTGCATTGGAAGAAAATTTTTAGGAAATCGTTCGGTGCAGCTCCTAGCTCATTTTGGACTGGGTTCAGACAGTTCTTGTCCATCTTCCACCAATACGCCTGAAGAAGCAGGTTATTATTTCCCAGTCACAGCAGAACTTTTAGAAAAGTTCGGAGGGAATGTTGTTTTGCTGCTCCCTTGGTGGACGGAAGATATGACATGTCAGGCTTGATGGTGGCCACCGATTTATGGAATGTCTTGTATCTGTAAGCATAAAGGGAGACCTCTTTCGCTGGAGCCCCACACCACCTCAAGATGCAGGTTTCACTTGCCTTTTATACCTGGGTGATGGTGGAGGAAGGAGTCTGAAAAAACCGCTGCTGCTTTCTGGACCCCTGGACAAATGCGACTTTGCTTTGTCAAGATGCAGATGTTGTATCGCATCCACTAAAGGCGTGCAAGAGCAACACCTCCTTGAAACCTTGCTGCTGAAGCTCTTGGGATGAGAAGTAGGAACTACTTTTCTTCCCGCGTCCAGGCTTGATGAAACAAATGTCCTTAAATGTGCATCAGCTCAAGCCATCAATAGGACTATGCGATCGACATCTGAACGCACAATGCCGACAGGTAATGTTTCCGAAACGACTTCCACACAACGGGGGAGCCGCAAAGCAGCATTCCATCCGAACTTTTCTGCCGTGGCTGGGAAATAACCTGCCTCATAAGACGTATAGGTTGAAGACAACAACTTCCTGGACCCAGTCCAAAATGAGCTAATAGCTGCACCGGACGCTATCCTAAAAAAGATAATATGCCGGTGCAAAACAGACTGTGCCAGGGCAAAGTATCAAAGTATGGCTGCAAAAAAGCAAGCCTCAAATACTCCCCACTATGTAAAAATTGGGATTCCTCTCGTGGACTCAGATGAAGAGAAGAGGAGGATCCACATGCCGTTTTTCTACAGAACAAGGGGCATGGCATGGACGGATAGGGGGGGGGGGGGGGGGGGGGGCGAGGCTCCCAACATTTTGTAAACATATTGGATGTTAATTTATTACTCTCTAATTTAATTGATACTACAATACATGTTTTTTCTGTTTGGCCCACAACTGCCCCCCCCCCCCACAAATGGGAAAATGGGCTGGATCAGTCCCTGACCAGGGGCCCCATGAAGAAGTCATTGGAGAAAAAGAGCCGAAATCAAAGACGAATAGACCCTTCCCACCTGATGGGAGCAAAGAAATTGACTAAAATGCACTCTATTGTATTTTTTTGACTTTTCAATAACAATAAACCTCGTTTTCATATTATATTTATTCTTCATTTCTTTTTGCCTTTTTGCCACATGCACAAACAATATGTTCATAGAAACGGATGCATGTTGGGAGCTATTTAGACGTCCGTCCAATATTCATTATTGTTTACATACCAGTAATGGTGTATATTTTGGTCAATACGTTTGACGCCTCTCAACACTAGATTTGCTTTAACTTTGGAAGGAAATTATATCAAACAGTAAAGTAATATAAATTATTGAAGGGAATTTTATGTTCTACAGCCCTATGGCCTGCATTTATTTTTTGGTTGCATCGTTGAGGAGTTATCCCGTCAAAAAGTTCAAAAAAAGTTGATATGTTCACCTCCTAACTAGTCTGAACAAAGTTACGAAGTCAAAAATTGTGTTCCCACCAACTCCCTCTATACCTTTCCGTTGCCTGGGCTAAATCGGCATAAACTGCTTAATCAAACACCGAGTCCCAATACTTATCAAGTATATCAAAATCCACATAATGATACAATTAGAAATTAGAATCAGAAAGCTGCAATCAATTTTTCCAGAAACGAGAGTTAGAGTGCTTATGATTCTACAACATTAATACATAATTTACATATGTAGGCTAGTTAATTAATTTAAATTTAATCTATAAAAAACTGTTTAATACAGCTTTCTCCTGAGGAGCTATTTTTCTACAGTAATACATGTCATAAATTTCTCATAATCAAATCAAAACAAGTGCATTTGAATTTTTTACTCAATACAATAATAAAACAAAATATTAGCTTAAATTAAATTGTCATATTTCATGATTGTGTAGTATTTCTTTTCATAAACCAATTAAATAAATAAATCCGTTTGATATCGGGGGAAGATGTTTGATGCACCAGCAATTTTTAAAATAATATTATAAGGAATAAAACAGTCAAAATTACTTCCATTGCGAAAAAGCTTGGGAACCAGAGTTTAGTCAACATAACCAAATCACAAATAAGTGTTTTAAGAAGGGTTCAGTGTTGGGATTCTCTTACATACTGCATGCTATAATTACCAAGACGTTCACGGCAGGAGTTACACGATGAAGCAGCTGAATCGGGGGTGATAGGCCGTGGTCAATCTGAAAGCGTATTTCTAGACGATTCGTCAACATCTGCGGTCGACATCTTCAGTGGCACTACGTAGACTTCTAAGATTGGTTGATGCAGAGCCTCCGAGATACTATCTTAGAAGTTTACCCGGTGTCACTGAAGATGTCGGCCGCAGATGTTGACGAAACGTCTGGAAGTAAACCTTCAGATCTACCATGCCGGTTTCTACTACTTCCAACATACTGCATGTTATGTTATAAAAATAAACAAATCTCAACAATGGCCGAAGATAAAGTAATCAATTAAGAAACACTACTTAAGGAAGAAGTTTCAAAATATTTGGTAAGCAAAGGAAGCTTTTATTGCACATGAAATATTATTACTAAAGAAAAACGTGCATTAAATCAATGGCCTGCTTTTTGATGAAGCAGTAGCGTTGTCGAACTGAAAGCGTTCTCAACAGTTGCTACTAAGCCTCTGAGATACAATCTTAGATTTTTTGGCTCAATTATGTTGTAGAAGACTACTTCATGCACCATATAATAAGGTATTTTTAGTTTTCGAAATTTTAGTTTTTTTTATCAAATCAATTGTACGCGAAAAATTATTATTTATAAAATATTATCATGTTTATGAAAAAACTACAATTTCGAAAATAAATAAACATCTTCTTATGTTATGCATGAAGAAGTCTTCTACAACTTTAATGAGCCAAATCTTAAATAACATGCTTAGTTCACTAAATAAAAAATAAAAATTATCAAACTTCGGGCTGCCAATTTCGTACGGGCTGTACACTCTTTATTAATTAACCTTTGTTTATAAAACATTTGGAAATCTCTACCTTAAAGCAGGATTTCGGGATTGAAACCCTGGCTCACTCAATATTTTTCCCTCCATCAGAATCGCACTACTGAACCCCTCCTTTAATTCAAATAAAACCTACCCAATCAGAATTTGGACAGCAACCAGACTACGGGGACTTCTTCACTTCTTACCAGACGCAGAAGGCAACTTTTTATGCCTATCCATTGGACTTGCACTTTACTTACTTACATTACTTCTGGTACAATATTAAGAGGTTAAGTTTGCGGCTAAGATGAGAACGATTATAAGCTATTAGGCCAAAGCTAATGCTCAATTTTAAGAAACAGAAATTTCTCTGTTGAGTTAGACGTTAAAAATAATACATTTGTATTTTCTGAATATTTTCACATCCTCTAGCTATCAGTCTCAAAATGTTAATCCAGAACTTTGAATTCATACTCAAATAAATTCATTGCCATACTGCTCCACCGTCGGGTGACTCATTTCATTTAATAACAACCATAAAATGCGTAAATTTATACACAGCAAAATACAATAGTCATTTTTATGAAACAACATTCAGTACAATAGACAACTTTCGCCAATAGTTCCCACGCTTTTTCGAACGGAAAGTGACGTCTTCAATAAAAAGATGATCTCCAAAAAGCAGACCCTTAAGAATTATAACGGAGACGCTGGATACTGACCAAAAAGTGGATTTGTATTCTAGTGATAGGTTTATTTAGTAGCTTTATCGGAATGGCACTCAATGTAATTAAGGCAGAGATTTATTAAGTTATTATAAACATTTTGTAAACAACTCTGATGCAAAGTTATTTTAACGACATTAATTAATACCTCGCTCGATACAAAAGTGGAGTTGTGAAAAATTAATACAAAAATTACTTTCCCTTAGCCTGACTTGTTTACTACTAATCTACAAAATCGGTACAATGCACTTTAGCCTACATCGTTTTTTTTAGTAATAATGCCAGGCGAGAAATTTAATTTAATTGCTAAAGCTTGTATTTTTATAGTCTATTTTTTCCATTTTCATTTTTTTTAGTAGCTGTGGAACGAGGAATTAAATAATTTCTCACAAATGACCTGGGTTGAATTGTTGACTGTTTTTTTTTTTTTTTTTTTACGTTTGCGACGGATGAGCATAGAAGGAAATCACAGCACTTTCAATTTTTTTTTTTTTTTTTTTTTAACTTTGATAATTCATTATTTTTTGTACGGGTGTAGCTAGTATGGAAACTGTAAACTTACAAACATAAAATATATATAAATACATAGAAAATAATGTCAGGTGCATATATGCAAATTGACTTGTATTTTTTTTATACAATTTTCATAAGACCATCTTTCAGACTGTGCGCGCCACAACTAAATAATTCAGTTAAAAATGCCCAGAAGTAGTTTGTTTACAAAATATACGGAAATCTCTGCCTTAATTCGACCCGGCTTTAAAGCGGCTAGTTCCCACTTCGATTTTAAACTCCGAGGATGACATAGAACATACAATACTTATAAACTAAATTAAAATGACACACAAAATTATAATACACAATGCTTTGAATAAAATCTCGAAATGTAATCCTAAAAACATATCGTCATAGCCACTTAACGGTGCTGCAATTTACGGGCAATAGAATGGATTTAGGTCCGGTACAAAAAATGCATTACAGGCAATGGAACACACCTGATTCGAAAAGTCTGTGCAATAACCTACTGTCAATAGGGGTCTTCACAGTGTTTGTGTTAGCGAGTTATACCTAGTTAAGTGTGTTATATCAAGCTAAGTTAACACACGTTACACCCGAAAACCAAGCTAACCAGCGTGCTATCCTAAACGCACTTCCAAGTTGGTTAACTGTGTTATACAGCTATCGCTGCGATCGATAGCTCAGGTTTGACCGCCGCCATCTTTGTTTTTGTCGATTGATTTGAAACACGCGTTTAAAATGTTGTAGTATTTGCATTATTTATAATGTCACAAGCAATTACCATAAATACTTAAAAATATAATAACCAAAATCAACAAAAAATATAAACAAATGTGGCACTAGAATAGAGTTTTGCCACTTTCTTTAAAACTGTGCCACGAACGTCTTGACTATTACCACGTTGTTTACTCTGTTAAATCTTTTCGATATAGCATGATAACTCAACCCCCGAGGTCCACTCACGATTGTGGGTTAACTTGGATAGCAGATCTAACTCGATAACACCAACACTGTGAAGACTCTATTATACCGGCGACAGGGTGAGTTACTGCCGGGCAAGTCCTAACACAGTTGACAAAATTATTTCACTAATTACATTATTATTATTATTTTTTTTAATGATTTTAATTATTGGGAGGCCAAAACTTACTTTAATCTTGTATTTTTTTAAACTTTAAAACACTGTTGTAACCCGCGTATGGAGTATTTTACTGTACGGTTGTGAATCCTAGACTATAGCAGATATAGAACTGAAGAAGCTTGAAATGATAAGTTACAGAAGGATGCTTCCAATCAGCTGGAGGGACCACGTGACCAATGAATGAGTGCTAGGGGCTATTGAAGAAGAGAGACAGCTGAAATGGGCAGAGCATTTGAAGACGACAGGGGAAAAACAGGAAAGGTGCACTTTTGGTCGAAATGGTATAATGGTGGCATTCTGTTCAGTTTTTAATGTAGTTTTAGATGACCTAACAAAACCAAAGAAAACCAAGTAAGGTTCTGCACAAATGGCGTGGGGAAAAAACAGAATACATGGGAAGAAACGGCTACTTTCAACTTTAAATTCGATTTCTGAAAAATCAACTTTTGATCACCTTACCGGTTTTTCCCCTGTCGTCTTCATTTGTTTAACACTAAAATTTGGTACATAACATCGGGTACAGTGGAGGGAACAATAGAAGAATTCATGGATAAACTGAAGCAACACTCAAGAAGAAGGCGCAGGACTAAGAGAGCTGGAAGGAGGATGATATCTAGGAAGCTGCTGCCAACCAATCGTTGAGATTGTGACTTCAGACGAAGATCAATAAGCTAATATAGACAACCATAAAAGTCAAAGAAGTACAAGGATTAGGAATTTATTATTTTTATTTATATTTATTATACAGCCATCTTCATTATCTTTGTTTTACTTATTTATAACGACTTCCGTTTCAATACAAGAAAATATTTGATTATTAACTCCTATCTCAAATTCATGTATTATTTGCTAAGCCGACGTAAAAGTGGAAAACAAACATTTTTATGGCAAATCTCAGTGTTGATAACCCGTTCATAAAACCTTCGCCTCACCCACACAAGCTTACAAATTTATAAACAAGAAAAAGTACATTAACCATGAAATATGAAATTATATCAAAATTTATATTTAAACACTTAGAAAAAAAAATGGTTTTCGAATGAGCTAGACAATGGGGTATAAAATGTTTTAAAATGTATGAGAACAAAAAAATATAACCATACCAAATGCGTTTTAAAAATGACTACATAAATGGCACAGTGCATCAAGGAGACTCAAAATTCATAAATTTGCAGCAAACAATTTTGCATTTGCCACTTCCCTCCTACATAAGACTGTATTAGGGGTACTCAAAGATAGCATGGTAACGTGGGAAACCCAGGAAGGGTGTGAAATTAACATCAAACCTATCAATAACAAATTTCCATTGCTTTCTTTCTTTTTTATTTAAAATTAATTATCAATTCATAGTGCCCTATGTCAGCGCTTCTCAAACTATGGGCCGAGTTGAGCTCCGAAAATAATGATTAAATTAATTAAAAATTCGGAATTACAATGCTTTCCTTTAATACTCCGTGTTTAATAGGGAAACATCGTAGACTAGGTTTCGCGGCAATAAATAGGTCGAATAGGCGCTACTGAAGCGCGTGAGTCTTACTGTAATTTATACTTAAGTTTTTCATTAATTTACTCGAGTAGTGTTTACTTGCGACATTTAGTACCTCCTTTCAAGATGAATGGTTTTCCGATAGGCCACCACTGAAAAAGTTTGAGAAACGCTGCCCTATGTTACCACGCGACTAGTGATAAACCTTAGGGTTTTATATAGGAGAGAAGTAACATTCGGCCTCGACAAGGAAATTGTTTGAATTTCTGGCGCCAAGAGGCTTCTTCGGCCAAAAAGAGCACGCCTTGGACACATACGAACAACAAATGTTGTCAAGGCTGCATTGCTTGCTTTGAATGGTCACAGAAGAATTAAAAAAAAAATCATATATACAGCTCTAAGGTCCGGTACATACAGCGCTAGGACACTTGTCATTGGAGGAATTGGGCTTGGTGAATGGTTGGTGCAAAAGCACAGAGTCTACATCAGAAGATATTTATGAGCTGTCGTGTTGAGGGGAAACCTGTGCACCAGTGTGATTTTCCAAGTACCCATTCGCTACAATGACAATTTATCATCATCGTCAGTGTGTACCCCCTATTATTAAACTAAAGCTGTGGCAAAACCATGTTGTCGCATATAAATTTGAACAAAGCACAGTTACACTAATCTTACTTTTAAATTTTTTTCATATTCATACTACTACAAAACCAAAATCAGTCCTAGCTTTGACACTCCTCACATGAGTCGTCAGACTGTTCAGCACATTCCATCTTTCTGTGGTATAGTTGGATTACCTCTTTCGGGATATCGTCCTCGGTGACATCCTGCAGTACAGTCTTCAGCTGCGAGTCGCGGATGTAGACGAGCATGTACGCGTTGGTGCAGTGCTTAATTGTCAGGTTCACGTCCTCGTCTCCGTGGCCACCGAAGTTGTTTTGGATGGCCTCTTCTTTCGTACACCGCGACACCACGTCATCGTCAAACTTGCACCACTGAAACCATACCATGCAAAAACAATTGAGATTTGGCAACTTCAAAGGAGACTCCAATGGTTCGGACAAGTAAAGCTAATGGATACAGCAGGTGCGCGAGGAAATGGCTGCAAGAAGTAATAGAGGGAACAAGAAACATGGAATGTCTTCAAGCTCCTTGTTGCTACACAGTTGTTAGCCGAAGCCAGACTCACCAGAGGCCAATCACTGAGGGTAAACACAAAGGAAAACTAAAAATATAGACCTACAACTGCTTTTAGGTATTGATAGGTACCCAAATATAGCACTATCTGTTACTAACTTCCAGCAACTCTTGTAAGCTTTAAAAAACAAGGGTGGATCAAATATGAACGAGACTTTTACACTTTTGATGGATCGGTCATCCTCCGGAATGTCAATTTAGCCGTATCCAGAATTTAGCAAAAATATTCAGCATGGTGCGTCGCTCGTGCAGAACAGTACTGAGTCAACATACCTTGCCATCACCGCGAGGATTAATAAATACGACATAGTGCCCCCCATGGTTGTCTCCGCTATGAACAAGAACTGCGTGTAGCGTGTAGTCCGCACGGGTTTCTTCAGCCTTCGCCAAATACTCATCCAAATTTATTTTCTCGTAAAATTCAAACCTATAAACAAAACATTAATATAAATACATCATAATTGCCTGCCATCAGCTCCAGTTGCCCGACATTTGAGCCTCCTCTACTCCGTCGCACCCCACCCTCACATCTGACCACCATTTCCTTCAGCTCCAGCCCACTCTCCTGGGACAGTCTTCAATTTGGCTTCTGTATCTCTTTCTTCGTGTACCTTTATTTCGTCTTGCCATCACTTCTTCACGCTCTTAACCGTTTTCCTCATACCGGTATTCATAATGCTGATGTTAAATAGTTATCCCCAGTTAAGTGTGTAAAGTCAAGTGTTAGCTGAACTCACTTCAGGGTTGGTTAAAGCGAGTTAAAGCGGCCTTGCGATCGATGAACCCACCCAGAGGTCCACTCACTTGCAACTTGGATAATACTTTTTTATGGGTATCAATAAAACAACTTACTTATCATTGAATTTGACTGAGCAGTCCGTGATAGGGTCATACTGGAATCGCATGAGATGTAGGTGAAGTATGGGTGGGAAGGCGGCGAAGATGACACCTTTGACCGCGTCCTGGAGACCATATTGCCCTGCGTCATACTTATTGTCGCCCTCTAAAACCTCTGTTTCTACGTAGTCTTTGAACGATTCCAGAACTAAAACAAGAGCATATTCATGAATGACTTACTTACTTAACGTGCCCAGGCGGAACACGTTTAATGTCTTGTCCAGTAGGTAGCGGCCTGGATGGCCTTGTCATTAGTTTCTGTTAGGTCAGCAGTGTGCAAGGTGAAGGCAGCAGTCGGCACACCAGCATGTGTGCCGCGTCTAGGGTCTCTCCGCATTCGCATGCAGTGTCGTTTTCAGCGATGAAGCCCTATCTGGCAGCGGTGGTTTTGCAGAGAGGAGCACCAGTTCTTAGTCGGTTGAGGGTGCTCCAGATTGGGTATGGAAGATTGTGGCCCGCCATCATTCTTCTTTTGGCTCAATCACTTGGGGGTGGAACCGTACTGCTCGTTGTGGTCCATTTAACATTGGCCTGCCATCGACCCCATTGGTAATGGTTCCGAATCAAATTTGGCTGCACACGTCCTCAGTGTCAACCCAGAAAAGACGCCGGCAAATCGCGACCGCGAGAATATGAGCAGAACGGTTAATTCTTATATACTATAATAATATACTTACTATGTTTCTTGCCCTTAACATTCAATTGAATATCATAGAAGGTTTCGCTCCGCGAGGAAGTACAGTCCACATTCTTGCATTTGACAAATGACGTCATCTTTCCCTCGAACAATTTTGGAACAGTACCTTCCACACAAGTCCCCTTCATCTTGCTCTCCAACTTGTCTAGCAACTAAAAGAAAATCACAAATAATAATAATACATCTTTCGACCGAACGGATTTAATTTAAAATTCAACATGCTTGCCTGACACAGGATTTATATCATTTATAAAATTATATACTGTATATTTATTTATTTATATTATTCTTTATTTTATTTATTATTATTAATCTTTAAAGTCGAAATTTTTTGTTTTTATCGGCTTTCAGTGAAATCATAGTCCTAGCCCTGTATCCCCCAGGAACCAAACAAGTATCAGATAGATAGCATGCCAACAACCTGTCCAAACCATCATTGGCGGAAACACCCTTCCATTGCAATTCTACCACCATATCACGTCTCAACCCGGAGGTAAGCGTACCTTCTGCTCCCACACAGACAAAGAGGTGACGCCAATATACCTAGCCTATGCAAATGATCAGAGTTATAGTATGACCCAAGTGCATTCTTTAATGGTTTGCCAGTAGCCTCAGTGGGTTCTTTCCAGCCATAGAACAATGCGCGTTTCCTCAAATTACGCTGAATACGGGATAAGAATGGTTTGTCAGTAGCCTCAGTGGGTTCTTTCCAGCCATACAACAATGCGCGTTTCCTCAAATTACGCTGAATACGGGATAAGAATGGTTTGTCAGTAGCCTCAGTGGGTTCTTTCCAGCCATAGAACAATGCGCGTTTCCTCAAATTATGCTGAATACGGGATAAGGTAGTGTTTTCCGCACGCCAACGTATTTGTCAATCCTGCATGCTTTCTGCCTGTAGTACAGCTGACACGTCCCAGTGTGGAAGGCTCAGGTTGAGCATATCACCAATATCACCATATCCCCAAGGCCACCTGTTGAGCCAGGCTGTCAGCCCTTTATAACCCGGAATACTCCTATGGGCCGGAATCCAAAGATATAGACATGCCTGGCTTGGTCAGATGTATCGCAAGCTTATACTTACCACTCGGAGAAATTCCTGAACGTCGTGCTGCATAAATGAGTCCATAGTTTCCCATCCAAACGACTTGGTTAATTTCTTGGTGCCTACTGGCTTATCGGAGAACTGTAGTTCATGAAATACCCGCTGCAGCGCCAGCGCTACGCTCTTTGTTGAGTCGTCGCTCTCAGTAGGCATTTTGTAAACAGCCTGTAAATGATTTAAATTACTCCTACGGCCATACAGAAACTACTTTAATAAATGATCAGTACAAATTGAAACATGAAACAGATGGGCTAAAGTTGAAATAAATAAAGAGCCCGGGAGGTTAAAAGACAGGTGAGCTTTATGCTTCATGTGAAGACAATATTCATCTTATTTCACTTTTGAAAAATGTGTTTTAAACGAAATTGCGCAGTGTTCTTGAAAAAGGTGGGTTTGGCATCGGCGCTTCGGTTTAAAACTCTAGCATTAAAGTATTTATTTTTACAATGCCTACATCTGCCTTATTTCTCTCGTTCCTCCACTCCTCGTTCAACACACTTGAGGGCAGTTGCATATTCGGTGAAACGTCGGGGGTTGGAGTGATGTCAAAGAAAATGGCAAAGGTGGTCAAAGGAGATTTGACAGAGTTTGCACGGTTGTAACATAAAAAAGAAAATATTGGAAAATGAAAAACAAATGAAGAATTCAACAGGCAAAGCTGACAATAGAATCACAGGCGCAGAAGTTCTGACCTTCATACCATTGGTAGACTGTTTTAGGTCCGTATTACACTGTAAAACATTTTATAAAATATATTTTATAAAAGTTATTTGACAAAGATCTTTGATAGTGTAATAGGCCATATTTCATAAAGCATTTTTTTAATAAAATTTCTTTCATAAAATGTAATAGGTTGGCATTACATTTTATAAAAGAATTTGAAGAAGATTCCAAAATGGCGGAGTTCAGTTGGACTGTTGAAACTATTTTTAATAAAAGACCCATTCTTCAAATATTTTATAAAATATGTTTTATAAAATGTTTTACAGTGTAATACGGGCCTTAGACAGTCCCTTGGTAAAATCGTTGTCCAGTGGGCTCCTGATAGTAGTTTGCCAAGCCAACACCACCATCATCTAGGATCAAGGATCCCGCGCATTAATTTCAATAAAAATAAATTGAATTGAAAACGACTTTATTGCAAAAAAACAAAAAAAAAACAAAAGGCGAACAATAAGACTATAAAGTCTTCTTTTCATGCTAACCTTAAAAAACAAAAATATTGTATTAATTATTGATAGATGCTTAAAATTAAATAGAGAAGAAACAAGAGAGGCAGAGAGAAAAAAAGGATATGAGACCGGAGAGAGTCTCGAGCGTTATCTAAGATATATTGTTTAATAATTTTCTTAAAGCTACTGAGTGAACTAGCTGCCCTAACCTCCAATGGATAAATGATTTCACTCTTTGGATTTTACATACCTTCCGTAACTGATTGGTGAAATATAGCGTCTGTAACAAAGAGTTCATGTAGCACGTGGCCCCCTGGTTCTTGAGGCCGACGTACCCGGTGTGTTTCTTCGAGTCCCACGACACTCCGTGCGGGGCATCGGCCATCACATGCACTTGCAGAACAATCGTGTCGTTTTTGACGTAACCTTTGTCAGGGTCTTGTACTTCCTGCCACGTCATAAAATGCGAGAAGCCCCAGTCATTTTCCTTACTATAAAACGGATGCTGAATCTCTGAAATAACATAATTTCATGTACAGGCGTTCGATAACTTACTACTTACTTATTAGTCAACGCCAGCTATTCCCATTTCTGCCATT
Organism: Psococerastis gibbosa; assembly: GCA_963971405.1. Classification (NCBI taxonomy): domain Eukaryota; kingdom Metazoa; phylum Arthropoda; class Insecta; order Psocodea; family Psocidae; genus Psococerastis; species Psococerastis gibbosa. The sequence continues at coordinate 11,674,878 of OZ020490.1, forward strand.
AGGTGCCACGCTTAACACACTTAACTGGGGATAATCATTAAACACCAACGTTGTGAATACCTTTAAGGGCCAACCGGAGTCGCCTATATTCCATTTTCTGTTCAAACTTCAATTTCTCAGAAATATGGAACGCAGAACAATGAAAAAATGCCGAGTCGCAAGAAGATTTTTTTTCCTAATTTTGATATATAGTATGTGGCCTTAACTAACCACAATTTGCCACAGTTGATGAACTCCTGAGTGACCGTTATTTTTTGTGTATCAAGTTCACTAACTATAGCTGATCGGTATTGATGATTGCAACATACTATATATCAAAGTTAGGAGAAAATTTTTTTCTTGCGACTCAGCATTTCTTCATTGTTCTAAGTTCTATATTTCATTAGAAATTGAAGTTTGCACAGAAATGGAATATCGGCGACTCCGGTTTGCCCTTAATGAAAAAACATTTTCCAACATCCAGCAAATACATAAACCTAAAGCGGCATAAAACAAAGAGCTAAAGCAAAAAGAAGTGCAAACCACAATCGGGAAAAGGTGAAAACTTCCAGCCGAAACTGGACATATTCCAGGAGACTCCCCCCGAGAAATGATTGTAAAACTCTCTCCACCCGAAAGGTATTTGGTTCGAGTCCTACACTTGCTACATTTTCTGGCCCAGGCCTTCCTAGTTGAGTGTAAGAGAGCTCTGCTAAGTTGGCTAGTAATTACTTACGCGATTACCACACTTACAGGCTCCACTAACCATCTGAACGAAAGTTTTTTTTCGCCATAATGAATTTTCAGATGTCTTCGCAAATAGTGAAAATAGCAAGTAGTGAAAATGTCCTTTCCACTACTTGGAAATTAGCATTGCAGGAGGGAGTACGTGTTCAAGGAATATCTTTCTACCCCATTTGGCCCGCAGCTGAACTCACCAGGTTGAATCTGTGCAAATATTCCCGGATACTTACTTCTAGCAAAAGGCTCAACATCGGGCTTATAGCTGAGCAGTCTGAGCTCGGCAGTGGCGTAACAAGTCCACGCTGTGCTCTCGCTCTCGCCATTGCACTGCAAGAAGAAGCCCAGAGACTTGGTGGGCAAGCGTTCCTGAGGCCCTGTCACCCGCGGCATTACCATGATCTTCCAGGGAAGGTTGCGCACGTAGCACGGCTGCGACAGCATGCTTTCCTTCATCCGACTGAAATTTGGCACTTCAAAATCGAATGTTGCTTCTGGCCGCGACTCGTCTGTAAAAATAGTGTATTAAGTTTACTGATGTTAGACAATTAATTGGAGATAATGTAACTTTTTGGGAGGAATGGACGGGATCAACCGACAAAACAGTAAAAGACAAGTGGCAGAGGTGTAGTTTGTCAGAACAGTCCGTCAGAGGAAAAAAAAAGAGGGAAAGGATTAGAAATAAAAGTGTAGAAGAGAGTTTGGGGAGGAAGCATAATTTGCGGAAAGGATACCGAGAAGGAGCCTACATTGGTTCGAACGGGTTAGGCGCGGTTTCCACCGACCTCTAAGTGCAAAATACACATTCGCTGACGTGGTAGCAGATATCATTAATAAAGGCGGGGATTCCATCGACCTCTCATTGCAGAATGCAAATGACATTGACGGAAATTTTTGTTTTACTCTAATTTGATTGATGAAAAAAGAAATGGAGGGGACATGAAGAAGAGAGGAAGACCCAGGAAGAGATGCAGAAATCAAATAGAGGGCGATTTCAGAAGAGTGGGACTGGTACCTGAGGAAGTGTTGAGTAATCTGAAGTGGAGAGACAGAAGGATTCGCGCAACTGGAACTGATTATGTTTATTCCAATACTTGTATAAACACTGATTTAGGCGCTTATTCCACATACGTCAATAGTCAATAGTAAATATAGTAATGACGGAAATTTCAATTTTTCATTGATACACAACATTTCACATGTTTTTTCAACTATTGATCACATTTCTTCTATTGACACGTATGCGTCAAATTTTTGAAATTTATTTGCATTTGTCTTTTGAAATTTTGTTTGTAGGCCTATTTGTTTTCTTAGTACACTTATTATTTTTAATAAAACCTAATAATAGTAGGAGATCCGAAGTAAGATCGACCTTTACCGATCTGTTTAATGGATGAAAACTGTTCTATAAACAAATCAATTAAAATGTTTGTACATAACATATTCCATGACGCCATTTTAGTTTGTTATTGTTTGCAGCGCGTTATTTTATTCTATGATCATTGATCAATTTTAACAATGGCATATAGTAAAATTGAAATGTCCGTTAATACCATATTTACTATTGACTATTGACGTATGTGGAATAAGCGCCTTATCAAGTCAAAGCAACTCAATGCCTTGTTCCATCAATTCCTGTACTGTACAAAGTTTTATTTTTCGATACAACAGCTTAGATAAATCGATTTTATTGGCCCGAGACACTGAAGCAATGAAATGTGTGAATTTAGTAATTTAGTTCGGTTTTTTATGGCGGGAGCTTGAAAAATTGGAAATAGATGAGCAGGATAGCATAGAAATCATGAATATTTCTACACTAACTGGTATGCCGCCCCCCCCCCCAACGAGCTGTGAAAAATGCACATTTAAAGTGTAAGACTTCCATTGAAGCATTATGATAAAAAAAAAAACACTGCAAAAACGTTTAAAACTTCAGTTAAAACATCGTAGACTAACTTTATCCCGCGTGTTTCAACTGCCAATCAGCATCAAACTTCAGTAATTGACTTTATCGTGGCAGGTGGCATGAAGCTTGATGTTGATTGGTCCAAAATTCGGGATATAATGCCCCCCCCCCCCCTCCCCACGTTAGATCCTGCATACGCTAGCTAGTAGCTGCACCATTCAATCAAATACGACGGTTTTTGCTTGGTAAAGTGGGTAACTACTTCGCATTGAGTGACTTGGAATATGGGTAGCTACGTCCTTCAAATATTACCTTCTTCCATTCTGGCGTCTTGCTGATCCGCCGAAGGCTCCGGTCCAACTGATGCGGTATCTGAAATAAGACAGAAAAATAAATGCGAATAACTAACCAATTTCCCCTCATGATGGATTTAAGTTAATTAAAACGGCATATGACAATAGAACAAGAATTATGAAACATTTTTTTCAGTTAGTAAAAAGGAACAGCGACCAGGTAAACTGTGGTTTAGCCAATTTGAAGGGAAAAATAGTAAAGAATGAGAAAGTTTTGTAAGAAACTAACTTGCATAAGCGAAACACCGAATTTATTCGATTACTATAATTATGGTATCTTCTGGTGGTCGGGTAGTAACTAAAGAAGAAATAATTAAAAAATTTATACCTAGAAGTGGTGAAATGAAGTGATTTTTACACATAAAGACTAATTAGTTAATTAGTTTCCGCAGTTCAGGTAAATATTATTAAATATGTAAATGCAAAATATACAATAGCTTAAATCGGACTATCCGCTCAGGGCAAAAGACAAACAAATGTAGAAAACATATGATTTTAAGGAAGCTTCCTCATACAATGTTTACATGCGAAATGGCAATGCACAAAAGTTTGAAAACAATAAATTACCGTAATGTTCTTTAATGTCAAAAGTCATTGTATAATTTTTCAAACGTCATTTAAAAAAATTTGAAACAAAACTCAAAAGGTATTTACATAAATGATTAAGTAAATATTTATTATTTAGATTGCAAACAAATAGCAGGGATAAACAATACTTACAGTAAGTCAGGATAAGTGTAGGGGTTCTGGGCCTGATTACACAATGACATGCTCTAATTTTGATTCGATCTTACAATATACAATAAGGGTCTTCACAGTGTTGGTGTTATCGAGTTAGATGTGCTATCCAAGTTAACACACAATCGTGAGTGTACCTCGGGAGTGAGTTATCATGCTATATTTAACAGGGTTTATATCAGTTATATTCATGCCATTTTCAAGCTAGCTAGGGCTAGCTTCTGGGCGTCGTCATCAATTCCTGTCGTCTAAAACAAAATAATAGTAAATAAATAAAGAACACAATTACCGTATTATCGGGTTCGTCAAAAATTCCCTAACCGAGTAGGGAACTTGTTTCAACAGTAGCCGACGGACGGCCCCTGAAAAAACCATTACCTCATCCAGTGTCCTAATCTCCCGGGGTAGTTTGTCAAACAACCGGATCCCCATCTCCCTAGGAGACCTAAGGGTAGCCGTAAGACGACTGCTCTCCCGGAGGAAGCAGTCCCTATTTCTGGTCCCATAGGTATGGGTATCACCTGATCTGGGGGGCGGGTTTTTCCGCAAATGCACTAATGTCTCCAAGATATATAGAGCTGGTAGAGTTAGTATACAAAATTCTCTAAATAAGGGCCGGCAAGATACTCTTTGGTCTTTGATACCCGCAATGGTTCTAATAGCCCTCTTTTGCAAGCGAAAAACCTGGAGGTTAGTAGTCAGACGTTCGTGGCACGGTTTTAAAGAAAGTGTCAGAACTCTATTCTAGTGCCACATTCGTTTATATTTTTTGTTCATTTTGGTTATTATAATTTTAAGTATTTACGGTAATTGCTTGTGATAATAGATTATACAAGTAAATTTAAATACTACACAATTTTAAACGCGTGTTTCAAATTAATCAACAAAAACAAAGATGGCGGCGGTCGAACCTGAGCTATCGATCGCAGCGCAAGTTAAATAACACACTTAACCAACTTGGAAGTGCGTTTAAGATAGCACGCTGGTTAGCTTGGTTATCGGTGTGTTAACTTAACTTGATATAACACACTTAACTAGGTACAACTGGATAGCACGAACACTGTGAAGACCCCTAATATATATATATTATCATAGAAATATATTAACTGGAACGGCGGGAGTCATAATATCCCCTACGAGTTACGGGGCACCCGATAACCATAAGCCTTCTATCAGAGATAAGTATCAACGTACAAAATATCGAAGTCTTCCACATTGCAGCATAGCAGAACGGATACCTGGACCCGGTCAAAACTCTGTACTTAGCTTGGGCAGGCTACACTAATATTGATAACGGTCTACAGCCACGGGATGTATTAAATTCTATCGAAGAATCATTAGTGATGTTTATGTTGAAGTATATACGATTTGTATCTAAATTTAGGTCCACTTTCAAATTTTTCATAGACCCATGTTCATTGGATCGAGTGTTGGAACAAGATTTGAGGCCGCTTGCCCTTTGATAGTTTGGTTCTGGGGCGAAAAAATAAAATAAAACTCAATAATTATCATCAAAAATGACTAAAAAACAGTAAGGTTTCTGCAGAACCTTTTATCGATGCGGTTTACAAAAATCATACCTCGGGACAATTTTAATTTTATTTTGGGCTAACTCAATTTGGGGGGGGGGGGGGTATTCTCAAAAAACTCCAAAAAACGTCTAAAAAAATTATTTCTTAAAAAACGGCTCCAACGATTTCATTCAAATTCACATATATTGTATTCGTTATTAATGTTGACAAAATGCGTGGGGTCGCTTGCCCTTTGATAGTTTGCTTCTGGGGGCAAACAAATAAAAATAACTAAATTTTAATGAAAAATAACTAAAAAATAATTTTTCTGCGAAACCTTTCTATCGATGATTTCTACCTCCAGGCATGTTTTAGGTGTTAAATTGAGTAACGAAACCGGACAGATTGCTTTCCCAAAAATGTATTTGGTTTTGTACAATTTTTTTTTTTTTTTTAATGATAGAAAATTCACGCTCAAATGCATTGCGTGCCCTGCCATTATTGCTGTGTGGTAATGTGTTGGTCTGACCTATCTAGAATTTATCTCACCTCCAGTGACGTCTGGTGGATAACCACAACCCCCCCCCCCCCCCGCCCCACGAGGTACCAGAATTTTAACCATAGGAAAATTATTTGCCATGAAATTCTCATTTTCTCTATCTACTAATTTTGATAAATTGGAAAGCATGTTCGAGTATACTCGGACCGGTTCTTTAGCTATCACTGCGATCGATTGCTCAGGTTTGACCGCCGCCATCTCTGTTTTTGTCGATTGATTTGAAACACGCGTTTAAACTGTTGCAGTATTTAAATTTATTTGTATTATCTATTATGTCACAAGCAATTACCGTAATACTTAAAATTCTAATAAATAATAACCAAAATGAACAAAAAATATAAAAAAAATGTGGCACTAGAATAGAGTTCTGGCACTTTCTTTAAACCCGTGCCACGAACGTCCTGACTACTACCATGTTGTTTACTCAGTTATATATTTTCGATATAGCACGATAACTCACTCCCGAGGTCCACTCACAATTGTGTTAACTTGGATAGCATATCTAACTCGATAACACCAACACTTTGAAGACCCCAATTGTTCCGCCCGTTCTATACTATGCAATCGACGAATTCAGTGCTATGGGATAGGATAAGTCGAGGCAACCGAAATTTAACCATAGGACAATTATTTACCATGGAAATAGGAAAGCATGTACGGGTTCACTCGTACCGGTTCTTAATACCTTGAGGGTGAATTTTTAAGCTAAGATCTTGTGATTGTTGAAAGGTATACCCGTTTAACGAATAACCGACTAGCCATCGTAACCTATAGTATGTCCCAAAATAAATTACTCGTTTGCAACAACAACAAAACAAGCACGCTGGTCAATTTACAGTATATTTCAAAGCGTTAAAAAAAATACAAAGCAAGTGAGGCGAAAGATGTACTTATCTCGAAAGTACACAACTTTATCTTTAAATAAATTTGCCTAGGTAATCTCCTGGCTATAATTGAAATATAAGAACCGGCAGAAATTGCGACAAATACGTAAACAGCACTCGCCGATGAAGAGGTAATTTGGGGTAAGACGAACTATACGAAATATGTCAAAACAAGTTCGTATAATGGAAGGAAGTTGACTTTTAATATTTACGTAGTATGTTTCAACTTTCTGTAGTTTTTGGGACATGTTTCATAATGTCTAAACCTCTTTATATTATATATATAGGTATTCTCCACCATAGTGGTTGTGACTGGGCCCACGCTGTAAGGCTAAGACTGGAAATAAATATTATGTATTTACTGGAACAGCGTACTCTTTAGGTAGCAATTACGTAATTATGTTGGGGAGTCAATTTTTCGCATTCCCGTACCATATGGATGTGAAACACCACAAGATAATTAAATATAACAGATAGTGTAAAACTATATGCTACGTATTCCGATAGCGGTGAAACGTAGGGGGAAATCTGGCAGCCCTGCAATGAGGGAAATGGGAAAAGAAGACTTTCACGGCCGGAAATACGTGATGAAGCAGTAGAATCCGCGATGATGGACCGTGGTCGATTTAAAAGCGTACTTCTAAACGTTTCGTCGACATCTTCAGTGGAAATGTGCAGACGTCTAATATTATATTGCGGAAGCGGATTGTTCTCGCCATACAGTCGAAATCAAGCTATTGACGCAAAATCAAGTACACAGAACAGCCACTGTGTTCTGTTGTCAGCTCTGCTCTTGGATAGTTCACGTTTTTTTGTTGTTGCAACCCCACAACCTGACAACTTTGACAGTCCCCCTAGGTTTGCCCCCTATTGGTAATACTTAGCGTATAGTTTATTCTACTTCATTACCGTTGCATAGAACACACAGTTTGTAGATGGTTGCCACAAGGAATAAACAAGGCAGTTAACAGACCGTTGAAATGAAGTTACGAGTATTGCCTGCCAGAGGACAAGAGGGGACAAGATGTGGAACAAAGATGTTTGAAGAGACTTCGGGGTTGAGGAACCATTGGAGGAGAGAATAGTGCGAGTGAGACTGCCATGGTTCCGACACGTAAAGCGCATGGACAACGGTAGGGGCTCAAGGAAATGACTGGAGGAAGAAATAGAGGGATAATAAAGCCAAAGGAGAGGAAGGCCAAGGTAGAGAAACAGGAACCAGATTGAGGGTTGTTTCCGCTCGCACTGGGTGTGCGGGGAAGGCTTATACTCTCGATGTTCGGGGGAAGAAACCACACAGGTTGGATTGTTAAAGTGGTCAATGGTTGTATGTGAAAAAAATCCCTTTCGGCTTTGGCCAATCCGGTGAAGGGAGATTCTATGCAAGCGCAGACCCAGCTTTTCCTCTATGCTACCAACGCTACGTACATACGTATGCAATAAAAAATAAAAAAAATACTTCATTCTTTTCCTTGTAAGCATTTAAATATGTTATGCAAATTCCTAATGGAAGTTGGTCTCAACAAGGGGAATCTCAGAAGAGTTGAATAATCAGAAATTTCACAATGATGGATAACAGCCGGCGGGGCACCTTGTTTGGAGTGGGGATAGAGGCCAGAGGGTACAAGCAACAGATGAAAGCGGAAGAAAAACCGTGGGAGTGGATTTGAAGTTTATACACCAAATGAAGAGCTGGGCAGAATTATAGGATAGATAAGACTGAAGGAGTTGGCCGTTCGATTGAGCATGGTAAAATGTGATGTGTTCCCAATCGTTCTATATGGTAGTGAGGGATGGACATTGACCGAAGCTATGCTGACGGTTAAGGAAAGGAAACTAACATGCTTCGGCCATGTGATAGGGAACGAAAAATATCGCCTCCTAAACGCTATAATCCCAAGGGAGGGACTCCCGGCAGAAGACTATCCTGGTTGGAAAAAAAATGCAGCAAGAGCTCGATTTCCCTTTTTAGAGCAGTCCTAAGTCCAAAGTTGAACAGTGGCAAAAAAGGTGGGTTTCTTGTTCCGTAGCGCGTGGCACGAGGATAATTGTTTAAAATAATGAGCAGTCGATTTTATCAAGAAATGACTGGTGTGTATTTAATACCCCTAAAGTGGCATGCTGTATGATACCATAGACTTCAGCCAGGTTCGGTCTGCTTTACTCTTAGTAAGCAGTAAAAAGTAGGCAGGTTATTATAACAGAGCCAATTTAAGTCGAACGGTGTCCCGCTAGTGGCCCCCTGTGTTAATTTACGCATTTGTTCTAACCAATATATTAAATTATGCATAGTTTTAAAATTATTTCAAACAATTTTGGGTGATTTTTGTCTAAAACTGGAAGAGTTTTAAAAAACTGGGACGCGTAACCTTAGAAAAAGAAGAAACTTTCCTAGTAACCTAAATACGTATAAAATAAATTCAAGGTAAAAGTTAAAATTCGGTATCCGTCGCGCTCGGTATTGGCTTCAACTAGCAAAAGTCAGAAATTAGGGAAAGGAGGTGGCCCACTCAGTAGTGACCTTAAAACTTAATGTTCAGACTAGATTATGAGCTTAGTTTGCTATCATTGTTTTTAATTTGGTTACTTAGCAGCTATACACAACACAATGACCTCCATTGAAAATCAAACTAGATCACTTAGGTCCTTTTCTCTGATGGGCACAAAACTTAACCAAAACAGCATAGACTACGGTTAATTATCGGGTAAACATATTGGCAGTTAAAGAAAACCTAGGCTAACTATTAAAACACAGTTGACCTGCACATTCAAAGTGAGGCAAGTCCACCCTTTACCTAGCCATCCGGCCACCGGTCTTAATTTTTTTTTAATTTGAACTTTAAGAACAGCTTTTGGTTTGAAAATCTTACCCGGGTCAGTCTCCATTTCTTCAACTCTCACGTTCACTTTAAAATCGGGATCTGTGTGATTCATTTTTTCAAGTTTTGGGTATGGGAGTTCAGTATAATCCGTGGCACGCTCACTGCGAGGTTTGCCCGAAAGGGTCACTTTTGCGTGTTTGCTTACGATACGCCCAATGTCTACGGCTTAAACAACCCCCTGACTCCAGGGGAACCAAACGGACCATATATTTTCGAAGAAAAACTAAATAATATTATTGGGAATACAAGCAAAGTGACTTTTCATACAACACGGGCCAAGATGGCGTACAGAGACGGCGCTTCAGTTTTGCTTCATTGTTAAGTGTCAATTTGAGCTAAGAAAAACGTTTTTTCAATATAATGAAATATAATTGATTTTTATTTTATAGTTTTTTTTTTAATTTGATGTTGTAAATAATTTAACTTTATTAAAAAAATATTTTTTTAGAAAGTTTCTTAAATTTTTTATGTTATTCCAAAAGTAATTATCTCTCAAAAGCTAAACATAGTTAAAATTGTATTGTAAAACTTATGGTTGTGCGACGTATTTCCCTGTGATTATTTCTTTGTTTTGTGATAAAGATGGCTGAGGGTTTTTGACAAGAGAACTCGCCATGTAGTTGTTAACTATTAAAAAGCTAAAATAAAAGTAGTTTATGTTAAAAGAGAGTGATTTGTGTGTAAACCTATATTTTTATAGCTTTTAGATGATATTCATTTTGGGTAAGAATGAGTAATGTGCCGTCAGACTTCTACAAGTTGTGTCGGCTTTGCCTGTCATGCGATGGAGACAAATTCTCTTTATTCGGAGAGGAAGCTGTATCAAGACAGTTCCTCTTTAAAATCATGACATGTCTATCTATAATGGTGAGTAATAGTATATTTTTACATCATTTTATATCATAAGAATGTGAAACGGCTAGAATATAAAACATGTGTGCAGTGATATGAAAGATAAGAAGCCCCATCATGGCGGTATTTCTCACCTTGTCACTGAACTTGAAGGTATAATAACCCCCTGAGTCACTCATGCCATTCCTTTGTTTGATAGTTTCAACGTTTGGAGCGATTAATATGCATTATAGCCACAATAATTTCATTAAACGTATGATGAAACCTTTTTTAATTGATAATAAATGCAGATAAGATTGACATGAAGCCAGTTAAATGTACCTTGAGTCCATGAACTTGCCGCAGGATATTCACCTTACCTGTTTCTTTGTAATAGTACCTGTCTATTGCCTGATCGTTGATCAGCATTATATCATTCTGTACAATATTTCTAACGCGTTTTATGTCATGTGATATTTTCTGTGGATGATTGTCAGTAGATCTGTCAAATATAATCTTCTTTTCTGATATGGCTGGATCAAAACAGATGATTTTATTGTTCGTTTCTATCCCATCATTCATAAGCATTATTGGATGACAATCATCGGGGGTAGCTGATGTGAATCTTTATCTTCTGCCCTTCACAGCGATTCAACTACAGCACCCGGTCCGTTCTATAATAAGATTAATGCAAAACGCTGTTGGACAGCACTGTCCTTTGATTTTGTACGACGACCCACAATTCTGGGACTTCCAACTCGCAGTGGTCGATTCTATTACGTCTTTCCCGTAGTTTTATGGGGAGACTTCGTATTAATGGCACAGTTATAGGCAATAGGATAAATGCAATGAAACACATAATTTTTTACTCCAGTAGTTTTATAAACATACATTGTAATTCAAAGGAACACGGTTGTTTCGTTATCTTTCATTCCTGGTCGCACTATATTCGAATGGAAGCAATGGCCATGCGTGGTCCCAGAACGCTAATCACACTTATAACTTTAAAAATCAAATCATGCCACCGTTATATTGTAAAAATATCAACCGAAAGTAGAGGATCTAGGAAACTCTGGACTTGGCGGGATTCGAACCCACGATCATTGCCTTGCCGTGGCATCGTCTTAAGTCTAATTCTACGTCTAAGGTAGTATACCACATAATGCTACAGTATATCAAAAATATCAAGACAAGCAGAAGTCAATTTTTTTGAGCATTTTGATTGAATTGAATTGAAAACGGCTTTATTGAGAAAAAAAACATAACAAAAGGCGAACAATAAGACTATAAAGTCTTTTCATGTTAACCATGAAAACAAAAATATTGTATTAATTACAGATAGTTGCTTAAAATTAAATTGAGAAGAAGAGAGGAAAAAAAGAAGGTTAAAATATATACGGGGGTGGGGGGTATCCATTGTCGTCACCATTATAAGACCAGAGAGAGTCTCAAGCGTTATCTAAGATATATTGTTTAATAATTTTCTTAAAGCTACTGAGTGAACTAGCTGCCCTAACCTCCAATAGTAGGCGGTGATATGTGATATACCTATATGTATCACAGATTAGCCACAATTATTGAATGTGATTTGTACAGAAAACGATTGGTGTAGTCCCGAGGTAGGAGTTCCAGTGTGAGCGACTGGATCCTATACTACAAGGTTTCGCCTACTTTATAAAACTCCGGATTGAACTGAGAGTGGCGAGAAATGCTTCCCTAGGGTGGTTAGAGACCATCTCTTAGAGAAACCTTTCTACACTGTCACTGTGGCACTAGCACAATGAACGAACTACCGGATTTTGACGATTTTACTTTATACTTTCTTGTCAATTACTTGTTGATTACTTGTATTGTATAATTTAACAGAAATATCTATTATTATCTATTTAGAACTGTGGCCTATTGGCCTCCCATTTGCTCTTAACGTCTGCGCTTGTCTTTTAGATATCAAAATCTGATGCATTACCCTCGTCAATTTGCGACCGGTGTGTCTACAAGTTGGACATTCTTTTTGATTTCCGAGAAGGTTCCATAAGGAGTGACAATATTCTCAAACACTACCTCTCCTACATGGAACAGGTTCGAACGTCGTCAAGTCCAGCTTCTCAGCAGGTATCTTCATATTATTTTAACACAGATTGAGTATCATTTGGTACTTCAAGCTTTTTCAAATGCAATAGTAAAGTAAAGTAAAAATGTATTCCTCCAAAAAATTACAGAATAAAGATTCATTGATACTCAGTATATATAGGTATGTATGACTGCTTGATAGGTCATCCACACTGTGCAATGAGAAACTCGTGCCTGTATGGATGGATGGCATATCAAGCAGGAGAGAGCAATGATAATTTTAAAAAAAAAATGCGCAGAGCCCCACTATACGAACTCTTGTCAAAGTGGAAGGCTATAGCAACGAACGGATGACTATCTGTGTGATTGATGTAGTAGTAATGTTCGTCGGGTTAATAACGACTTAGGCCTCATATTTGGGCCCATAGAGCGACCCCGACTTGACTGTCCTATGCCAGCCCATAGGACAGTGGACCTCCTGATTATAGTGGATTCCGAACCACTTGGGAAACACAGTGAAGTCACACGATTAGTTCGGAGGTGACCAGGACAAGTCCTACCATGTTTCCCTACCGGCACTGCACACGACCAAGTTATCTGCAGCTTTGAACCTGCTCTGGTCCGCTGGATTCAACTTGGAATGGCGGCCGGCTATCTGTGCGATAAAAATATGTATACATTTTTATATTGATTCTATCGTTCATTTCTTGCATAATGTGTTAGTAAGTTACTGGAAGTCTGCCTCTGCTCCAATAGCTTCCCGTAGCTTTATAAATTCGCAAAACCATTTTTAAATTTCTTCTTAGATCATAGATATATAGAAAATCTTAAAATCGCTTATATGGCGAAAGAGCTGTTCCAAATTTCACAAGCGTCCACAATAGAAGAACGATTTATTCTAGAAACATTGACCTTCACACACACAATAAGTCAGACATTGCAATACCAGCAGTAAAACCACGGAACTCGAACATTTGCTATATCGAAGAAGTATAGATTTTAGAATAATAGATAATTTCTAATTTATATAATAGATAATAATAAATTTTGTTAACTGAATATTTTTATTTGAGGAACTTCACGGGAATTAGGATAAATTATTCCATTATGGACTATAGTCATATATTGTAATTATCAGTAAAGTACTAACGGCAACAAGCGCAACTTGTGTCACATTTGATCGCATACAAGCTGCTAAAGTCTAGCGATAATTATATTTTTTCATGTATTGTACTGTTTTGAAGGAAAATAAATTGAATTGAATGCGTAACTAATACCCAAATATCCGTAAAATTATAAGTACATCAATATGCCATAAAAATTTTACGTATGTGTGGTGAGTGAATGGTGTGTAACTTTTAATAGTTTATTTGCATATTTTAATATTTTATTTTGTTTTTAAGTTTAATTTGTTATAGCTTACTTAGGGCTCTATTCTAGATAAATAGTATACATAGTGCCTTAAGCTAACTGTAAAATAATTTCATTGTATTCTTTATTATGGGTTAATTGGAAAGTGTGGGCATTTCAAAAGCCCGAAATTCGTACATAGGGAAAATAAGGATCATTATTTTCTTTCTTTTTTCTTTCTTTCCTGTAAATAAAAAGAATGTATCGTTGAAATTTATTAATATCGGTGTTAAGTTTATTTTCATTTAGTTATTGGAGAAAATCAACGGCTTTGGGAAATTTAACGTTTATTTCGTTTGGAAGATGTACAGAAAGATTACAAAGAACCAATAGGGAGCTGAATTAATTGTAATATTTTAACATAATTTTGCCGATTTTGTAGCTGTTAGTGCCTAATAAGATTCAGCTTCAGTTTGTGTAAATTTAAGCATGAGAACTCCCTTGTATTCACTTTATTCCTGTGCTTGTGCCTTCTCGTCCTCTGGCGAGCCGTTGTTAAAAGCTTTTTTGAAGTTGCTTGTATTTTAATGTCTTGTCTGTTGTTTGCGCCCACTATCTCCAAAATGAAAGAAAAAATAAAAAAATTGATGTGCTTTAGGATGAGGACTCCGGACGTAGTGAAGACAAGGATTCCAGGGATAACATCACTCTGGGCTCATTGTTGGAGTCTGGGAAACCTAAGACCATTTTTCCAGAATCCAGTGAATCCAGCTTAAGAATCTTAGAAAAATGTCTTCTCAACGGAAGCAACGGTTGGAATCGATATCGTGAGCCAGAACGACCTCAGGTATTGTATTCTTAATTACTAAAATCTTAAAAACATGGCTACCCAATTATTATGATTGATTAAGAATTGAGAAATCCTCCGTTATTGAAGTTAATGTGTTGGTTCATGTTTTTTGCAAAACCACTGTGTCTACTTAGTAGATTTCACACGCTAGTGCACGATTTTCCGAAACCCGTAAAGTAACGAGAATACTTCTGCAGTAGACTCTGTGGTTTTGCACCAACCCATTTACTCCAACTTCCTGGCGTGACTACATGTCAAATTCTATATAAACTGGATGCGTAACTTGGTACTATTATTATAAGCTAAACATAGATGAGAATTTTTCAGATTCAGGATTCAAGCTGTCATTTGTATTGATGCCTTCTTTGTATATTTTCTTAGCCTCTGCCGTTGTTGATCTCATTTTTTTAAATATTATTATTAATTATTTTAAAGATATGTAAGATATGTAAACATTTTTTAAATAGCCTTTCCCGATGTAGATTTCATTTATAAAAATAATTTGTAAAGCTTTAAAAGATTTTAATTTTTAGCAAGATTTACCAGTTTAATGCTTAAAGATACTATTTGATATAAAAAACAAGATTCAATCAAATACATAAGAAATAATGAAATTTTGAATTTTGGAAACAATGCAAATGGCCGCGGGAATCGTGCTGTAGGCTGTTGCGAGTCCATATGTTTATATATCCATGCTAATAATGACGTATATTACATTGATTTGGTTGCAGGGTGACTTATCAGAGACTGATCGTCGGCAGGTGAGGGCGCCACATGGTAGTCAGACAAGTGGACGACCGCCAGACGCCGACAGTGACTCCACTAGCCGCAGACGAGGTGGCGACTCTGCAGGCCGGCACAGGCAGGATAACTCGACTAGGGGCCATAACCGGCACCGACAAGACAATCATGTGTCAGGGAACAAGAGGAAACGAGCGCACAGGGAGGGCAGATTTTTTCCTAGTGCACTTCGGAGGTAAGTAAGGAGGTATAACGGAAAAAAATCGTCGGAATAACTGAATAAGGTATTAAGGCCAAACCGGAGGGGGTCACGTGACTGGCCTGGAAATGACTTTGCAGGGGGTTCCTAACACACGTTTTAAACCGCAGGGGCATAGTAATAATCGATAGGAGGGACTAGTATACGCGTACACATGCTTACGCTATCAAGCCAAACTAAAATTACTATTACTATAGGTCTCCAATTTGTGCATGAAGCATTTAAAAACATACCTCTAGAACATTTTTACGTGCCCCACAGGGAAGAAAAACCTACAACTTTTGTAATTAAATGCATATGCCTTGAAATATGAACACTTAATTTGACAGTAAAGCGCCAGCATAAGGTAAAACTGCAATTATTTGAAATAATAAAAAGTGAAATACGGAACAGGTACGCGACGCGGGGCTTTGTTTATAAAATGGATATTCAACCATCCCCTGGCTAGAGACCGTTATCAATATGGCTGCTAGTATAGCCTTCTTCTTCTTCTTCTTCCGGCTCTACAGCCCTTGGTGGGCTTTGGCCTGCTCGACAACACTCCTCCATTCTTCTCGGTTTTGCACAACGCTCCACCATCTGGAGACTCCCAACTCGCGAAGGTCATTCTCTAACTCGTCCTTCCAGCGGTTTCTTGGCCGTCCTGGCAGTCGTCTTCCCGTCATGCTTGCTTTGTACATTTTTCGTGGCATGCGTTCTTCAGACATCCTTACAACGTGTCCCAGCCACCTTAATCGTTGTGCTTTAATGAACCTTACTATGTCTTCTCCGTTGAGAGCGGCGTCGATTTCAGCGTTGTGTCTTATACGCCATTCTCCGTACTCGTAAAGGGGTCCATATATCCTCCTTATTATCTTTCTTTCGAGTACACGTAGTTTGTTGGCATCGTTTACAGTGAGATTCCAGGTTTCCGATCCGTATGTTGCAACTGGTCTTATAAGGGTTTTGTATATTCGTAGTTTTGTGGCTCTAGAGATAAGTCTTGACTTGAGCAATTTTAGGTTGGCAAAATATGCTCTATTGGCTGCTGTTATTCTTCTGTCTATCTCTGCGCTAGTTTTGTTTTGATTGTTTACTTCTGCACCAAGGTAGATGAAGCTCTTTACATTCTCGAAAGCCATTCCTTGTACAGTCAGGTTGTCACTTCTCCGTCTCCTTTCTAATGCTGACATTACTAGATTCTTAGTTTTTGAGACATTTATTTCTAGTCCAGCTCTACTCGCCTCTACACATAGTCTAGCAAGTATCTCTCCTAGTTGCTTCCTATTTTTAGTGATTATGACTATGTCATCCGCATATGCGCAGATCATTTGTGACTTGTATACAATTGTCCCACTCTCTACTATATTCTGTAACGCTGCTTGCAGTGCCAGGTTGAACAGTGTAGCTGAGAGGGCGTCTCCTTGTCGTACCCCTCTGCCGAGTGGGAATTCTTCTCCACATCGTCCGTCTATTATTACACTGGCTCTGGCGTTTTCCATAGTCATTTTTACTAGATTAACTAGTTTTTTTGGTATTCCTTGTCGGATCATTGTGTTATATAGGCTGTCTTTCCAAATAGAATCGAAAGCCTGTCTAAAATCCACAAAGAGCATGTGTAGGTCCGTATTATGCTCGTAGCATTTTTCCATAGTTTGCCGTACAACGAAGATTTGGTCAACAGTTCCCCTGGCTGGTCTAAAACCACATTGGTACTCGCCTATTATTTCTTCTGCATACGGTGAGATTTTTCTTAATAGAAGATTTGAGAAAGTCTTGTAGGCAGTATTAAGGAGTGTAATTCCTCTGTAGTTATTGCAGTCCAACTTGTCGCCTTTCTTGTAAATCGGTACTATAGTTCCTGTTTGCCATGCTTCCGGCATACATTCGTTTGCCCAGATCTTTGTAATAATGTCATGTAGTTCTTTTACAACCTCTGACCCAGAGTATTTTAGTATTTCACTGGTGATGCCATCTTTGCCTGGTGCTTTATAGTTATTCATCCTTTTTATGGCGTTTTCTACCTCTATTAGTGTTGGTGGGGGTATAAGCATTTCCGCAGTTTGTGGTAGTGGTTCTTCTTCTGGTGTAGTGTCGCTCTCTTTGTTGAGTAGTTCTTTGAAGTACTCGGTCCATCGTTCCATAATACTCTCCTCTTCGCCAAGTAGTTTCCCATTCTTATCTTTGCAACCGCTTAGTCTCGCCTTGTATTCTTTCCTGAACCAGTCTGTGTCTTTATAAAATTTCCTGGTCTGATTTTGCTGCCTTTTGTTTTCTATTTCTTCTAGTTTTTTGTTAATCATTTCTTTCTTCTTTCTGCGGCATACTCGGTTTGCTTCTCTTCTGAGTTCATCATATTCTTCCTGGGCCGACCTGGTGTTTCTTTGTAATTTCCTCTTCCTGGCTTCATTCTTCCGTTGTATTATTTGTACACATTCATCATCAAACCACTCATTTCTTACGCGCTCTTTCTCTCCAATAATGTCTCTAGTCACTGTTGTCAATGCTTCTCTAAGTTGTTCCCATTTATGGTTTATATCATTTACATTCTCGTCTTCTGCTCTTTCTTCTCTTTGTTCTTGCAGCTTATTTCGTATCTCACGTTGAAAATTATCTTTTACATCTTGTACTTTAAATAACTCTTGGTTCCACGCCGTACGTTCTTTTGGCTTTCTTTTTTGGGCGTTGGACAGTTTCTCTCTCATCACTGCTTTAACTAGGAAATGGTCGGAATCACAATTAGGTCCTCGGCAGGTCTTCACATCTATTACCGACGATGCGTGTCTAGCTGATACTAGGATGTGGTCTATTTGATTCGTCTCTGTAGTTCCAGTGATCGTCCATGTCCCTAGGTGTATGTTTTTGTGTTGAAAGTAGGTACTCATCACCGCAAGTTTGTTCGCTGCTGCCATTCCAATCAGGAGTCTACCGTTTTCATTTGTAGTTTGATGTTTTGAGAAGAGGCCACATGTTGTTTGGGTAAATGGTTCCTTTCCGATCTTCGCGTTGAAGTCACCTAGTACTACAGTGATGTCATATTGTGGTATGTTCTCAATGGAATAAGTCATCTGGTCGTAGAAGGCTTCTTTCTCGTCGTTATCTGCCTCTTCGGTTGGCGCGTATGCAGACAGTATACTTATATTTCTAAATTTTCCTTTAATACGAATTTTACATATTCTGTCACTGATGGGCTCAAATCCTATTACTTTCCCTCTTGCTCTCTTTGTCACAAAAAAGCCAGTTCCTCTCTGTCCTGTTTTATCCTGGTTACCACTGAAGTACACTGTAAAGTCACTTTTCCTGATTTCTCCTTGGCCTTTCCACCTTATTTCTTGTACTGCTACAATGTCGAAATTATATTTCAATATTTCTCTTCCTATTTCTTGCATCTTCCCTGGCATTAGCATTGTCCTTACGTTCCACGTAGCCAGTTTTAATTCCAAGGAAGCTCGTTTGTTTTGCGGGGGTCGTCGTCTAGTTCCGGTATAGTTGTTCCGAGGCGTGTCTTGAGTCATCGCAACTTGGGTTTTTTTACGGTGTTAGGTCGTCGGCCTTACGCCCAACCTCTGCCAGAGGATGGGGGTGTTGATTTCGGGATACCCAGCCCCTAGGTGATCGCCTTCTCTTCGGCTGGGAGTCTCACCCGCCCCTTCGCAGTACACCATTCGTGTGTTGCTCATTGCCGTTGGCCCTTTAGGGCTCTTCCGCCACTGAGTTGGATGACAGCCCTGCTGCCGACTGACATCGCCTTCAAGAGACTCTCACTTCTCTTCCCCTTAGGCTATGCTGTGTTCCGAGAGGATCTTCTGCATACTCAGCCGTTGAAGTTGCATCTCCTCCAACGCCGTTGTATCCATTGTCCATCTCTTCGTGCAGCGCGGGGGGGCAACACCTATTTAGTGGCGGTGTTACTCGCCACGTCACGATGGTTTCTAAGATCTGTGAGGGATTTGTTAGTAAGTGCATTGCCCAGTGCACTTACCACCTCAACCTCCACCATCGCCACTGCATGGTCGGGGACTGCTTATTCAGTATATTCGCAGCTAACCACTATATCTAGTGGCCGTATCACTATCCGCCACCTGTGACCCCGCTAGTAGCTCGCAGTTAAGCCCTAACTGCTAGTATAGCCTGCACAAGATAACTACTAAGCTACCGAGTTTTTGACCGGGCCCAGGTATCCGCTTTGCTATGCTGCCGTGTGTAAGACTTCGATATTTTTTGCGTTGGTACTTATCTCTGATAGTTGGCTTATGGTTAACGGGTGCCTTGTAAGGCATATTATGGCTCCCGCCGCTCCAGTTCTATTATATTGCTATGTATTCAACGCTCAACGTTCAAGGTCAAAAGTCTCCGGTTTGGCCTTAAGGCGCGCATAAAACGCTGTGTAGCTGAGTCTAGTGGCGGTGCTTTTTTTTTTTTTTTTTTTTTTTGTTGTTTGGTCGAAACCGGTCGGGCTTACTGCAGTTGGGCGCGGTTTCCACCGACCGGCTAGGGCTAAATACAAATACGGTGACGTGGTATCAGACATTCAAGACTTAGGCGACGTTTCCACCGACCTCGCATTGCAGAACGCAAATGACATTGACGGACATTTGAATTTTTCTTTTTATAGAAATCTATTAAAATGTTTGTACTTAACATATCCCATGAAGCCATTTTTTAATTTTAGTTTGTTTGTTTGTGATTTTACTCTATGATCATTGATCAATTTTAACTATGGCATAGAGGAAAACAAACATTTCCGTCAATGTCATTTGCATTCTGCAATGCGAGGTCGGTGGAAACCCCGCCTAAGTCTTGATTGTCTGCTACCACATCACCGTATTTGTTTTTAGCCCTAGCCGGTTGGTGGAAACCCCGCCTTGGCTGATTGTAACCCGTTTCGTCTCCATTACCTTAGATTTTTGGGTCCCTTCGGTCTTGTTATAATATCCTGGCTCAGGTCTAGCCTCCTGTAGAGCTCTTATGTAGTCTTATAAACTCTCGGCCGCCATTCGGTGGCTATGAATGGAGGGACTTCCTGATTAAATTGGAAACCGAACCAATTGGCTTCAGCGTCTCACATGAGTAATTATTTCCAATTAGACTACTTAAAGTTAAATAGGTGGACGAATGGGGCCCGTGACTTCCTTTCCGAAATCCCTGATCATTATCCACTTCACATGGACTTTCACCAACAACTCAATAACCGCCTTACATAATTACCAAATCACATCCGACCAGATTAGATTTTGTATTTCTATTTTTTATATTGCATGTATCTTAAGCATTTAAATAGGCCCAAATTCCGTAAACCGTATGTGGGGTTCGATAGAAAGTGCAAATACCCGATAGGGTTTGATTGATGCACGCGGGATTATTATTTTATGCGAACCTTCCAGCGGCCTTAGCGAAATAATATAGTGGTGGGATAGACAAGCTTACTTTACTTTTTCGTGTCCGGGGTAGAGACTCCTTGTTTCTGGCCTGAGCCAAACCGACGCCATCGTCGGTGCATACACAAAAGAAGAGGAAGGTCTCTTCTCGGTGGTGAAAGGATTAGCCGCTAGATGTTTCCACTTAACGTTGCCCGGGGTACGCCCGATCGGTTTTTTGTCCACGTGTATAAAACCGATCTTCGTGGTGGAGGCTCTTTTCTTGTACCCCAGATAGACAGAACTTAGGGGGATATTCCTCCAATATTCTTCTTCAGAGGTCATAATCTCAACGATTGGTTGGCAGCAGCTCCCTACATATTATCCGCTTTCCTCTTCAGTTCTTGCGTACGTTCGGACTCCTACGTGCTCCTTCCAATGATCCATGAATTCCTTCTTCGGCCACACTCTTCTATTAGTTGCTTCCACTGTGATGAAGGTGTGTACCCCATCTTTTTTGTCTTACCAAATGTCCTACCCGTTTTCCTCTTCTACTATTTATGTGAGGTAGCTAGCAGCTGTAGCCATTCTTCAATAGCCTAGAGAGGCTTGCGCTGCAACTTTTCTTCATCATGGATAATTTTATTTCAGAAATCCGAACGGCATGCACAATGGCAGCGTAGATACAGACTTAAATTCGGAAATACGAGAGCTGGAAAAAGAGGTGAAGCGAGAGATATTTAATGAGATTCTGAGCAACTCCCGGCGGCGGACTCCGCCTGCCGACGTGTCCGGGTATCAGCATCGAAGAACGCCGTCCGATATCAGTGAGCTCGAGAAGGAGGTCAAGCGGGAACTAATTGGTGACATTCTCGGGACGTCGTACAGGGGGGCACCGCATGAGCTGACCAAGGGTTTGAAGCAGGAGGTGTTAACAGGTAGGAATTTACCTACTTTTTCTATTTATTTAACGTTAAGGCCAAACCGGAGGGTGTCACGTGACTGGCTTGGAAATGTCTTTCCAGGGGGTTCCTAATTCCCGTTTTAATCCGCAGGGGTATGGTAATAATCGATCGGAGGGACTATTATACGCCTCGACATGCTTATACTATTCGTTCTACCTAAAATTACTATTACATTAGGTCTAAAATTCGTGTACGAAGCATTTAAAGACACACCTGTTAGAACATTTTTACGTGCCCCACAGGGAAGAAAAACCTCCAACTTTGAAATTAAATGCATTTAAACAAAAAGATCAATACTTAATTTGACAGTAAATCGCTAGCAATAGGTAAAACTGAAATTATTTGAAATAATACAGGTGAAATAAGGAACAGGTACGTGACGCGGGGCTGACGCCATATTTTTTTATACGTACACATGCTTACGCTATCAAGCCAAACTAAAATTACTATTACTATAGGTCTCCAATTTGTGCATGAAGCATTTAAAAACATACCTCTAGAACATTTTTACGTGCCCCACAGGGAAGAAAAACCTACAACTTTTGTAATTAAATGCATATGCCTTGAAATATGAACACTTAATTTGACAGTAAAGCGCCAGCATAAGGTAAAACTGCAATTATTTGAAATAATAAAAAGTGAAATACGGAACAGGTACGCGACGCGGGGCTTTGTTTATAAAATGGATATTCAACCATCCCGTGGCTAGAGATCATCAATATAGAGTTATCAATATGGCTGCTAGTGTAGCCTGCATAAGTTAAGTACGCAATTCGGCGGGGAAATTAGCCTGCACAAGCTAACTACTAAACTACAGAGTTTTTGACCGGGTCCAGGTATCCTGCTATGCTGCAATGTGTAAGACTTCGATATTTTTTGCGTTGGAACTTATCTCTGATAGTTGGCTTATGGTTAACGGGTGTCTCGTAAGGCATATTATGGCTCCCGCCGTTCCAGTTCTATTATATCTCTATGTATTCAACCCTCAAGGTCACAAGCCTCCGGTTTGGCCTTAACTAATTAATATTATATGTTATCATATAATTAAAATTCATAGAGAAATAATAAGTATTAAATTTTGGGCTGTCAATTTCCTACGGGACGTACACTCTTAATACTTATTACTATCAAAATGATAAAAATAAAATATTAAAATGAAAATTCATCCATAGCTGGTAAAAATAGGCTGTGTCATGAGACTGACCCCGATAGTAGAACGGTTATCACATTCCCAGAAACGAAAGGTTCCAGATCTGTAACAAGAGTGCTGTGTTCGCTTTTTATTGGGTCTATTTTAAATCATTGCAGATTCGTACGGAAGCACCCAATCGGAGATACGGGAGCTTGAGAAAGAAGTGAAGAGGGAAATGATGTTGAGCGGATCGAGTGGAATGTATACGAGACCCACGACTCCGGAGTCAGACGATGAGGGGCAGTTGGTGATTGCGGAAGAGCCGGTGCGGGTGTACGGGGCCAGGGAGAGGGAAGCTGCCGAGGTGCTTCAGGCCATAAATGCCGGGAGGCCACATTGTCCACCTGCTTTGGATGGAGTTGAGGTATGATTTTGAGCTAAGGCGCGGTTTTCACCGACCTCTAAGTGCAAAATACACATACGGTGACGTGGTAGCAGATATCATTAATAAAGGCGGGTTTCCACCGACCTCTCATTGCAGAATGCAAATGACATTGACGGAAATTTTTGTTTTACTCTCTATGCCATAGTTAATATTGATCAATGGTCATAGAGTAAAATCACAAACAAACTAAAATTAAAAAATGGCGTCATGGGATATGTTAAGTACAAACATTTTAATAGATTACTACAAAAAGAAAAATTCAAATTTCCGTCAATGTCATGTGCATTCTGCAGTGAGAGGTCGTCGGAAACCCCGCCTAAGTCTTGAATGTCTGCTACCACGTCACCGTATGTGTATTTTGCACTTAGAGGTCGGTGGAAACCGCGCCTAAGCAATAAACCTACGGGTATATAGGTTTTTTAAATGTGCCTAACCACAATTGAGGATTCCTTTCCTATGTATACGTTAGTGCAGTGAATTTAATTCCCCCAACCAACCAACCCCCCCCCCCCCCCTTCCGATTTGTAAGTCCTTGTCTACATTGTGTTTTAGTTTTTATTTTAACTTTGATACTGGACCATAGCCTGCCAATCGAAATAAGCTGACTGGCATCCCTATGCTTATACATAGGATGGAGTATTTCAGGGCTTTGTGATTTTTTTCATGAAATCACAGGATCGAAGTTACAAAATATTTGCGTCCCACTTTCGGATTTTGGCCACTTGGTGGCGCTTGGGTGTTTCCCGCACAAATTTAAAAATTGAAATGTAGTAGTCAATATCAATTTAATGTGTCGTTTCCTATTAATAAATCCATAATGACCCAAATTTAATGAAACAAACTAGTTTTTTGTATCATTCGCACACCTAGGCCTATCTACAGTACAATGGTCAATGAATATTTTTTTTAAAAATGCTCGTGGTTTCCTACGCAGTATGTATTAATATATG
Organism: Psococerastis gibbosa; assembly: GCA_963971405.1. Taxonomy (NCBI): domain Eukaryota; kingdom Metazoa; phylum Arthropoda; class Insecta; order Psocodea; family Psocidae; genus Psococerastis; species Psococerastis gibbosa. The sequence continues at coordinate 11,699,360 of OZ020490.1, forward strand.
GAAGTATCGCATACAATACTTCAAATTATAGTATGTTCCAACATGAGTTTAGAAAGAGTACTGTATTTTACGTTACGGCCATTAGGGCCTTAACGTACATGTCACTGGGGGTTTAACATTTTAAACCAAAACCCTGTATGAGGAAAGTGGCAAAAAACGTCTTTGCGTCGTGTTCATTAAGCATACTGTCACAGTAGACCATGTAATGGACATTTTCACAACTCCTATTTATTCAGACAGGTAGTTCCTCACTAACGCAATACGGTGACACCCACCATGTTCCCTTCCTTCTGACTCTGTAAGCCATGGGTGACAAGTGAAAACTCAAGGTGAGTTCCATGAAAAAGGCTTTTAAAATACAGCATAATGCAATAACATTAATGTAATAACAAATATACAGTAATTTACAGTGAAGAGGAAAGAACACAGCTAATATTTTTGACTTTTTCCTTCTGGTAGGAATTGTCTTGCATTGACTTAAAGGTTCCACTCGAATTTCCTTGCTTCAACATTTTCTCTGGCGGGACGAGGCGCCTCCTCTGTTCCTGTTCCTCGAAATCTGTTGCCCTAAAAATGTCAATAATATAAGCCTACCGATACATACGAATCAAAATAAGACAACCTATTTTGTTTAGTCAATGCATATGCTGCAGTGGGCCCATAGAGGGAAGTCACTGTCACAAATTATTAATTCGCAAGACCCATGCATGCAAAGGCTTAAAAATGTTTCTCGTAGGCTGTACAGTAACTTGCTGTACTCAGGTGTGTTTTGGGGGTGTGTTAAGTGACTTAATTTGGCTAAAAGACGGCAACTATGCAACACATACAACATTTTAAGAAGAAATAAAGCTATTGTGGGTTGAATATAAATTACTAACTTACCTTTTAGAAGTATTATTGTAGGCCTACTGACTGTACTTAACATGATGTGTAGTAAAGTGTGAAGTTTTCAATCCAACTGAACTTATTTTATTAGTAAAGTGGGTATTGCTGTAGAGATAGAAATAATAAATAATTTTTATCATTTTTGTTTATTAAAAACCCACTCATTACTGCTGCGTTGTTTTTGTTTTGAATATGAATGTTGACTTCAAAACAGGCAGCCAATAGTAGGCCAAGTTTTATAGAACGTTGGAATACACTGACAATTGTTTCTTAATAAATTAATTTGATTGGTTAAAACTGGGACGCAAATATTTTGTGACTCGGCTCATGTGATTTTCCTAGTTGGAATCACAGACGGCCCTATACCGACTAGCATTCTATAGTAAATATTATTCTATGTACTGGACGCATTTTATATGTTTTTATTTGATTAGATAGGTAAACACGACGCAGCTTAACCACCTAAACCGTATAGTGTTCGTCCTTGGCGTTTCAACGCGTAAACTACATCCATAGCCGTCACTGTCTTCCTCTTTGCATGCTCCGTGTAGGTAACAGCATCCTTGATGACATTTTCAAGGAAAACCTTGAGAGCACCACGGGTTTCTCAATAGATCAGGCCTGAAATACGTTTTACACCACCGCGGCGGGCTAAACGGCTAGTGGCCGGTTTTGTAATGCCCTGGATGTTGTCACGGAGAACTTTCCGATGACGTTTCGCGCCCCCTTTACCCAGCCCCTTTCCTCCCTTTCCTCTTCCAGTCATGTCGATGGCCAGGTGGTAACGTGCTTGCACTTGTGCGAGTCTTTACACGCCATGGAATCGGAGACGTGTCGTACTCATCACGGGTAATAACCTACAGAGGCGACTGAAAAGGTCAATCGGATACATTCATTAAATTGTTTGCATGCGATTTACCTTTTATTATAAAAAAAAAAATAAGATGTGTTCTCTTCTGTTCGATGCGTCAAACCGCACACGGACCATTGCCTTGCCATATTTGTATTATTAGTATTAAATTGTAATTGCTGTTGGTATGAATATAAAAATATTCAAATGAAATATAAATATAAATAAATATCCCTGCCAAACTTATTAGGGGACAAGCATGGGCCGGTCACGGCAACGTTAAGCTTTCTAAGCAAGACCGGAGTCATGCCCCACCTGTAGACCGTAGACAAAACCATTCTAAAACACCCATGACTTCCGCACACACACACACACACACACCGACCGGCGCAAATACTCGAAAGAGTCCCGCGCCTTAAAAAAAAAAAAAAAAAAAAAAAAAAAAAAAATTCATATATAATAAGGAACGCATTGTGATGGTCGATTTCGAGATTTGATGTCCCAGGAACAGAAATAGGTGTTTTTTACGAAATGTCTGTCTGTGGATCGACTTGTGGGCAAACTGCTCGATGGTTTTTGTTGAAATTCAGCTTGTAGGGTCATGAAAATCATATCGAGTGACCATTTTTGTCTATTTTGGGCTTGCTCAATTTCATGTACAGGTTCACTCTTACGGGTTGTTTATTAATTACATACTTTGCCCATGTGATGAAGAACGAAAAATATCGCGTTCTGCATGTGACTAGTATATTAGGAACATAGAACTGAGGGTTCCCGGCAATAGAAGAACATTCTGGTTGAAAAACCTGCTGCAGTGGTTTGGCAAGAGCATGACTTCCCTTTTCAGAGAATGAGCGCATATTATAAAATTAATTATAAAATAAATTATAAAATATTTATATTTAACAACGAGTTAGTTGGACTTACATAGCCTGTTGTGTAGTAGTCATTAGAGGCAGGGACCTCACATTCATCGAACAATTAGGGCGGCGATGTTTCGGGAGTGGGTGCTACTCACATTATCAGGCTACACACGGACTCCTAAGTTGGTTTGGATGGCGAGCTGGACCACTAGTTATTCATTGGCATGCATTTTTGTTTAAGATGTTATGTTTGAGTAAATTTTCAGGTTGTTGGCGATGATGAAGAAATAGGCGAAGAAATCCACATACCGGAAATAACGTCGATACCCAATGGTAATTTCCGACGGTCCAGACTCGAGAAGACGGAGCGACGTGCCGAAATGTCGTGTACAAATTGTCGCACAGCTACAACAACAATATGGCGGCGAAACGCGCTTGGTGAAATGGTTTGCAACGCGTGTGGGTTGTACTACAAGCTGCACGGCGTGAACAGGCCGTTAAATATGCGTCGTGACACGATACACACGCGCAGACGTCGTACAAAGCTGGACAAGCCGAGCAGACGCAGGTCTACCAACTCGCATCCGCCTGCGGACAGCCCGGAGGATGTATTGGCTGTACTACGTCGGCAAATGAGTCCGCATTTAATGATAAATACGCCGAATTTACAGAATCATCCAGGTATGTTTATATGAGCTTTAGGCTCGGTGCGCGAGGACTATTCACGCCCCGGGAAATCCGCCATTGAAGCAGATAGGTTCGTGCAAAACCACAGACTACTTCAGAGTTTTTCTCTTGCGTATAGCTTAAGTTACTATATACCCGGATATTGTCATCCGCCATATTGTATCCTATATTTCCTATATGGTAAGTATTGTAGGAAAAGTAAAAGATTTAAAAAGAAATTTATTAATTTTTTTATTAAACACTTCCCTAATTGGTAGAACGTTTTTTAAATAATAATAATAAATAAACAACGATAAATTTGTAAAAAAATTATCTGGCTTATACACCAGACTTATAATGGATAAAAAATGGCGGATGACAATACCTGTCTAATATAGAGCCCTAGTATAGCTGACGCTGTCACGCTAAGCTCACGCTAGTTCACCGTTTTTAAAAAACGGCGACTAGCTAGGGCTCGCGATCTGATGTGCGTTCTGATCTGTTTCCAATGATTCACCGACTGATTTGCTGCAATGACGGATCTCCCGACGTGTGAATCGTCTCTCTGCTGGTCAATCAGAGAAAAGACTACTCTATCTGAGTTATGATGAGATGATTCTAGGTTTCTACTTCGTTCAGGCCGGCAAGCAAACACAGTTCTGCTTCGACATTACTGCTGGGAGATTAGTGATTGGAGCAAATGAGTGGTGCAAAAACACAGTTTACTTTATCAGAAATTTCTCTGCTGTGATACTGCTCCTCGGAATGCCGCAATGCAGCAGCAGTAGCTCAGCCAAGAAATATCTGCTGCAAAAGACTACGTTTTTGTACTAGTCTCTCAGCAGTTACGTCGCTGCCCTGGATTGCAACACTTACCTTACTTCTCAGTAGCTAACATACTTCGGCCATGTGATGAGGAACGAAAAATAGCGGGGAAAATGGAAGATAGAACGAAGATGAACATCCTGTTTGAAAACCTGCGACATTGATTTGGCAAGAGCATGACCTTTTCAAAGGAGAAGTCTCCAAGATACAAATTGCCATGATGATCGCAAATCTTCGCTAGAAGAGGCATATAAAGAAGAAGATCCCTGCAATACTGCTGCTCATCTTATTTCGAAGCTTCACGTGAAACATCATCGAACTTATTTGTTTCAATGTTTTGAATTTCCCCCATGCGAGCAACTCAATGCAGTCGTGGCTAACCGAGCCACGCCTTTTTACGTAGATAAATGCATCATTTTTTTTTTGGCCATCGCGAGCAGAAAAATGTCCTATCGTGTGGTGTCATCTGTCGGTGGTGCCGAGTAGCTTCATTACTTGTTATTTACTTTGTAGGATCGGTATCCTCTCAAGGCGAGCCTCCCCACTACCGGGCCCGTATCCATACATCGACTCGAGCTTCCGACTCCGAAGACGATATGGCGGAGCTGCCGCTCAACCTCGTGGCGACATCTTTCGGTGGTGACGAGTAACTTCCTTATCGCTAAATTAGCAACCACTCAGGTAGGATTTAAATTATCAATCATCACTGCACTACAACTCTAGTCTGTCTGTTGGCGTCTACTGCTGTTCAGCTGGATTATTTCTGTATTAATTTGAAAAGCTACGTATAGAGAAATTTATTCGTTTAGTTCCTTTACTACAAACTCGTGGAGAGCCCTAGTTATATTCACGTTAATGAATCGTATAGAAATCCCCAGAGACGTCGAATTCCGATGTTTTGATTGGTTGGGCGCAAGCATTTTCCTATACGGAAGTGGTCCATAAATAACCAGAACATTAACTTCTATTTTAGCGAATATTTTATGGTTATAGAAGAATTCATTTTATTTTCAATATGACCGGCAACGCAGAAATTATTGCAATACATGACGTATAACAATTATTGATTATACTGTACATGATGTATTGTAGATTTATATCGTTAGCAATGCCTGCATTCATTAAAATGATGTGTCTCTTATATCGGCACCTCTCATATTCTGTTGGTGAAGAGTCTTGACCTCTAAAATTATATAATGAATATCAAAGCTTAAAAGTAAAATACAAAATTGACTGGCTGATGAATTTCTCTGTGTTTAGCTAATACGTTCGAATGACGCTTTGCATTTAATGTTTATTATATTATAATTAAAATTGAATCTAAATGCCCGTAACTGCGCATGCTTGAAGTGTTCTGGTTATAACGGAGTTGGCTATAATAATAATATTGGTACCTACTTTAACATTTATACTGCGTAAATAAGCAATTCAATCGAATGTGCATTAAGAGAAATCTTTCCAACTTTTTGGAAAGCAAAATGGCGTGATAACTAATTAATTAAATTCTCTTTCCATAGTAGCTATATTGGCAAAATCGCTCATTGAACACCTGCAGGCTGATCATGGCGATTTTAATCCCGGGGGTGAAATAATACCATGTCACGTGATGGTGTTAATTCAATTGTTTAAAATAACCGAAAAGGAAATTTCAGAATTTTTTACATTTTGATTTTGGTAATCGTCGCATTTTCTGTTGCTTCGGAGGGCATGTAGAGCTGGCGTTCCCGGTTCTTCCTAGTTGAGTGTAAACAACTCGCACTAGGTTGGCTAAAAGAACAAAAAGTCATTATTTACGATATTTATTTAAACCGATCATTTTCTAAGGCTTTTTTTTATGGATATAGGCGCATTACCTTGTCCTATGCCAACGACCCTACTGAATGTTCGGACATTATTGGCACTGTTAGAAAACTGGAACATATCAAAATCCCCCATGTCAGGGCCATTTTATAGACTGCGGTGCGGGCGCGGAAGCTGGTCAAACCTAAAATAAGGCTTGCAGGTTGTTAATTTGCATAGAATGTATGTAGTCTCTTTTTAAGATAACTTTTACAAAGCTTATAAAATAGAAACACTTCACCCAATATTATTAAATAAGTTATTAGTATTAAGGGGGGCCCAGCAGGAGAAATCCTTTGGACCACCCCTACTTCATTATATTCTCACTGTATATGTAATATTGAAGAAAACGCATTACATTTATTTATTTAATGTAAACACGGAATGGCAAGCTTATCCTATTTTTGACCCGCACCCGCTTGTTATAAAAAGGCCCTCAACCTAAACCGGTCGCTCATCGATAATTGACTAGACAAGCTGAGTTTTGCTTACCATTGGCATATTGCAAATGGTGTATCCCTGCGTAACCAATTCTTATGCTATCTGATCAAATAGTGGAGAACTGTATTTGATAGACTGAAGAGTTATAGGAGACGATATAAAAAAAACGCACAACACACTGACGATTAAGGCCGAAGGCCTGGTAGATGATACCAATTCGTGGCCAATGCTCTTATTCAGTCAGCAACATGCCCGCTAACTGATTTTTTCCCAGCCAGTAAATGTGCTGAGCCCATTACGACTGGGCGGGATGTTTTTCTTTTACATGCTCATGAAATTGTAATAAAACCAAAATGCAAAGCGTCAGTTAACATTTGGGCGGTCATACAAATTCACTTAAAGCCTTTTCACATTATCCTCAAATGCAGCAGTTTCCACGCCATGAAATTTCAAACCTTTCTGTTTATGGACGTATACATATTCATTTCTGCCTTATTTTGGCCATAAGTTTACTAGCGTGTGTCAACCTCCATACGTAAATGAACAAGACGATACTTGCTTGCCTTTTACTTATTATTAGACTTCTCAGCTACGAGTACTTAAAGCTTATTACTTAGGGCCTCCTTGCAGTTATCGTGTCTCGTGCGAAACGGTCATTTGTTTGAGGTTTGAGCATCGTGTGAAAAGTTATAAGTGTGACCGCATAATAATATGTATGATCCAAAACAAATTACCCTGCAGATAATATCGGCACATTGACATATAGGTTATATAAATTATATTTACAAAAAAATCACTCTTGCTTATGAGCTTATCATCGACTTCAAAATCTCCATATGAAATCTCAAAATTATTCTGTATTTACTTACGTAGAAATGCAATAAATTATTGATATTATATAGTTGGCTGGAAGAAGCCTAAAAGTGTATTATGTGTAATCTCGACTTCACAAAATCTGAGGGGTAATTGCGTGTATTTTTTAAGTTTGTACTCGAATTAAAAGCATCCCCTAATATTGTTGCTACCCGCAAAGTATTATATACTATGTATTTTTATGTTATCCTCGTTCCTTCTAAAACTCAAGTCAGCTTGTATTCTTTAAAGAGTAACGTATCTATTTTGCAATCTGATTGGGACTGCATCGTTATCTTATGTGCGCGTACTCTTTCAGAAACCTTTTTAAAGGTGTATTATTATTTATAATATTGATGGGCTTATTATGGATTTAGACCCTGCCAACGACGCTCGACTTAACCAAGTATGGGGACGAGTCAAATTAAATGTAACTAATAAATTAATATTTGCTGGCTTTGATCATTATTTTGGACCGGTGCTCCCTTTTGTCGCTAACTTGCTTATTTATATTCAATGCCATAATTGCCACTGTCCCGGCTTGCGATGAATGAAGCCATGGTCAGAAAAATGAAATAACTCTTTCAAGAATAAACCTGACTTCGTTCTTACTTCCTTTTAACTAAGAGCGTGTGTTCCTACCCTTTTCACATAAAATGTGTGTTTTATGTATTTTAATTAAATAATATTTAGTTGGTAGAAACCTGTGCGCGAAAAACCTTTTCACTGTGCCTCTAAACAATTTGCATGATTGAAGGGACAATCCTTCAAAATCATCTGTGCAAACACAAATAAAATGAGCTCAAATTGTTTTTTCACTTTTCTGATATGGATCTTATTGATTGAGGTTTTTTTTTGGTAGTTTTGAGTTTTCTATTGTTGTAAGTGGGAATGATTTTCATTTATAAATTTATATCCGGCTTTGTGGCCCGTCCTACTAATGTTCAATGTTAGAGGTGTACTCACATACCCTATGATGAGGTAGAAATCTCAGTTATGATTCTGATAAATGAATTGCAAACAAATAAGCAAAATTACGTTAGTGTTTCTTGTTTATTTAGTTTTCCTTTCAAGCTATGCTAGTTACTCGTCCTGGAGTATAGCTGACTGATGCACATTATTTAAATTATTTTCACACATTGTGTAATGTACGGCCTTGAAATGCCGATTCCAAATGAGCAGTCAATTATTATTTTAGGTATAGGATTTCATAGTAAGTTAGCGGTGGTAGTGGTCGAGCTAGTGGCCTGTGGCGGAATCGGGTAAAATAGATAAGTGGATAATGGTGTAGCGGCTAAATTCTCCGTCGAAGCTATTTTACCTCTTAATTAGGGGAGCTGCTTTACTTTGGATGGGAAGATTAAAATGTATGCAACCAATTAAACGAGTAAATTCTTTATTCGCGTAAAATTATTCTCAGTAATAACTGAAATATAAATTTATTTACAAGTATTAGAAAACAAACGCATCTTCCTATACGTACAAGCCTAAATAGAGAAAGGAGATGAAAGCTGAACCTAGCCCTGCATTCTAATTATAGCTGACTTGATATTTGTGAGTACCCTTATTGATGAGCCTGTTAGCTACTGGCCAGTTATGATAGATTGAAACCCCTCTGTGCTGCTGTCTATCGGAAGGCGAACTGGCTTCTGGCTTGTATTAATTTGAATAGTTCAATGTGCATCCGCCAGAAGACAACTGAAGTTCCAGTCACCTGAGGATCCTTTCCCTAACTTAATTGAACTAAGGGTGGCTCCTATCATCGCTTGAAAAGTCTTATTAGGGGGCGTCCAGTATTCCCTATGGATACTTTTCAGGCGATAGTTGAACGGGGCCCTAAGTCAGCTTACATGAGGGTTATTTGAACGTTATAGACACGGTCTGCCTCTGTGAACTCGCAGAATAAAATCCTTATAATGCTATCTATTGGCTCCGGGTGTGGTCAATTGTAATGGTTGGGGGAAAATTCTATTTTCCGTTTATCGCAGCTTAAGCTTTATGCCCCTTTTTCAGGGTTTTTATGGGCCTACTGGGGCGATCAGTATTAACTCATTCCATTATACCAAATGTAAACTAATTATCTTGTTTAAAGTTTTTATCCCAGGTTAAGATTAATAATAATCGCCATAGTAGGCCCGCATTAGGCCCATTAATGTTAGTGTTAGGACATCATCAACATTTTCCCTCTTATTGTGGCGCTTGGAGAAACTGGTACATATCGCTGATATTCACCTACTTTTTTTTTAAAAACTCCGGTTGCAAGCGGCAATGGACCAGCAGAACCCTGCTTACTATTAACATTTGATTTTTTTTAAACGTAGAATTAGTTGCCAAAAGCTAATCTCAATCAATCGATCAAAATGGATGAATCTTGTACTTATCTTTATACTTAAAGTATTAATAAGAACAAAATGTGTAGTGTACTTGTGTAGAAGTTAATAATTATGCTATGTATAGTATAAGGTCTCTCAAGTTTTCCCGATAGTTATGTATACTATTAAGAACCTACGATGTTTAATTAAACTAACATGAAGTAATAATAATGGTAATTTTGTGAATACCGTGCACATTTTGAGCTGTGATATTCGCAGCAATCTACTCCTGTATATAACTTATATAATATTAGTCTTGTCTATTTTTCATACCACTTACTGTGATTTTACCTTTGAAATGCCTCAGAAAAGTACGTATTCGTCCTCAGTCTACACAGTTAGGCCTGATTTATAGAAAACATAACATAAATTTGATGATTTATACTTTCTTGTCGATTACTTGATTGTATAATTTAACAGAAATATAATTTATTTATTTAACCGTATCCATAGCACCATGTCCATAAGAAAATTTGAGCATTTAAACCTTGTCGCAAGATTGCGAATTTTTGTAAACTACCTACTCCATTATTAGGCGCTTATTCCACCTACGTCAATAGTCAATGTGGGATTGACGTGGTAGCAGACATTAAAGACAGTCTAAAAATGTCTGCTACCATGTCAATACCACATTGACTATATACGTAGGTGGAATAAGCACCTAAGCAGAGGCGGCACGTGCTACCCCTGTGGCTATTGTCCACCACTTGATTTTGTCCAAAGCCACAAATTACAATTTTCTGACTAGCGCTTGCGCTAACGTAAGAAAGTTAAAACATGGTAACTTTTTAAGCATCGAACAAGTCTTCTTTAGGGTCATGCCCGCCTACCTTAAAAACGTTTTGGTAAGGAATACTAGACGGCACCGCCATGCATTGGAAGCTGGCCGTGCCGACACTTCAAAGGGTGGCCTCTAGTGGGACTAACACTTGGTTTTGCTGGCTGCCTACATCGACCTGATTGACTTGCCATTGAAGGACATGATTGTCTTTGGAAACAAGGTTAAGGTGCTGTTTTTCAGCAGTTGATTAATTAGCAATGGTCATAGCATGAATAATTGGGATGTGATCCCAGTAATAATTGTGCTGTTGAAAGAGTCCCAACTCTCTAAATAATAATAATAGTCTTGCTGACTCAGCTCTTCTGAAACATGCTCTCTCCCATTGTGTGGGTCTTAAAAATTAATTTTCATGTCAACTATGTATTCTATTACATAGTTTTGGCTTAAAGTTGGCTGATTCTCCATTGGTTTTGATACCAAAGCTAGATCAATTAATGATTACCAATGGCTATTTTAATTTTATAATTATCTGTAACTGAGGATGAATATTCTTTGCCCTAGTGTAGTCGTAAAATTTCTTCTTAAACACTACTATTGCCTGTTGATAATTAAACTGGTATAGATAGGTAATGAAAGCGTTTTGCTTTTCGTTTAAATAAGCCTGTGACTAATTTGTACGTCTGTCCTCAAGCGGTGTACAATCTTTTTGTCCAATCGGGGTTGACAGTATTGATTTTTTTACTTTCAAATATTTAAAAAATAATAATAATAATATTGACCAAACCTACTAAAGTTTAAAAAAGCCCTGAACCATCTCATATGTCATACTTTAAAAAGTTGGAAATTCCAATCATACCTGGCACCCTACCTTAAAGTCAGGTTCAAGAAAACTTCCTAATTTATAATAGATTTTCATTAATTCATATTTTAGTCTATATTCCGACTATATTTAATTTTCTATGCATTAAAAGTTAATTAGGTATTAAAACATGAAGAAATCCCTGTCAACCCTGTCAAATAATACTTGAATTTAAGAATTCTTCAGTGCCTCGTGTTTTCACTTCACTGTATTGCGTCTTTTGTAAATAACTCACAAATCCTTAATGTAGGGCCCAAGTTGCACAAGTATTATGGGTATGCATTCCGTATGTATCATGGGTAGCGTCGCTCCTACACATAGATGCCCAATCTGGCAAAGTTTATGAATGATTTATTTTCTGCTGTGGATAAGGGATGTTACATAAATACAAAGATGGAGCAATATACAGTATATGTACATAAATAGTACGTTAAGTGTCAGAAGTGACGATACCCGAATTAGATGAGAGTTGCCAGCATTATGGATTTTCGTAATCCTTGTATATTTAAAATATTTTCGACGTCAAGAACATTTTCCTATTTTTAATCATTTTTTTAATTATTTGCATATCTTTCTATATTTTGCCTTGTGACTATTCTGGTCAGGTCAACACAGCAATTCAGATATTTTTAGTATTATATTATACGTTATATTTTAAAACAATTTAGAGTGTTGTTATATTTCACATATTGTACCATGATTTTGATGTTTTATTCATCAATCATTTCCCCTCATCCAGAATTAAATACATTTAGCACGGTTTTGTTTTCTGATTGTTTGAAACATTTTGCGATTCTAATTGTCTTAAATTATAATTATTATGTAGTCTATAAGAAAGCTTGGTAACAGTTATTACATCTTCTACTTCTTGAGCAGCGAACATCAGAAACTTTATTGGCGTAACAATATATCTTAACAAGGTTGGTAACCTAGTTCCTGCTTGTCCTACCGGTAATTTTATTTAATATTTATTTATTTATTTATTTAATTAGATTACATGCAGTATTAGCCATTGTTATGATGTTTGTATTTGCCAGGCGTTCTGTAATTATACTGTTGATCTGACTTGAATGTATTTTAGGCTTCAAATTTATTTATTTCCATTTTATTTTAGTTATTTATTTATGCATCACCTCGCAATTTTAATTTCTCACTCCACCTTATAAAAATGGCCAAGAGCAATGTTGACATTAGATTTAAGAGTTTACAAACTGAGGGAATCAGCTAAAATGATTTGATTAAACCTCTGAATGTGTGAAATTTTGAAATCGTAAATTTATTGGATCCCATAGCTGACGTCTAACCAGATAATCAAAAGAGTGGTATTGCATTTCTAATGCAAAACATAGGTGATGCACTGTTGCTTAACGGTTTTCACTGTAATTCTTCAGATGCATCCTTTTCAGGTAACCTAATTTATAATTAGGGGTTTCTAGCAAACTTCCCCAAGAATATTGTTTTTTGTTTATACGGGAAGCATATCCATTTCTTTAAACGCCGTTCATTTGGGGCCACTTCTAAATTAAGCCAAACGATTTAGCCCATTTTAATCGGAAAAAATATAGAAATCATATCGCTTACCTTTACAAAATTCAACTGCAGATTAATCGAGAAAATATTAATTTAATTTATATCCTAAATAACGTTTTTGCACTACATCAGCCGAGATTTGTCCTCGGTCTCCTGGGACTTCATGAGTACCTACATAAGGATCCCTTGATAAATAAGTAGTTTTTTTTTTTTAATTATTACATTTGTCAGTGTGTGTAACAATTATTACACACTTTCCCGTTAATAATATTTATAAACTTGTTCATATTTCCCAGAAATTAGCAAAAATCACCGACAGCTATCCCTATTGTTTGAAATACTTGTTAAATAATTGTAATAATAATGGTTTGTCCTTGCTGTAGTTATGTACCCTGTTAGCCAGGGTAGTAAACTATTAGATCAACATTTTCTTAAAATGAAAAATCTTGGCGCTATTTTTTTTCTTATTTGCTTTGATTTAGACCATGTTTAGTTGTAGTGTTGTCCCAACGCATACCGGCTTTTCTTTTTTGAATGTGTGTAAATTTGAGCTTAAGACCAGGTCCCACTCGCCCTGCTATTTTAAATTACTATACTGCATACTACATTGCTCCATTTAAAAATCACTGTTATCAAAAAATGTAAACCTATATTCCCAGTAAAGATCTTCAGTTTTACGAATTGTACGGATATTGTGATTACATGTTTAGAATCCGCTTTACTAACTTATCACCACTGAGAGTTTATTTTGAGAGTGGCAAAGGCGGGATTGTCATCAGATATTTTTTTTATTTTTTTGTTTTTACAAAAAACAGCATCTTACATGCTTTAAGTAGTCTCAGCTGCGTTCCTGAATCACATTACATAGGCGGCATTCCACCGGCGAATTTACTTCATTTGTGATTTGAGATTTTTTGTTTGTTTTGTTTTAAGGAGACTATTATTTAGAGACTTAACTTATCTATTATAAATTAAGCTATAATATGGTAGCAGAAATCATAAATAAATCTCTACCATATTATAACTTAATTTATAATAGAGATAAGTTAAGTATCTACATAATAGTAGATTGTCAAGACATGTAGCGTAGTGGTACGGACTCTGACTTTTACCCGAAAGGTTGTTGGTTCGAGTCCCACACTGGCTACATTTTCTGGCCATGCTTCGGAGGGCATGTAAAGCAGGCGGTCCCGGGCTTTCCTAGTTGAGTGTAAGAGATGGCTTTATAGCCCTAACTCCGCTAGGTTGGCTTAGTAATAGAAACAATAAAAAGTCCTTATTTATTTATTTGATAGTCTTCTTAAAACAAAACAAATAAAAAATCTCAAATCACAAATGAAGTAAATTCGCCGGTGGCATTGCCGCCATAGCACTGAAAATATATTTCTCATACTAGACCCTAGCGTGCTCACGAACTTTTGTTTATTGTTTACTTTGTGCGGTTTTCGCGCGCAGTAAGCTCAACCTACTCTTAAACGCAAATTTTTACTATGTTCTCGCTGAGACAAGTCGGTCTGTTTGGGGCAACTACTTTACATAATTATCTACTGTGTTTTTAACCATGACAATTTGAATATTGCCTATTGTATGGCTTGCCAAATAATGTGTATGTAATATAATGGTGGGCGGGTGTTTTACCTTAAGTACTTAGTTATTGTAACTCTCAATTTAGTGTATCTGTGCGTTTTAAAACTATTGTTAAGTTACATCTGTTAGTTTTCTTAATTTATAATTAAGTCTGCTGTATTCTATATCACGTGTATTGGAAAGTGGTACTATTGCACACTAATAATTTAATGTAGTTTTATCATGTTGGTGATCCCATTTCCATTATAGCAATGCCGTCAATGAATAATTTATACAAACATATGTAGTTGCAGAGTTAATATTCGCGCCATGAAAATCATTGGGTGGGGGTTTCCTGACTCGACCCGACGCTCATTTGTTACCCTCGAAAGCAGTGGCCTCCCTGACGGGGTACTCTAAAGCTTCGGGGGCAATTCCACCGGCGATTTTACTTCATTTGTGATTTGAGATTTTTTGTTTGTTTTGTTTTAAGGAGACTATTATGTACATACTTAACTAATCTATTATAAATTAAGTTATAATAGATAAGTTAAGTATCTACATAATAGTCTCATTAAAACAAAAAATCTCAAATCACAAATGAAGTAAAATCGCCGATGGAATTGCCGCCTTAGGCAGAACATAACTCTTAGCTCAACAATTTTTTAAATTAATTTTTAAACAAAAATTATCATTCCGCCCAAGCATGCGCAGATCAATTGCATCTATTAACCATGTGTCATTTTCATTCGCCTATTATAGAAGGCTTTAGTTCCGCTGCGGCCATCCTAAGGAAGCAGTTGCCCGAAGTTGGTGTAATGGGCCTACTTTCGCATAGAAACCCTGAGAGAAAGGATTTCAAATCCCAATGTTTTGATTGGTTGAGCGCGTACTTTCACATAAGAAAGTTGTCCATTTGCTCCTCGAAACTTTCCATTATCGAATTTCCTTCTACCCCAGTATTATAATATTTCAGAGTATTAATTATTGGTACGTCTAGCTTTCAATGGATAACTTTCATAAAAAACATTCGCTGTGGAGGGGGTCAAAATATCAAAAAATGGCGCCCATGCTTAACATAGAGAAGCGCATCGTATCACTTTTTATTTTTTTCCGCATAGAAATATTAAAATTGTATTACATTTTTAAATTGTCTATCAGCGGATATAAATGTAGTGTTAGTGGTTAATTTTTTATTATTATTTATTTATATTTTATGGGAAATTATTGTCGATTTTAAATATTAGCAGGACTATATTATTTAAACGATGTTTATATTTCTGAAATAAACATTTTAAACATTTAGCATGCTGAACCATATAGTGAATAATTCCCCAATTATCAATTAGTTTTTTTTTTTTTTAGCAGGCCGAGGTACAGCACAAACTTAGTTACAGTTGTTTTAAATTCAAAAATTATTTTTGGCGGGAATGAATGCTATGCTATTGTCTACCAAAGTGAAATATTTCTTAGAAGACAATTAATCTGCATCCGAATGATAGGCAAAGTCAAATTATTGATATGAGCTATTGTACTTTCTTCTCAGAATGTAGTTTATTATTCCTAGAATCAACGCTGTAAGCTCAAAATATTGATATAATGCGCTTCTCTAATAATTTTACCATGGGCGCCATGTTTGGTATTCGAACCGCCTATCACATCGAATATTTCTATTAGAAAGTTGTGCATTTGAATGCAGTTTGTCTACCAGTTTTGATTTTAAAAAAACTCGTAAACATACTGCTGCTTTAAAACATCTAAATTCTCGAATTGTATCAGCAAGCAATAACACAAGACTGCACATTTTCATGTAACAATAGCTTTAACTATCAGTATCTTAATGGTCTATGCGAAGGGCGTCCATTGTGTCCTTAAAAAGTTATATTATTTTTGGAGAGCTTTTAAAAAAATTACGTGTTTTAAGAAATGTATAGAATTCATAGAAGATACGATTGAAACCAATTAACCGAAAATTATCTTTTGTTATTTTTTAATGACTCAATGCCCGCTCCTCGTATTATTTGGAGAAGTGATTGCCAGGTTTAATTTTTTATGGGACAAGAAGTGGTATTTTATTTGCGATTACTTTTTTTTTTTTTTAATATTTGCAAGAGCTTACAGAATTTATTCAGTATCGGTCACGCTAGAATCTGATAAATTTTACATTTTCTTTAATTTACTACGGAAGGTCTAAAAAAATTAGTTTCTTATAGTAGTTTTTGGAGACTATTTTTAAACGCATCACATTCAAAAAAAAATTCTTCGTAGTTTTTATTTATTTATAATTTTTTATTGTAAAACAAGTGAAATTAAGTTATGGTTTCACAAAGAAATAAATCATCAGACCAAAAGTTATATACAACTTGTTTACTACACCATGTAATTGTACGATTAGGGCTTGAAATATGTAGGTAATCGTCTACAACTTTCATTGACCAAATATTTTATCAAGGTAATTAAAATTAAAATTTTCTTAGAAGAATTGACCTTTGAAAGTTTAAGATGACTATTTCACATTACCAGTTGCATCTAGGCTGTTTTTAATTCTTCGCGAAATTATTTTTTTACTATGAAAAACGGCATCAACTAAACCAAATTCTTCTTTGGCATGCAACCTAATTTTTTACCATAATAAAAGAAAGTACCTACTTTTTTGTATTATTTAATTTAGCTTAAATTTAACAAAACTCAACATTTGCCATGGAAAATTACTAAGATTGAATTTGAGCAAATGAAATGCTCTCCATGTTGTGTGTTTATTTTAGTCTTTGTCTTTTCTATGCAACGAGGTAACCCGCCATTGCAACTTGCTCGAAAGAAAATACTCAAATTATCGTGTTTTTTTTAGATTATAAAATGTTCATGAACCATTGTGCTGTTTTTTCACAAAGCTGGCATGTATTTATTATTATTGTTTTGTAATTACAATAGTAGGTAGATCTACCCATATTGCGCTTGATTATTTTAACTTAAGCGTTTTGTTTTGAATTCAAGCAGTTTATTCAAAGCTACTATTTGTCCAATTTCAATGCTTAACGAAGATGGCCTAGCAGCTGTCGTCATACAACAAAAAATATCGGGAGCGTGGTCGGTAAATCTAACCGGCCAGCGTGTTTTCGTCGCCATTGATTCACTGCTCACCCAACAAATAAGATTTGTATTTATTGCAAAATGGACAACTTGCATATATAATTACCTGCTGTCAGCGAGCTGTCAACATCCAAATATAGTGCTTATGATTAACTTATGGAGAATTTTCGCGCTGATTGTTGATAGGTTGGCTTGGATGGAGCAATCTTTCTCGCCATCGATAATTTTTTAATTAATTATTAATGTACGGCCAAATTATAGGACATACTCCAATAACAGTTATTAATTTTAAAGGTTACATATTTATAATTCCAATAATCAACAAAGCTAACGGCTATTTCGTCGTAAAATGAATAAAATAAAAAGTGGTACTATATGCCTCTTCCCATAAGTTAATCAAGGGCGTTACTTTTGGAAATTGACTACTCAGAGGAGGGCATTTTGACAGATTGTTCCCTTTTTTTAAATTCCTGTATGCAAGTTGTCCATTGTATACTGGTTCCAAAACGGCACTGAGTATGCCCATATTTAAAATTTAAATTAGGGTTTACTTGTTAAAGCCACTTGAGAACGCAACGGGTGGGCAAATCTCTGGGTCGAATCTTCGAGAAATGCCTACTGGTTTATTTAACTTATCCACTGGCTGCTTTATAATTCAAAACAAAACGTGGGCTAAGTTGAATACTGATGCCTGTTCTTTATGCACTTAACGGTTTGTTTATTTAATTTAATCATATAGGTTAACTTTTAATTTTTGTGTACCTCTTTTTTACGACTCATTAAAAGGTTGATTCTATTCTCCATTGTGTGTATTTTTTGTGCAAAATAATTAAATACATTTAAAAAATGCTACAGTAAAACTACGCTGGGTTGAGCCATACGTGACGGCAGGAAAAAAATCACAGTAAATGTGCAAGATTGTGCAAGTGTAACGCGATCAATTGAATCATCTTACTAATGATATATGCGATGCGAGCTTCCATGTACATATAATTTGTAAGATGACTGTTGATTGCGTAACACTTGCACAGTATGCCTCAGCCAAGTTACCGTGATTTTTCTGTTGTGAAATATGGCTCAGCTCAGCGGAGTTTTACAATAGTACGGAAGTACTGTGTACGTTTTAGCAATCTCAGACCTCAGACGTTCATTAGTTTTTTAAGTAACTCAATAGAAAGTAGGTACCTTACGGTATTTATACCGTGTCTAGAGTATTATATGGTCTAAGCTTTTAACACAAAGGTTGAAACAAACTCCAAATAATAGTAGTAGTGTTGGTCGGGTTAATAACGACTTAGGCCTCATATTTGGGTCCATAGAGCGACCCCGACTTGACTGTCCTACGCCAGCCCATAGGACAGTGGACCTCCTGATTATAGTGGATTCCGAACCACTTGGGAAACACAGCGAAGTCACACTATTAGTTCGGAAGTGACCAGGACAAGTCCTACCATGTTTCCCTACCGGCACTATGCACACGACCAAGTTATCTGCAGCTTTGAACCTGCTCTGGTCCGCTGGATTCAACTTGGTATGGCGGCCGGCTACCAAATAATAGTATAAAAGTCCCCAAAAAAATCATAATAACAAAGAGCGTACGGTAACTTAAAAAAACAGAACCATTAATATCTTTAATACAATAGATAAAACAGCGCACTCTTCTGAAAATTTAAATTAAACAATAAAAATTTAAAATCAAAAAGTAAACGTTTTAAGAACATTTTCATGTTACAATAGGTAGGTGCAGGTAATGCTTTTTTACCTGCGTTACGATAAAAAAAGTGAATTTACCAAAAGTAAAAGGTACAATAATAATTTCTAAGCTTCCCCCTCAAACCGGACTGTGTGAGGTTGGCACATGTGGCTTTTCTATTCAGATTTATAAGTTTATACAAAACATTTAGCCTATACTCGAAGTTTTAGCTCATGAAATAGCGCTTAAGGCTGCAGCTTTTCATGTTCTTTATTAACAATAAGAACCAAGACTAAAATATCAGAAAAACAAGACATTCAGTTTCTAAAAATACGCCCTAACCTATTTCGTTCTAAACATTACAAAATGAAAGCACTTTCTCTAGGTTTGTCTCAAATAATGCCTAAAGCGACAACCATTCTGATTTTTGGTGGAGACTGCATTAAAAGGCTCAGAATGACAATTAGCCTATATTATACTGACATGGGAGCCTGTTCTACGTTGACATCAGGAGTATGGTCCTACAATTCAACGGCCAAAATAATGCATAAACAATGAGTTGAATTCATAAAAAGAGGAAAACCTTTTACTAAACAAAGTTGAGCAAATCACATGCTTCAGAAAAAGAATGTTTTGCCACGAATTTTTGAATACCACGAAGTCACGAGTAATCTATTTTTTTCTATTATGAATTCCACTGAATAAATGATGGGCGCTACACTATTGATCCGATTTTATTTTCTGTAGTAACTATAGAAAATAAATCATAAATCAGCATCGTTGGCAAGGATTAAAATATCTCAGGTTAATCATTAGTCAGCAATGGAGATCTTTCATATAGAAAATTTCGTCATTTGTTTTTGCCCCAACCAATCAGAAAAAAGTAATGTTTTTTGACTAGCGCCTTGAGCCAAAGATATAAATAGGGCCCTCATGTGATCTCGGAATAGCTACTGTATAAGGAGAGTTCTATATAGTAGGAGGGATGTGAGATTATTATATACACATATTATATGTAAATATAATTTAAAGGCCACTCCCATGACCATCCATTGGAGAAACCTTGTAGGTGGGCCCGGGATTCAAAAATATTTTATATTTATTTCTATACAAAAGACGTCCATTACTCAAAGAGAAGCCTCTAAATTGCCTTGGGTTTCCTGTACAAAATTGTTTATGTAAGGCAACAAGTTCAATATAAAATGGGAGTGGGCAAAAACAACAGCTTATACTGAATTTACAAACATATTTACAGTTACTGCGGGGCAGGACTCAGATTGGGACAATAATGCAGGACGGAGAATTGCCTGTACCTCTTACAGGGTACAAATGAGCGCTGTAGCCAATTAATTGAGCTGAAATTATGCAAACCCAAAAAATTTATGAATAGTCCGTTACACAAAGTTCTAACGTACATCATACTAGTAGTTTCGTCGTAATTGCACATAATAAAATTTTACAGGAGGCAAGAAAAACTATTCACTTGCCATTCTAAGGGCAGAGCCTACAATACGGCCGATAAAGCACTCCATGCAGTTCACCACATGTTCACCTCATTTCCCAATAAAGTTCACTGTAAATTGCCGAGTCGGCCTGAATCAACATCCGTATAACACTTATCGCTCACTATAACCTTGAACAAAGCCTGGGTATTTATTTAAAGTTTGAAAAATAATGACACAAATATGCTATGAATCCCATCCTTGCCGTAAAAAAAATTCAAAAATAATAGTTTTGTGTAAGAAAAGTGCCACAAATGTTGCGAAAATAGTGAAAATGAAATAAAAATGCCGCTATAGCTCACTGTATAACACAGTTTGACCAGAATGTAAGTTGTGGGGCACGCTGGGTGTTTACAGAGCAAGTTTTCGGAATCGGGCATTAGATATATTGGAGAATATTATTGGGTACAATAATAAAGTTAAAACCTGGAAACTTTTTCTACGTTCTGGATAAGGTACACGACGTATGCTTCCTAAGCTAAATATAGCGTTAACTATAATGGTTACGGTTAGGTTATGGATATGGATTCTTGAAAGAAGGCGTAAAGAGTATACCAGCTTATGCATTGTAGCACCGGTTTTCTTTAGAAATCTCAATTGCGACATAAGAAAGAAAATTGTCCTTATTTTCCATGTGGGCAAATTTTGGGTCTTTAGGCCCACTCTTACAATTAACCCATAAGTGTGAATTTGTGTATTACCAGTCATACGACGGTATGTAATGTATATATTACAAGATCAGTCTATGTGGAAATATACATTGAAACACTTTGAAATATGAAGAGGGAAACCTCAGTGGATTTTTATTAGAGTGTTTATGTTTAAGAAATGTCCACATGGTTTTCTTAGGAAAATTTATAGGATTCATGGCATAACTTATCTGTGTGAATAGAGCCAATAGCTTAGTCCTTGAGAAATTTCAATGCGTCAATAACAGCCCATTTTATGCATAGCTAATTTTAGAGCAACAATAACAGAACAGCCCGAAAGAAGACAAGAAGGGGGAGGATTCGAGATGAAGTGATGAAAAGAGAGTTCGGGGTGGAAGAATCACAGGGGGAGAATAACGAGAAGGAGACTGCAATGGTGGAGAAGACATAGTCCGGTTTATAAAAGCGCAACTCATAAGATGGCTGGGACACGTCGTAAGAATGTCAGACGACCACATGCCGAAAAAGATAAACAAAGCAAGCATGACAGGAAGACGACTGGCTCGAAAACGCTGGAAGGATGAGTTGGAAACTGACCATCGCGAGTTGGTAGTCCGTAGATGGTGGAGCGTTGTACGAAACCGAAATGACTGGAGGAGTGTTACCGAGCAGGCCAAAGCTCATCAAGGACTGTTGAAGCAGAAGAAGAGCAGCGCAGGAACAGCAGGCGCAGGAGGAAATGGCTGGAGGAAGAAATAGAGGGAACCGGAAGAAGAGGAACGAAGAGGTAGAGAAACCAGATTGAGTAGGTTCTCAGAAGGGGAGGGACTGGTCCCACAATCGCAAGCTTATGCTTTTGTCGCTCAAAAATCGCTGTTTGCATATACTGTATGAATGTACATGGGGCCCAAGCTATACAATAATTTTCATTTCAAATCATCCCCTTAGGCCCAGTGCACAAAGTCAAATATTACGCAGCAGATCTGCTCGGTAGAATCTGCATTTCTGCACATATTGTATATCTGCAGGGCTCCCAGCAGATTTGCTGCGTAGCATACGCCTTTGAACGCCTTAGCTTTCCGCATTGCTTCTCACTCTGGAGACTGATTGCTAGCTGAGACAGCACTGCCCGAGCGGAGAGGTGACCGACTGTTATTCGGGGCCTGGAAGGTCCAACGTTTCACTCACAAACTGTGCCACATCTGTTTGCCGGTCCCTATACGTCACGAGAAACCTATGTTCCAATAGTTCTTCATAATTAAGTCGTTGTGTGTAATTCTTTTTCAAGCTAGAAAAGAAAGACTTTCTGTTATGTAACAATTTACCGGAAACCGAACCATACGGAAATCTAAATTATTCTCCAACTAACTCATTTACCACGTCCACACCGCTATTTTAAGGGCTATGTTTTTTTTAAGAGTGTACAGCCCGTAGGAAAGTGGCAGCCCGAAATTTAATACTTTTTATTTTTTATTTAATTAACTAAGCATGTTATTAAAGATTTGGCTCATCAAAGTTGTAGAAGACTACTTCATGCATCATATAATAAGGTATTTTTAGTTTTCGAAATTGTAGTTTTTTTATAAAATCGATAATACGAGAAAAGTTATTGTTTATAAAATATTTGCATGTTTCTGAAAAAAATACAATTTCGAAAATTAAAAATATCTTATAATATGATGCATGAAGTAGTCTTCTACAACTTTGATGAGCCAAATCATTATTAACATGCTTAGTTAATTCAATAAAAATAAAAAGTATTAAATTTCGGGCTGACAATTTCCTACGGGCTGTACACTCTTAAGATAAAGATTTGGAGGGCATTTAAAGCAGGCGGTCCCGGGCCTTCCTAGTTGTGTGTAAGAGAGGGCTTTATAGCCCTAACATCGCTAGGTTGGCATAGTAATAGAACAAAAAATATTTATTTATTTATTTATAAATAATTTCGCGGGATATGTAATTCCTTTTGTTCCATGCTACACCAGAAAGTGCATGCATCAAATGCCCCCATTACCAGCTAAAACAACTTACCACGCGGCTATGAAATCTTGGAAATCACGGCTAAATGGGTTTTCAGGCAGTTTGGGTGGCTCGTCCTTCACAACCTGCTTCAATTGTTCAAAGGGCGTGCCCCACTGACTGTACGGGAACTTTCCCGTGGCTAGTTCCATCATGGATATGCCGAAGCTCCACACGTCCGATCTAATGTCATATTGGGACGGGTTACCGGACGGGTCTATGCGCTCTGGCTGCAATAACGTAAACAGACTAGTAAGCTTACTGTAAGATTAGAAGTTGGAAGTCTTTAAGAAGTGGTGTTATGGAAGAATGATAAAAATATCATGGAGCCATCACATAACAAGTGTTTCAAAGGTTAAACGAAGGAAGGCATAGGCTACTTGACAAAAAATTCTAAACCCTATTTTAATGCATTAATGCATTATCTGTTTAATAATACTCCTTAAAATTATTTTCTTAAAATAAAAACTTTATTTAGTAGGGGAAAAATTAAAAAATAAGTTGCCATCAATTTAAGTTCGATGGTAAGAAAATAAGACCGCAAAATATGACGTCGTATCAAACGCGGCAGAGAAGCTGTCAGTACTAAAATTAGCGGTAGTATACGAAATGTGACGTTATTTTCTTGTCCCTCATGCGTGCCTGCATTTTAGCGCTTGTAATCCACAGTTAAACACATAGACATTTATTTATTTTTTAATACGTATTTACCATATTTTTCATGCCAAAAACATATTGTATTCTCATAGTTAACCTATAGCCTACATATTTTATGCACCAGATCATCCAATTATATGCTAATAATCAAATAATGTCACGTTTAATAAAATAATAATGCCAGTAACACCTACCGCCATATAGGGTTTGCAGCCAGCATCTATAGTCTTGGCGACTGAGTCCACCAAATAGCCTGAGATTCCAAAGTCACACATTTTGACTTCTCCCTTACGGTTTATTAAAATATTGGACGGCTTTACATCTCTGTGTATTACCCTGAGCTTTGAGTACAAGTACTGAAGAGCACTCACGACCTGCAATTTAATTAAGTAAATAGTTAAACTCGAAGGCAGCCTTACTCTGCAACCGAAAGTAAACTGAGTCACAACTCTTATTAGACAAGAAAAGTCACACTTACAGCAACTGCAATTTTTCCTAGGATATCTTCGGGCATAGTACGGCCATTAGAGAACACTCGCGGATATAACTTATCCAAACTCGTGTCCATAACCTCCATGCATATCCAAACATCTCCTTCGCGGAACAGCGCACCGTAGAACTGAACGGTGAACGGGCAATCTGACGAACGCATTGAAATGTCTAGGTCCATGAGTAGACGTTTTTGTTCCTGTGTATTCACCGTGGCAGTGATTCTCTGCAAAAGAAAGCATCAGTTATATATAATATTTTCTCAAATTATTACAAATATTAATGCTATAAAAGACTTCACTCCCCGTAGAGGAGACTCGCCTGCTTGTGGCAGAAGTAGGGTTACAAATTTCTTTTCCTCAAAATAAAGTACATCTGACTTTTGAGAAGGAAAAGACAGAGAGTATTTAAAAAAAGAGTACTTTGTATATTTACTGTTAAATGAGTCAAAATCACGCCAAAAGTACACTTTAACATTGTATTGTAAATTAGGGGGATTCGAATTACGAGCTATTTACTATTTAAAACAATATTTTTTTTTTAGGTTTTCGCAGAATTCTTATTTTTTTGAAAGCTACTAAAAGCAAATCAAAATTTATGTAAATAAATAGCTCATTTCCAATTAAATTTATAAAAATCATAAAAACATATTTTGCTTCTTAAATGTTTCAGAAAAAGAGTATTTTTGCGAACTCTAAATGATCTTCAGTTTGTAGAGTACATATGCATGAAAAAAAGTACAATACTCTGAAATAGAGTAAGTTGGCAACCCTAGGCGGAAGTAACACGAATTTCAGACATTGTCAGGATTTTCTTTGATTTTTTCCGAATGAATTTCTAGCCAATGGCAAACTGCTCCACTCCTCGATGCCAACCCACAACGACTACAAGCGCCAACGGGCAAGCTCAGACATGCTTACCATTGACATTGTAACAGGGGTTAACTGGACTTAACCAAGTAAGGGAGCGAGTCGTATAAGAGTAGGGGGATTCTTGGACATACGGACGGACGGACAGACTAAGTAAATTAATATATTGAGAGATCCTCCAGTATTATAATGTGCGCTGGATAAGCTAGTAAGTTCAACAAAGTCATTAATTCGATAGTAATTTTTTTTCTCTCCATGAATTCTGTGGTTATAGCCCATTAAATTGATTTATCAATCTGTTTTTGTACGCAAGACTCTTACCGGACTTTGGTTAAGTCATGCTCAAGCATGAGGTGTAGGGGTTTGCCAGCGGCCAAAATTCATACCAATGCCAATAAATGTCCGAAAAATCAATGAGGTTGTCAGGGCATACGCCCATAAAAAGTCCTTCAAATAATTGTATTTAAAGAATATGTATTAGAAATGGATTGAGACGATGGTGTCGATAGCACTTGAAAGATCCATATTGTTGCGTAATATGCGTATCTTGCAAGACAAACAATAATAGGAGACCACTTGAAGCGTAAGCTGTAAAGCATCAGGCTCAATAACGGTAGAGGCTACAATGATTAGATAACGCACGCAATTGCAAACGCCAAAACTTTTACTTATATTATATGTGTTGTCATAACCTTTTTTGCTTTCCAATTTATACGTATAAGGAAAGCTTTGTGATGGTCGAAATTTTCGATTCCGAGATTTCAACGGATTTACACGTTTTGAGGTCACAGGAACCCTAAAAAGTGGTTTTTACGAAATGTCTGTCGCTCTGTCTGTTCATCGATTTCTGGGCAAACAACTCGGTCGATTTTGATGAAATTCAGCATGTAGGTATACAAAAATCATACCTCGGGACAATTTTTTTTATTTTGGACCAACTCAATTTGTGTTCTCAAAAAACTTCAAAAAAAACTTATAAAAAAATTATTTCTCAAAAACAGCTCAACGACTTCTTTTAAATTCACATATATATAGCAGTCGTTATTAATGTGTAATAAATGTATAAATGCTGTGGGTCGCTTGCCCTTTGATAGTTTGCTTCTGGGGGTCAAAAAATAAAAATAAGTCAATTTTCATGAAAAATTACTAAAAAAATAATTTTTCTGCGAACCTTTCTATCGATGATTTCTACCTTCAGGTGTGTTTTAGGTGTTAAATAGAGCAACAAAACCGAACAGGTTGCTTTCCCAAAAAGTATTTGGTTTTGGGTAAACAATTATTTTTTTAAGAAATTATAAAAAAAATCACGCTCCAGTACATTGCGTTCCGTACAGGTAGAATAGAGTTTTAAGGATTTTTATATATTTAGAGGTTACCTCACCTGTCAGATGGACCCTATATGCTTTTTCTGTTTGACCGATAACTACCCCCCCCCCCCCACAAATGGGAAAATGGGCTGGATCCGTCCCTGACCAGGGGCCTATGAAGAAGTCATTGGAGACAAAGACGCCAAAATCAAAGACGAAGAGACCTACCCCACGAGAGCAAAGAAATTGACTGAAATGGCACTCTATTGTATTTTTTTGACTTTTTAATACCAATAAACCTCGTTTTCATCTGATGTTTTTTCTTCTTTTCTTTTTGCCCTTTTGCCACATGCACAAACATGCTCATAGCAACGGATGCATGCTGTTGGGAGCTATTTAGACGTCCGTCCAATACTCATTATGTGTACATACCGGTAATGGTGTATATTTTGGACAATACGTTTGACGCCGCTCAACATTAGAATTGATTTAACTTTGAAAGAAAATTATATCAAACAGTAAAGTAATATAAATAATTGAATGGAATTTAATGTTCTACAGCCCTATGGCGTGAATTTATTTTTTGGTTGCATTGTTGAAGAGTTATCTTGTCAAAAAGTTCAAAAAATGTATTTTTCTAAAATTACTGATTTTCCCGAGCAGATATCTCGAAAACTATGCAAGATATCGAAAAACTTTACTTCACATAACTTGTAGCAAATTTAATCAGGGTTAATTTGGTATAGACTAGAAATATCGCTAGGGCGCGCAGTTTCCGAGATATAAGCGAAAAACCAAAAAACTGTACCTTGTGGTCCTAGCTCTCGGGCTAATATATACTGTATGTATAACCTTATCCATAACCTTAAAAATGTCCGTGGGGGTATTTTCTTCTTCTGTCTGAGGTGACATCTTGTATTCTGTAATTAGCCCAGACAAACCCATCAGGGGGTTTTTGGTGCTCAATGAGATATTGTATGCCTTGTAGTTTCTGTTCAATATATGCCCTTAATCTGTGGAGTAACGGACGAACAAAAAAAAAATTTCATACAAAAAGCAATTACAATTTAATAAAAATGTCCGAGTATCCGTGTCACAGCTTAACCCCTCAGAAAGTGTTGGCCGTTTAACAGGTTTTTGTAAATCTCTACCGTGCATACGATTTCTGAGACTATTGATGATAGCAGGTTATGGTGGCCTTAGCTCAGATTTCTCACATGACAAGCCGAGTTCCAACAAGAGGTAAACACACAAGCTAGCCGTTTTTTTTAGTATATATGATATTATTGAAAATTAAGAACAAGAAACTGTGTAATGCATGAGAGACTGCGGAAGCTCATTTCTTTATTTTAAAAGGGAATACAATACTTTTCCAACGCTGATACATTACTATTTGAGCCATCAATCATGAAAAGTTTACAATACATAAACAACATCCACGGATATTCCAAAGCAATAGTAGCGAAAATCGAGACGGCAAAAAAATAAATAAATTAGACTATAGTTTGCCATGGATCGTCGCGGTCATCCGCAGCCCCTAGTTAATTATCAGCTCTCACAATTTGCTCCAGACGAAAGCAATTGTCTTGCGGACAGTTATTTACAAATGATGGCTAATAATTAGCAGTAATAACCATCTCTACGGTAACAGATTGGAATGTGCCACTGTAGTGTCACAGGCGGTCGCACAATTCCACTCTGCTAAAAATACCCATCATCTTCCGACACTAAAAATAACCAACTTTCTCTAATCTAATGAGTAATTTCATGAAGCTGCCCACACACGCTGATAAGATACATATTCTGCTTAGGCGCTTATTCCACCGACGTCAATAGTCAAAATAATGCTTATATTGACGTGGTAGCAGACATTTTTACACTGTCTTTAATGTCTGCTATCACCTCAAACACGTCAATAATCACTATTGACGTCGGTGGAATTGTCGCCTTATGGCCATTTCCAACCATCGACATAGCTTATGGAAACACACTTCATGTTGGTATCGGACTTGCAGCAACTTGCAAGAGTGGACAATCTTGTTTGTTTGTTTCCAACGCCTGCTTTCAGCATTTCTGCTTTTAAGCAACCCTGTCAGCCTGGCGGGGGGAGTGAGTCTGTTTGTTAACTTGAGGCACCCTAAGGGCAGACTCTTTCACCTCGGGGCAGTTGACTGGCAGGATGGACCTCGTCATTATAGTGGATTCCGAACCACTTGGGGAACATGGTAAAGTCACACGATTAATTCGGAGGTGACCAGGACTCGACACACCCGTAGACTGACTGGTATAGTCTCTGCGCGTTATCATGTCCCACCATGTTCCCCTGCCAACGCTGTGCACACTACCAAGTTTGCCGCAGTTTGAAACATGCTTTGCTCTCATGGATACAACATGGTAAGGCCGTTGGCTGAAAGTGGACAATCTGAGCACTGTACATCTCTTTAACAAAAGGTTAGTTGTACTGCTGTGTTAATAGTCATTAGAGGCATGGGTCTCATAGTCATCGAACAATTAAGGCGGAGCCCATTGTCAGGGGAAGGAGGCTCCGCCCTAATTGTTTGATGACTATGAGGCCCATGCCTCTAGTGACTATCAGCACAGCAGACAATGTAAGTCCAACTAACCCTTTGTTAAATAGTATTACACCGTTGTCATTAACATCTACAAATAGACCGTACAACTCGCTTCTGCCCTTTCAATGGTCGCAATGACCGTATACAAGATAGAGTAGTGGTACAGACTCCGGCTTCTCTCGGTTTTCTCGCGAACATGCTTTCTCAGTTCAAGTGATTCAAAAAGAGCGGTTCTTATTATGCGTTCTTTTAAGAGCCAGTTCATGGCTTCGGCTCAATCCCAACATTGGCAACTGGTTCACTAGCTACTGGTTGATAATTCCCTACATAGTTCTTATACAGAACCAGTTCGCCAATGGTTAGCGACTTGCGTTCGTGAAAGGAGCCAATATTTCCTTATACTTAATTTTTGTAAAAATAAATAACAAATATTATCATGAACACGTGCTGCTATTTTTCAGTGGAATAAGAACTTATTTTACGTAAGTGGCGACCACTTCATATTCCACTTTGCATTGCGTTCTTCAAGAACCTAACATTTTTGTAGTCGGGAACCGGTTCATCTAGTTCATGGCTCAAGAGCCGTTCTATGAACCGGCTCAAGAAAGAACGACACACCTCTATGTGGGAGGGGTCTCTGTATATTTCCTCACCAGACTAGTTAGCTCACAGTTGTTTATGTATAGTTATATAAATTATGGACCGTCAGTAGAGCCTTTAACTAAACCAATTTTGAAACTCTATCTATCTCTATCTATATAACAATGGACCCCCCCCTTTTATACCCCCTCCTTTTTTTACCTTCTTTCCCCCCTTTTTATATTCCATATACGATAATTTAAGTTATATTTTACTATATATACTGTTATTAAGTTATGGTTAACATGAAAAAAAGACTTTATAGTCTTATTTTTCGCCATTTGTATTGCAATAAAGTCGTTTGTTCACTCATTCATTCATATAGTCATAATATTATCAAATAGCTTACCTTAACAGCCATGATTGTGCTACTAGGGACATGTCGCATTTCTTCCACGATCCCATAAGCTCCTCGGCCAAGGTCTCTAATTTTTACAAGGTCATCTGCAACCACTTCAAAAGTCTGTTCACCAATTGTAATCGTGGTTCTCTTGTCAAGGTTTCTCGGAGGGGAGCTGTAACATAGATAAGCCAGATGTAACCGCAAAGGCTTTCACGGCCTGAGTCAAATGAAGAACCAGTAAAATCCGGGATGATGGGCCGTGGTCGATATGTATCAACCACGGCCAATCAGCCCGGATTCGACTGGTTCATCATCAGAAACGCCAGATACTTGACAACTCATAAAATGCAATAAAATTGGTTGTAATAAGCGAGGGAGCAACTTGGTGAAGCTCCCAGAAGCAGGGGACAGTTCTAATTGATTTAGCTTTTTTTTTTTTTTTTTTTTTAAAAAAGGTTAATAGCATACAAATAATTTAATGAATGTATCCGATTAACCTCTTCAGTCGCCTCAATGAGTAAATTAATACTTGTGCTGAGTTGCGACACGTCTTCGATCGCATGGAGCGCAGAGACTTGCACAAGTACAAGCACGCTACCACCTTGCCATCGAAGCCGTGATGTCAACGTATTGTAGCGCTTTGCTTCGAGGTTTAGAGGGTCATATTGTAATTTTTTAAACCTGTACCTTTCGTAATAGGCATTGCTCCTTTGCAAGATAGTCATGCATTGGATTTGTCTACATGTCCATTGTAGCAACTTGCGTATTTTAGACAAATATGCCAAGCAACGAGGTTACGGTTAAAAATGAAAGAGAACAATGGTCTGCAAGAACACACTGAACCCAGACGATAATCGAAGGCAACAATTATTATTTTTTGACAAACCCTCTATTTACTTTAAAAGAGTTATCCCGACACAGGAGACCGCATCTTAGACTTGGGGGGGGGGGCATGGATATGCTCGGATAGCCTGGATGATGATGAAATGGAAATCTCACTTATTTACCTTTATTTACTCCTTCACCTCGGGGGAAGGGGAGTTGACTAACAGGGTGGACCTCCTGATTATAGTGGATTCCGAACCACTTGGGGAACATGGTAAAGTCACACGATTAAATCGGAGGTGACCAGGACTCGACTTATACTGCCTAATCGCGTTATTATGTCCTACCAAGTTCCCCTGCCAACGCTGTGCACACTACAAAGTTGCCGCAGTTTGAAACATGCTCTGCTCTAATGGATTCAACATGGTAAGGCAGTTGTCATAGACGCCAACAGTGGTCACGACTAAAGGTGTAAAAGAGGCATGGCGAGCTACGTATCGCCTTATCGCTGCTTCAGTCGTATTATGCACCGTCGCAACTGTGCGAGAAGTCTATGTAAAGTACCCATATATATAACTACGCCTCCCCGCGTTGCCCCAGGCCTGATGACAAAGTTGGCAAAGCAATCTCTGATTTTAATGTGTCAACGCGTATTTTTTATTTTGCGCGCAAGAGGTTTCATAATAAGTTAAAATATTTGCACAGTATCAGTGAACATTGAACTCACTGTGAGTAGATGCAGCTTCACATTGTCCTACTAGATTCTGTAAAACCCTACAGTTTACGTCTACCTAGAAAATGGTCAAAATAAACTTACATAACAGGAGCATCATCAGTAGCCACTTGAAGCGGAGCAAGCTTCTTTCCCTTCCTTGCTGCTAGCCCAGACATCCTTATCAACTATCTTTAAAAAAATGTATCAAACTGTATTTCCGAGCATGCAATGCACATAGTTCGACAACTCTTTTTGGTGCACACAGGGAACGCCGGACAGTATCATTGAATTCGTGAATCAACAAAAATGGTTTGATAAAATATTTTTTCTTCTATCACTGAAGACGGACACATCTACCAACTGCCACAACCTCAATTAACATTAACGAAAACTTTAATAATGAATAATAATGAAAAAATGATTTGGTGTTATTTAACTTATTTTTGCTTTTTTATTTTTATTTTTGATTTCGGAAAACGGTAGGTCAACTTTACAAACCTAAAATTATTTTAGGGAAACTTGGCGCGTTCATGCCAAATTTGCAAACATGCGAAAATGTTGAAAAAATAAACAAACTTTTGAGAAAAGTCAAATACTCGAATATTACCTTGACAGTTTTCTTTTTATTAAATGTTAATTTAAATATCATGGCAAGTGACTCTGCAGGCCAAGAGCCACATGATATGGTGCTAATGGCACTTTTGTCCACTTTCAGTGCTTATGTTATATACTTAATCGGTGTAAAATTAATAAATTACTTTGCTGGTGACAGTAACCCGACTATTATTTGTCCGAGTAAAACTCACAGCTGGAAGTCTACAGCGATATTGGATAGAGTAAGTAAAAGAATCTTTTAGAAGTTATAAACTGTACCCCATTGGAGCTTGGTATGTTGGTATACTTTGCATCTTGTTAGTGCATATCCAATGCAAACTAGTTTCCAAATGCAAGTCATTTCAAATTACATTATTGCCTATGCTGGCCTGTATCTAGGGAACGCGGCGGTTGGCGGCAAGGAAATCCCTAGAAGATGGAATCCAAATACAATTAAATAGACACACGAATAAGAGAGTGTGACAACTGACAAGGTGGAAAATTGAGGGAAGTAATTCTGCTTAGAAGGTGATAAATATCTAATGTCGCAATAGACTAACTACCTAAAGAATGCCTATATGTGTTGTAAAACAAAAATTTCTAATTTTTTCTACAATAAGCAGTGGCTATGATAGTTAAAATATAGTACAATATATGAGGGTTGTCCTTTCGGCATTGCCCCTTGTATCAGGCTAATTTAGTGTTGCCATGGCTCCAGATAATTTTATACTTCATCCTATTCCTCTGTCCACGATTAAAGGTTCATTTGTTCTGATTTCAAGGCGTACTTCTGCAATGTATGCGAGCTACTGATCCCGATATCTGGCGGGCTATTCTGTGATGCCTGTGGCGTGTTTACACATCCGAAATGCAGCAAACCTGCTAACAAGCAGTTCAAATGTAAGGTGGTCTCCCAGACGATCGAAGCTTTGAAGCATCATTGGGTGCGAGGGAATCTGCACCCGGACAGTGTCTGTGACGTTTGTGAGGAGGACTGCGAGGGAGGCTTCTCGAAGGACTTGCGGTGCAGTTGGTGCCGCCGGACTGTACATGAAGCTTGTAACCGTAATTTAGCGGAAGTAAGTTAATGTTGTTGTTTTTGTTGTCGGTTGTTGTCTGTGAGTATAAGGCGCCCATTCCACCGACCGGCTAGGGCTATTTACAAAAACAGTGACGTGGTAGCAGACATTCAAGACTTAGGCGGGGTTTCCACTGACCTCGCATTGCAGAATTGACGGAAATGTTTATTTTCCTCTTTACCATAGTTAAAATTGATCAATGATCATACAGTAAAATCACAAACAAACAAACTAAAATTAAAAAATGGCGTTATGGGATGGTGGAAACGCCACTGAAGTCTTGAATGTCTGCTACCACGTCACCGTTTTTGTAAATAGCCCTAGCCGGTCGGTGGAATGGGCGCCTTAGTAACGTAGTGACGCTAATTAGTCTCTCCATATATCACTATATTAATCACAGATTAACTTTAATCCATGCACTAACGAACTATTAAGAGACAACCAGAGGGATAAAAAAGCCTTGAACATCAAATTTCAAAGGCCATATCTATCGTAGAGCTATAAATGAGGTGGCATAACTCATTAAGTAGAAGAGTAATGCCCCTCCTCATTTTTATGTGTACATTATGTCCGTCTCTAGTCACTAGCACTTGTCGCCCACAGTTATTGGACTTGATTTGTAAAAAGTAAGTGGAGGTGTCCGATTGTCTCTCTTAATTAAGTCAACTTGGATTAAGATTTAAAACTTGTTGTCTAATCTAATTAGAGGCAAATATAATGTATTAAATAATTGGGCTCGTATTACTTATGAAGTAGGTATAGCAGCAGCATGCACTTGATTGGCTCTTCGTCTCTGATCTGCGATAGTTTGCCAGCCTAGCCGCAGGTGCAGTAACTCACCAATACCAGTAATAACTAAATTAGCCTTCAACTGAATCTCTAAGGACTATTGGCTATGGGTTGTAGAAATTCAACTCTTCTTGTTGACTGACGAAAAAATCTCCCAGCGCCAAATATTTCTCAGGTTTTGGGTGTTAATATTTTTACTTAATTTTAGGTATGCGATTTGGGGCAGTTCCGATCGCTCATAGTTCCTCCAATGAGTGTCCAAGTGATCCATCACAAGAACCGCCTGAGGCGAAGGCTAGTTGTTAAATCCATAACTCCACCGCTCTGGAGTGACTGGACGCCCCTGCTAGTTGTGGCCAATGCCAAGTCAGGTGGAAGTGAAGCTGAAAACATCGCTGCCCTTTTCCGAGGCTATCTCAACCCTGCCCAGGTATGTTTATTTCTTTCAAAATTAGTTTACAGAAACGAATTGGATTTTCGGGGTGAAACTTCTAATGGAAAGGCTTTGAAATAGGCTAATTTTTGAAACTCTATTTTAATGCATTAAAATGTTCTGGGTTCGATAAAGCCAGATACTGTGCTGAAGTGGTGCCGTCTGGTGAAGGACGTGTGATTTAAGGTTCTCGTTGCTGTTTTTATTTATTTTTAAATTACTACGGCCACTTGGCTAAGCCAATAACAGGCCGAGGTACAGCACAAACTTAGTTACTCATAAATCGTGACTCGTTGCTGGTGGCGATGGCCTTATAAAAATCTGTAGTTTTAACCGAAATCTCTAATGTTTTTCTTCAATTCCAGGTAGTTTCGTTGGGTTCGATAAAACCAGATACTGCGCTGGAGTGGTGCCGTCTGGTGAAGGACGTGAGATTTAAGGTTCTCGTCGCTGGTGGCGATGGTACCGTCTCATGGGTTCTCAACACCATTCACTCCATGAAGTTACCCAACCCTCCGTCCGTAGCTATACTACCCTTCGGTACGTGAGTCGTTTCAAGTCAAGTTAGTCTTCCTTACTATTTTATGTTATGAGAGCCCTAAGAAACTTCTAGCTTAAGTACAACAAAATACGACGCAACTCGGCCCAATCTGACTGCTTTCACCCATATACAAAGTATAGTGAAAGTATTCTCTTCTTTTCTTTCTTTGTCAGCGCCTTATCCCCTACCGAGGGACGCCTCCGCAGCCGTTTATCTAGGGGCGTCCTGTTGTGTCCATATCTGCCTTGATCTTACTCGGCAGCATCATCTTCGGTATTCCTCTTCTCCTGCTTCCTGGGACCACAATCTTCTCAACCCCATTTCTTATAATTAACCAATTGTATTGTTGTTTTTTACAAACACACGAATTATCTATCTATCATCTCGTAGGTACCGGCAACGACCTGTCACGGGTATTGGGGTGGGGCGGTGGCCTGCAAGCAGCCGACGTGGACGTGTGTAAAGTATTGACCGCCCTTCTCACAGCCGAGCCCGTCAATCTGGACAGATGGTGCGTTCGCATACTGCCGACGCGCACTCTACCTCTCAAGTCTGGAATTAAAGAACTGTTTATGTATAATTACGCCGGCTTCGGTGTTGACGCGCAAGTTACGCTTGGCTTCCACAAAACGCGGCAGTCTTCTTTGTATCTTTTTAACAGTCGACTTTTTAATAAGGTATGCTATCGGCCTATTTCGAGTTCTATAGGATAGGATGTGCAAAATTATATATTTTGTATGTAAGTGGAGCCAGGACCTCCTGGTTAGTGCCTGACATGTCTCTTACTCTCTTTCGGCCAGCCAACCTCTTGATTGTCTGAACACAATTTTTATGATATTCGAAGTGTTGCCATTAGATTTTAATGTATAAAATTTCGCACAGAGGAAGAACAACTTCAGATTAATCCGAAATCTATTCAAGTCAAATCCCCCTTAGCAGCACCATATCCATGTGTTCCCGTGGTATTGTAGCTTTGCTGTCATTCATTTGGGAGAAATTTGACTTTAGTGCACGCTAGTGCTCGCATCTGTTGAATTGACTTTATTGAAATACCAAAAGGCGAACAGTAAAACTATAAAGTCTTCTTTCATGCTAACCCTAAAAAAGATTGTATTATTAATAAGTATTCAAATTAAATCGAGAAGAAAACAAAACAAAACACGGGAGAGAAAGGGGGGAAAAAAGGATAAAGTATATGCAGGGGTATCCATTGTTTATCACCATTACCAGACCAGAGTCTAAAGCAGTGTTATCCAAGATATATTGTTTAATTATTTTCTTAAAGGAAGTTTAAGAACACAGGCATCGCAAAAATTCATGGCGACGCAATAAACCGGCTCTACCTGGTTGTAAACTAATATAATTTGAATCTTTCTTATTCAGATGTTATATGTGTGCTTTGGAACGGGAGAAATAATTGAGAAAACATACCAGAACCTGCAGGAAGGTTTGGAAATTTACCTCGATGGACATAGAGTGGAGTTGCCGTCAATAGAAGGCATAGTCGTGAGTAATATTGACTCGTTTGGCGCGGGAATGCATTTGTGGGAAATGGGCAATGAGGTAAGTCTAGAGCAAAGATTTTATTTATTTATCATATAGTTTTTTTTTATCGAAGGACCATAGCTTTCTGGTGTTTTTTCTTGGTGTGCCTCTGTACAGGAAATTTGCGCTAGATACGGGGGAGATGAAATTTGGGTGAGATTGACGGTGGTATGTAGGAAGTGGGAGGAAGGGGGATGGGGTTCCTGGGAGCTCAAAACGTGTAAATCCGTTCAAATCTCGAAATCGAAAATTTCGACCAACACAATAAAGCATATAGCCTACTAACTTATAAATAGGAAAGCAAAAATAATGGCATCAGTGGCTGTTATTTTATTTCCCGAAACAAGGGGTTCGTAGAAAAGATGCTCGCTCAAACGAATAATAGGTGGGGATAGGTGTTGTAATGGGTGTCTTGGGTTGTTGGGTTGGGAGCACATTGGGACATGCAGCGTAGTGGTACGGACTCTGACTTTCACACGAAAAGTTGTTGGTTCGAATCCCACACTGGCTACATTTTCTGGCCATGCTTCGGAGGGCATGTAAATCAGGCGGTCCCGGGCCTTCCTAGGTGAGTGCAAGAGGGCCTTATAGCCCTAACTCCGCTAGGTTGGCTTAGTAATAGAAACAATAAAAAGTCCTTATTTATTTATTTTTTACTGGGGAGCGAGGTTCTTCAAGGACCGTCTGCAACAGTTTGCCCTAGAGTTCTATATAGTAGAGATGGGATATTCGAACGCGCCAAAAACAAAAATGGTTCTCTTTAGTTCAGAATCTGCACAAGACTGTGCATTTACGTTTACTCGCCATGAATTCATTATATCGTTGTTATATTCGCTGAAGAGTGTACAGCCCGTAGGAAATTGGCAGCCCGAAATTTAATACTTTTTTTTTTAATTAACTAAGCAAGTTATTATAGATTTGGCTCGTTTAAGTTGTAGAAGACTACTTCATGTATCATATAATAAGGTATTATTAGTTTTCGAAATTGTAGTTTTGTTTTTTTATAAAATCGATTATACGTAATAAGTTATATAAAATATTATCATGTTCGTGAAAAAACAACAAATTTCGAAAATTAAAAAAATCTTATTATTTGATGCATACAACTTTAATGAGCCAAATCTTTAATAACATGCTTAATTAATTAAATAAATAATAAAAAGTATTAAATTTCGGGCTGCCAATTTCCTATGGACTGTACACTCTTAAAGAATACATGGAGACTGTCCTGGCAGGTATTGTTTCGCAT
The DNA here is from genome assembly GCA_963971405.1 of Psococerastis gibbosa. Lineage (NCBI taxonomy): Eukaryota > Metazoa > Arthropoda > Insecta > Psocodea > Psocidae > Psococerastis > Psococerastis gibbosa. The sequence continues at coordinate 11,737,290 of OZ020490.1, forward strand.
GTGTGTTGTAAGGGGGCTCTGGAGAACCTCAACAATGTTGTTTTCGTATTTATTTTTTGTGGTTCTCGAGGTATAAAATGGTTTGATTTGATTTGATTTGTTGCGCAAAAACCTAAAAACCTGTGATTAACCAATCTCAGCATTCATTCACGGCGCAATTTACGGTGAATATTCCAATTCTCTACCTGATTGTCTGTTTCAGGAGCATCCTGATGGGCCCAAGTGTAGTATAAACGACAAAAAATTGGAAGTAGTGGCATTTTATTCAAGTTTCCATATGGGTGGTCTCCAGATGAATGTCGGGACACCGTACCGCGTTGGGCAAGCGAAAACTGTTAAGGTAAGATCTGTTTTGCCTTAGAAGTTACTGTACCTCAGTTTATATGGCTGCTTAGGCGATTAATGAGTAGCCCTTGTGGACTAAACCTTGCCTGATATAAAGACGTTTTCATTTCAAAATGAAGATCTTTCAGATAAAAATTTATGTCAGCTTGTTTTTCAGTCAATCAAATTTTCAGATTCAGAAGGAAAGTACCGGTCCGAGTGTACTCGAACATGCTTTCCGATTTATCAATTAGTAGATAGATAATATGAGTAATTTCATAGTAAATAATTATCCTATGGTTAAATTTTGGATCCCAAAGCACTGAAATGATCGATTTGATTGCATATTCTAGAACATTACAACACAGTAATAATGGCAGTACAGCAAACAATGCAGCATAGCAGAACGGATACCTGGACCCGGTCAAAACTCTGTACTTAGCTTGGGCAGGCCCTTCACCCAGTGAAATTGCGTACTTATCTTGTGCAGGCCCACTAGCCGCCATATCGAAAAATGTCTACGGCCCCGCGATGGTTTAACCCATTGAAATATATTAACTGGAATGGTTGAAGCCATATTATCCCTTACGGGGCACCCGTTAACGATAAGCCCACTATCAGAGATAAGTCCCACCTTACAAAATATCGAAGTCTTACACATTGCAGCATAGCAGAACGGATACCCGGACCCGGTTAAACCTGATTATCGTTGTTTCCAGGTGGTTCTTCACCGTGAAATTGCCGTGCAAATAGATGGTGAGCCGTGGAAGCAGCCTCCCGCTGAAGTTGTGTTCAAGGCCGTTAACCATGCTGTCATGCTCAAGGCTCCTGGTTAAGAAATGCTCTGCAAGAGACTGTTATTAAAGACTGCCAGTAGGAGGAAGACCGAATCTACTATTGAATTCGACTTCCACGATCAAGTAGGCGAAATTGTACCGTATGTTATCGATTTATATGTATCGTACCTGCCTAAACACCTATTTATTGCGTGATCAGGAATCAGGATCGAGAAACAGATCTTATAAAACAGTTAGCATACAGTAGTTATCACACTTTTATGTTGACTTTCCGACCAAAAATTGAAAACACTTGCTGTATGTAAAGAAAGTCATCTTATGCTTCGACTGTTGATACTTTGCTAGTATTTTCATATTTTGGTCGGAAAGACTGACGACTACTGTAAGCCGCAATTGTTTTCTTATAATATTGTAGGGACATTTTTTAAGGCATTTGTTGATCGTGGAATTGGTCATATATTCAATAACTACAGAGATAGGTCTGTCATTCATTGCAATAGAATAGCCTAGTTTTATTAATTGACTACAACCCTGTTATTACCTGTTTGTTGTATGTTCAAACTCCCTACCTATAGTATTTTCCCAAAACAATACAATAAAATTCAGACTTTCGTGCTCATTTTCCTAACGAAATAAGCGAAACTCTTAACTGATGTTCCTAATGTTGATAAATAAGTTTACATATTTTCTTCGTGGCCGTTAGAAATACTCATCACTCTTCAGTGCCCAAATATACAGTGATTATTTATTTGAGCGACAAAAACATAAGATACAGGGTGAAGTGTTCTGATCATCTCTTCCTTGGGCATCCTCCATCTTCGTGTTCAATCTGTTTACTCTTCCAGCCACTTCTTCGCACACATGCTTTTTTTCATTCCCTTCGAAACCTTGAATTTCTTATGAATTATTTTCATTTGACCACTTTCATAACTTTGCGGTTGTGGATTTATTAATTAATTACATCAAAAATCCTAGGCCATTTCATATTTACAAAATATATTGAAATCTCTCCCTTAATCTGTTATAGCCCATATACCTATACATTTTAATTTATTTTCAAATCATTTCCTATACTAGTAATTAAACCACTGCGGGCCTACTACCGACTCTACTATTCAGTATCAAACTCAGAGTCTGCAGAGTAGTGGTAAAAGCTCCGAATTTCACCCGAAGGGTTGTTGCATGTAAAGCAGGCGGTCCCGGGCCTTCCTAGTTGAGTGTAGGAGAGGACTTTATAGCGTTAACTCCACTAGGTTGGCTTAGTAATAGAACAAAAAGTCTATATTTATTTATTTATACCGCATATATTGTACAATAGTATTAACTTATTCCTGGGGTTAAAAATGTGATCAGAACATATTTGAATAGCGCATTCCATTGTACAATAAAATTATCTTGTTTACAATTTTAATGCCAGGTTAAGATTAAAAATAATCGCCGTAGTAGGCTCGCTGATGTTTTAGTTTTGTAATCTCCATAAACAGTATCTGATGACCTTGAACAGCAACTATATAAGTATATAGTCCGTTGCCTGTTCTGAACGTGTCTTCCTTTTTTGTTGTAAGAGTATTATACTCGCCAGTGCCTACATGATTTTACGGAACACTATCATGCTAGGGCCTGTAAACAGTACTGCTGTTCAGTTCCTATTTCCAAGCCCAAATTTTCTCCCTTCTCCAATCTTATTTTATATGCCATTGGCGACTCTATAGGCTTAGCAACTAAATTATGATAATAGGCTAGGCGTTAACAAGACTAGTTACCACATGTTACTTTGATACGAGTTGACTACTTTTGGTTTGCGTATCATCCATTTTGTAAATCATAATGCCCAAACCTTGCCACTTTCCACCTAAGGTGGTGAAAGAATGTAAGCTATGATAAATGTTAAAACAGACCTATAGGCTGAAACAAATTTTGTGCAAATAGGTTTTTTAAATTGAAATCTAAGAAGAATTTATTACAGTCAAACCGTAGAAGCCTGTCAGAGACTTAAATATGTGTTAAGGGCCAACCGAAGTCGCCCATATTCCATTTTCTGTTCAAACTTCAATTTCTCATGAAATATGGAACGCAGAACAATGAAAAAATGCTGAATCGCAAGAAGTATTTTTTCTCCTAATTTTGATACTTAGTATGTGGCCTTAACTAACCCCAATTTGCCACAGTTGATGAACTCCTTCAACTTGAACTCTTGAGTGACCATTATTTTTTGCGTATCAAGTTCACTAACTATAGCCGATCGGAATTGATGATTGCAACATACTATGTATCAAAATTAGGAGAAAACATTCTTGCGATTCAGCATTTTTTCATCGTTCTGCGTTCCATATTTCATGAGAAATTGAAGTTTGCACAGAAATGGAATATCGGCGACTCCGGTTTGCCCTTAAGGCTTCGATAAATACCAAAAAGGACGGGCACAATAAGTGGTTTTTAAGAGCACATTGTTAGGAAATTGAAATTGTAAACATCGAACTTCTCATGAAATATCAATCGTAGAACTGTCAAAAATATCAGGAAAAACAGAAGGCATTTTTCTGAGAATTGTGACACTTTATATAATATATATATATATATATATATATATATACATATATATGCAGTAGTTTGTGCCATATGTACTTTTCTTACCCAGATTGACCACTTTAATAATTATTGAATATGATTTTTACAAAAAACGATTGGTGTGGTGCCAAAGATAGTCCCAATGAAAGAGTTGGAGAACTGTGGTCCAATTGGTGACAGGGAAGGTCACATGTCATTAGATATCGAAATGTAGAGGAGTATTTCTGCTAATTTAACGGCTATTTTTGACGGTTGTACGGTCGATTGTTCCTCTGAAAACCGACTTTGTACAAAAGGCGCGTAGTGGAGGTACTCCGATTTACCCTTGATGAACAACTTGCATATAGAATTGCCTGCTGTATATTTGGTTGTTAATTTCTAAAACATAGTACCTATGATTAACTTATGAAGTATCGTCGCTCTGATTGTTGATTGGTTGGCTTGCGTGCTTTCCCGCTATAAATAATTTTTGAATTTACAACAACTCCATTGTTAATCTATATTACCCATATTATAGGCTAATAGTCCAATAACAGTTATTTTAACGATTACTTCATTTTAATTCAATTTATCAACAAACTTAACTGCAACTTCGTCATAAAATGAATTAATATAGGCCTAAATAAAAATTGATACTATATCCCTCTTTCCATACGGTAAGTTAATTATGGGTGTTACTTTTTGGTACCGTATTGACAACTTAATCAGGAGGGAATTTCGCCACATTGTTTTTATTTTATTTCTATGTGGAAGTTGTCTATTTCCATAGCGGCCTATGGGAGGCTTGTCCCATTTGACATATCACCTTCGGGGTGGCTGTAAAAGTAACGTTTGCTGTCTAGGTCGCGATATTATATTGAATATTATATAGTTTATGAACATAAAATTATAGCCTACTTTATTTAGGTAGTTACCTACCTACGTTACTGTTTTCTATGTATGCTTACTCGATGCATAGTCTACTTTCCAACACCCCGTTCGTGTTCTTATATTGTTAAATACCAGAGCATATCTTAGACTCTTAATTGTCGACCGATTCAAGAGACAAGTTGAGGCAGTGGCGGGTCCAGAGGGGGGGCCATGGCCCCCATGGCCCCCCTCCGAGAAAAATTGGTGTACACTATATAAAATAGGACATTCTAAACAAAAAACCTTGTTATGGTATCATAAATATGTCGTCCATCTTTAAATTATAAATGTCACTGCTGTAAAAATCGTAAAACCCCGCTATTTTGAACTTATTTTTTCATATTTTTCCCCCGGGGGGACCCCCGGGCCCCCCTGGTTCCAGCAATATGAATAAGCGTTTCTTTGTAAGATTTAAAAGATCAATAATTTACTGCTGGTAAAATGCGTAAAACCCCACTATTTTGCACTTATTTTTTCACATTTTTCCCCTGGGGGTGACCCCCGGCCCCCCATCGGTACCTATCTCCATCAGGCGCATGGGCTTTCCAAGTAATGCACTGTTAATTAATGTGCCTCGTTTCACTTACAAACATACCAATTGCACAATCGTTAAAAAATTAAATTTGGCTTAGTAGGCTACACCCGCTCGCTTTTCCCGGAATGGCGCCCTCCGAAAATCTGTCCTGGACCCGCCCTTGAGCTGAGGTTTGTTTAAGGCTCACACAATGTGGTTACCTTATGCCGAACGAATCCTAGTTGACTTCCTAGTGACATTGGCGCATGTCCTCTTGACCTGCCCGATGTCGGCTAGCCCATGAGCAGACTCTGCAACACCAGCTCAGCAGTGAGCATTGATACTGCACATGACGTATAAAAATGTATAGGAACATTTCTTCTACTACTACTTATATTGTCATTGCTCTATAATCGATATAATTTCATGAGAAATTCGACTGTATACAGGAAGTGGGTGTGCTTGTTTTGCTCTACTAGGTTATGGAAAATAATAATTTAAAAAAACCGCCAAATAATTTGAATTTGGAGGAATGCAAAACTCTTTTTGTTGCCATGTCAACGACCTCCAAAAACAAATAATCCCACTTCTTATATTTTATTTACAAATAATATTGCAGTTTCAACTATGAAAGCAATATTTAATAATGCCCCCGAACATTTATAATTCAAATACTTCAATATAATATCCTACCAATACATAAAAATTTAAATTATCAAGACATTTGGCGGAGGAATTCGAAATCTGGCGATCTATGTTGCCGTGTATTCAATATGGCCGCTGAAAGGCGTCGTGCTTCATTCAGTGTTTATGTTTAAAAATAGTGAATTTCTCAAGTTTTCTTGCAATATTAGCTGTGACTTATGCTCATTATATAGTAAGCGGTAAGTAAATAATGCCAGTGTGTGTTAAAATTGGTTGAGAGTCGCCGCATGTACTCAGTACCGGTACCCTAAACAGGCCAGTGGGCGACAATCGGGTAGCAAACTGAGTAATCCTGGAAATTATGTTGTGACATCATTTGTTTATGATGCCTTGTTTGTTGTATTTCACTTCGCAAATGTTAATTTATACATTATTGTGTATTGTTGTGTTGTGAATCATGTTTTTGGTATGGGCAGCACAGTATGGCGCCTGAACATTCATCGGTGTCAATTACGATACTAAGTGTAGCCTAGGCCCTAGGCTACCGTACCACGTCTTTTAATTAACTCTTCATACAAACTATATTCCCCCTGAAATTGAGACGTTAATGAAGTCAGTTAACAGTTTTAACTTTCTTAACAGTGAAGAATGGGAGTTTATATAGGGTTAGTTCTGGGCTTCTACACTATACCACAACAAGTAACAGCTGGTGCATTCAGGCGGATGTATCTCTAGAGATGGAGCGAAATATTTAGTTATTAATAAGCGCGAACCTGGTAAAACAAACGAATCGACAATGCTCCGAAATTAAAATCATCTTCAGTATTCAGTAGGTAACTTGCATAGTTGCATGGACATTTTTTTAAACCTAAAAAGGTTATATTTCAAAAGGTGGCAATAATGAATTGGCTTTACCTGCCTTGCTACTCAATTCAACTATTCAAGACATGCAATTTCCAAAAGGGACTTCACTTCGAGAAGCTAAACATCAGGGTGGCGGTAGTCCCCGGTACCCGCGTCGAGCTCGTATATCTGTCTTCGCTCGCGGCGTTTGCTATTGCAACCTGTTTACACTAAAAATTCCATTGGCATGATGCATTGATCTTTTGAAAACCCCAAGTCCCCAAACATACGCCATATTGGCATGTTGTTTTTGCGACCCATCGCAATTCGCAAATCCCAATGGAATAGGGCGTCGTTGTGGTCGTGGATGTTCCCCTTGGGGCTTAGACTAGTCTCTACTCTCTACTCTAGAGTAGTCTTAGACCAACCTTGAAGAGCCTGGAGTCTACTGGAGGAGGTGTTAGTGCAACTAAGACAATATTTATTTATTACATTTCCCCCCGCAAGTTACAATACAATGCAGGTTCTAGACGTCATCATTAATAAATAGCCTAAAGACAAATAACTGCTAGCGTAAATCATAGGTTAATTACAAATTGTTATGGCGCAAAAAGGTGTTTAGGGCCTATCACAAGTTCGGCAAGTTCTCAAAGAATTAACAAGTCAGAGGATTCGAATTGAATGCCATTTAATGATGGTTGAACAAACGTTTTATACATAAATCTCAATGTTATTAGCCAGAGGCTATCACGTAGACAAATCCTTAGGTAACAATAGGCTACATTATGCTATAGGAATATTATAATATTCTATTCGCTTACTATTTATCGCACCGAGGTCGTCAGCGATGTCAGCTATTCATTTCGAAGATAATTATTATAAATGTTCCATTTTCAATAGAAAGGCTAGCGACGCATATTAACTTCTTTGTCAATGCCAATACGACCAGTGTTTAAAATTAATAGCGACATTTTACTTTCTTTCAAGAATCCCATTATTCTTCAGATATGATATAGCTGAATAGTGGCAATAATGCCCGAAAATCCATGGAGTCGTTGGCGGGGCAATGTTCGATGGGTCACAATATAAGTTCATATAGAGGACTATAAGCAGGCATACGTTCTTCCTCGCCCAATGTTCCCTGGAGATTTTAGAAGCTTATTGACTCTCCTGCATTTACAGTTTCAAGTGACAAATAAATAAATATTGACTTTCTTTGTTCTATTACTATGCCAGCCTAGCGGTGTTAGGGCTATAAAGCCCTCTCTTACACTCAACTAGGAAGACCCGGGGACCGCCTGCTTTACATGCCCTCCGAAGCATAACCAGAAAATTAAGCAAGTTTGGGACTCGAACCAACAACCTTTCGGGTGAAAGTCAGAGTCTGTACCACTACTCCTGTCCTGACGTTTGGCGTTTTGCATACAAATATGGCTATAGATATTTTATGAGAAATATGGGTTAGTAAAAATAACATCTAGTGGGGCGCCCAATTGTCTCTTAATTACGAAATAAAATCTCTGGGCTGTGTCGCTGACTCGCTCAGTTATAAAGCTCAATTAATTTTCAGGAGCTGAATCCCATTGTTTTGAATATCACTACGGAGGTAATATTGTAGTTTGATCATGACAGCACAAAAACGGTTCCCAAGGAATTTGGCATCGTCATTCCTTAGTTGGCATCTGTTGACGGTGGAACACGTTCTCATTTAAACCGGTTTATTCTCATTTTATAAATGGTTTTTATTGCCTTTCTTATTTATAGCCACAGCCTGTAGAAGTTTGTGGGTAAAAAGTGGCTCAACATTTTACTCATTTGTCTTCTCCATGCTTACCCATAGAAATGTGTGGTAGCTTAACCTTGGGTTGCCATTGAATGTTAATCTATATAATAAATAATGTGAAGTAAACATATCGACGGAAGCTGTAGAGAGTTGAAGATATTAAAAAAATTGAGACGAACGGGATTTGAACCTGAATTTTCACCTTGCTACACTGACCCTCGCACCAACTCACCTGTTCCAGGGGCGTAAAGTTGGGGGGGGCACGGTCCAACTTGCCCCCCCCCCCCCAGCTCCTAATGAAAGACGTGGTTCATGTCTCCCCGGGCCCCTTTGCAGCAATATGAATATAAGCACTCCTTTGTTAGCTTTGTAAAATCTAAAGCTATACTATACTATTGTACTATTAAAATGCGTAAAACCCTACTATTTTGCACTTTCTTCAATTTTTCCTTATCCTGCCTGATGACGTCATGTGGTATACTTAGTTTTGCCCCCGCCATCATTCTAAAACTTTACGCCTCTGCGGCTGTTACAGTTGTTACACCTGTTACAGTTATTAGAATCTCTTTACCTCATTTCAGGACATGAATCTCCCTTCGGCTTTGGACATGCCCTTGCCGTAACAGGTTTTTTTATTCCTGAGTGTGGATGTCGGCCGTTTTTGACACCACACTGATCTGGTCTTCGTCTGTCAGGGCCAAGGCCCCCCCCCCCGCCAAATGAAATGGCTTGATACTAGATATAATCGAACTTTCAGAGGAAAAATAAAAACTACTATGTAATCCAATGAAGTTTCTGTAACGCCCCCCGAAAAAAGATCCTGGCTACGGCCTTGGTCACGGCTATTCGAGCTGCTGAGCGTAACATCTCCGCCGCATGGAGGAGGGGACGTATTCTTCATCGCCCAGCACTCAGTGCAAAATATCATGCAGGGTCACACCACATGTTTATATATCCGACCTTTTAGCTTTTTCAGCCTCAACTGGCAGGGAAATTAGGGAAAGGGAGATCTGAAGAAATTAGGCGGGATTGAAGTCATTGGAAATTGGTGTGAAATACGATTTAATAGACACATTAACTCGTAGTGGACCACCCTAAACCTGTCTAGTTTCAATTATAATAATTTCCCCGGTCCATTAGTTAATAGTTTGCCAGCCCAATTAATAACTGAAATTAGTGGATATAGAAAAAACTGGACTGGGCTTGTGGCCCGCGGTTAAGACGACGCCCCGGTTAGACGTAGATCGTGGGTTCGAATCCCGCCAAGTTTTTTATTACATCCTCTAATTTCGGTTATAACGAGGCAGTTACGTCTTCAACCAAAGTTCATTGAATATCAGTGTTCTATATACCATATAATACTGCTAATAATCCCAATGAATGTGCCAGCACAGTCCTATGATTGACAAATGCAGTTCTGGCCAAAAAAAAATCAGTATCAATGAGAAGGTTATTCCGTCTCAAGTACGTATGCACTGCAACTCATTCATTATTATTATTATCACTTATCAGTACGTTAGTTATAACCAGTCAGCCCGATGTACTTGCATTAATTAACTGATTATAATCATTCCATTTCAGTACTATAAAATCGACTTAAACGTCAGGACATGTAGAGTAGTGGTGCAGACTCCGACTTTCACCCGAAAGGTTGTAGGTTTGAGTCCCACACTTCCTACATTTTCTGGCCATGCTTCGGAAGGCATGTAAGATGTTTAATGCCATGCCAGTAGAAACCAAAGTATTAAAAGGCAATGAAAAATTATTTAAGGCAGCAGTGAAAAAGCACGTAACTAACCTTTCCTAACAACACCTGCTGGCCATATTGTTTTAGTTTTTTAATTGCTTTCCAATTTATACGTAGTATAAGGAAAGCTTTGTGGAGGTCGAAATTTTCGATTCAGAGATTTCAACGGATTTACACGTTTTGGGGTCCCAGGAACCCAAAAAAGTGTTTTTTACGAAATGTCGGTCTGTCTGTTCGTCGAATTCCGGGCAAACTACTCGGTGGATTTGAGTGAAATTTGGCATGTAGGTTCACAAAAATCATACCTCGGGACCATTTTATTTTATTTTGGGCTAACTCAATTGGGGGGGGGGGGGGGTTATTCTTTATTTATTTTTATTTTTTATTTTATTTTTTCTAAACTTTTCTATCGATGGTTTCTACCTTCAGGCATGTTTTAGGTGTTAAGTTGAGTTAACGAAACCGGACAGTTTGCTTTCCCAAAAACCTATTTGCTTTTGCGCAAAATTTTTTTTTTTTTTGAAAAAATGACAGAAACTTCACGCTGAAATGCATTGCCTGCCCTGCCATTATTACTGTGTTGTAATGTGTTTTAAATATATTGAGGCTACCTCACCTCCAGTGACGTCAGGTGGACACCCCCCCCCCCCCCCCCCCCCCGAGATATCCGAAATTTAACCATAGGAAAATTATTTACCATGAAATTATTCATTTTCTCCCTACTAATTGATAAATTGGAAAGCATGTTCGAGTAAACTCGGACCGGTTCTTTTGTTTTGTTTTAGCTTTTTAATTAACACACTTTTTTGTATGTAACCTTTCAATTTTGTTTTTTTGTTTTATAAGTGAAACTTTCCAAATTTTAAGTACACATTAGGTACGACTGAATAATTTAAGTTTGTAATTGTATATTTTAATTGTATCCCGGCAACACAAGTCCTCTTGAGGAACCGGGGTAACTAATGGTGTTTCTTAACTGTAGTTTTTTCCAAATAAATATTCATATTCATGTAAAGCAGGCGGTCCCGAGTCTTCCTAGTTGAGTGTAAGAGATGGCTTTATAGCCCTAACTGCGCTAGGTTGGCTTATTAATAGAAAGGCACTATATACCCGGGTATTGTCATCCGCCATTTTGTATCCTATAATTCCTATATGGTTAGTATTGTAAGAAAGTAAAAGATTGAAAATAACTAAAACCCCTTATAATATTTTTTTATTAAACACTTCCCTAATTGGTAGAACGTTTTTTAAAAATAATAATAAATAAATGTCGATAAATTTCTGAAAATAAATCTGTAAACACCCAATGCTTTGCTTATAGACCAGACTTAAAATGGATACAACATGGCGGATGACAATACCTGTCTAATATAGAGCCCTAATTAATAGAACAAAAAAAGCCAATATTTATTTATTTTAATGTTGTGTGACTCCGTCAAGTGACAGTTGCGAATGACTCACTTGCATTAATCATGATTCATAGCATGCTTTCTCAATTTCCTCAATTGAATTAGTCTGTGCTTTCGGCTACTGCCCTAACCTACCCCACTTGGCTACTTAACGGGATTGTAAATATTGTGTAGGTTTAAATATTATTTTTTGTGAGGCGGGTAGGCGTCGAGACCCATGGCAGCCCCAAGTCATTACATACATAAAGATTTTTACATGTTTTAAATTTAGATCGTGGGTTCGAATCCCGCTAAGCCCAGTTTTTCTCCAAAATCCACTAATTGCCTTTATTTTTCATAGAGCAAGTTCGAAAATTGTTGTCAATCGGTATTAGTGACGTCTGTAGATGTGAGTGTATAAATAGAAAAATCCTCCTCTACATTTTGATACATACCCTTAGCATGTAGCCACCACCAACACAGTTTGGCTGCAGTTTTTGAAGGTGCTGACCTAATCTCACCTTCACGCCTTCAAAGGCTGTCGCCAAACGGTGTTAGTGCAGGCTGTTGGAATACAAACCTAAGATGAATAGGAGTTTGGAAAGTGTGCCAAAAGTATAAGAATAATATATACGTGGACGAAGAATTTATGACACGGCACTTCTGTTTATAATATGTTTTTTGGATAAAGGTTAATTTTCGTATATGAAGAAATATAAAGTTATTATATAGAAATAATGTACAGTAGAATGCGTTTACTATGACTCCGCCTATATTGACCAACCGCCTATTATGACCTAATTACCCAAGGAAGTTTGGTTCACTAAGGCTTTGTATATAGGCTTTATATGACATCTGCTTATTATGACGTGTTTGTCAATTCCCTTCGATGTAATAATAAACGGATTCTACTGTATTATCATTCAAGTTAGTCATGCTAATTAATAAAGAACACTTTCAAGTACAATCTTCAACATGCTAAGAGTATGTATCAAAATTTAGAAGAGAATTTGTTCTACTTCCACTGTCACTTGTGGCTTTATGATCGATATTTTATAGATATTCTTCTTTGTACAAAAAACATGTAGTGAGGGTGTCCGATTTTCTCTTAAAAGAAAAAAATAGTTTTTGCTTTCCAATTTATACGTAGTATAAGGAAAGCTTTGTGACGGTCGAAATTTTCGATTCCGAGATTTCGACGGATTTACACGTTTTATGGTTCCAGGAACCCAAAAAAGTGGTTTTTACGAAATGTCTGTCTGTCTGTCTGTGCGTCGATTTCCGGGCAAACTACTCGGTCAATTTTGATGAAATTCGGCATGTAGGTTCACAAAAATCATACCTCGGGACCATATTTTGGGCTATCTTAATTTGGGGGGGGGGGGGTTTATTCTCAAAAAACTCCAAAAAAACGTCTAAAAAAATTATTTCTCAAAAACGGCTCCAACGATTTCTTTTAAATTCACATATATTGTAGTCGTTATTAATGTTAACGAAATGCGGGGGGTCGCTTGCCCCTTGATAGGTTGCTTCTGGGGGTAAAAAAATAAAAATAACTAAATTTTAACGAAAAATGACTAAAAAATGATTTTTCAGCGAAACCTTTCTATCGATGATTTCTACCTTCAGGTATGTTTTAGGTGTTAAATTGAGTAACGAAACCAGACAGGTTGCTTTCCCAGAAAAGTATTTGGTTTTGTAAAAAAAAAATGTTTTTTTTTTTTTAAATGATAGAAAATTCACGCTTAAATGCATTGCGTGCCCTGCCAGTATTACCTCACCTCCAGTGACGTCAGGTGGACAACCCCCCCCCCCCCCCCCCACGAGATATCGGAAATTTTACCATATGAAAATTATTTACCATGAAATTACTCATTTTCTCTATCTACTAATTTTGATAAATTGGAAAGCATGTTCGAGTAAACTCGGACCGGTTCTTTAAGTTGCGTTTAAAATGTAAAACGCCATTATTACATCCTTTACAACATGCAACGCTTCGTGTATGCCAAATTTGCTGTCATTAATTAGTAAAGCAACGTCCTTCAATGATTGAAGGTCACATTTGGAGTCATGTGTGATTGATTGATTTTGTATTGCTAGAAAATGAAAGCAGAAGGCAAAAGTAAAATATGTGTATTTGGTTGAGCGGCCTACTGTATGTTTTCTAGAGAAGAGTTTAATACCCCTATGGGAAGCCATGTGTGAACCTTTTGATAAACTAATACTACTCCTTGGCTCCTACGGCCCCGCTACGTGCACGCCAAGGGTCGCCAGATCCACCTTGACGTCGTCCAGCCATCGCATACCTGGTCGTCCCACTTGTCCTATCTCTCCCTCTCCTCCTCTCTCTCCCGTGGGGTACCTGTATGACTGCTCTTGTAGCCTTAATGTTTGGCATTAGTTCCACATGCCCTTGTAACCTGATGCGGGGCTCTCTTGATTTTGGCTACTGTCGTAGGTTCTTGGTATATCGCGTTTTTTTTAACGTATTTTATTAATGAATAAATTCTTCAAACCATACAGGTTTACATACTAAAATTTATTTCGGGGGAGGGGGGGGGGTCCGGACCCCATGGACCACCCCCCTGGGCACGGCCATGCTGATAATATTCAATAAATATATATATATTAAATTATTTGTTTGCCTTTGTAGTACTACTAGCAATTTACAGGCCGGGGATATTTTTTGTTTACAAGGTGTGGCATATTTATTGTACCCTCTGCTTAGTACAATATTACGATTCTGTGCGGCAGGTGCGGAGTGCCTCTAACATTAAATCATATACTGTAATTGCATACACAGCAGCCGGACTTTCCTTACCAAAACCACTCACCCTGCCATGCTTAATTGGCGACAGACATGGGCTAGTCTCAGCAGCATTCAGTGGCGGCGCTAGCAATTTTAAGGCGGGGGGGGGGGGAAATGAAAAAACAAAACATTTTTCATTGGGAGTAGGTATATCGTTCATTAAATGTTGGGGGGGGGGGGGGCAGGCTTCCCCGGGCACCCCCGTAGCGCCACCACTGGCAACATTACACTTTTTCATCAAGACTGGAGTCATGGAACACCTATAGAAAAATAAACGCTAACCGTTCTTCTGAGGCGCCCATTCCACCGACCGGCTAGGGCTATTTACAAAAACAGTGACGTGGTAGCAGACATTCAAGACTTAGGCGGGGTTTCCACCGACCTCGCATTGCTGAATTGACGGAAATGTTTATTTTCCTCTATGCCATAGTTAAAATTGATCAATGATCATACAGTAAAATCACAAACTAAAATTAAAAAAATGGCGTCATGGGATATGTTGTAAGTACAAACATTTTAATAGATTTCTATAAAAAGGAAAATTCTAAAATCCGTCAATGTCATTTGCATTCTGCAATGCGAGGTCGGTAGAAACGTCACCTAAGTCTTGAATGTCTGCTACCACGTCACCGTTTTTGTAAATAGCCCTAGCCGGTCGGTGGAATGGGCGCCTTAACGGTAACTACCAACAACAACCAAATAAGAAAACAACACCATAAACATATACCAATCGGCGCAAACACCCGAAAGAGTCCCGCGCCTAAATATACATATTTAAAAACGTATTGCCACAATTTGTTCATCAGTTCAGTTCAGGTTAGCCATTATTAACTGAATGTACACCGTGGCGAAGAGCCGCTGTTTTAGGCTTCGGCAAAAACAAGTATATACGTCTAACATGAAACATACAAAAAACACAATTAGTTGGTAAGTTAGTGGATTAGTAGCTTAGCCAGGATGGTTTCTCAAAAAATTCTTCAGAGTGCGGACAACTAGCCAATAGTTCCCTTCTGACCCCTCAAGATCTTTTTGGTTATTAAGTATCGACTTGTAACGCTGTGCTGTTCTGGTTCTGGACCCCATGTATCTAATTTTAGTAGAAAACTTAAGAAATTGACATTTTTATGGGTTTTAACCAAAATCTGGGTAGCAAGGATATGCGCAGAAGGAAACTAAATAAATGTTCTCAAAGTGTGATATTACGATAACGATATTAAATAGAATAGATCGCTTGCTCCAATTCCTGCGTACGCCCATAGACTGTAAGGATATTTTTTAGGAAGGAAATCGAAGTAAAAATTACAATGTAGAATTTAGTGGGTCCCGATGCAATTTTATATGGCGCCCATTCCATTGACCGGCTAGGGCTATTTCCAAAAACGGCGACGTGGTAGCAGACATTCAAGACTTAGGTGGCGTTTCCACCGACCTCGCATTGCAGAATGCAAATGACATTGACGGAAATTAGAATTTTTCTTTTTATAGAAATCTATTAAAATGTTTGTACTTAACATATCCCATGACGCCATTTTTTAATTTTAGTTTGTTTGTTTGTGATTTTACTGTATGATCATTGACCAATTTTACTATGGCATAGAGGAAAATAAACATTTCCGTCAATTCTGCAATGCGAGGTCGGTGGAAACGCCACCTAAGTCTTGAATGTCTGCTACCACGTCACCGTTTTTGGAAATAGCCCTAGCCGGTCAATGGAATGGGCACCTATCACTTAAGGGTCCGCGACGAAAAAAGTTGGAGAACCTCTGCCATAGACAATAGAATAATAGATGTACACATGTTCTTGTTGACAACATTGGAAGAAAACAAAGATATCGCGCCAAATTTATAAAATGCATTTCAGACGAAATTTACAATAAATAGTGCAACCATATTGCTATGGCGGCTATTTCACATGTCAAGTTTGCCGCAGTTTGGAAATGGCTCTGTTCTGGTAGATTCAGCTAGTTATGGCGCATATTCCATTGACCTCGTTTTGCAGAATGCACATGACGTTGACGTGGTAGCAGACATTAAAGACTTATTAATGATGTCTGCTACCACGTTAACGACATGTGCATTCTGCAAAACGAGGTCAATGGAATTTCCGCCTATGGCCGTTGGCGATGTCTGCAAGTCAGTATTTCCACCAAGAATCACTGAACTAATTTAATAGAAAATAGAAAAACTAAATCCTCTAATTTCGGTTATATAACGTGGAGGTTACCTCTTCAACCAAAGTTAATTTAATGTCACTATTATATACTCCATATAATACTACAATATAATGTGTAAGGAATCACTGTTTCCACAAGCTATGCCATTGGCTAATATCCATGACAGAGTCAGTTTCTTACTAAAACGTCAGCCATCCATTGAGTAATTGTAATCGTTTTAGCAGTATTGTGTTGGCCACTCTAATCTCATTGAAGCCATTCAAGACACGTTTGTCTAAATCCGACTCAGCCGAGTTAACACATCTTAAATGTTAAGGAGGGGCTCGTAAATTGTTGTCATCCGGCACACTTGTAAATGTGGGGGCACCGCCTCCATGCCACCTGAACCTGGCTTTTAAATGCGTTTTTATCCCTTTTAGGACTATTACGGTGGATCTAGACTATAATGTAGTAGAGATGGGGCGTTCGATCCTGTTCAGAATATTTTTTTGAATTTTTGGTGCCGCCTGCCACATCTTTTTCGGTCGATTGACACGTTCACATTCTAGTAGGTCCTGATTTTTAGTTGTTTGTGCTCAGATTGGTCAAATCTAGCCAAATCTCAGCCAAATCTAGCTCTCACATATTTTTCTTTATTTCCTTTTTTAGGAGCTATATGTTGTATTTTGGTCAGAGCTAGTTGGTAGAGAACTCGATAAGGCGCCCATTCCACATACGTCAATGAAAAATTGAAAAATGACGTTTTAGCAGACATTAAAGACATACTAAAAATTCTGCTACCACGTCTTACTTACGTCATTTTTCAATTTTTCATTGACGATTGACGTATGTGGAATGGGCGCCTTATGAAACGGAGGGTCGTAAAAGGAGACATTTCCCCCCTGGCCTGGGCCACCCAACCCTAATGGGTAACTTACCCTTAGGGTACGGGAAAAACGAGGCTGTTGGGCATGCTGCTGACCACAATATTCCAAATAGGACAGTGGTCGAAAGAGAGGACCCGTCCTCAGGCGTTGAGTCTCATTGGATGGTCGTGCCACGGCATTTTTATATCATGTGTGTAGATTGTACAATTAAAGTCCCTGTGTCTTTGATTTATTATTATTATTATTATTATTTATTATTATTACTTATATTACAACAGGGTAAGGACATTGCCTCTTAAATGTAATACATATCGCTTATGCACGAGAAAAGTGACACATTTCTAAATATTGACTTTTGAGATAATTCAAATTTTAGTTCTGACCATTTTTTAGTTTTTACTTGTAGTGCTATCGAGGCACATAGTACTTTTGAGATGTGACCGTTTACTTGAAAGAGAAGTGTAATTACCAAGTCAACGCCTGGAGCACATTCCGAATTATGTCAGTATTGCCAAACCCGAAGTAGTCAAACTTAACAATGGATCAGTGACAAAACGCAATCTTATGGAAACAAATTGAACTAGATATGTGACACTACATTCATAAAATTCGCTATATTTTCCTCGACATTTTTGTATAAATAACTCAATTTTTTGAAATGTGTCACTTTTCTCGTGCATGAGCGATATAGTCTAAGTCAATATGATAAATAAATAAATAACTTATATACTAGACAGACAGACAGAGCGACTGACAGACATTTCGTAAAAAACACTTTTTTGGGTTCCTGGGACCTCAAAACATGTTAATCCGTTGAAATCTCGGATTCGAAAATTTCGACCATCACAAAGATTTCCTTATACTACGTATAAATTGGAAAGCAATAAATAAGAGATGAAAAAAAAAATGTAAATATTATAAGCATACAGTTAACTACTCAGGTGTTATAACAAGCAGCAGGCGGATGAGACGTTTATATGATGATAAGCTATTGCCAGTATAGGTTCAGGAGAAGCAATTCCTAACAATAATGAAGCATTGTCTGTGCGTGAAAATTGAAGAGTCTCAACAGTCTGTTTTAAAGTTTGCTTTGTCTTTGTTTCAGGTGTAAGCCATGTTAAAATTCATCCGCGGAAAGGGCCAGCAGCCTTCGGCTGATAGGCAAAAACTGCAGCGAGAATTATTTGCCTTCAATAAGGTACAGTAGACATAGAGATATTTTAGTCGCATAAAAATATTTTTTCGAGGGACGGACGAGGTTAAAACCGGCTGCCCTTCCCTCCGGTATGAGCTTGGTTGGACTGATAACTGTCAGTTCACTGGCTCACCTGTGAGTACCTTCAGGAACGACTTCCCCTACTTGTAAGGAAACCAACCCAAACTGGTCCAATCGCCCATTAAATGTATATTGTCTTCGATCAGCCAAAGGGACCTCAACAAACTACAAGCTTTTGAGATGTGATGCTATCGTCACATTCTACGAATATCATGGCACGACCACGTCACCATTGAAGAAGTTCTAATCCGAATCAGCGAGAAAAAAACTCTAGTTGCATCCATATCTGCATGAAGGGCACGCTGGATTGGACATCTACTATGGCATGAGAACTTTGTTGAAGGGGAGTTGACTGACACTGTGGACCTCCTGACTATACTGGATTCCGAACCACTAGTGGAGCATAGTAAAGTCACACGATTAATTCGGGGGTAACCAGGGCTCGACACGCACTTGGACTAACTGGTATAGTCTTAGCACGTTAACATGTCCCACCATGTTCCCCTGCCAACGCTATGCACACTACCAAGTTTGCCGTAGTTTGGAACAGGCTCTGTTCTCGTTAACTCAACTTGGTATGGCCGTTGGCGCCTTCATGCATGTCATTTGTTATGTATTTTGGTTTTGTTGCAGACAGTACATCACGGATTCCCTAATAAGCCGACCGCCATTGCGTGGGACCCGGAACTTAAGCTTATCGCCATAGCCAATGCTGCGGGCGCCCTCAAAGTGTATCCTTTGATTGTGAAAGTATTGCATGCCTATATTTGAGATTATGCGAGAAAGTGAGGCAGGCACTTTAGGATAATGTGTTGCTGTATTTATATAAGCTATTTTGCTGGGATATTTAAGTTGCCACGGAGGTGTAGGACGTAAAAGAAGGCAGGTGGGTCAGAGTGGACCTGTATCATTCAGAGAGACAGCCACAGCATATGTCATGTTGGCTGAAACCTCCATGATCTTGAGATTATTGGGTATTTTTATACGTTTTTAGGCCCATCAAAGCTAGATTTGCAAATAGTAGGATTGCTAATAATATAATATACTGTATAGACCGTGCCATATCCTAAATATATGGCAGCCTCAGCTCTACCAGTCGCCTTGTGCAACTTTACTCTACGAAATATTATGAAGTTTAAGACAGTTATCAAGAATCAAGGATTCGTAAACTATTGAGAGGTCTTGTAATTTATACAACCCAGATTCAAAAAGGTTGGACCACCCTTATTCACGATGCATTTCAGTTTCTATCTCTGTCAATTCGAATAATATATCATTTATTTTAATATAGGAAGTAGCCTAACTATTCCTCAATCAAATGAGAAAAAATTCTCCTTATTAGGTTTAAAACGTATCTGACAAGACAGCTTTGCTCAAACATATGCTGAAATCATCAATTCAAAAAACCTGGACCACTATGGTTTCAATATTTTGTTATAGTGTCTGCATTAATAACTGCCTTAATACGACGGGACATGGAAGATACAAGAGCGACACAATCATCTGCAGTGAACGAATCCCAAACTTCTAATAAAATGGTCCTCAATTCGTCCTTTGTCCGTACAAGAGTGGTTCTCAACTTCTTCATTTTCCCCCAAATATTTTCGATTGGGGAAAAGCCAGGGCTGCTTGAAGGCCAAAGGAAAGGTTTAATATCATTATTTTGAAACCATGCCTAAGTGATTCGGCCGGTATGGCAAGTTGCGCGGTCTTGCTGAAATATAAAATTCCCATTCGACACCATCTTTGTAAGGGAAGGCTTCAAACTGTCCTCCAAATACTTAATGTACGTCTACCCATTAACAGTACCCTCAACAAAATGAAATACACTGTTCCTGATGCACTCATACACCCAAACTTCACAGTTTTCTTGATAAAGTGGGGCTTCATTGTCTCGCCAGATATTCGTACTACGCGATTAGATCCAGCAGAATCCAAAGTTAGTTCAAATCGGGCCTCATCGCTACAAATGATCTTTTTCCAGTCCTGTTCAGTCCAATTCACCCTCTCTCTTGCCCAAGCAAATCTCCTCTTTATCTCTATAGGTGTCAATAGGGGTTTCCCCTTGGCAGTGTAAAAACCATAGCGGGCAGAATGGATTCGTCTTACTGTAGTACTCACAGAACCTGGGCTATTGGACAATGTTGATTAGTTCCAAGCTTCCTTGAGCTCTAGAGCAGTTATGCGTTTTGCTTTAATGATTTTTACGAATTCCCTGTCCTGGCGACTAGACGTCTTGCGTGGCCGCCTCGTCGCTTTCCCCCGGATCAGTGGTCTTGGCGTTTGTACAGCGTACCAAAAATATGGTGGACGGTTGACTTTGATAATTGGAGGATTCTCTTTATCTCTCTCTCACTTTTTCTTGCTTGATGATGGAAAATTATCAGTTTCTGAACGCTCTTCGCTACAGCAGATCCTCTTGCCACTCCTCAATGATAAAATACAGATGGGGAAAAATAACGTGCCTGATGTTTTGAAAATATGTCTACACACTGGATGTATGCAAAGTGCATTTTTTTCAAGCTTGCCTGGATGTTCACGAAAAGAATAACTCTAAGTGGTCCAAGATTTTTGATTCGGTTAATTATGCACCTTCTCTCGAAAGTGTCGAGGAGTCGATGAAAAACTAACGGTCCTAAATTGAATTGATCAAATGTCATTAAGGGAGTATCTGGCTAATTTCTAGAGTAAACTCAGCGACCTGCAATTTGTATTAACAGAGGTAAAATTGGAAATGCATTGTGAATTGAGGTGGTCCAACATTTTGAATCAGGGTAGTAGAAACCTGGCCATGTTGGTAATTATTATCCCCTATATCTCCAACATTTGCGGAGAATCGCCCATCACTCTCTATATCAACGTATCGTTTGGGCTTACTATATATCTTATCGTTAGAATTCAAATTTTTTACAACCTCTCGTCAACTTAGTTAATATATACTGTATATCCTTAACTAGATTTTTAGATTTGGACAACCGGGTGTGGAATTCTACGGTCAGCACCATGCTGAAGGAAGTGTTACTCGCGTCCTCTTCCTACCAAATCAGGTTTGTTGCGTTCTCATTTCTCAAATTCAGCAAGTACCACTCAACCTAGGCCTATATCCGATGTCATTAAAAATTATTCACAATGACTATGGTACATTCAGGAAACTAAAAACTCAACTCCATCGAAGGTGAACTATACAGGATAGTCTGTCATAGTCACATCATTCAATAGATTATTCATGTTAATCGCCTTCTTTATTTCCATTGTTAATAAATTATCGAGTAGTCTGCCCTTGTTGGCAACTTTCATTTAATTTTTAATTTCACGGGAATGCAACTTTCATTTAATTTTTAATTTCACGGGAATGGCTGTGAGTGTTAATTCTTTATCCAATTTACCTACCCCTCGTATATGTTCAGCGATTGTCTTTAAAATTCCTTCCAGTCTGCCCAATATTCAGACAATCACAATCCTTACAATCTAGTTGGTCAACGCCAGATTTTGCTTTCCCAATCCCCCGTATTACACACTCGAATATCTCAATATCAATAAATATGGGTTTAAGAAGAATTCGAAAGTGCAATACCGAAATTCCGATTCAAAACGTATACTTCAACAGAAACATTCCAAATATTTCCTCGATTGAATAAATATTGGACGTCAATAGTTCACTATTGTCGTCGGTGGAATATGCGCCGTAAGGATAGTTCTCACCAAGTATCAGTCGAAAGTTACCGTAACTTCTGCTTCTAAAAATTGCTATTTTTATTTGTATTTCTAACTAATAATAATAACAGAGCGTTGCCGGCGTGGAGCGTCGATGTGTACCGAGCCGTAAACGACACATTCTTCTCTTGGTTGGCAGGGTCGTCTGGTGAGTCTCTGTGAGGACAACTCGCTACACCTGTGGGAAATCAATGACGGCCGCCTGGAGGAAGTAAAGAGCCAAGTGTTTGAGGGGAAGTTGAAGAAGATCTCGGCCATGTGTCTGGAGGGGGAAGGCGAGCTGCTGCTGCTCGGCACCGAGGGCGGCAACGTCTACTTCCTCAATCTGCACACCTTCGAGATGCTCGACACCATTATTTACCTCGACATCGTCATGCAAAAGTATGTGTTCTTTAATATTGATTCTCTGTAACAGGCGTTGGTGTGTAGATGTTAGGCGGGGATTCTACCAACGTGGGATAGTGATATTAAATATTTTTGACGTGGTAGCAGACCGTTCTAGACTGTCTAAAAATGTCTGCTTCCACGTCAAAAAACATTTAATATCACTATTGACGTTGGTGGAATCCCCGCCTTAGCAACGTCATTCGGAAAAATAAACACTCATTATTCATTTATAAATTTCTCAATTTTTTTCCTTCTCATTTCCATGGCGACTACTAGTCTTCATATAAGCAAAAACATCTTTAAATTCTATTTAATTTGCCCGAATCTGTGTTAATTTGCTAAAGCTGTAGGGAAGATTTTCGATAATGTGAGTGTTCTAAAAATATCTGTCGCTATAATTTTTAACTAATTGCAATATTGTAGTTGGCAGCCCGTGGAATGGAGGTTGCCTGCACACTCAATTCTCGGTTTATTTTATACCAGCAGCCCGATCATGGCGATTTAGTATTATAATACAGGGGGTTTATTCAATTTTAAATTAAATTAAATTTAAACAAATGAGTGCAAAATGCGCGGGGAATTCAAATTGATAAATTAATAATTTTGGTGAGTTTCCAATCCTTTCTCCCTTAGATTTAGACACATTACGCTAATTAAAATTATTATTATATTTCAAAGTTCTACCTGTACATTTTAATGTTTATTAGTATTTCAATTATTATTATTATTATTATTTCCCCCGCATATTGTAACACCGTCACGTGACACCTGGATTAGTTATTGTTTCGAAATACCCAAGGCGTGCTCTGAAGACATGGTCTCTGGCAACATCCATATAGAGCTCTAAAAATAACGTTATATGAGTATTCTATATAAGTTCGTTAATGAGGATATAGGTAATTCTAATCCATTTCTAATTGTGTTCTCCTATAAGTAAATCAGTGGTTTTCGAGCCAGATTATCTTGTTCGGTATTAGTCTAATGTGTTATGTTTTTTTGGCAGCGTAACTTGTGATTTAATATCCCGAAAGTAAGTGTTGAAATGTGATTATGTGTCTGCTAGGCATAATGTTTTTGCTTAAATTCCAACTGTACATGCATTTGCTAATTTTCCGAATCAAAATTGCATTCTCTGAAGTTCAGTTTTAATGCTAAGCTCACCAATATTCACCCATTTCGGTCGGCCCCGTGCACAAAGTTTAGTTTATAATAGCACATTTCAGCAGCTCATTTAAATTCACATGAAGTTAAGCTTTAGTATTTTGAGTATTTCTGGCCATACTTCGGAGGGTACGTAAAGCAGGCGGTGCTAATTGCTAACTTCATTAGATTGGCTTAATAAAAAAACTAGATAAACTAGTATTGATTTTATGGTGTAGGCTTGTTTAATGAATGAATTTTGTTGTTTACAGTGTTTCACCCTCGTATAAAATTGCCAACCCAGGAGCTGTTGAAGCAATTGCCCAACAACCAGGCTCGCCAAATAATTTTCTCATTGGCTACACTCGCGGACTAATTGTTTTATGGGATCGTGAGAACCCCTCTACTAAAAAGGTATGCAATCACGGCAATCCATTTATAATAATAATAATAAAGTCTTTATTTAAAAAAAAAAAAATGTAGATACAGCGAGATTAGGACCTATGGCCCTCTCTTACACCTAACTGTACATAACATTTAATTAAATTTACCATACTGCTCATATCTTGTCACCCCCAAACTTCAGTGCTGTGACGCCACTACGCGTGAGCCCTTTGATTTCTATCAGAAAAGCCGCATTCTGAAGTGATACAGGTACGATTGGATTAAACTGGCCTTCTGAGCCAGATTTATTTATTTATTATTAGGAGGGCTTGAACGTTGCCCAATGCCAACGACTCTATTGATTTTCGGATAGTATTGGTATTGTTTCTACATGAATTTTTGGTCAATGGTAAGCTGGTGCACGTTCTCGATGTCAACCTACACCTGCTGCAAGAGATAATAGACATACTACAAACTAGCCAACACCCACCCGTGGCAGGTTAGCCATTTAGTGACTTGCTTGACCAGTATCTCCTTGCTGTCTCCTGGTAGATGTCGTCCGTTTGGTCTTGCCCGTCTTCTACCAGGGCTGGACACTCAGGTAGATGTTCTGCATTCATTTCGCCTTCGTTACACAAGAGATAATAGACAAATTTACCGTTGGCACAATGTAACAGGCAGGACATAACCAAGTAAGGGTACCAGGCTGAATATAGCTTTGACTCCTGGTAAAATATTTAAAAAAAACTTCTGAAGTGATACCAGGTAAACTGGTCTTCTAAGTTCTAAAGCCTAAGAGAACAAATTTTATTTTATTCCTTGTTGCAGACATTTGTTAACACACAGCAGTTGGAGAGTCTCTGTTGGGACAAGTCGGGAGAAAGGTTCGTGTCGTCGCATAACGATGGCAGCTACGCTTTTTGGGACCTGGATATGGAGGACAAGCCGTCCGAGGAGCCCACCACCCTTTACGGCCCGTTTCCATGTAAACCTGTTACAAAGCTAATATGGCGGCAAACTGAACAGTAAGTTACTAGTCCAGGACTAATTATAGCGAAAATCTCGGAATGAGAGATAACAAGCAATACACTTGTATAAACCTTTATTTACTTCTCTCAAACTCAACTTATCGTAGGGTGTCCGCGCCTGTAGGTTTTTCTGGGTCAAAGGTCAAAAAATCGGTTTTTACTCATTATTGGAAATATCTCGTTTCCTATGGGTTCTATGCTATTTGTAGTAATTTTAAATATTGCAAAGAATTAAATTCTCCTCTGTGCTCTATCGCTGAAATGGTTCAAGACATAAAAAGAATGTTGAAACAAAAGTGTAGAGAATTTAGTTCTCTAAAATATTTATAATAACTATAATAGCATAAAATAGGTTGGATTATATTTTTTATTCAAGTTAATATAAGGTTATATAGATTTGGTCCATTCAATTGGTAGCGGGCTATTTCTTACGCCATATTATAAGGCGTTTTTAATTTTTGTTATAATTTTCCATGAATTTGATAATGCGGCAAATGTCTGTAACTCTGTGCTTGGCCTGCTGAAGACTGACATTATCTTTTCGGCGGTAAAAGCAAATATTTATGTACGTTTTATGTTTTTTAGGAAAGAACTGCTCATATTTTCTGGTGGAATGCCGAGAGCCAGCTATTCCGATAAATTTACAGTGACTGTGAATGGGAAGACTCATGTTGTTTTAGATTTCACTTCCAAGGTCATTGACTTTCTTTACATGGACAATCCGGAGAAAGGTTAGTCTAATAGGTTTACTCTGTATCAATTTGTCTGCTGTTGGATGCAACCCTTTGCTGACTGGGACAACTAAATTAATAACTAGGTTTACTATTTGTTTGACACTTGGGTAAAGTTGTATGGCTGGATGGATTGTACCAAAGCTTATATGTTCGTACTAATAAATAAATAATGACTTTGTTTTATTACTAAGCCAACCTGGCACTCAACTAGGAAGGCCCGGGACCGCCTGCTTTACATGGCCTGAATATGCAGCATGTGTGGGACTCGAACCAACAACCTTGCGGCTGAAAGTCAGAGTCCTTTCCACTAATCTACATGTCCTGACTAATACAATGTTAGTACGAGGATAATATTTAAGGAGTTAGGAATTTTGGCAAACAGGACGTGGATTCCTCACGGTTCCTAATTACAAATTAACACAGCAGAAATTCTGTCAACTATAGAGGTTTGAGTTACTACAATGAAATGATCAAGGCCGGATACAATGAAAATATGGCTTTGTCTATCATTAAGAACTATATGGTAAGTTTACTCACAGGTACAGTTTAAAAAAATGTTGTTAGTGTGACGAACTAGTAAATAACCTACAACAGTAAATTGTGTGGTGATCCCAACGCGCCTTTTTAGCTTTTTGGCACCGGTTCAGCAAATTTTTTTGTTTTTTTTTGATAAATACACGCATTATTATTATTATTATATGAGTGTCTAGAGGCCCTAGTGTTGTGCAGTGGTAGAGAAATGGCATGTTGCTTACTAACGTATCCCAAATGGAGCAGTGGTCAAGAATGACTCAGTGGGGTATCGTGCCACGGCGCATGTTTTAGAATTTAGGTGCTCTACAGTAACGAAGAGGCCAGATACCCCCACTCAGGGTTTCTTTATCAATTATCTTCATCATTTGCCTTCATATTAAATTAACCTGTACAGTTCTTCTGTAGTTGCAATCGAACGATTGGTTTGCAGCAAATCTTTCCACCTCCACTCCTCCCTGTCTTGGGCTGTTCTCTTGAGTTCCAAGTAGGTTCCGCATCTCATATCTATCTTGAGGTCTTCTGCGTACGCCTTCCTTGGTCGCCCTCTTGCATTGGTGCCTTCTATTATGAAACCTGTACCTGTACAGTATATGATTGTAAATTCTTGCAGACGCTGAGGCAGGCATTCTGCTAGTTCTTACCGAAGAAGAACTCGTTGCCGTGGATTTAAACAATGAGGAAATGAAGATGATAGAGTTGCCATATCTGGCTTCCGTCCATGCTACAGCTGTTATGTGCTCCTACCACGCAGCCAATGTATCTGACGAGCTGTATCAGGCGGTCAAAGAGGCGGGGGCCAAGCAGAAATCTGAGAGCTTCAGTGAAAGGGTAAGTTAAAAAGTTCTACTTTTATGTGGAAAAAATTACAAACCTATTCAACAGGAAATAATCTTTAACACGGATGAGTCTGCAGTCTTGAGTTGCCGGCGTTTTTTATCAATACAGCAAATGGGTAATCAAGTCAATTTCTCATATTTATGAGACTGACGTGAAGCCGGCCGCTCGAAAGTGCACGGTTTTCCCCTCACCACGCCAGCTCATAGAAAGTGTAAGTGCAGTAAGTTCTCCGCACTTGACATTGAGTCGCTGGTGGCCATCTTAATAACTTGATTTTGACTGTATTGGTCTTATGACGATAAAAAATAAAAAGGCAAACTGTTTTAAACGGTCCATGAGAGTTTCCCAATGCGCTCCCCTGCTGCGTCCACCGAGGCATCCACCCGGCTCGATGCCATTATTTGATGTTGCGTTTTTATATGTATATTTATTTCAGGAGTGGCCTCTCCTTGGAGGAGTCCTACTTGACTCTGAAGAAAATCAGTCATCCAGCCACGAGTTGCTGCTGACAGGCCATGAGGACGGCACGGTGCGGTTCTGGGAATGCAGTGGCGTCGCTCTGTCCCCCCTCTACAAGTTTTCAGCTGCGCCCCTGTTCGCGAATGAGGAGCCTGTCTCCCCCATCGACGAGGAGGAGGAGTGGCCACCATTCAAGAAAATTGGGACCTTTGACCCGTGCACTGATGACCCCCGCTTGGCAATAAAGAAAGTCTGGCTGTGCCCACATACCGGGACTCTGATCGCTGCTGGTACCGCTGGCTACGCTGTTGTTCTGAGGCTGAGTGATACTGCACGTGATAAGGCTATTCCTGTAGGTACCACTGAAAAATTGCTTTTCACCTGTGGACTAGTGATTTGTAACTCCCCAACCAATAGTTAGGCTGACTCCAATCATTCCAGTCATTGCATGTACTGAGCTTATACTGATACTTATACTGAGGAATAGTGCGCCGTTGGACCCAATGCTGCTGGTAGGTCATCGAATCCATGAACGCGTGTAACTATTATTCTCCACATTGCAAGATGATTACCGCGTGTCTTATAAAGTCCAGCTGTTGATAGTTCTTATTACATTAATGTATGGCATTTCACTCTATGCAAAGTATTGTTATTAACAGTTGCTAGTGGTAAGGTAAGTATAAAGTATGCGGCTGACTTAGCGTCGCTCGAAACATAATAGTGGTTGTTGGTACACGAGCAAACTTTCTGTTTCTAATAATATTGGTAATAATAATTCGCATTTTTCCAAAGTTATTTCATTGACACTGTAGGGTAAGCTATTGGGACCCATCACTGAATTTTGTACAGGGTCTCTCTACCTTCCCCCACTTACTGTTTAACTGTTACTTATATTTGTTTGGAAGGGAATAAACACATTTATTTATTTATATTAAATATTAATCATGTAGTCATAAATGAGTGTAGAAGACATGTTCTTCTACATTTTGATAATTAATATTATGTAGCCGAGGTTAGGTTTTTGAAGGCGCGGACATAACCTAACCTTAATATTTTTTCACGCCTTTAGAAACGGCGATAGTTATACACTATGTATAAAATGTAGAAGAGCATTTCCTTTACTCATTTATGGCTCTATGATCAATATTTCATGATAAGTTCGAATATGTAAAAAAAAAAAAAAAAAAAAAAAAAAAAAAAAAACGTAGCGTGGGTGTTAGATATTTATATATTATATATTATTATATATATTATTATATTATATTTATTCAGTCCCATAAACATTACATAGTGATACATAGGTATTGCCACAGGCCAAGGCCGTGCGTGGCTAGTTAAAGGGATGTTAGTCAAGCTTAAAAATAAAGTTAGTTAAAAAAAAAATTAAAATTAATTAAAGATTACGTTAGGTTAGGTTAGTTGCATATTTTCTAAAAGTTCACAGTGCACTCAATAAAATTGTCCTTGATGCTGATTAGTTTAATATTGAAAAGAATTGAAATAAGTAAATGAATGAATGGAATCTTATTGGAAGGGGAGGGGGGGGGGGGAGTTGAAAATTACATATTCTTAAAAGAGATTCAAGTGCTGGGAAGCTTTGGTTATAAATACTCGTAGGCTTTTATATATTATATTTATGTATTATATTTATATATTATATATTATATATTATTATATGCCTGAGTCACGAGCATATCTTATTTTTTTATTATTTTTTCAGGTTACAAAAGTGAACATAGTGTCGGAGCGGGACAACTTCGTGTGGAAGGGCCAGGACCCGCTGTCGGCGTTGCCGTCGGCCCTCGCCGCAGAGCAGTCGGCGGGGCTGCAGGTGACGTGCCTCGTACAGCTGCATCCGCCCGCCTCTGTCTCAGCCGTGGCCTGCGCGCCCCACCTCGGCCTTCTCGCCCTTGGCACGTCCCACGGTCTCGCCCTCATAGACTACCTGGCACCTCGCCCTGTTATCACTAAGTGCACTCTTAATCCTAATGGTGAGTTTCTGTCGTGCCTTAATAGATTGGCTGGAAATTAAAAGAAAACTCATCAGTGCGGGATTCACTCCGAGCTCTGACCCATTTTGTTAAATATTTCTCTAGGATATAATACTTACTTATTTAACGTGACCGGACCTAGGACACGTTGATCCAAAACATTGCGGCCTGGATAGCCTTGTTATTGGCATCTGAAAGGTCTGTCTAAGATACAGCTTCTAGTCTCGGGCAAACCAGAAGGTCGTCCTGTTGTTGTCCTCATTCGCAAGTCGGGTCCTCTGCCAGTCCCCACCTACACAGGTTCGGGGAATAATACCTACAGTACAAGCATAATTATAATTGTTTTACTTCTAGACATATCAGGAGCCGGTGACGCTCCCATATCGCGACGGAAATCCTTCAAGAAATCACTGCGAGAGTCTTTCCGACGTCTTCGGAAGGGTCGGTCGACTGTGGCGAGAGGGAGGGGAGGGGGAGGGGGCGCAGCAGAGACCCCGGCAGACGCGCGGCCGGTGGAGCGGGCCATCGAGGCCCGGCCCTCCGACGACGGGCTCGGTAGTGTCGTTAGATGTCTCCACATAGCTTCTACTTTCCTCGTGTCCTGTAAGTACAAGTGACCTTCTTCTACAACAGATAAAACCCCAGCCCCGTACAACCGGTGGAGCGGGCCATCGAGGCCCGGCCCTCCGACGACGGGCTCGGTAGTGTCGTTAATGTCTCCACATAGCTTCTACTTTGCTCGTGTCCTGTAAGTACAAGTGGCCTTCTACAACTGATAAAACCCCAGCCCCGTACAACCGTAATAACTTAACTAATAAACTCATGAACTGTAATACCAACCCAGAAAAGGGCAATGGGGTTTATTGTCTAAATTGTAACAATTGCGACGCATTTTGCGTAGGGCAAACAAGCAGAAGCTTTAGAACTAGGGTTAAATAACATATAACTGGTATAGGAGGCATCAACAACAACGCCTTCGCAAAACACCTTAATTCTAAAATTCCACACATTCAATCCCCACAACTGGACACAAAATAAAGGAAAGTTCCACTTTAAATTGTTTTGAAATTGTTGAAATTAAAAAGGCCAACCCAATAAGGAAAAAAAGAGTCAACGACATGTTATTCACAATAGCACCACCTCTCATAGATTTAGCCAATTTTAATAAATAAATAAGGACTTTTTATTGTTTCTATTCCGTTAGTTATGTACTCTATTACAATGATGACTTTCGCCTAAAAACCAAAGCGGTTTAGTCTGATTTTGAAGCAATGCGGACTTCACGCGAAGGGGCCATCTGATACATTACTATAATCAACCCGTTACCTCGTCCATAATTAGCACATATTAATTTTTATTATTCAATTTCAGTGCAAACCGCAACTCCGACCTTTTGGGCGGGAACCAATAACGGAGCCGTATATGCCTTTACCATTAATATGCCCGCGCCAGCAAAAAGACTACAAGACAACGTGACGTCACAGCTAGGCAAGGAGATTCAGCTCAAGCATAGAGCACCCGTCCTCAGTGTCAATGTAGTGGACAGTACGGGGTGTCCCGTAACACAAAATTCGCCGCCCCTCCATAGGGTTCTTATTGTCAGTGAGGAGCAAGTTAAGGTCAGTATATAAATGGTGTCGCAACTCGACAGAAGTACCTATTAGGTGACTTAGTGAGGCGATTGAAGAGGTTAATCGGATACATTCATTAAATTGTTTGTATGCGATTTAACCTTTTTATTTAAAAAAAAAATTATAATAATAATAATAAAATAAGGACTTTTTGTTCTATTACTAAGCCAACCTAGCGGAGTTAGGGCTATATATTGCGGGCTGAAGTTTATAATGGACAACTTTCGTTTTGGAATCCAACATGGTGCACCTCGCTCTGGTACCAGAAATTAAAAAATATTTTTGGCGAAAGCGAATGTCCCATCTCTCTTATTTAGAACTCATGTTAATGGCTGCCATACCTTAATGGAAGAAGTGCACTTTTAATTTTATTTCACAAAGAACTAAAAGTTTATTTCCTTGTTTCTTTGAATTATAACAAATGAGATTCTGCAAAAAAGAATGACAATAACTACCAACTGATCACTTCATATTGGATTCCAATACGAAAGTCCCATCTCTCTACATAGAACTCTAGTCCATTCCACTCACTTCGCAACCGCATGAGCTTTCAAACCAATTTTCATAAACTTGTTATTTTCCAGATCTTCACGCTTCCCAGTCTAAAGCCTCTGTGTAAACTTAAACTGACCGCCCACGAGGGCTGCCTCGTCCGCAAGTCTGCGTTCGCGACGTTCCGAACGGCCGACAAACGGAACACGGACACGTGTCTCATGTGCCTCACCAACTTCGGGGACGTGCTCATCCTCTCAGTGCCTGATCTGCGCCGGCAACTCAACGCAGCCGTCATTCCCCCCGAAGACATTAAGTACGTTTTTTCTTTAAGATTTTTAAGCCAAGTACTCGACTTTTTTTGATTAGATCTTGTTGTATGATTCCTCAGATTCAGAGGTCAGGGTGAATCTAAGATTCTTTATAAAACCTAAATACACTATACGAAATATTATGAGACTTAGCCTAAATATAAAGACGAGGCTGTAATCAGAAGTTGCACTATAGATTTTTATTTTAGCCACTTTCTCTATTTATGCATGGTTATAGTACGTCGCCGTCCAGTTTTTGTGTTAACTAATTATTTACACTGTTGGAATCAGGAAAGGAAGCTCTCGTTTGGTGGACTATTTAAGGTAAAATTAATCATAAGAGGATAGTGTAGCCCCACCCAAAATGTTTAAAGACAGCCCTAGGTCTCACAGATTCGTTATGCCCTCAAACTTCAAACTGGTTTTTATCGAAGCCAGCAAATTGATTCTCACGTCCGTCTGGCTTGGTACCGTCGATATGTGCAGTAGGTTGGTTTGTAGTGTAAGAATAACGATGTTATTTTAATTTGCAGTGGAATTACGAGTTTAATATTCACACAATTAGGCGAAGCTTTCTATTTACACTCATCAAGTGAATTCCAGCGAGTAAGTCTCGCCGCAGCTAAAGTAACTAAAGCCAAGTGTCGACTAGAACTGCCTGAATCCGCACGGCCGAAGCAGGAAAATGGTAAGATTGTTACAACCTCAATGACGAGGAACATTTCTTCTGCTTTATGACATCTTATTTATGACTCTACGATTGAAATTTCAAGAGAAATTCGGCTTTAGGGTTCATTCTTCGACTCGTATCTGTACTTGGTTAAGTCATGCTTTCGCCTGTTTCATTGCGTCAACGGTAAGCTTGTCTCAGCTTGTCCATTATCGCTTGTAGGCTGTTGTAGGTTGACATCGAGAACGTATACCAGTTTGCCAATGGCCAAACATTCATACGGAAACAATACAAATAATGTCCGAAATCCATGGGGTCGTTGGCATTGGACAAGAGACCTATGGGCCACTATAAGTAGGCCTGGGTCCATAAAAAGTCGTTGAATAAATAAATAAAATAACTAGGGTTCATTCGCTCATAATAGTGCGGTCGTTATGTTTTATTTGTATTTCAGGAGTCGATGATGATGAAGCTAGCTCGGACGAAGAAGAATCTGAAGAATCAGAGAAAGAGACAGAGACGCCACTGGTTAATGGCTCTGTCACACCCGGGAAGCCCACGCAAAATGAAGACGACCGCCATGATTTAAGCACCATTACCGTCGACTCTGTTAAAGATCATATTCAGTAAGTCGCATTTAGATTATTATTGTCTTTTTATGACATAATGTCACACTCAGAATACCACTAATTGGGAACCTCTCTGAGTATTCGGAGTGAACTTATGAGAGGGGAATTACTGCTAAGCTAATTAGATGGTACCAGAATAACTTATAATATGTTAAGACACTTAACATTAATACAACGTAGTAACTTGGGGACAACTTAACAGTACTTAGGAAAGGGGGGGGGGCAATAAAGGGGGCTTCGGGTAATATGAATCTTACTTACGTGTACTTCCCTGACAGGGAAGCAACTCAACTTGCACAGTCTAACCAGCTCTTTCTCTCCGAACCCAAGGTTCGTGTTTTATACATTATGGCTAAGGACAGAAGTGATGAACGGTATAGAATTTACCAAGCAGAGGTTTTGTTGTAAGTCCTCAGCCATGAGCCTAGGCCAAGAGGAGCGTACGCTCTTGTGTTAGGCCTAGGGCGTAACACATAAGTTACATATAACATCAGAACAACCTTTCAGAG
Organism: Psococerastis gibbosa; assembly: GCA_963971405.1. Taxonomy (NCBI): domain Eukaryota; kingdom Metazoa; phylum Arthropoda; class Insecta; order Psocodea; family Psocidae; genus Psococerastis; species Psococerastis gibbosa. The sequence goes on from OZ020490.1 coordinate 11,771,383, forward strand.
GGCACGAGGGGTGAGAATTAGAAATGAAGGGATGAGAAGAGAGTTCGGAGTAGAAGAGACATGGGTGGAAAAGATAGCCAAAAGGAGACTGCAAGGGTTCGGACACAAAGCGAATGTATAAAAGCGGGTGCGCCAGGAAATAGGCTGGAGGAAAAAGTAGAGGGAACTCGGAGAAAAGGAAGACCTATACAGATACAGGAATTAGAGTATATAGAAAAACTCGACTTGGCGGGATTCGAACCCACGATCTACGCCTAACCGGGGCGTCGTCTTAACCGCTGGACGACGCCCTGATTCTAATCCCGCTCTAAGTCCAGCTTTTCTATATCCTCAAATTTCGGTTATGACTACGAGGATATCTCTTCAACCAAAGTTAATTTAATTACAGTGTCAAGACATGTAGAGTATTGGTACGGACTCTGACTTTCACCCGAAAGGTTGATGGTTCGAGTCCTACACTTCCTACATTTTTCTGGCCATACTTCGGAGGGCATGTAAAGCAGGCGGTCCCGGGCTTTCCTAGTTGAGTGTAAGAGAGCGCTTTATAGCCCTAACTCCGCTAGGTTGGCTTAGTAATAGAACAAAAAAGCCGTTATTTATTTATATTATAAACCGTACAATACTGCAATACAATGTATACGTGGGACCGGTACCCGAGGAAGTATTGAATAATCAGAAGTGGAGGAGGCTTTGTCAGCATGTCAACTATTGCACCAGTACCAGAGCCTAGCTGCGGATTACCTCCACATATTATTATTATTGTTAAAAAATTAACTAAAATAGGAGAGATAAAAACGAAAATTAAAAAATGGCTTTTGAATTAAAATACTTCGCTTTAAAACTTACTTTACTTTTTACTTTAATTATTTTACTTTACTATAATTACTCTTTACGTTAACTTACAATTTTAAATGGTATGAATTAAACTGATTTGAAATTAAAACTAAGTTTTTTTTGCTAACACAGACGTGAAATAGAAAACATGTTGCATCATCTACAGCGTTTACTGTGCGAGCCCGCGACAAGTTGATTAACTTGGGGGCCCACAGGTTATTTGTATTATAAAGGTATAATTGTTAATTTATAAATATATTCCTTCGGCGCAGGGGAGTACCGGCCGAAGAAGAAGAAAAAAGTTTTATTTATTTATTTTTCTAATTCATTGATTCCAATAGGTACTATATTGTAATAACTTTGTTTTAGAAACAGTAATCATACAGTAACTGAAATATTAGAAGAAAGCAAAACGTCCGTGGTGGTCAGGTCGATAATTTCCGAGACGACAGTTACAACCCCACCTAAAAGTAAGTAACCTAGTGATATCATTCAACTTACAAAAATTATATTATAGGAAATACTACCCGACCACGTTACGAAGACATTTCGTGATTCTAGTTTTTTTTTCTTCATTCTCTCCCACTTTTAAATTAATTATTGTATAATACACAAGTCATTGTCATTAAGTGTGCAATTATACTACAAATGTAATGATTTTTCGTTATCAGAATTTCCTTTCTCGCTCCCCTATTAAATTATTTGCAAGTTTACTACGAAAGTATATCCCTCCTGAATAGTTCTTCTAACAATCGCTACGCGACCTCCCACTTCTTTTCTCCTAATTATAATTTTCATATTGTATTTTGTGGTTGTTCTCTATGTGATCCGGTTTGAAGGCCTAGTCGAACCTTTTTATACAAATTGTTTCTGAATATAAATCATGCATCAAAATGTAGAGAAATATTTCTTCTAGTACCTATGAAACTTTTTAACGCTCTACAATTAATATTTACTGTGAAATTCGACTTTCCACAAAGAGTGGCGTTGGTGTCACGGTGTCCGATTGGGCCTAAACTTGCTACTTTATAGATGAATATTGTGCTGAATAAAATACATAGTCTGACCAGAAATTAAAAACCATGAAACATAAGTTTCCTTAGATTTTAGAAATTTGTGCATTTGATGTTCTGGGATTAACATAGTGGCTTTGAATTGCTGATAAGTCAGTAATGATCTAATGTAACTAGCTAAGTGATTGTGCTGCCTCATTGATTCATAATGTTGTCAAACGTAACTGAAGGGTCTTTACTACGTAGTTTGTGCAAACAAAGTGCCAGAAATTCAGTCCGCTGTAGCCCTTTTTAATTTTTGTGTTGCTCGTATTTGTTTCAATTTGGTAGATCGAAATAATAACTTAATGTGATTTTTACACTTCTAAGCGAATAATTTTAGTATTTTTTTCTTTGACTTTATGGGTTAAAAGTATTGGGATCAAATAAAACACAGCGTTGCAGGCGCGTTCATAATGTCAACAGTTTGTTTTTAAACAAAATCCTTCAGGATCCATTTCTAAACTACAATACTCATTTAAAGTAAGTCTTCGGTAGTACGATTTATGAAATTCCGGAAGGTAAAATATTTTTCACCTTTCCATTGTTGCCACTGATACGATCAACAAGTGCAACATTTATTTACTTTTTTATGCGTTTGCAGTGACTTTGGATCTAACCTCTGATCTGACTTCCACCCCAACATCCGGACAGGTTAGCGGTTCTTATATGTTTCTTGATGGGTCCGGTGGTGGTTAAGGTGGTGGGTTTTTGTGACAACAACTGTTCAACCAATACAATTTGCCAGTGGTAGTTCTATGTTAGAACACAGGGGATCTAAGCGCGGTTTGTATTCAAAATGAGTTTGTACATTTCTGGGAAGTAGAAGCTAGGTTTTGTTTAATTCAATGTAACTGCAAAGGCTTTCACGGCCGCAGTCGAATGAAGAACCAGTAGAATCCGGGCTGATGGGTCGTGGTCGAAATGAAAGTGAACTTCCAAACGTTTCGTCAACATCGAAGGTTGAACCTCGGTGGCTCCGCAGCTCGCTACTGAAGATTTCGACCGCAGATGTTGACGAAACGTTTCGAAGTTCACTTTCATTTCGACCACGGCCCATCAGCCCGGATTCTACTGGTTCTTGATTTGTTTGATTTACTTGAGATCTTACGTGAGAAAATATTCGCGAAGCCTAAAACACACAGAGATGACTCAGTGTCAATTAGGTGTTGCAAATTAGACGCTACATTTTTAAGTCAATTTACTCAAAATTATGGAAATGTCACTTAGATCCCTATGACCCTAATTACCTCAATTTAAAAGAAAAAAATACTGCCCTAGCCAGCTCAAGTTCGGACACTTGAATTTTTGTATCACTTATTCTACAAAATATTTGTTTTTCTTAAATTGCGACAGATTAATTTTTGTTTGACTATAATACATTAAAATATGGACCATTAGGTAGATATTGAAGAAAATGTTTTTAAAATCTATGGAAGCATAACCTCAGGGATAATATTTGTTTCCACCCTTGCAAGGACGATGAAAATGATCCACTTCCTAGGACCTGGTTTTTTTTTGTAAAAATTGAACTTACCGGGTCAAAAACCACCTAAAAGTTTAAAACAATTTCATTTTAACAATAATAGTTGAAAATTTTTCAATAATAAAATGTTTTTGTGATGTGGTGAGAGGAATCGCGTTATCCGCGGATTTACGCGAATGAGTCATAACGCTTTCGTAACTTGGGAAAGGCGTATGGAAAGTAGCTGCCGGCTACTCCTGGCAGAAAGCTCTGTTCAAGATATTGCCTGAAAACACGAAAAAACCAGAGAAATCGTAGCTAACCCTACGGAAGGAAGTATTCGGACAGTGACGCAAGGGGAAGAAAGAGCCCTTGGACGAGTGGCCTGATGCAATAGAAGGGATACTAGTGATTCAATTAATCATAAATGGAACCAGCTTACTGGCAAAAAATACTGCAAAGATACTTGTAGCCAAACTTTGAAGAACATGGGGTTTCAATTTTACGCTGCTAAGAAGGAATCGGCACTGACTTTGCGTCAAATGAAAAGAAGACGCGCTTGTGGAAATCCATGTTCAAATCTCGATTTATCCGACCAGACAACCCTGTGCCAGTTATCTTCTGACCAAATTTTGAATTGATTTCCACAAGTGCGTCTTCTTTTCCTGTGCCAGTTATCTTCTGACCAAATTTTGAATTGATTTCCACAAGTGCGTCTTCTTTTCCTGTGCCAGTTATCTTCTGACCAAATTTTGAATTGATTTCCACAAGTGCGTCTTCTTTTCATTTGACGCATACTCAGTGCCGGTTTCTTCTTAGCAGCGTAAGATTGAAACCCCATGTTCTTCAAAGTTTGGCGACAAGTATATTTACAGTATTTTTTTAACCAGTAAGCTCTATTGCATCAGGCCACTCGTCCAAGGGCCTTTTCTTCCCCTTGCGTCACTGTCCGAATACTTCGTTCCGTAGGTTTAGCTACGATTTCTCTATTTCTTTTCGGGCTATATCTTGAACAGTGCTTTTTGCCAGGAGTAGCCGGCAGCTATTTTCCGTACGCCTTTCCGAAGTTTCGATAGCCTTATGACTCATTCGCGTAAATCCGCGGATAACGCAATTCTTCTCGCCATGATCACAAAAAAATTTTGTTATTGAAAATTTTTCAACTATTATTGTTAAAATGAAATTGTTTTCTACTCTTAGATGGTTTTTGACCCGGTAAGTTTAATTTAATTTAAAAACCAGGTCCTAGTAAGTGGATCATTTTCATAGTCCTTGCAAGGATGGAAACAAATATTATCCCTGAGGTTATGCTTCCATAGATTTTAATAATATTTTATTTAAAAACTACCTAAAGGTCCATATTTTATTGTTATTGTATTATAGTCAAACAAAAATTATTCTGTCACAATTTAAGAAAAATAAATATTTTGTAAAATAAGTGATACAAAAATTCAAATGTCCGAACTTGAGCCGGTTAGGGTAGTAGCATAGTCATTTTTCATATTTATTAATCATTTGGCGGTTTTTTTTAAATCAAAAATTTGTAGGCCTACACCTTTCCTCCGCGACCGTGCAATTAATTGCAGTTGCGTTTTTTTACGTTTTGACTGCTATAGCCGGTGCACTTTTTTTTAACCTTGACTTTGACGCTACTACCACAGAATCCCATCGGTCACCTGTCTAAGTAATTAGTATTTACCACGCCCGATATTGCTTTTCTTTCAGATTAATTTGGACGGACAGGCGCCTCTGGCCCAAGTGGAGGACGTGGAGAACTAGCCCTATTGGTCACGTGGTCTGGGCAAGCAGAATGCTTTATGTGAACACATTGCAAGAACTGGTTGTAAAAGTTCGAAGAAGCCATGCAACAGTCAGAATGCACAGCATTGGCATAGGACATTTCTGCCGAAAAATGATAGTAATTCAAGTGCATTTTATAGAGGATTTCCGTGTAACGATAATGTGAAAGTGCCCACAATCGAATCAATGAACTGCTCCCTTCAGTATTCGCAGTTCTCGAGCGTCAAATGGCTGTGTGAACCGCTCTGTGTTAGTCTAAAAATTAACAGAAGTACAGTATTTAAGTCTTTAGCATAATAAGCCAGTGATCAAGCCTAGCACCATCAGAAAATAATTATTTAAACTATTCAATTACGGTATTTAAACTAATTCGCTCTAAAGTAGGCGACATTTAACTGTTTAGTCATGTTGGACCCAAAAATGTACAAGCATGTCAGTTTTTTGCCATGATTGGACGAAAATTATTTGCCGCCATCTTGAATTTTAGGTTGGTTACTTATTTATTTTTAAGTCATGATGACAATATGCAAAACACATTTTGTGAATTTTTCCAACTGATAAATGGCGGCCGTAACTATTTTTTGAAAGTTTTGATTGAATTTTCTTTTTTTATAGTAAGACCTTGTGTCCCTGGCAATCTTAATTGCTATATTTTGACTCTATTTAGCTTATGGTGAGAACCTACAAACTTATTCGGTCACAACTTTTGCCGCATTGCATACGCTGCGGATGCTCATCTTACCCGCCTGATTTACATTCTTAGGGGTTAAGGATAATTTTCAGGATATGTTTCTCTTTTACATTGGTGCTAGGCCTGGTGGAGACCCTTTGCATGGGGCTTCTTGTTCTAAAATATGTCCTTAATAATTAAATCACAATACACTACGGAGTATTTGCTGCTTCGTCAGATAATTTTCAAATTATGGCAACTTGGTGTAATAAAGCAATAACTTTGAATGTCTCCATATCAGTTTCCCTAAAAAAAATACTACTGTTCACCTATCCTAATCTAAATACTGGGCGAAACTACCAGCTTATTTTTCAACTTTAATATGGAAGTTTACAACTTTCGTCCACCACACAGCATGGGACGTTCTATTAAGTAACATGCAAAATACCACGGTTTGTGGAAGGCGACTGTACTGTCACTGCCTCTTTTTGTTTGCAGACTTCCAATGAAATACGGCACATAACTTATTTTTAGAGGAAGCTTATCCTTGGCCACCCCCGGATGGATGTTGTGTTCCAGGGGTGGCCAATGTCAACGTACTGCTCCCTCTTACGATGTTATTTCTGTTTTGTATGCGTGATAGCCTAAATCCTTCCAATAACTTTTAATTTGTAAATTACTGTACATAGCTAACGTTGACGCTTTTACTTTTACTAACACTAGTTACAGTCAAATTTGGCCTCTTCGTTTATTATGAATTGATGAATGGTTCTTTTTGTTCTCGTACATTCCGATAATTTTTAGACGTTATAAAAATTAGTAATTGCTACGGGCGACTCCTTCTGACAAATGAAGCCTGTAGGTCTAATAAAGTTTTATCCTGCTTTGGGGTGATTTTTTGGGGATTTAATTGTCAGACGGTTGTAAGCCACCCCAAGTCCTTATCCAGTTAGGAAACTTTCCAGTATTTTCAAGTTTAGGATAAGGGTCATTAAACGAGCCGTGGCAAATTATGCATTTCTGAAGTAAGTGCTTGGCATATTGACAGAGATCGAACTACTTTAACCCAATGATCATTGTATTGACTCTAACTGTATGTTTGCAGAAGAAAAATAAATCTACATTTGTAAAAACATATCTGTTTGAAGAATGCCTCTAAATTACTTCGTTTCAGCTGCTGTACTAAGTTGTACCGAAAAAATATTTAGCCCATACAAAAAAATAGTTAAAATGGTAACAAGTCAAGGAATAATTTTTCGTCCAAATTTCATTTCCCACTATTTTTCTTTTATGTTTAAATTTGAGAAGAATTGGAATTTGTTCTTCGGTTTCGATGTTATGTAATTTTTTAAAGAACTTAAGTGCTGTCTCATTTCAAGGCTAAATATATGGGTAGTACTTTTAAAGGATAAAGTTATTGGCACTTCCTGGGCAGGTTGGACGACTTGTTTTCATTTGGTTCCTAAACTACGGGTTGCCCTTGAGATGAGTGCTATTTAGTTAAAGTAAGGTGACTGGTTGTCGTTCACTTTCTAGCGGGATTTTCATAACTGATAGAGTACGTATCGCTTCTTCTATAAATAAATCAACAATAAATGAATGCAATAATTAAATTTAGCCTGCCTTGAAGGTAAGGTACCACTAGCTTTTTATAGAGTTGATGTGTAGATCTAGAATCGTAGACCATCTCAAGCAGAAACCTAGATACTTTTCAAAAGAACAATTCTTAGCCTACGCGTACCTTAGAGAAGTTTGCAAGTTTTATTATGGACCTCTTTCGTATCGGAAAATGCTTGCGCCCAACCAATCAAAATATAGGGTTTTGAATTCATTTCTATGTAGCTACATGTATAGCCGGCATTTTGGGTTTTTATACGAAAGAGATTCATTAACTTTAGCCTGTCCGCTAAGGAGGGCTTTATGTTTTTTTCCATTTCAACCGTTAACTTTGTACTTAAGTGTTACTTTTCTGTGAGCTATTAATGGACACTTCCTTTTAAGTTTTATGTTCCTCTACGTCTTATTTGCCTTTAAAACCTATTCGGATTTTATAATATGTGTGCCTTTACCTTTACTTCGATCAGTCTCATTGTGTGTATTAACTGGTAACGTGCCTTTAGGTCCATGGGTAAAACGGGGAAGCATGCCAGGGGCGTCCAATACTGCTGAGTAAACCTATCATATTGATGCTTACATGTCTGTTTTTAGAAGATACTCAACTGTGCTGTCAACATTTCTTTATTATACCTATTCTTTCGGTTCACGGAAGTCGTAGTAGATATTGACTTCACTGACAGACTGGTCCGATTTGGCTATGGTTCCTATGAACGAGTTAGTATTCATAGTTCCATTATACTCCGACGTATATGTGTAGTTGGGCCGACTTCCGCCTGTTCCAATGTGTTAATACCGAGCACGCGTCTGCCTGCCCAGTGCCGCTTGCAGGCTATGTGTGTTGGCATCGGGGATGACCAATTAATTCAGATTAATATTTAAAGTATGTAGGTAGAGGGAGAGGTTCGTTATGATAATTTTGTATCTGTAATTTAATTTTACTGTTTTTATTTTAGCTTAATTTACACCTGCAGTTAACAAAGTGCTTCTCAATATGTACTCAGTACATATGCTACTATAACTGAATCATAGCTTTAGTTTTTTGGCCTATTTAAAGTTGCACTACCATTATCAAACCCATTTGCAGTAATTCTAAGCTAGGTGGTGGGAAGATTTTATATTCAAACAAATTTGTTGCTACGCGAAAATGTGCTTAAATATATTTAACTCTGACTGTGAGTGTCTGACTGATTGTACAAAGCTTTTCTTCACCAGATTATATTAATTTAAAATGTGAAATTGGTCGTTTTTTTTATGTAGCAATTAGCAAAGCTATAGCTGATTCAACCTTTCCGTGATTTGTCGGGGAAAAAAGTAATCGATCCATGTTTGATAAATAATGAATTACTAGGTACTTCTGATAATATACTCGTATTTAGATATTAAAAATAATTATTTCAGGCACAAATTATAGGTAGGGACTTAGTAGTTATATGATTGATTGACTTCTTGCAAATTGGTAGGTAAGAGCCATTTACTACTACTACTACTAGTACATACTTATATACTGTATGTTATCAATCTGGAGTGTGACTACAAGGCGCAGACGTTAAGAAAGTCGTTTGTACCATAGGTTGGAGTCGTAGGCTATTGTAATATGTAGTTAGTAACACAATATCATCACTTTGGTGTCATTCCTTAGTTGCCCTACTACGCCAGGGGGTCCTGCATAATAAAGGTATTAATTACGACCTTATTTCAGTCTGTTTTACTAGACAGGTGTATTTTTTTTCTTATCCTGTTTCGAGAAACAAAACGATTAAGAGAAGAATAACCAGAGGAATACCGATAACAGATAAATTACCAACAGAAATTATGTCTAATACACTTAGCTAGACTAGCTTTTAACGTAAAGATATTCGAATCTAACAACATCGACTTGGAAATAAGGAAAAACCTTCTCAAAACTCTAGTGTGGAATGTGATGCTCTTGTACGGAAGTGAGAGTAGTGAGACATGGTGCGTTTACGAACATGACAAAGAAAAACTGGAAACTAGACTTTGAGTTGTGGTGCTACAGAAGAATCATGAAAATCCCATGGAGAGACCACATAACCAACGAAGAAGTGCTCCATAGAATAAACGCAAAAAGAGCTATTATGGCCACCATTTCAACAAGAAGAGGCAAATGGATGGGGCATATTCTGAGACACGAAGGGCTCCTCAAGAACATAATTGAGGGTATGGTTGAAGGCACCAACTCAAGAGGACGACAGAGGATGTCATGAAGGACCTGCGACACCTACAAAGAACTGAAAAGGACCGCACAAAACAGACAAGAGTGGAGGCGAAAAATACAACATTCGCTGCAAACCACTCCTTAGATTGCAACTCAAGAAGGACCAGAGGAATTATTTTGAATTTGGCGCTAAGAGGGGTTAGGTGGCAGCCCTGTCGCAGCAACGATAAGTAGAACATTCAAAGATGGCCGCCATAGCCAATAATGTAAACAATTTTATATATATATATATATTTTTTAATATATAAATGTTTCTAAATCTAGAAAGGCAATGGAAAAATGATTCTTTTCAGGCGTTAGTCGTAGCTACGTCTTTACTTCCTCAAAAGTGTGACACTCTGGCTTTTAAATTGCATTACTTTTTTACAGACAGGATGGACGGACAAATCAAAGATGAATGTGGTAAGTGATAAGTCTAGCCTTTCATTATTTTAGTATGGATGTGACGACTTCTCCGCTTTTCGACTTAAGTGTACTGGAAAGTAGCAGGTTTTAAAAATGGACTCTTATTTCATTATAAACCAGAAGGAGAATTAGTATACTTCCATTGCTAACTGGCATCGATGTTGACTAACAGTATGCAATACAGAGAAGGTAATCTAATCTCCAATTTATCTATCAATTTAGTCATTCTGGCATATCTTGTAGATGCACTGTTTTTTGCTGGAGACTCTGAATTGCAGCAACTTGTCAAGTGAACAATCTGAACAGTGGATCCTGCTGCTGCAATAACCAATGGTTTCATTTACCCCGTACATAACAGAGGCTGCCATATTATATCCTCTCAGAATGTGCCCACATTTTGATAGGCTTTGGGAAGTGTATCTAGGCGGTTGTTGACGCTACGGGGGTGAATGATTACCGTACTATAGCGAAGCGAAAAACAAAACAGGACTCAGCTACTTACCTGAACCAAGGAGAAGTAGCAGAAAGTAGACAATTTGAAACGTCAAAGGTAGATTCGGGATACAATACAAGGCTACAGTAAGGTTTACCAAACCGGAATGACAAAAAGGTAAATAAATAGCCTATTACTTGAATCTTGCAAGTCTTGCTGCGGTTCTTGTCACATAACGCGAACGCCTTACTGTGCTAATGGTTAGGTGTTCTTCCAGCCCTATGTTGGTGAAACAATTGAACTAATTAAGTACGGTAGTATCCTCAAGTTATCACATTTGGCGGTTTTTATTGTATACACTTGATTTCCCCTATTTTCGACGATTGACCATTGGCGATATTTAATTCATTCCCTATCAATTATAGGAACTTTGGTGACTTTGCAGGCCTAGTTAAAGACAATAACATTCTTTTGCAGATTTGAAAATAGAGCCTACTGGTGTTAAAAATGAAGTCTGCATAGATGAGCTAGAGATTTTAAGGAAAACAATGATGAAAGAGCAATGTCAAGATGATGCCGAACAATTAAATAAAGAAAAAGAAGTGAACCCTGAAGCAGAGGGAGAGTTTGGATGGCAAGAGGAAACTAAAGTGATAGATATAAAGCAGGAAAGTGTTGGTGTGTTGTATTCTGATGGCTCCGAGCAATGTCAGTCAGTGGCGTATAGTAATATTAAAGTGGAAGAAAGTGATACATCTCTCTTTAGGCATGAAACGGAAGGTATAAATAGTTACTTAGTTTGTAATCTGTGTAACAAACGGTGTAGCTATTATTGCAAAATGAAAGAACACATGAGATGGCATGCTGGAGATAAACCATTTAAATGTACCGTATGCAGTAAAAATTTTACTCAGTTGGGCCATTTGAAGCACCATATGAATCTTCACACAGTGAGTGTCACATCAATTTCAAAAGAAAAGTCGAAGATTTGTAAAATTTGTAACAAAGGTTTTTATTGCAATTCTGAATTGCTCCGACACATGAAATATCACTCTAAGGAACAACCTTATTGTTGCAAAAAATGCCCAAAGAAATTTGTTGAAAGAATAAACCTGACGAATCATTTGAAGTCGGTTCACGCGGACTCTGAACTGTTCCCATGTGACCAATGTCGACTTTGTTTTGATAATGCCGAAGAGCTAAAGGAGCATTTAGAAACGCATGCTCCGAAATCGATCAATTTAGATTGTAGCTACTGTGAAAAACGTTTCCCCTGCAAGAGTAAACTTTCAAGACACATGCTTTCACACTCGGGTGAGAAACCTCTGGCTTGTACAATGTGTGATAAAAGATTTAAGCATGCGCCTCAATTGAGGGACCATATAAAACTACATTTTGGCCAAACCTTCGTCTGTAAACCCTGTGGAGATTGTTTTGATAGCCAAGAAAACCTGGCCAAGCATTTGGAGTCGCATGACAAAAGTAATCCGTTGGAGTGTAAGGTTTGCTTGAAGGTTTTCCCATGTAAATCTAAGTTAGTACGGCATGAGCAGGTTCATACCGAAACGCCCAGAACTAGGTTCAAACGTGGTAGAGGGAAATTGGCTGGTAGTGGTGCTAGTGAAAATGTCTCTGTGGTGTCTGTGGAAGTTTTGGAAGATTTTGATGCCGGAACTGGGTTGAATTTGGAAGATGACAAGCTGTTGAAACTAAACTAGTGCCTTTAAATTTAAAATATGAAAGACTTTTGGGGGTGTGATTTAGTTCCCAGATCTTTATTTTCTGTAATGTTACCGTGCAATGATACTTTTTCTTTGTGAGAAAAGCCGAGTGGATTGTGGTGTGATTCCTCAAATTCTGAGGGACCATATAACACCTACATACACTATACAAAAGATATACCCTAAAGAAGAAGACGGGACTAGTGGATTCTACGTGGATATATTGGGAAACCATAGGCGCAGCAGGCCAAGTCATGGCTCCTCCGGGCATGGTTTCTTCTTCTCGCCTCTGACTCCAGCTGTACAATCCTACCAACTAGGCGCTCATTGTCAGCGTACCCTTCATGCCAACATGGATATCACATGTTTTTATATTTATTTATTGCTTTCCAATTTATACGTAGTATAAGGAAAGCTTTGTGATGGTCGAAATTTTCGATTCCGAGATTTCAACGGATTTACACATTTTGAGGTCCTAGGAACCCAAAAAAGTGTTTTTTACGAAATGTCTGTCTGTCGCTCTGTCTGTCTGTGCGTCGATTTCCGGGCAAACTACTCGATCGATTTTGATGAAATTCGGCATATAGGTTCACAAAAATCATACCTCGGGACCTTTTTTTATTTTTTGCTAACTGAATGTGGGGGGGTTTTAAAAATCAAAAACCTCCAAAAAAACGTCTAAAAAAATTATTTCTCAAAAACGGCTACAACGATTTCTTTTAAATTCACATACCGTATATTGTAGTCGTTATTAATGTTGAAAAAATGCGGGGGATCGCTTGCCCTTTGATAGTTTGCTTCTGGGGGTAAAATTATAAAAATAACTAAATTTTAATGAAAAATGACTAAAAAATAATTTTTCTGTGAAACCTTTCCATCGATGATTTCTACCTTCAGGCATGTTTTAGGTGTTAAATTGAGTAACGAAACCGGACAGGTTGCTTTCCCAAAAAATATTTGGTTTTGTGGAAAAAATAATGTTTTTGAAAAAATGATAGAAAATTCACGGTCAAATGCATTGCGTGCCCTGCCATTATTGCTGTGTGGTAATTTGTTGGTCTGACCTATCTAGAATTTACCTCACCTCCAGTGACGTCAGGTGGACAACCCCCCCCCCCCCCAGATGCCCGAAATTTAACTATAGGAAAATTATTTACCATGAAATTACTCATTTTCTCTAGCTACTACTTGATAAATTGGAAAGCATGTTCGAGTAAACTCGGACCGGTTCTTTAATATGGGACACCTGATTAGACATGAAAGACTCCGGAACACCATAATAGAAAACACCATTGAGAGCACCAATGCCAGGGGCCGACCAAGTAAGGCGTACGCAGAAGACCTTACGCAAGATATGAGAATGGAGAAGATCAAAATATTTGCTGCAAACCAATCGATAGATTGCGACTAAAGAATAAGTTACCATCGCCCATCTGGTCTTCAATTGAACTAAAACTTTCGTCATGAGGTTCAGGTTGTGTTTGTGGGCATGCTTGTCTTTGTTTCCAAAACGTTATAGTTTACTTAGGCGCCCATTACATTGACCGGCTAGGGCTATTTCCAAAAACAGTGACGTGGTAGCAGACATTCAAGACTTAGGTGGCGTTTCCACCGATCTCGCATTGCAGAATGCAAATGACATGACGGAAATTAGAATTTTTCTTTTTATAGAAATCTATTAAAATGTTTGTACTTAACATATCCCATGACGCCATTTTTTAATTTTAGTTTGTTGGTTTGTGATTTTACTGTATTATCATTGATCAATTTTAACTATGGCATAGAGGAAAATAAACAATTCCGTCAATTCTGCAATGCGAGGTCAGTGGAAACGCCACCTAAGTCTTGAATGTCTGCTACCACGTCACTGTTTTTGTAAATAGCCCTAGCCGGTTGGTGGAGTGGGCGCCTTAACTTATATCATCCTTCATATCATTCGGCAATGTAACCAAAAATAAATAGGTCTATTGTGTAAATTTGACTATTTTTTAATAAAAACTATCATTTAGCGGAAGCATTGTCATTGATAATAACTAAAATTTCAGGCTAAAGCCTGATCCTTTACGAAAAACAATATAGGTAGACTTTATATTATGTACAGGATATAAATAAAAAAAAGTGATGTACAGTATGTATAAGCTGGTTAAACTCCTCTGTTAAATGATTTTTTGGTCGAGGCCCAGTGATTTATATTCTGAAACGAAAAAATTATAATTTTATCTAGTTGATTGGTCATTGATACAAAAGGGTAGTGCAAAGATAGTGGTACAAAAAAGTACAAAAAGTATATGTAATATATTGTATAATAATAATATATGTATATTTTCATACTTCGTCATTTACAATTTTTGTAATATCTGCGCTCCCTCGTGCCGTGAGTATAGTAGTTAAATTGTTAGTCCATCCTAGCCAGAGCTGTGTCTTTTTTAAAGTTTTTATTACGTTGCCAATCTCGTATTCCGGGGTAGGCGTTAGAAATAATGAATATATATATATATATGTAGGTTTATAGATAAATTTGTAGGGTTGGTGATTTGTGTAGGCCGTATTTTCTTTGCTATGTATGTGTATGCTGCTGTGGTTCTTATGTGATTGACAATCAGCAGGAAAAGCCTCGATCGAATATTGAGCCTTTCATCCTCCATGTAATAGCCATCCTACTCGTAATAAAAAAAAAACAGAAGTACTTGACATTTTAGAATTTCCATGCGTTAGAATCGGCATACTTACTGCTTAGTCTATCATTGAGCTCAATATCACTGTTGCAATAGTTAAACTCCTTTGGTTGAACACCTCGAAATATTTCCACGAGGCTTGGCTTCAAATTGGCGAAAAGAATGGGCTGGTTTCGGCTCATGAAGTCATCAATAAGAGACTTGATACCCTAAAAACAAGATTCATATTGTTAGACGGGCTAACACAGCTACACACCATAAATACCCATAAAATAGTCATGACTAGCACCCTTAAACTTCTTCCCTTTCTGATGGGGGTCCGGTAGAGTCGCAAAGCCTCACCACCTAAACCGAAAAGGAAGAAGATTGGACGCACGCTTATTTATTTATTTAACGTTAAGTTACCTTAGCGGCCGTAAAGTCAACGCCCTGTATGTGTTTGCAGTCAACGACGACAGGGACGCTACTTGAGCCCTGCTTCATTCCCGCCTTGGACACCACATTGCGCACGTATTCCACCGATGGGAACACCAAACTCCGGTCTGGAGTGATCCGTAAATACTCACAGCCTGAGAGACTCTGCAAAATAAGAAACAACCGTCAGTTGAACACTAAAAAAAACCTTCGGGTCGAATAAGTAAAAAATCGTTCATAATGTGTAACTGTGCTAGCTGGTTCCCTCTGTAGATTTTACCATGGAACTATTCATATTATCTATATCGGTACCTATACTAATTGATAAATAGGAAAGCCTGTACCGGTTCCTTTATGAGCAAATCGGAGTACCCCCACAGCGTGTTTATGGCAAAATCGATTTACACTGGAAATATAGATCTAAAGCCGGCAGAACTAACCGTTAAATTAGCATAAATACTCATGTGGCTTTCACAAACACCACAGTTCCTGAATCCTCTCCTCAGGACTACCACACCAATTTTTTTAAAAAATCAACAAATTCAATTATTATGACGCCTCTGCTTCCAAGGGGGGGGGGGGGGGAGGGGAATGCCGATCACCTATTCAGCTGCACTGGCATTGAGGTAGAAAACCGAACTGAGACACACGAGGGATTGGCCCAGCACTACTACGCGGCACGGCGTCAAATGGCCTACCAGCGAAGGACGGGCGTTGGCTGTAGAAGAAGATAATTATGGCAAATCTGTTTTACTCGTAGAAAGAGGTGCACATCATGCATCCAAATGCCCAGAAAGATTTATCTTGTTTGCTCTGATATTTTTAACTCTACAATTGCTATTTCATGAGATATTTGATTTTTACACTTTTAAGGCTTTTCCGCATCCGTTCGTCTCTTAACATCCAATCATAAATAAAATGTGACAGAGCTCAGCTAGGTTCCATATAATTTGAACTTACATGATCTTTGACAACTCGAACCGTCGGCCTTGCAGAAGCGTATAACAGAAAGACGACGTTAATACTAATACCAATCACAATGCCAAGCTCCAGACGCAGGAACAGGCAGGATAAGAACGTTGCAAACGCTGGAATAAGGTCTATCTCTGTAAACGAAAAAGTTTTTCACGTTAGATATCTGTTCAGAGTTGCCGGTACGTAGGGGAATAAGTAAATAAACAAATATACCTTGGCTTTTTGTTCTATTACTAAGCCAACCTAGCGGAGTTAGGGCTATAAAGCCGTCTCTAACACTCAACTAGGATAACCCGGGACCGCCTACTTTACATTAAGAATGGCCAGAAAATGTAGCAAGTGTGGGGCTCGAAACAACTACCCTTCGGGTGAAAGTCAGAGTCTGTACCACTACTCTACATGTCCTGACATAATAATATAATTGAATTGAAACGATTTCATTGAAATACCAAAAGGCGAACAATTAGACTTAACGTCTTGTTTTCATGCTTACCCTTGTATTGTATTATTGATAAGTGGTTAAAAATAAAAAGAGGGGATGAGAGGGAAAATATATATATACCTGTATATATGGGGGAGGGGGGATAATATAAGGCCTATCTCTGAAAAAGAAAAAAGTCACTGCACGTCAGATATCTTTTCAGAGTTGTCTGTACGGTAGGTGAACGACTTTTCTTGATTTTCTCAAGAAAAGAAAGCTCCAAACAGATCCATCGCCTTTAGGTTCTTCAATTTATAATTGGGTAAGATACACAAACATTTCTCACAGACCGGCTACGTCTGTAAGAGTGATTCCATTGCAAGATAGCCATCCACGGTCAGGCAATCAACGATTCCCGGCCAAACGCGCAGAACTTCTGTAGTAATTTTTGCATGAGCAGAAGAAAATTTCTAACCGTTTGCTATCAGCTATACTGAGCTTATGGTTATGCGCCATCTATTCCATTATATTATCGTTATTCCATTACAATAAAACTCATTATTTTCATTTAGGATTTGAATGAACTTACTTTTTGTACGCCACATAGGTTTGACGACGTGAAATTCAACCATAAACACAACAGCAGCGATAATTACAGCAGCCAGAGAAGCTTTGGGAATGTAATAGAAGTACGGGGTGAAGAAGTAGAGTGAAAGAAGTACAATAGCACCTGAAAACGAAAAACAAAATGAAAATAATTTTAGAAAACTATTATCTCGACGTAGGTCGCTCCAGTTATCGTTGTCTTCGGTGTCATGCATTCTAAGAACAGAAGTTCTTCCTGGTCCCAAACAATTGACGCTATGACCTTTCCGGCTAATTTTTTGGCTTTGAACTAATTGCATTGACTCCATTTCACTCTCAAGATCTCTGTGATCCATGTTTAATCAGTTACCACACGAGCAAAAAAAGTAAATGGCTCTTCCAGCTAAGCAGCTCCAAGTTCTCTTCACAACATTGGATTTTCAATAAATAAATAAGGACTTTGTTCTTTTACTACGCCAACCTAGCGGAGTTAGGGCTATAAAGCCCTCTTACCCTCAACTAGGAAAGCCCGGGACCACCTATTTTACATGGCCTCCGAAGCATGGCCAGAAAATGTAGCCAGTGTGGGACTCGAACCAACAGCCTTTCGGGTGAAAGTCAGGGTCCGTACCACTGCTCTACACCTTTGCTCCAAATCAATAAACTTAGTGACAGGGACGCACTCGCATCTAGTCTCACACTAACATATTTTACAACACTGAGTAGCTATTGCGCATGTAACTCCAGAAAGCATGAGGGGAGCATACGCATACATAATTAACTCGCTCGGGATCAAGCAAGACACCGAGGTAGATAAATGATTGAACTCCCCTCGTAGATTAGGTGTACATACCGGTATAGACGCCTCCAAAGGTGGTCTGAACGCCACTAGCATTGTTGACAGCGCCCCTGGATAAGGCGCCAGAAACGGGCATGGAGCTCACAAAAGACGACGCGATGTTGCAGAGTCCGATGGCCAGCATCTCCTGCGTCGCGTCAATAGGCTTTCCATCAGCTAAAATATATTAAGAAGCAATGAGTTGCTTGTTACATTACTCTTAAAAAAAATA
The DNA here is from genome assembly GCA_963971405.1 of Psococerastis gibbosa. Lineage (NCBI taxonomy): Eukaryota > Metazoa > Arthropoda > Insecta > Psocodea > Psocidae > Psococerastis > Psococerastis gibbosa. The sequence goes on from OZ020490.1 coordinate 11,789,756, forward strand.
TTTGGTTTTATCTAATGAATTGAAAGAATTTCTATTATGTTGTATTTTTCTTCTTCTTCTTCTTCCCCCTTAATGACGCGTGCGCAGCATGGGGGGGGGGGGGGGGGGGGGTCGCCCGAACCCATTTCCTGAACTCGCCCCGTTTGGACGCTAACGCCTTGTCCTCGGCCATTGTTTTCCCTCTTGCTCCGGCGAGTTGTTCAATCCTTGTCTTTTCAACCTTTCCAATTACAACCCCGACCACTCCATACGCTAAATGGCGGGGTTGGGGTGGTGAACTCAAAGAAGGGGTAACAGAAGAGCAAAATGGCATGGCGGGGTTGTGATTGGTTTGATAAAACACTATTTTTTTTTTTTTTTACCCAGGAACTGGACGGTGTGAGGAGTGCACTCACCCCCTATTGTACATCACACTTTCAGGTGGCTGTTTATTTTCATTATGTTTTTAATCGGAATAACTGGGAAGATGATGACCGTTCTCAAGCTTGGACTTACCAAACACCTTGGCAAGAGAAATATTCTCGAGTATGGCCAAAAGGGGCACAACGAGAACAGCTGATCCCAAGTTGGACGCCATGTCGGGAAATGTGTACGTTTTGTTGCTGACAGTGGCCTCGAATGGCGGGGCTGAGAAGGACGGCAAGCCACTCTTTACAGGACCTGAAATAAAAAAACAACTTTAGCCCCCAACTCTAAAAATGTTGTTTCTACTATACTACATATTTAAATAAATCAAAATCGAGTCACAATACTCTAAATAACCCACCTGAAAACTTCAATGACCTACATACGGTAATAAATAAATAAGTGAATATTCCTTTATTAAGACATAAGGTGAGAGAGTACACTAACACCTTATGTAAAATTGTGTCATAAGAAACAAAATTAAGGAATAAGGAATTTTTGTGAGCTTTATGACAATTTTCGATAGTTTGACTGGATTTGATTCATACTTTGCTATGGTCTTAGGTCGTTCGCACTTTGCCAAATGGAGTTTCTATGAAAAATCCCAAATAAAACTACCGTAGACCATTTGCAACTTCTCTTCGGGTTGAGCAAGTCTCAAATCACTGATAAGGTGTAACTGTGTAGTTTTTGCTGAAAGCGCTCAGTATTTTATACTGATATTAGTGGGTTTCTTTGCAAAGCTAATATCTTAGCGTTTATTTGGGTTTTACTAATTCTAGTTATTCAATTAAGTTTCAATAAAGCACGCAAACGCTATGCATGCAGTATCATTACAGATGAGCTGAAGATGGTTTTACAAGAATAATAATAATAATAAAAATTATGATGAAATAAAACAAAATATTATCACATGCTTAGCCCTAATTAATTTTAGAGCCTAATAAACGCCTGATAGTGTAATTTATTATCTAACGAGCCTAATTAACTGAAGTAGGTAGGTGATTCTAACCCAAAGCTATAATTTAATCATGACTATTTAGACTTTTTTATTGTGATTTCATTAATGTTTCACGACCAAGTTCTCTGATTGGGAAGCATTATTATTGATTGAGTGTGAAATATTACTATTTCAAAGATTGACAAATATTGCCCCTTGTCCTGGGTTACCGGACAAGGAACAAAGTTAAGTTTAAGTAAGATCTATTTTAATCGGTTTTAAAATAAGAAAATGAAACTTTTTTTTTCTTTACCTCCAAGCGATTACCTAATACTATTTTGTTTGTATTGTTAAGAGAAAGCGTCTTCAGGCAGGTTTTGCGATAGAGTAATCTGAAACGTCAGCATCGGGTTTCTTTTTTCAAAGCGCGTACCCATTTCCTTAAATTTTCTTAGGCAGGAATTCTAAGAAGAGTCATAGAAATGGTGACGGATTGTAGAAAGATGAGTGAGTATTCATGCTATGATCTACTATACAAGAGACACTCAAGGCCGTAGCCAAGGGGGTTTCAGACCCCTTGAGAGGAAAAATAAAAAATACTATGTAATATCCAATGAAATTTCTGAACCCCCCCCCCCCCCAACAAAATCCTAGCTACGGCCTTGGAGATACTTTTAAAGGCCCGGACGATTTGATGAAAGTGCACGGGTGTCCCCTAGACACGCCAGAACATAGAAATATTCTGAAGTAGACTGTGGGTTTCCATTGAACGTTCACCAGGCCCTATCCCTACAACGAAAAAGACTACTGTGAGAATCCTCCTTATTGCATCTACTACAGAAGGGATGTTTTAAACAATTATTTAAGATTGCATACCTGTCAACAGAAAGGGCTGCACGTCGTGAAGCTCAAACAGATACGCCATGACTGCGCTAATAACCACAACCAAAATATTTCGTGCCGTAGAGAGGAACCACAGGCTTTGGCCAAGAAAATTGGGCTTAACTTTGATGTCCTTGATTTTCTAAGGAAAAAATTACCATTCACAAAATTAATAAAATAATATGCATACGTGGATTTTATCATGAATATACACTTAAATTACAACATTAAAAATTAATATCTGAATGGCAAATACTGTATTAATTAGTCTATTATGCATTTAAGATGCTCGGATTGGTTTATTTGCGTCACTGGTGGTGAGGTAAATTCTAGATAGGTCAGACCAACACATTACCACACAGCAATACTGGCAGGGCACGCAATGCATTTGAGCGTGAATTTTCTATCATTTAAAAAACAAAAAACATTTTTTTGTACAAAACCAAATACTTTTTTGGGAAAGCAACCTGTCCGGTTTCGTTACTCAATTTAACACCTAAAACATACCTGAAGGTAGAAATCATCGATAGAAAGGTGTCGCAGAAAAATTATTTTTTAGTCATTTTTCATTAAAATTTAGTCATTTTTCATTAAAATTTAGTCATTTTTATTTTTTTACCCCCAGAAGCAAACTATCAAGGGGCAAGCGACCCCCCGCATTTTATCAACATTAACAACAACTACAATATATGTGAATTTAAAAGAAATCGTTGGAGCAGTTTTGGGGAAATAATTTTTTTAGACGTTTTTTTTTTAGTTTTTTGAGAATAAAACCCCCCCAAATTGAGTTAGTCCAAAATAAAAAATAAATGGTCCCGAGGTATGATTTTTTTGAACCTACATGCCGAATTTCATCAAAATCGACCGAGTATCTATATATAAGTATCTATATGTAAGTATAAGTATATAATCTCGGAATCGAAAATTTCGACCGTCACAAAGCTTTCCTTATACTTCGTATAAATTGGAAAGCAAAAATGTATAGGCAAGCCTTTAAGAGACTATCGGAGGGGAAAAAGCCTCAGCACATCTTCAATGTGCCAAAGGCCAACAAGCCTCCGCTTGTAAGTCTGGCGCAAATGGATAGTAGACCCTTGTGCCAGTTATTAAACGACAAAAACAGAAAAAAAAACACTAAAAAAAATCACGGGTTTGTTGGTTACCTATATCCAAGTTCAAGATCCAAAAATTGTCTTTCAAAAGTAATAATAAAATTATTTGCCAGCTTCATAGACATTAAGGCACTATATACCCGGGTATTGTCAACCGCCATTTTGTATCCTTTAATTTCTATATGGTAAGTTTTGTAAGAAATTAAAAGATTGAAAATAACTAAAACGCCTTATAGTATTTTTTTTATTAAACACTTCCCTAATTGATAGAACGTTTTTTTAAAAATAATAACAAATAAATAACGATAAATTTCTAAAAATAAATCGGTAAACACCCAATGCTTTGCTTATAGACCAGACTTAAAAAGGATACAACATGGCGGATGACAATACCTGCCTAATATAGAGCCCTAATAGACATACTATAGGTACAAGTAAACAAACCACAAACTAACCCTCAACAGCAGAATAATTCCAATCGACACAAAACCAAGCACGGCATCCCATAGCCTAGTCTCACCAATATGGTGGAAAAGGCTGTCCCAAATGTCGAGGAACTTTCCCCCAGCTATTGGTAGGCCCAATATGTCTTTGACTTGCGACGTCGCAATAATGATGGCCGCCGCCGATGTGAAGCCCGCTGATACCGGCCCTGAGACGAAATCTATTAGGAACCCTGTACAAAGATAAATATAACCATTTAAGAATTAAATTCTAATTTTGACAATAGTTGATATAAATAGACATCATAGTTGCTCGCGGCAAGGTTGAGCTCTCATTAATAAGTCATTGCCTAGAAATGTCAGAAATGTGGTAAAATAGGCACTCATTTTGTTGAAATTATCAGCAATGGGATTCATGTAACTTAGGGCATATCTCGATTTCTTTGATTAGAATACAAAATATTTGCATTGATTCATTGAATTGAATAATACAACAAATCCCTTAAAATTGTAACATAATTACCTAAAACTTTCTTGATGTGTTATTAATGTGATTAAATGTGCTGTGATTTTGATGTACTAGGTAAAATAAAATTAAAAGAAACCCCTGCTCGAAAAGGAAGGTGAAGCTGCCACCTGCCACCTATAGTTGGCGCCAATTATTTATAAAATATAATTGTGCCGCCACACTCTGCAGTATACAATTTACTTGCCTAGTTGCAAAATGCCCATAAGAAGCTCTACACAGCCACTTAGAAAACAAAGAAGAACTGCGAATTCGGGGCCGAGATCGTGGAGATTCTCTCTCGTCAAGATGGCGGCGATCGCAGTTGGACCAATAGCGCTGTCCTTACAACTCCCGAATATTGTGTAAATAAATGATGCCATGAATGACGAGTATAGACCATACTGTAAAACAAAAAGAAAATGTTAATGATTGTACCAGAGAGGTGAATAGATACCTAATGATAATCCAATACCCCATTGCAAACCTGCGCCTACAAGTAACTGTAGCCAATGCAGTATACAAGTTGTGTTATAAAAATTAAACAAAACATATGGTTATGGCCTATGGTGCCATTTGCGGACAATTCTGCGCACAGGCAAACCAATTTATATAGGAAGTGGGGTGTTAGTCACTGGAAATAAAAACTTGAAATTTTAATTTTTTGTTTGTCTCCTTTAAAGACTGGACCTACAAAAGGTAAAGGTTCACTTTATCCATCGCGTTATACAATACAAAAATTAGAGTCCCTGACCAGTCAGAGCCGGATCGACTGTATCAAAGCCAGATCGGCCGTATACACAAATACGTAGGAAAATCAGTAACACGATACAAAATACAACACAATATAGGCTAAACAATCAAAAACAACAATACCGGTACCGGCATAATATTGTAGTTTTTTTCACCGGATTGCCCCAGACCTGATGACAACCCATACGATGATTCACAAATAGTGACTAACTGTTATTTGAATTACATAGAGATTTATCTGAATATATTTGAAGCTGATGAAGTAGTGAAGAGCTCACTCGCTCAGCTTGCTTGTTAGGAGCCAGCTTCAAACAGTCTTACTTACGTTTTAAGGATATCGTCGTAGGCATTTAATGTGGGTTCCAACATTATTATAAAATTCACCATTGTTGAGAAGTGGCTTGATGAAGTTGACTAAATTATTTTAATAGCTAAAGAACTAGTAAATTAGTTTCAAGCTACTTTGAGTATTTGACAACAAATTACAAATTTAATAATTTTCGCCATCTTGCTTGTTATTGTTTGTTTTGCCGTGGCGTTAACAGCATTAGCATTAATTTCCGCAATTTCTACTTCCACGTAAACATTTGGAGGGAGTATTGTTGGGACTTGTTTTAAAACTTGGAGTGTTGGGTTAGTTTTGTGTAATAGAAGTTACACAGATTGACTAAACTGACTGAGATAGTAGATATATATAATTGCTAATAAAAAATAGTTGGATGAAACTGATTAACGTAGTAAAGGTCATTTTTTGATAATAAGATAATCATAATGTGGGTGCCCCAACTTTCTCATAGTGCGTTTACAGTAGAATGCCGCGTCTAGAGTATTATATATTATATATTAATATTATATGGTCTAACTGATGAGTAGTAAGTCATTATAGTCTTTACCCACCTGGGGAGGAAGACCTGCGACATTGGCATACGCAATAGCTTGAGGGATGACCGTTAGTCCGACGGTGAAGCCAGCTACCAGGTCTGACACAGCCGCCTTCCGTGTATATTGCGGAAGCCAGCTGAGAATCGGCACCCTCTTGTGCAGCACCTTCTTCGTACAACTTTTCCTAATTCTTTCCCGTAGCCATAATTTCATAGGATCAGTTTTACCGTCCCCGTCGGACTTCCAGTCACCATCTTTTAGAGATAGTGCAATACTGTTCGTTCCTGGAAGCAGGGTAATGATAAATTAACAAATGTACACATGATTATCAGCAGGGCCCATACGGTGTTATGAGGCGGTGAGATGGAGTAAGCTTTAGACACCAAAAGCTCCAGGTGTGTGGAATGACACAGGGCCAGAGATTATTTTCTAAGGTTTTATATTAGTTAGGGCAATTAATGGCTCTTGGTATTGAAAACTTAAGTAAGGTGCTTATTCCACAAACGTCAATAGTGATAGTAAATGTAGTTTTAACGGACATTTCATTTTTTCATTGATACACGACATTCCACATGTTTTTTCAACTATTGATCACTTTTCTTCTAATGACACGTTTGCGCCAAATTTTGTTTGTATTTGTTTTCTTCGTACACTAATTATTTTTTAATAAAACCTAAGAATAGTAGGGGATCCGAAGTAAGATCGACCTTCACCGATCTGTTTAATGGATGAAAACTGTTTTATAAACAATCTATTATAATCTTTGTACTTAGGCGGGGATTCCACCGGCCGGCTAGGGCTAAATACAAAAACGGTGACGTGGTAGCAGACATTCAAGACTTAGGCGAGGTTTCCACCGACCTCGCATTGCAGAATGCAAATGACATTGACGGAAATGTTTGTTTTACTCTATGCCATAGTTAAAATTGATCAATGATCATAGAGTAAAATCACAAGCAAACAAACAAACTAAAATTAAAAAATGGCGTCATGGGATATGTTAATTACAAACATTTTAATAGATTTCTATAAAAAGAAAAACAAACATTTCCGTCAATGTCATTTGCATTCTACAATGCGAGGTCGGTGGAAACCCCGCCTAAGTCTTGAATTTCTGCTACCACGTCACCGTTTTTGTATTTAGCCCTAGCCGGTCGGTGGAATCCCCGCCTTAACATATATATTCCATGACGCCATTTTAGTTTGTTATTGTTTGCAGCGCATGATTTTACTCTATATCATTGATCAATTTTAACTATGGCATAGAGTAAAATTCAAATTGCCGTCAATAGTACATTTACTATCACTATTGACGCTGGTGGAATAAGCGCCTTAGCAACCAAAATTCTTCCGCCAATTTGCCACTCTGTGGGTTTGCTGAACTGAAGCATCGACCTTCTGGTAACCTGTGACTCACATTCAAAGGGGCGAGAATACCATGAATGAGTCATCATATTAATACCACAAAGCTGGGCGACATGTATTGGACCAGAAACAGTAAGGCGGGGTTTCCACATACGTCAATCGTCAATGAGACATGTGAAATTGAAGGTTTAGCAGACATTTAAGACATACTAAAAATTCTGCTACCACGTCAAAACCATATTTCTCATTGACGATTGACGTATGTGGAAACCCCGCCTAAACAGTGCATATACAGTACATATACAGTACGATAGGTCCAGGTTTGAATAATGCATCATACATTGTGCCCGGCATATCGATTATAGGCATAGGAGTTATGACATTATAGCATGGGATTGACTCACGCTGTGCCTAATTTCAAATTATAACGCCCAGATAAAACAGTGTAGGCTATATTAATTTGAAAGGCAATGTAGGTAGCGAGTCAGCCCCAGTTACTGTAAGCTTTGGCAACTAGGCCTACTAGTAGAATAGGATCATAATACCATAGTTAATTACCAATTTTAAGAATAAATTGAATTTAGGTTGAAGAGGCAACCTTCTTACTAAATTATATCATAAACCATACCTCGTTATACAATATGTAAAGTAGGACACTATACTACAATTATTATAACCCCATTCCGGCAAAATGTCACCCAAAGGGCAAAACCAGCATGGGGATCCAATAGAAGGTCGCTGTCGCTGACACATACCATAAGAGGCCGAACCAAAAAATTAGCAAGGGCATAAAGTCAAAGACCCGGCAAATACGGACGATTCTCGCAGACGCGATTTGCTGACTTCTTTTCCATTTGGGCCACCTAGGCCATTGGCAAACTGGTATACATCCTCAATGTCAACCTGCACCGGCTATACAAGCGAAAATGGACAAGCTGTGACAAGCTTACCATTGGAGCAGTATAACAGGTAGTAGTAGTATATGATTGGACACAGTCCCAGGCCACGGTGTGGGCCCATAGGACAGTGGACCTCCTGATTATAGTGGATTCCGAACCACTTGGGAAACACAGTGAAGTCCCACGATTAGTTCGGAGGTGACCAGGACAAGTCCTACCATGTTTCCCTACCGGCACTGTGCACACAACCAAGTTATCTGCAGCTTTGAACCTGCTATAGTCCGCTGGATTCAACTTGGCATGGCGGCCGGCCCAGTATAACAAGTGGAAACATGACTTAACCAAGTCCAGATACAAGTCCACACTAGCCTATATTTAATAATAAACGTTGTGGCCCAACAATCCTTTAAATATATAATGTATATAAAGTATATATATTGGGTGTAAGATTATTGCATGTCAACATTACCAACAAGGAACACTCTGTATCCACAAACTGAGCCAATGGCTTAAATTATATATAAACCGTTAGGTACCAAATAAGTCCAATAGACAGTGGATAGAGGCATCCTGGTTGTTTCTTTGAAGAGGATTGGCGTTTTATTGGCGACATTATGACTGATGTCCTTCCGGTGGAACCGGCCATCCGTGTCGCCTCGCTGGAGGCCACAACTGACCATGGACATCCCAAGTCTCGGACACCACTACAAACAACCGGATATTGTGTATTCCCGGTATTCATTCAACAATAATTCAATTACAAGCAGTACAGGGCTGGATTTAAGTCTTTGGGGACCACCCCGGTAAGGTGGAGACGGGTTCGAAATCACTTAATGTCAATTTTTCCATATCACTACTCCGGAAGGAAAAGGGCACAACTCTAAATCCATTAATTCACAGAAATTGAAGTTAAAGTTTTTTTTTTTAAATAATAACCCGACAGTTCCCGCCAAATACAACAGCTCTCACGCGGAAAATATACACACTACATTTACGCCATTTTACTAGCGGAGTACACATTTTTTTTAAAAATATTTTGGCGTTATTAAGTCGAAATCGACCATGTTTTAGTTGTGTCTCTTTTCTTCCGAAATAGCGATATCTTCCTTTCTCTTAACTGCCCACTATCGGTTACGAGTATATATATTATACTAGGCTAGGCTACTTACTGAATGTTTTCGAAGGGTCTCCCCCGCCTTTTCCGTTGCATTTACAATAGTGCACGCCGCACTTTCTAACAATAGACTGTCCCGAACAGTAATGCACTTCTCTCGCAGCATCCCGCACATCACAGCCATAATTCGCTATTCCGTTCAGTCTCTCAGCAACTTCATTGTCATTATTGTTTAAATTCACAGCACTTTCAGTCACAGCTAGAGTTTCCCCCGATTCCCCCAAGATGGCAGCAGGGTTGTCGACCCCGCTGAGTTGTGTGGAGTCCTCAGCATTCGAAGTGTAAGCAGTGAGGGCGATTTCACTGTCAGTCCGCTTGGAAAAGTTCATTCTGCTGCTATGGACAGTTCTTATTTGGTTCGCGCCATCTGGAACAAATTTTCTGGTAAATGTATGGTAGGGCACCATTATACTGTACGTCCTACACTGTCCGACCAGACATTGACGAGAATTTTCATATTGGGAGGTCCATGGCCCTTGGCACCCTCTCATGTCATGGGCACGCGCCTGATTTTTTTAAAGGTTAATTGCATGCAAACAATTTAATGAATGCATCCGATTGACCTCCTCAGTCGCCTCAATGAGTAGTCTACCTAAATTAATACTTAAGAATCTCACAAGTATAGTAAGCACGCTACAACCTTGTCATATACAATATGTATGTGTATCGTGCAGCACCAAAATGTACAGTACAGCGGACAGAGACACAAGGTCATCTTATGGCTTATGGCAGACGACCTGCCACCGAGTTGCCATAACTGCGACGTCCCACAGACAGTGGGAAGTCCTGCCGCCCTGCCCGGTCAATGCTGGCCCCAGAAAACTTCTGCCACTTCCTTGGACAATGCAAAACCTGTTTGGTTTGGAAATGGCGAAAGGGTCCTCTCGTCATTGTGTACATCAAGTCAGCCCTCCCCCCCTCCCTCGTCTTCAGAGCCTATGTGGGGTTGACAAAAGCAAGAGCGTGCTGGAAGCCCAGAAGCGCAAAAAGCCTATTTATTACCAACAACAACAACAACAACAAGTCAACAACAACAAAAAAGGAAACAAATGTTACGCAATACTGTAATATACGGTAGGCTAGGTACGGTATGTACTTGATGGCGTCGTGGATATACTACAGTAGTACAATAACAGGCAATTATATATGCATGCAACAATGAGCTCAAGACATAAAATTCTTTGTCATTTCCTAGAATTTGTTCATATAATACAGTAATATCTTGGTACATCATCATTTTTATCCGCGTGCTTAAGAGAATACCCCGTATATAGAGCGAGAATGGAGGGCAGAAGGTGGCAATGGCATGCACGGAGCCGACAGAGAGACGAGGTGGAAAGTGCGAAAGATGTCTGGCTTGGAACAACAAGGACCGAGGTGGTGCGAGAGGCTCACATACCTAATCGTAGTCGAGGAAGAAGAAGAACAAGCAGAGGAAGAAGAAGAACAAGCAGAGGAAGATAAGCGTGGAAAATATTAAATTACTTGTGACTTCGTGGTATTTCATTTTAATAAGCAAACAAAAACAACAGTTTAGCAAAACTTGTAACTACTAGGCCTATAATTAGAATTAGTAAAACCCAAATAATCGTTTAAAAAAAAATAACTTTGTCTAAGTGTGATTACTTCATATCACTTTAATAATCAGGTAACTAAGAGAACACATGTTCCAATAATTCGCTTTTGTTGTTCCAAAACTTCAATTTTAATTTTAAACAGTCGTCCATTTTCACTATTTCTTCTGGAAGCTAGTGCGCCAAGTGGCCAACATACACACACCACAATTTAGCCAACATTACAATTGGCACGAAATATAACTTTTTAAGTTCAAGGTTTCCACACTAATAAGAAAAGAGTACTTTAATACAATGGTTCCAACAAAAGTATTGACTATTGACAAATGGTACATCTATGCTATCTCTCAGACTCTCAGTGTCCAGACCAAAGTGTGTATTACCGGTATTACGGACCGTATATGGAGAACAGAAGGCGGTAATGCCACGGAGCCGAAAGAGAGATGCCACTTGGCTTGGAAGAACAAGAGCCGGAATGTCTGGAAAGAGGTAGTGTGAGAGGCTCACACCTAGCTGTGTAGTGGCAATGGAAGAAGAACAACAAGCAGAAGAAGAAAAGAGTACTTTAATACAATGGTTCCAACAAGAGCAATGACAGATGGTAATACAAGTATAATAGCTATCTATGCTATCTCTCAGACTCTCAGTGTCCATAGACCAAAGTGTGTATTACCGGTATCACGGACTGTAAATGGAGAGGAGAAGGCGGTAATGCCACCGAGCCGATAGAGAGATGAGGTGGAAAGTGCGAAAGATGTCTGTGGCCACTTGGCTTGGAAGAACAAGAGCCGGAATGTCTGGAAAGAGGTAGTGTGAGAGGCTCACACCTAGCTGTGTAGTGGCAATGGAAGAAGAACAACAAGCAGAAGAAGAAAAGAGTACTTTAATACAATGGTTCCAACAAGAGCAATGACAGATGGTAATACAAGTGTAATAGCTATCTATGCTATCTCTCAGACTCTCAGTGTCCATAGACCAAAGTGTGTATTACCGGTATCACGGACTGTAAATGGAGAGGAGAAGGCGGTAATGCCACCGAGCCGATAGAGAGATGAGGTGGAAAGTGCGAAAGATGTCTGTGGCCACTTGGCTTGGAAGAACAAGAGCCGGAATGTCTGGAAAGAGGTAGTGTGAGAGGCTCACACCTAGCTGTGTAGTGGCAATGGAAGAAGAACAACAAGCAGAAGAAGAAAAGAGTACTTTAATACAATGGTTCCAACAAGAGCAATGACAGATGGTAATACAAGTGTAATAGCTATCTATGCTATCTCTCAGACTCTCAGTGTCCATAGACCAAAATGTGTATTACCGGTATCACGGACTGTAAATGGAGAGGAGAAGGCGGTAATGCCACCGAGCCGATAGAGAGATGAGGTGGAAAGTGCGAAAGATGTCTGTGGCCACTTGGCTTGGAAGAACAAGAGCCGGAATGTCTGGAAAGAGGTAGTGTGAGAGGCTCACACCTAGCTGTGTAGTGGCAAGGAAGAAGAACAACAAGCAGAAGAAGAAAAGAGTACTTTAATACAATGGTTCCAACAAGAGCAGTGACAGATGGTAATACAAGTATAATCTGTGCAATCTCTCAGACTCTCAGTGTCCAGACCAAAGTGTGTATTACCGGTATTACCCCATCAGTCCAGTGCCGAGTGTATAGTCGACTAGAAAGTCCATAATTTACAGGTCAATTTTACAGATGATTAATGTGTAGTATGCAAGGTCAATACGTCAGTAGGTAGCCTACAGTATTTCAATGCAGCTCAATTTAGATTAAATTCTTGCTGCAAGGAAATTGTGTAACGCGAGACTCTGAAAATTGCACAGATATTAGGCTAATACTTGTTATGGAACCAAGCCAAACCAAGTCAAGCTTTTTTTGAAGTATATGGTGTGGCTTTGAAAAAAATCGAGTGAGCCTGGATTTTTGGCACATTTGTCCATCTTTAGAATTAAATACTTTTGCACACAAATAATGAATATTATGAGGGCAATATGATGGGATCTAATTCATTAATAATAATAGCTCAGTTGGTATTGAGAACTAGGCTATGAAACGGAAGGTATAAGGTTTGAAACACGATAGAAGGAAAAAATTACAGTTAGGTAGCTTAACTTAAATAATTTTGTTCTAAGCGTATTTATAAAAAGACACAAAGATCTATAGGCATACATCATATTCTTATAAACTAAGAGCATTCAGGAAACAATTAAAATTTATTCATTTGTTTAGATTGCTGTAACTACCATCTTTTTAGTAACTGGCTTATAAACCCACGAAGTTCTCAATAACTTTTATGGACCAAAATCTAAAATTATTAAAAACTTTAATCAGCCAAATTTTTAGCAACTTGCTTAATAAGTTCATTAAATAAAAAATAAGAAGTATTAAACTTAAATTTCTTACGGGACGTACACTCTTAATAAGGAAATATTTTCGATTTGTTATAGCAATTTTTTACACACTTTATATTTGCTTATGTAGCCTAATTAATTAATTAATTAGTTAGACTGGTCCCCGAACTTGGTGAAGTGATGCCTAATAATAGGGGAGCCCATGATGATGAAAAAAATGTTATATAATGTACACCTCTTCAGCGGTGGAGTAAGCGGCTATAGATTTTCAAAAATGTTAAAAAAAAACTGTTGCGTGGACATACTCGAGCGCGTCAGATATTGATATATATGGTTCATCTATATATTCTAGACGTGCTGTATAATAATCTGACGATTATCTGGAGGGATCTGCCTAATCTGACAAAAGAAAAAAAAAAATTCTTTGATTTTTTAAAATCATTTAACAACGTCGTAACAAAATTAAAATAAAAAATAAATAAAATAGACATAAAAATAATAATAAAAATACATAAAATATATAATATATATATATATACAGTTATATAAATAAAGAAATAAAAATATATAAAAAAATAATTGTTGTAATAAGCAATAAAAACCACATTAACTAAGATGCGGCGTAACGCTTTTTTGGGACAATGAGCGTAACGCATCGGTGTAACACTTCTTCGTGCATGCGCCCAGTGTTCCAGCCAGCGTTCATCGATTTACTAGACGTTGTCACGTCAAAAACGTTTTTGTTCACCGTCTTAATTTTTAGCCCCCACAAGGCATGGAAGGTGCACTTTGACGAATGCCATTGCGGGATTGTTAATATTGTAGAAAAATATGTATCCACCCTAAAACGGGCCTAGCCCACAGGGAAATGTTTAATTTTGTAACTGTATTACTGTACTTGGATATTAAAATTGATTGATTGAGTGGAGTATTTAGGCAATTTTATTATTATTAATTATTAATATTTGAAAGGCCGCGAGTAATTTGCTGACATAGTCTAATGTAAATACTTACAATATACTACTGATAAAATAAAAATGCTATAGTAGAAAATAAATAATTAATATGAACCTCAACTTGTTTCAAACTGCACTGAAACACCTTACACCAACGCAGGCTTATCACCAACTGAAGCCACCAGTTTCGCAGGCCACAGAGTTAACGGCGCCTTTAATTACAAGGATAGCCGATGAAGACGCGCAAAAGTGTATAATTAAACAAATAGGCTACCTGTCCATGGAACCTCGCGGAGCAGAAAATCTCAAAATCAATTGGTGACGTATTGTTACTGAATGAATCCTAATTACGCAATTCAATTACGTGATTGGAACCTTCACCCTGACATAGGGTAGCAACGCCCGACCAGAAGGCCGGCTATTGCACCTGATGACGGACAAAACAAGTGGTGCACAACAAAGAATCGGCAAAAAGAGGTGATGAAGTAGTGCAAGCGTAACGGAGGATTGGCATATTTGAGTTGGTTTTGGATAATGCCTATAGTGATTCAGGGTCAGTAATTATTTGTAAACAATGTTGTTGGGAGGCTAATTAGGTACGGTGATATTTATAGTTGGATAAACCTGTAATTAATAAATTAATAACGTAGTTGAAGGCGGGATCACGGTAAGGAATATACCATTGTATACAGGAAAGGGCGTCGCCAGCTCTCGTGCCTGGGGGAGGCAGAGTTGTGGCCATTTACATCTGTAAACTTGCTGGTTTTAGGGTATATTTCTTCTTATTTGGTTTCAATCTAACGATTGGTTTGCAGCAAATCTTTCCACCGCCTTCACCACTCCTCCCAGTCTTGGGCCGTTCTCTTTAGTTCTAAGTAGGTTCCGCATCTCATATCTTTCTTGAGGCCTTCCTTGGTCGCCCTCTTGCATTGGTGCCTTCGATCGTGCCGTCTATTATGGTGCTTAGGAGCCCTTCTTGTCTGATCAGGTGACCCATTCCTTTTGCTCTTCTCACCGAAATGGAGGTAATTAGGGATCTTTTATCGTTTATCCTTTGAAGTAGGTTCCAGGTACGGTATACCTGTATTTACTGATATGTTATGGGGAATAGAATCAGTGCATTTGAGATGTGGATCTAGTCCTGAAGGACTATTATATGAACATAGGCCTATTTAAAGTGACCCATTGGTCTCTTGCCCAATGCCAACGACCCCACGTACTTCAGACATTATTTATAATGCTTCCGTATGCATTTTTGAACATTGGCAAACTGGTATATCCGTCCTTGGTATCAACTTACACCGACTACAAGCGATAATGGACAAGCTGGGACAAGCTTACCATTGACGCAGTGTAACAGGTGCAAGCATGACTTAACCAGGTCCTTACCTGCCCAAAGCTCCCGTACGTAGTTATAGATTACTTAGGCGCCCATTCCACCGACCGGCTAGGGCTATTTACAAAAACAGTGACGTGGTAGCAGAAATTCAAGACTTAGGCGGGGTTTCCACCGACCTCGCATTGCTGAATTGACGGAAATGTTTATTTTCCTCTATGCCATAGTTAAAATTGATCAATGATCATACAGTAAAATCACAAACAAACTAAAATTAAAAAATGGCGTCATGGGATATGTTAAGTACAAACATTTTAATAGATTTCTATAAAAAGAAAAATTCTAATTTCCGTCAATGTCATTTGCATTCTGCAATGCGAGGTCGGTGGAAACGCCACCTAAGTCTTGAATCTCTGCTAACACGTCACCGTTTTTGAAAGTAGCCCTAGCCGGTCGGTGGAATGGGCGCCTTAGTTAAGATCTCCATTTTGAGGGCTTCTCAGGTTTTAACGTACCTTACCGGCGTAATTGTAGATTTTTGGGCTAGAGAATTTTTCTGAAAGTACATTACATAGCCCCTTAGGATTTAGGTTGCAACCAATTACGGGCAGTCTACTTCAAGCATTATTATAAATGCGCTGCATTTTGCGCCAAATTTTTAACCAATCGCAAAGCATCGACCTTCTCTCACAATGCTATATAATAGCCTATCCAAATATACATTTCTTATAGGTGTCTACTAATTCTTCTATTGCTATGCAGTAAACGGTTTAATTCGATTGGAATATCGATTATCATGTTTTGTCGTTGAATTCAAGTTTTTGCGTTAGTAAAATAATTATATTCCTCTCTCAATAAATCCAAGGAAATTGATATCTATAGTTGAAGGCTAATTCTGTATAAGGCCTTGGGTTTTTTTCTCGATTATGCAACTTTGTTCTCAAGGTGTTATCTAGGATAAAACACTAGACACATATAATATACCGTGTAGCTTATATTGGAAGTGACTGTGTATTGTAAGTGGACTGCAGTAAACATAAGCGGATCTAGGTTTTTTCTTTGGGGGGGGGGGGAGGGGAAGTTAATAGAACAAAACTTAACATAAAGCTTATTTTATGGTACATTAAAAAATATAGTGCTTGGTCAAAAAGCTATTTAGATTGCGAGTATCGTAGCCTGCCTGCTGGATTGCACATTTTTGTTCATTAGTTTGCCTCATTTTTTTTTTGTTTTTTAAATGGTGGAACCCTACAAACTCAGTCGGATCTCCTTTGGCAACCCTTGCCATTTCCTTTGACATTTCCCCTTACATTTTGGCCGCCTTACATCGCTTATGACTAGACGCCATTTTCTATTTTATATCTTTGATTTCCACGTTGATATAAAATAGAATAGGCCTAGATGGTGTCGAACCATAGGCTATAGGTGAAACGTAGAGGGAAAGGAAGGGAGTTATGGGAGTTAGCGATGGAAATGTGAATGTGACTGAGTTTTTAGGGTCCAACATTTAAAAAAAAATTGCGGCAAACGATGAAGAAATGTGCAATCCAGCAGGCAGGCTTTCCAACAGAACCGGGAATTCGAATCCCGTTTCTGTCAGTTTTTCTACGTCGGCCTTTCTCTTGCCTGCAGAGGTTATCTTCACAGTTAAATAGTGTACTCAGTATCTCTAATTGTTGCTGTATGATAACATACAATACTGAAATAGCAAGGACCTGGATAAGTGATTGATGCATACCTTAATGTCCTTACTGTAACTCCTCGTGTTTACAGTATAGGGTCAGAACATTACCGGAAACCGGTAATGTTTAACTGGGAAATTGTGTTGAAACATGTCTTCAGGAAGACGTAGAGCTGCTAAATTCATGCACGTGCCACTGTCACCAAACCGACAGGAGTTGGAGACTGTCTGTCTGGACAGTGCGCACGCGGCTGCGGAAGGACAAATGAAAGGGAACCCCCGCGGCATCACGAGCATGAAAGAAATAGGTTTCCGTAATATGCAGATATAGGCTACAGCAGAGCATATTTTAAGGAAGCCCCATTGGGGCAAGCGTGCCCCCCAATGAAGTGATTTTGCCCCCTACTTGTGGGCATGTTGCCCCACAGAAATTGGACGCAAATTTCAAATTCCAAGACTATAACAAAACTAGAAATTAGAAAAAAAGGATAAATAGTCAAAATTTACGTTGTCCGTTGTGTTTATGGTATATAGGTATACCTACTACCCATTATTAAAAATAATAGACCTAATCTAAACTTATTTATGGAGCGAAATTTACACTATATAGAATAGGATTTCAATTTGCGCCACCCAGTGAAAATTTCTTAAAATTTGCTCTGGGTAGAGCTGTTGTAAATGCATTTTTTTTCTAAACTTTATGAGAATAACCAAAACGGCAAAAATAAGACATAAACCAGCTATCTCAGCGACGTTAGGGCCATAAGGTAAGGCCACCGACCGGCTAGGGCTATTTACAAAAACGGTGACGTGGTAGCAGACATTCAAGACTTAGGTGGAGTTTCCACCGACCTCGCATTGCAGAATGCAAATGACATGACGGAAATTAGAATTTTTCTTTTTATAGAAATCTATTAAAATGTTTGTACTTAACATATCCCATGACGCCATTTTTTAATTTTAGTTTGTTTGTTGGTGATTTTACTGTATGATCATTGATCAATTTTAACTATGGCATAGAGGAAAATAAACATTTCCGTCAATTCTGCAATGCGAGGTCGGTGGAAACCCCGCCTAAGTCTTGAATGTCTGCTACCACGTCACTGTTTTTGTAAATAGCCCTAGTTGGTCGGTGGAATGGGCGCCTCATGGGCGCCTACTTGTTTAAATTATTGGTATGGATTGGGGGAGGGTACTGGTATGTCCCAGTCATACCAATTTTTAGATTGGTATGGCCCGTGTCATACCGGCTTTATAGAAGCCGGTGCCCGTGCATATAAGGTCCCCTCTTACACTCAACTGGGCAATAAAATTTCCCGCGCATTTTGCACTCAATTGTTTTAAACAGATGCGTGCAAAATGCGCGGGAAATTCTAGTTGATACATTGATCCTTGGCTATATTTTTAGAAGAATTTTAATTACCATGCGATCTAAGGGAGAAAAAAATTGAAAACTCACCAAAAAATATATCCAAGGATTAATTTATCAATTTTAATTTCCCGGGCATTTTGCACTCATTTCTTTAAAACAATTGAATGAACCCCGGAATTATGTTAAACCCAAATCACCATAATAGGGCTGCCGGCGGTGTTCAAAGAGCGACTTAGCCAATGTACAGGAGCTACTGTGGGACGATAATTCAATTAATTAGTTCTCACATCACGTTATTTTTCAACTTTTTTAGATCGTATACGATTAAAAATTTTGCCTACGCGCCTTCATTTAGACACCATAATTTAAGTACTTTACGTTGGTACCGCGACAGACACACAAAACACAATAGGCCTACCTAGTTACTATACAGTATTCCTTACTCAATTATTTCTTCTGAAAGCGAACATATTATTACAGGCCTTTGTCAAAATTACATGGAAATAACAGTGTCGCACTACCATAATAATGTTACAATAACGTGGGACTATTCTCACTGCGATGACGGAACACATTCATTCTTAAAACTTCACGTGTCACAAAATTAGACTGACAGTTCACGTGATTTACGAGGGGGGGGGGGGGCATTGCCCAATTAAGGACTTTTTTTTTTTTTTTTTTTAAATTGGGGTACAGGTGTTACCTGTGTGCACTTAAGCCTATTGGGCCTATTGTGCCCCCTACAACAAAGAATCTACATATCTACATCAGTTCCTCGAGGCCTATTTCCCTCAGGAGAGCCAGGACCTTGAGGGGATTTAGAAGTGGTAGGTCTTTTACATGTAATTGCAAGTTTCCCAAGCATGCTGCTCTTCTACGTGCGATTGCATCGCAGTGAAGGAGGATATGCTCGGGGTCCTCCGCTCCTTTGTTACAGAATCTGCATGCTCTAGACTCTCTGACACCTATGTTGGTCAGATGTCCATTCAAGTTGCAATGCCCAGAGAGGAATCCTGTGATCACACGCAGATGTCTCCTGTTCATATTAATGCATACTTGGGCTCTTTTGCGCTGGTGGCTTCCCAGGAGCATTTTGGCTTGCCGAAGGCCCGGCAATGAGGTCCAGTATTCAGCCACTTTCAGGTTCTCCCTGCCTTTAACAAATCTGCGGGCGAGGGTTTTTTTTTTTTTTTTTTTTTGTTAAATTGGGGTACAGGTGTTACCTGTGTGCACTTAAGCCTATTGGGCCTATTGTGCCCCCTACAACAAAGAATCTACATATCTACATCAGTTCCTCGAGGCCTATTTCCCTCAGGAGAGCCAGGACCTTGAGGGGATTTAGAAGTGGTAGGTCTTTTACATGTAATTGCAAGTTTCCCAAGCATGCTGCTCTTCTACGTGCGATTGCATCGCAGTGAAGGGCGAGGGTTTCCCCAACACCGCAAAAAGGTTCGGGTCCCGTAAAAGGGGAGGTAGCTCCCCTTTTTGCAAGCTGGTCAGCAACCTCATTGCCTTCAATGCCTGTGTGCCCAGGCACCCATATCAAGGTAACCTTATTCGCACCGGACAGTATGTCCAGTTTCAATCTACATTCCCACACTAGTTGTGAGGTGATTTTGTATGCTGTTATTGCTTTAAGGGCTGCTTGGCTATCTGACATGATAACAATTTCTCTCGATCTATATTCCCTGTCGAGATTCATTTGCATACATCTGTCAAGGGCACATAACTCAGCCTGGTAGACTGTAGTTGTCTCCCCAAGAGACTCCAGATATTTCACCCCAGGACCAAAGACGCCAAGACCTGTTCTTGGTCTTGTACGTCCCAGCCTAGAGCCATCAGTGAACCACTTAATTGTGTGACTATTGAGAATTCCTGCTGATTCGCAGTATTCTTTCTTTGTCCCTAATATAGTTTCGAATTCCCTCTTAAAACAGTATTTTGGGTGAATTCTATCGCTTGGCATATCCAGGCAGTGGTCAGACGTAGTCAGAGAGGCTGAGTCTCTCTTAATTGCCCTTCCACTCCTTTTTACCCCGCTCCTAATAATCCGTAGCCTTGCCATTTCGGCTGACGTTTCCACTGCAATATGGAGGGGTGGGAAGTCCAGCACAATCTCCATTGCTGCAGTGGGACAGGATTTCATAGCCCCTGTAATGCATACACAGGCCAGTCTTTGTACTTTAGTGAGGGTGTCTCTTATACTTTGTACTGCAGTCCTGTGGGCCCAAGTCACACTTCCATACGTAATAATGGGCCTTACAATCAATAAATACAAATCTCGGAGGGCTCTGGGGGAAGTGCCCCATTTCTTCCCCGCCATTCTCCTGCAAATCATAATAGATCGTTTGGCTTTAACCACTACGTCTTCTATATGCTTCTTGTAATTTAGTTTAGTATCCAGGGTTACTCCTAAATACTTGACTTGCCGTTCCCATGCTATTGGTTTGCCCCCAATGAGGACTTGCTTCAATGATAGCTTC
Source organism: Psococerastis gibbosa (assembly GCA_963971405.1). NCBI lineage: Eukaryota > Metazoa > Arthropoda > Insecta > Psocodea > Psocidae > Psococerastis > Psococerastis gibbosa. The sequence continues at coordinate 11,810,867 of OZ020490.1, forward strand.
CTTCTATTAGTGAAGGGAACTAGACATGTTTTGGCCACATTTAGTTTGAGGCCTACTGTTTTGCACCATTCAGCAATAATATCAACCACGTGCTGCAGGAGCTCGCACAGTGTACTGTCATTTTTCCCTCTGACCATTAAGGACTTACGATAAGTCTAAAAACATATAATATTCAATTAAATTAAAACCCAATTACCCGAAACTTAAAATTTAATTCTAACTCCCCCCCCTGTCATTCCTCATTAAACTCAGGTCAATTTCATTCTATGAAAGACAATGTTCCATTGTACTTTATTTGACAGTATTCATACATATTATATATATAAATATATAGGCTATACATATACTTAACCATTATTATTTTTTTATAGCCAGATATACCGACTTCGATTGCAAGATGGACTAAAACCACGTTCCCTATAGTTGGCAGTTGTACGGCAGCAGTGCCGGGTTTGACTATGGGACCCACAAGAAGTCGCAAAATACAAAACTACACTAAATTAAAAGAACCAAAACAAAAAAATTAACCAAGAAACTTGTCGAAATATACGGCGGGAAATTGGAATGTGCCGTGGCATTAACGATTATTAACGATTATTACTATTATTATTATTATTTTATTTTGCATTATGTGTCTCCATTTTATTATTGAGAGCGGAATATTCTAAGGGTATAAGACTTTTCTGCTCGAGAAAGGACCCCCACACGAGCTCCTACACATCCATATGATTTGCTAGCGGAAGCAGGGCCCAATAGAAAAACGCCATATTTAGGCCTTTAACTTTCGCGCCAAATGAAACTCAATAGTTTACTTATGGTACCGAACCCAAGATTTTTAAAACTAAAAAAAAGTGTCATTATTAAATATTTAGGCTATGTAACTTCATACTATTATGATAAATATGCTTTCCCAAAATAGCTGAAAATTATGTGGATTAAAAAGAAACAATAATAGCATCAAATAAGTTCAATCATCGAAAACAGTACCCTATGAAATTTCAAATGTAGCAAATACAAAATTAAATTATAGGCAATAATAAGGGCAACAAAAAGGCATTTTCTCTTAGTTTTTAAATAAAATAAAATGCTGTTAGCCCAAAAATGGCGGAAGTCAAATGACCATGCGACCATGCAATGGTTCTTTTAGTGTATTATATAAGTTCCCTGCCCCCACACAATTCCGGCCCTCGGGCCCCCATACGACCAAACCCGGTACTGTGCAGAAATAAAAGCTCACAATTGTATTAAGCAGGCTGAGCAGAGTAGGCTGCATTTTGCTTTACAACAGAGCTGGAGCAATGACCCACTCTTTAAGGTTGACTATATAGTGCAGGTCAGCGTACAGGTACCGACAACGTAGGCGCAGAGGCACGCCCCTCAATCAGGTACGGAATAACTCTGTACCTGCTAGAGAGATTGGCTCTCAATTTTTTTCCTCCCATAGACCCAGTACTAGTGGATCCCACTGAAGAAAAACCAGTGAAAACTTGATAAAATGCACTTGCCACGTAAAATAACTGCAAATAGTTGCCATATTAAAAAAAAAGATTATTCGCATACAAACAATTCAATGAATGTATCCGAATAACCCCTTTAGTCGCCTCTGTAGGTAATACCTGTGTTGAGTTGCGACAGGTTATCGATCGCATGATTTGTAGAGTACGAACAAGCTACCATCGAAGTCAGAAGACATTGAAGGCTGCGTTTCGTTAGATGTTCTGGAGATAACAAATGGCACCAGAAAGTCTAAAAAAAAGTGAAAATCCTGCAAATGTCCGAATTTATAGAAAAGTATATTAGAGCATACTATAGTAATATATAGCCTACAATAATATGAAATGGCGAAGGGACAGTATTTGATGTAAAAATTGGAAATCTTGCTGGTTGCTGAGCTGTGTTTTTGTTGAATATATTACCATGGTCACTGGTAGCCGATAGGAAGTGTATAGTATATAGTATATAACGTTTTGTACATCCTCAAGACTTTGAATGATATCGTCATTTGGCCCGGGTTCAAGAATTTGGCAACTTTCTGGCCTCCGGGGGTGGTGTAGGTTGACATTAAATGACAGTGCAAAATTTCAATTGTGTTATTGTACCTTAGCGTAGGTTGCTTTCACCACACAGGAATACCTCCTCGACCCTAGGGACATTTAAATTTTAATATGCTCCGATGATGTGCTAACATAGTTAAACATGCATGCATATCATTTTGTCATTTGTGAAATACGATACAATACGTAACAAAAAGGGGATACAAATTATGTAGTTGCAATACTCTAAAGGGGGCCCGGTACTCAGTAGATGAAACCTAAAGGCTTAATTGCATACGCTACTTAGGCTATGCTGTAAAAACAAATAAAGTGTGTCCAAATATTGGAGAATAAATGTATATCAGAAAATTTGAATCTGAAACATAGGGTTAGTATTTCCCTAGTATATGAAATCAAATAACCATATAATATGTAGGTAGACTACATGATAGATTGATACAATATATAGATACTGAAAAAAAAAACTATCAGAACGTTTGTTTTTGTTTAGTTGCCTGCATTTCTGCTTTCAGCAACTCTGTCAGCCTGACGCGGGGAGTGAGTCTGTTTCTTAACATGGGGCACCCTAAGGGCAGACTCCTTCACCTGAGGAAGAAGGGGAATTGACTGACAGGGCGGACCTCCTGATTATGGTGGATTCTGAACCAACTGGGGAACATAGTGAACATGTTAGCATGTCCCACCATGTTACCTGGAGCTGTCTGAATGTGCGAAGACTTGCCGGTCTGATAGGAAATGTGAGACGGTTTGTGATACGGTTATTGAGTGGGTACGTTACCGGCAGGTACGGATCCTTGGGGGATCCCCCCCCCCCAAGAGAAACAACTTTATACTAGATATAATGGACTTTTGAAGGAAATTAAAAAAAAATATATTACTCAAGTAAAAGAATCGCGATATTTTTCAGGCCACCGCCCCCCCCCCCAAAACTCTTTCTGAAACCGTCCCTGGTTACGGGGACAGGACTTAGTCCGGGAGCCGACACAATTACCTGAACTAAGGGAAGGTGTAACCAGAGGCACATCTAGTGAAACCTCAAATTACAAAAAGAAGGCGAACCGGTTTACTATAACTTGTAAGCCAAAGGCTGCAGCAAGGGCAACCAAACCTGACTCGTTTCGAACTAGAAACAACATGGTCAGGGCAAGTATAGGATTTTGATACAAACTCTGACTTTCACCCTAAAGGCTGTTGGTTCGAGTCCCACACTTGCTCCATTTTCGGCCATGCTTCGGAGGCCATGTGAAGCAGAAAGCAGGTGGTCCAGAGTCTAGTTGAGTGTAAGAGAAGGCTTTGTAGTCAGAATTCTGTTAGATTGGCATAGTAATTCAGCAAAATAATAATTTTTTTAATGAAAAAAATAATGATTCTCACAATACCTACTAAAGTTCATGCGATATCGGCAGCCATCTTTCTTCTAGAAAGCCATGAAAGTAGGTGTCCTTGCCCTTATGCTCCACAGCAATGGCCTCTAGTAGACAACTGACTGCATTGCCTTCAGACAATTAATTTATTGTTTTAGCCTGCTTCTTCGACCGGGTACTTCGTGGAGAGGGGATCTGTGACTAGACTTCTCAGACCTCTATTTCCTTGACATTCCACAGCGGACTTCTTTTTTTCCGGAACTAGTCACAGATGGCAACGGAAATTACAAAAAAAACAATTATAACCTATTTTCTCAATAAAAGTGGGAATTGGGAAAGTTATGTGGGTAGAATTGCTCAAGTTTTTTCATTGGATGAAGTAAATAGACTAGTGGACACATAATATGTGTCAAAATATAGAGAAACCTTTCTTCTAAATGATAACGCCACATTTATGGGTTTATGATCAATGTTTGTCTTCAAAGTAGCTGAGCTTCAGATGCCTCAGAGGTGAAGACGCGAAAATCCCGAATTTGTGCCTGATCGTGGTGAAAATGGAAGTGCGTAATGGCGACTGAACAGATGGGGGCAGAGTTTGGGATAAGCAAAAATCAGAGTCTTTTTTGTGGGCACTCTCTTGTCCTGAGGTTGGGAAACTGCCCCCGAAGGTCTCCGTACCCAGGGGGTGGTCTAAGGGGTTCGGACCCCCACCCCCCGAAATAGAAGGGATGTACACTGAATAGAATAGACTTTCATTAATAAAATGCGTAAAAAAACATTTGGACCCCCTCCGAAACAAAAACGTGGGCACGGCCTTGGTCCCATATCTGATCAGTCGCCACTACGCGCTTCCATCTTCACCACGAGGAGTTACAATTTACAGAAACTTTCGGGTCTTCGCCTCTGAGACTGTAAGGCATTACCTACTTAGAAGCTCAGTTACTTTGAAGTCAAGCGTCCGCCTTATATTTGCCGCAAAGTGAAAGAAAAACACAGCTTTCAAACAAAACTCATGATAATAGCTGTTGGCCTCGTCGCTTAATAAGGAAATGCATGGCTGTAGTGTGGTTGAGGCGGATGCAGGCGTAACGCCCTGTTAGTGCACACCAGTCAACAGTTACGACAGGAAGGAAGCTTATAGGCGAGCCTTGGGTGGTGCAGTACAAGGAAAACAATGTCAAGGATGCAAAGAATGCAACGCAAGCGTAAAAGACCAGCTGCCGTTGCGATATACCTTGATAAAAAAAACTTTTAATTAATTCTCACCCAAGACACTCAAATAGAGGAAATCTCGGAATCAACAATTTTGACCACCAGAGCTTTCCTTATAGGCGACTACGTATTAATAAGAAAGCAAAAGTAGATAAATAAATAAGGACTTTTTTGTTGAATTACTAAGCTTACCTAGCGGAGTTAGGGCTATAAAGCCCTCTCTTACACTCAACTAGGAAGGCCCGGGACCGCCTGCTTTACATGCCCTCCGAAGCATGGCCAGATAATGTATGAAGTATAGGACTCGAACCAACAACCTATCGGGTGAAAGTCAGAGTCCGTACCACTACTCTACATGTCCAGACGATTTCCAGATGATTTTTGTATACCTTCATGCCAAAGTTCATCCAAATCCACCGGGTAGATTGCCCACAAATTGACGAGAAGACATAACCGACAGACAGACAGATTTTCGTAAAAATCACATTTTTAGCTCCTGTGACCGCAAGTCGTGTAAATCCGTTGAAATCTGGGACCATGTCCACCATCACATTCCTTATTCTTATTCCTTATTCCTTTTTAAAAATCAGCCCACTAACTGACTGGAGAAACATGTATGATGTTATTGCTATTTATAACATCATATCAAATAAGTTTCAATGTTCTTCCCTCCTAGTGAATATTAATATCCATGTCCCTTCAAACACCCGACACAAAAGTCTATTTTATATGAATTTGTACAGAACTAACTACCTACAAGAACTCGGTCTCAATAGAATGCTAACCAGGTGTAATATTCTTAACCAGAAGTGTGACATAGATATATTTCATGAATCACTAAATAGCATTAGGAGGAAAGCCTTACAACATGCGTTATAATACCATATGTACTGTTATTATTCCACTTGTAGCAACTTTGTCAAAATTTGAGTTTTTCCGTTTATTATAATATTTATTTATTTATTTATTACTATACTAACGTATATACATAGAAAAGCAATAATAGACTACCAATATAGAAATAGGCTTCCGCCCTCATTATGAATCTGCGCCGATTCCCGGTTACAATAATAGTAATAGTGTCCTAAAAGACTTTCTATGAACCTAGGTCTACTTGTAATGGCACATTGCTGAAATGAAATTAAATGAAATGATATTATCGCCTTTCCAATGCTAACGACTCCTTGTATTTCGGACATTATTGCTTTCCAATTCATACGTAGTATAAGAAAAGCTTTGTGATGGTCCAAATTTTCGATTCCCAGACTTCAACGGATTTACACGTTTTGAGGTACCAGAAATCCAAAAAAGCGGTTTTTACGAAAAGTCTGTCTGTCTATCGTCTGTCTGTCGCTCTGTCTGTCTATTCATCGATTTCCGGTCAAACTACTCGGTCGATTATAATGAAATTCGGCATGTAGGTTCACAAAAATCACACATCGGGACTCTTTTTTTTTTGGGCTAACTCAATTTGGGGGTGGGGTTTATTCTCATAAAACCCCCAAAAAACGTCTAAAAAAAATATTTCTCAAAAACGGCTCCAACGATTTTTTTTTTACCAAGTACAGATACGAGTCAAATTACTGGTAGGGACCTGCGGAAATAAGTGGAACGACGGCACGTTGAGAGTCCGAGGATAGGTCCTCTTTCATGGCCACTTCTCTATTTGTGTAGTTCTTATCAGCAGCATGCCCTGCAACCGTGTTTTTCCAATAATTGGGAAATTCTACTCTATTACTGGATCTAATTATCAATTAATTTTTACATACCAGTATTCCATGGAACCACGCAAAGGAGAGGTCAAAAGTGAGGGAGGAAACAATGGCAGGATTGGAAAAATGCCAACGGCCTTACCATGTTGAATCCATGAGAGCAGATCATTTTTCAAACTGCGACAAACTTGGTAGTGTGCACAGCGTTGGCACGGGAACATAGATATGATAACGCGCTTAGACTAAACCGGTCAGTGTACGTGCGTGTCGAGTCCTAGTCACCTCCGATTTAATCGTGTGACTTTACCATGTTCCCCAAGTGGTTCGGAATCCACTATAATCAGGAGGTTCACCCTGTCAGTCAACTCCCCTTTCCCCCGAAGTGAAACAGTCTGCCCTTAGGGTGCCTCAAGTTAACAGACTCACTCCCCCCGCCAGGCTGACAGGGTTGCTTAAAGCAAAAATGCTGAAAGCAGGCGTTGGAAACAACAACAACAACAGGATTGGAATAGATTTGGTAATGGTCCACTTAACTCTGGTATCTTGAATTTTGTTTAAATAAATGTTTAGATATCAAAAGAAAAATAGTGAAAATATAACGTCATCAATATTCAAATGCCAAGCTTCGACACCCGCTCTTCTTTTCTAGACAAACAATAATTTTTTTTTTTTTTTTTTTTTTGGCATTGTGGGTTCACATACAGCCATGGTGGGTAGGTGGGGTTAAAATTCAACGTGGACTTCCCTTAGAAAGTCATATATAGCCTGGTAGGAGTCACTTTTAGAGATCATGTGGGCATAATTAAAAGGGAGGACTGTCATTAAGGGGAAGATGCGGTCTAGTAATTTGTTTCTAGCTATGGTGAATTCAGGGCATTCCAATATAACATGCTGCATTGTGCCTTCACTTTCCAGGCAATGGCTACAGAGAGGAGAGTATGAGCCCCGTAGGGTATGATAGATATATGCCTCAGAGAGTCCATGGTTTGTCCTCAGACGTGAGATGGTAGATAAATACATGCGGTGAGTTGGGCCAGACACATTAGCAGACCATTCGTTTTTAAGCGGTCGACAAACAATAATTTAAAACATGATAACAACATTGGCTTCCCCGCCAATATTCAAACAAGGAACATGACCGGCAACCGTGTTTTTCCACTAATTATAATTGTGAAATTCTACCCTATTACTGGATCTATTGATTGGCCAATCGTCTCGAAATCTCGACGTCCAGCATTAGTTTTGAATTCTGGAATTCCCAACAAATGTATTTCTTTTCCTTCTAACCCAATGCCCGCGCATAGCATATCGTAAACTACCTACTTAAGGCTAACCCTATAATTATATTATCTGCGAAACTGTGCCAATAATTAGTCACCTTAATTTTATTACCGGTCAAACTACTTTCGTCTGTACCTTTCTTACTACACGAAAGCAGGCTTCGACGTCAGAGTCCTATAGGGATAACATATGGCGTTGTATCAAGAGTGGTTCCAACGTACACAAGTCCCTACAGAATATATTAGTATTAATTAGTTATGTGACTGAATCAATTCCTTCTGATTGCCAAAAATGAGGGAACCCGTTGTATTGTAGTCAGCATGGTTTTATATACGAATATGGGCTTGCCAACGGCCTTACCATGTTGATTCCATTAGAGCAGAGCATGTTTCAAACTGCGGCAACTTGGTAGTGTGCACAGCGTTGGCAGGGGAACCTGGTGGGACATGATAACGCGCTTAGGCAGTATAAGTCGAGTCCTGGTCACCACCGATCTAATCGTGTGACATTACCATGTTCCCCAAGTGGTTCGGAATCCACTATAATCAGGAGGTCCACCCTGTTAGTCAACTCCCCTTTCCCCCGAGGTGAAACAGTCTGCCCTTAGGGTGCCTCAAGTTGACAGACTCACTCCCCCCACCAGGCTGACAGGGTTGCTTAAAGCAGAAATGCTGAAAGCAGGCGTTAGAAACAACATATACGAATATAAAGCGTTGACTGAGGGAGGGTTTGCTCGCGCAAGCCGTAGAAAAAATTTATTTAGGGAGATTTCATCTACTATCTACCGACGGAGGCCATTGTTTGACTTCTGGAAATTTTCTTCACAACTTTTTATGTCATATCTGTAGAGACTCCTATAAGTACAAGCACGCTACCACCTTGTCACCGAAGCCGATCTGAACTGGACTTTCGTAAAGGAAGTCACGGGTCTCATTCCGTATTTTCTGCTGAGGTTATAATCTCAACAGTAGGTTGGCAGAAACTCCCTGCATATCATCTTCCAGCTCTCTCGGACCTGCTTCTTTCTCTTCAGCTCTTGGTACGTTCGAGCTCCTGCGTTCTCTTTCAGTTGATCCATGAATTTCTACTTCGGCCGTCGTCTTCTATTGGTTCCTTCCACTGTGCCCTCAATGATGGTGTGCACCAGATTTTCGTGTTTTAATAAATGTCCTATCCATTTCGCCTACTTATATGATGAGAACCTCTCTCTAATTAGAAATAATTATTCATGTGAGAAGCTGAAGCCAAGTGGTATGGAATCCACAATTCATTCATACCATAGTAAGTTCAAACACTAAGGCTTGGCACTATCTAAGTCCCAAAGTTAAACCCATGCCGAAGCAAATAGCGTACGAACAACAGGGATTCTGTAATACAGGGGCTTCCAACCTTTTTTGTTCGTGGACCACTAGACTATTTTATGATTTTCCGTGGACCAGCATCCATGGCTGTGACAGAAAAATCGTCAAATTTTAGGATCAAGATCAAGTAGTTTGTGTCTACAATCCGCCTACGTGTTAATGTTTGATTCAATGTTTGGGACTGATATCAGTTATATTTTATAGTTCAGTGTCAAGACTTACTCTATTTTACTTCTAATTTCCAAAAACGTACTTTGCTCCGCGGACCACCTGATATATGTGACATATGTCTGTGGACCACCGGTGGATCACAATTTGGGAACCCCAGTTTGGTAATGTATGAATTGGCAATCTGAAGGGGGTACTAATGAGGTTGATGAAATATAAGAAGAATGAATAAATAAATAAATAAATAAGTACTTTTTTTGTTCTATTACTAAGCCAACCTAGCGGAGTTAGGGTTATAAAGCCCTCTCTTACACTCAACTAAGAAAGCCCGGGACCGCCTGCTTTACATGCCCTCCGAAGCATGGCCAGAAAATGTGGGAAAGTGTAGGACTCGAACCAACAACCTTTCGGGTGAAATTCAGAGCCCGTACCACTACTCTACATGTCCTGACGAAGAATGATGGAGGGGAATCATGAGCCAAGCTTAGCATTACTGAATTGATTATTGTGGAACTATTTATGGATCCAAGTCAATTATAGTCAAGGCACTATAACTAGTATTTTAATTTTTCAATGTTATTTAAGCACTTAGAGAAAATGTATTTTAGGAGTAAGGCACAACAGGGTGATGCAATAATATTTTTACAGTATCGCACAGGTCTAGAATGATCTGAGTCCATACTTTTCTTATTTGGCGTAGACTGTATTGCAGTTCACCAACTTCATTAAATTTATTTTAATATAATCAAAAATTGGGAGATCTTTTAACCTTAAAAATTTGTTATTATATTATACTATGCCTACAGTAGGAATATACGGTATCGTACCGTAGGCCATTGGTTTGAAAGTGGTATGTAGCCAATATTGATAATAGGCTACGCAATGGTGAAAGTGAACTTGGCAACAAGTCCTCATTGAGCATTAATATCTTCGGTACTACAAATATACTGTAGTGTGTAACCTGCACATACAAGTTATATACAAGTGTATAGGTACTGTACATATCAATAATACTGCCTGTAACTATCAATAATTAACAGGTACAAGCTAAGTTATTTATTATTAGTCTGGTAGGTATACTGTATTTACTATTATAAAATAGAATACAGTATATACAATAGAAGAACTCTTTCATACCCAACAACCCGGATACTATCCTATCGTATCATCATCTGACTCCACACTTTGAAAGCCTTTGTTATTGTATTATACTTTTCAAACTTTACAGACTTCGACTTTCACCCGAAAGGTTGTTGGTTCGAGTCCCAAACTTGCTTAATTTTCTGGTTATGCTTCGGAGGGCATGTAAAGCAGGCGGTCCCGGGTCTTCCTAGTTGAGTGTAAGAGAGGGCTTTATAGCCCTAACCCCGCTAGGTTGGCTTATTAATAGAACAAAAGTATTTATATATTTATTTATTCGCCTTTCTACTATTTTATTCTACCACTACTCAACTATTCTATTATTTTTACTATTAAACTATTATTCAGACTGGGGTGGCTATGCTACTGGGATCTGCGTAGCATACGTCCGCATACCTAATTGAACGTGAAACACTCGTGCTTATTAATACCAAGAATCGTGTATGTGTATGTATACTTCCAAGCCAATGAATTCAGTAGATACAGTACGTACTGTATGTGTTAGGAAAGTTTTCGAAGTTTACTTTATCCCGTACCATACCTACCTCTAATGTGTATTTAGCTGACTACGACTTTCCCATAGCCTACATAAATAAGACATCATTTATATAAAACTAAACATAATCTTAACCGTAGCCATAAAAGGCATATTCTAGCTCTCTTGTAGCGTACTTTCCATAAATGCCGACAAAACAAAGAGCCTACTGTTCATTGATAAATTAGAGATTAGCATGAAAGCGTGCCTAAATTTTAAATAAATAATAAATAAATATTGACGTTTTTCTTCTATTACTAATTGCTTAAAGCAGAAATGCTGAAAGCAGGCGTTGGAAACAACAACAACAACAACAACAACAACAACAACAGGATTGGAATAAATTTGGTAATGGTCCACTTAACTCTGGTATCCTGAATTATGTTTAAATACATGTTTAGATATCAAAAGAAAAATAGTGAAAATATAACGTCATCAATATTCAAATGCCAAGCTTCGACACCCGCTCTTCTTTTTTTGGACAAACAATAATTTAAAACATGATAACAACATTGGCTTTCCCGCCAATATTCAAACAAGGAACATGCCCGGCAACCGTCTTTTTCCACTAATTATAATTGTGAAATTCTACCCTATTACTGGATCTATTGATTGGCCAATCGTCTCGAAATGTTGACGTCCAGCATTAGTTTTGAATTCTGGAATTCCCAACAAATGTATTTCTTTTCCTTCTAACCCAATGCCCGCGCATAACACATCGTAAACTACCTACTTAAGGCTTAACCTTATAATTATATTATCTATAATCTAAGCCAACCAGTTAGGGCTATAAAGCCAATTAGGGCTATAAAGCCCTTACACTCAACCAAGGGTGGATTTTACTGGGGTTCAGAGGGTCCGGACCCCCCCCCCCCAAAAAAAAAATATATTAACTTATGATAATATGATAACTTATTATATGTGATAACAATGAGTTTACTGTGGGAATTAAAAATAATTATGTTTTTTAATTATATAATCCACTGAAACTAATTGGAGACAAAATCCGCCCTTGCACTCAACTGGGAAAGCCTGGAACCGGCCCTCCGAAGCATGGCCTGAAAATGTAGCAAATGTGGGACTCGAACCAACAACCGTCCGGGGGAAAGTCGGAGTCTGTACCACTGCTCTACATGTCCTGAGAACAATTTTACGTGTCAGCAAAGTTTATTCTGACAATGTATGAATATTGTATAGGTATAAGAATCGATGACAATTATTGTGTTCAGTGATTCATGAGTACCTATTGTAGGCCTAACATACTACTGAACTATATTCGGGAAATAGCATTGTTGATTTGTTTACAAAACCGGCTGAGAGACCGAGATATGCACAAATCATAGGCAGGTATTTCACCGGTCAATTTTCCCGTCAAATGTGATTAAAAAGAGTCTGCTGCCATGTAAAACTTAATTTAAGGAGACTATTATGTAGATACTTAACTTATCTATTGTAAACTAAGTTATAATATGGTAGCAGACTCTTTTTAATCACATTTGACGGGAAAATTTACCAGTGGAATACCCGCTATAGCCAGAGTTCAATACAGGAATTCACTCGCATTTTTGAATTTCTATTGCCACTTGCCACGTCTTCTGCCACATCAGTCAGAGCTTCGGCCTATTGACACGGCTTCCATCGACCAATCTGAGTAGTTTGGTCTCAAATCGAGTTACAGGTAGACAGACCGACAGACCAACCGACAAACAGATATTTCGTAGTAAAAAAACACCTTTAAAAAAATTTACCATTTCGACAATCACAAAGCTTTCCTTTTACTATCATATACTGTAAATAGGAAAGTAAAAATATACACGATTTACCTATTAGGGAGATTCATCTACCTATTGAGATGGCGACCAATGTTCGACTATCGGAAAATTTCTTTACTTTTTATTTATATTTATATTATATTTATATTATATTTATATAAATTTTCATTTCATGACCCCCTGAGCCTAAAACCACCCTCCGTTCAAAATGTTATATATATATACTGTATATATGTGTATGTATGTATGTATGTATATCGATTTTAGGAAACACTCTAACTTCCATAAATATATTTATTCTTATTATTATTATATATTTGATGAAATTGGCATAAAAATTGATCATACAAATGTCTTGATCGAGTTCGTTAACCAGCTGGATCCACTATTATAAGATGGCGGCCGATTGAAATCTTATATAATTCATATCTCAGTTAATATTGGTCGCAGAGGAATGAATTAAGATTTGACTGAAAGCCCGTATTATTATCTACGATAATGGTGATCAACACCTTTTACGACAAATCAACGATTTCAAGATGACGTCCAGTCAAAGTAAAAATAATTTAATAAGTAAAAGTTCATAGTCGAAATTGTTTGGAACACAAGAGTGTTTTGTGTGTTGATGTTGTGGTCGGGAAAATAATGAAGTATTTTCTATTTTTGATTACATACATAGCGTATAGGTTGCCAAGGGCAAATTTAAGGGGGGGGGGGTCCGGACCACCCCCCAAAATAAAATGAACTTACACTAGATAACAATGTAATAACAGCAGTGGGAATTAAAAATAATAATGTTTTTAAATGTTATAATCCACTGAACCTACCCTCTGAACCCCCCCCCCCCTTAAATTGGAGGCAAAATCCGCCCTTGTAGGTAGCGTAGAGGAAAAACTGGGTCTGCGGAATCTCCCTACACCTTATCGGCCAGAGGCGAAAGGGATTTTTTTTAAATTCAGTTTGAACATTTTTTTTATATTGTAAAACATTTAACGTGCAATAAGTATTTAATTTAACATTATGGGTTAATTGTAAGAGTAATATTGTAATTTATCAATATGGAAAATAAAGACAAATTTCTTTCTTTCTTTTTTCTTTTCTATAATTAATATTGAAGTTGGCTATTTTCTTAGTTTTTAGCCTCTCCACCGAGGCCGGGCGAATCCCAAAGAATCTCGACCGCCATGCATCTGTGGCCCTATTCCGCACATTGACGGGACACGACTATCTCCAAGCACATCTTCACCGAATTGGTCTAGCAGAGGAAGAAATCTGCCCCCTATGCCGTGCAGGAAGAATGGACAGCGATCATCTCTACCAGTGTCCTCAACTGCAGGCAACACCACAAAACACAGTCAGTCTATACTGGGAGGCTCGACGTCAGATGGCAGAACGGCCACGGACGGGCGTTGGATAAAGTAAAGTAAGTAAAGTAAGTAAAGTAAAAGTAAGTAGTTTTTTTGATGTGTTCTTCGTTGCCACAGCACCGGTACAATGTTGTTATCATCAGTATGATTCCATATTTCTTTATTTAGTCAATAATACGCTGGATGATGGACTGGTTATTGTAGGCCTATTATACAGGTAATTGCGCTTAATTGTGTGCTGCGCAACTGCGCTAGTGGAATGTTGTTTCGCTTGAGTGTATTAGGCTGCAGGCATGATAGGTTAGGTTAGGTTTGCTATGTGAGCCAAAATTTAACGGGGAACAAAACACTTACCTTATGGCAAGAAATTTGTGATGCGTCTAGTACTCTAGTACAGGGCGACAGTGATCTAAGTATTAGCAGTATGGTCAATGAATAGCCAGCTGCCGCAGTATTCTGAAGAGTTCTGAATATTCTGTGAATAAAGAACAGATAATGAGGTTCTGTAGGGACAGTTTTGGTCACTAGGTTCGCTGACGACAAACCGATATCCATATTATTCAAAATGGCCGCCGTTCGCATGTGAAAACTAAGCTCTTAGCATCTAATTAATTATTTTAATATTTTTACTATGTTATTGCGCTGCATATAATTTAATGATTTATAGAAAGATATCACTTTAAAATAATTCACAAATAAAATAATTTTAAATTATCATTGAGGCTTATGGAAAAATCAACGCTTTGATATCATTGCAACTGGTGCTGCCATCTACAAAATGACGTCACAAATGAACCTCATTTGTTAAGACCTTCATATTATGGTAGCTCTATCTGGTTATAAAAGCTATGTTTAAAAGTAGACCATTTAGGCGCTGTTTGTAGGGGTTGAGGTACAATCTTAGAAGTCTACGCAGTTCCACTGTAGATGTCAACCGCAGATATTGACGAAACGTTTGGAAGTAAGGACGACCGAATCAGCCCGGATCTGATCCCCATGAGGATTGAAACTACCATTTTCCCGATTGAAATGCAATCTCTCTAGCCATTGGTCCACGTCAGTTATCGTAAACAATTGGTGTGGATCCAATAGACAACGAATATTAATTATCACTGCCACCTAAATTTTTCGTTTTTATCACGTGGTCACCGCCTTCCCGAAACTGGAAGGCAGGTCAGCCAAGGCGCTTCCTTGTTTATTATGGTTTTGGATTGCGGTGTGGGTTCATTTTAAATAGCTATAATTGTGTAATTTGTCGTGTTTTTTATTTTATATTTGTGTATAATAGTAGTTTGTTTTATATAGTTTTCAAATTGTTAAGTTTTTTTGTGAAATGTCGCCTGTACGGTTGAAACTAAGCGATATTCTAAAATTGTTTTTTTGGGTCATGCGGTCTTTCTGGATGATTGCAGCTGGGCACTGCCGTTGGCTTTAATCTCCGTCTTAATGCATGGTTGGGTTCACCTGAAATTAAAGATAAAATATATTACATGATGCTGATATATGCGACAGGGCACTGTTGGTTAAAGAGAAAAGATTTGGTCTAGGGTAGTCTTAGTAATGTTATGTTTCCTACATAAAAGTAATAAAATTCTAAGCCAAAAGCCTCGATTTGTAAATTAATATGACCTGGACTTACACATTTAGACCCGGCATGGAACCAACAGCTCAACTAAGCAGGTTTACTTCCCTTCACGGCCATGGGTCCAGGCACAAAAATTGAATATGACCAAGAAACTGGCATTTTCAATAATTAAATAAAAAACCGCAATGGAAATTGCCACCCAAAGCAAAAACGTACAGGGTCTACTTCATAGCTCCCATGAAAAGAATGTTTGTAAGCAAATGGTACACAGCCTACCCTATATCAAAGCTTGGAACCAATAATTTAAAATATAAGTAATATTACTTACCTATTTCGTAATAATCGCTTTCTTTAAAATGCTTGGAACAAATTCTCATGTAGTTAGACGCTTTCTTGCTCATTTTTAAAGCTCTAATCCAAGCGTCTCTTCCGTCAATTTGTTCAACCGCCCCAAATTTGTTGACAATTTTAACAATTTGACGTTTAGGTTTTGGGAACAAGTGAAATGATAGTTCCTTATCTTTCTCCTTATTAGATTTGCACCCAAAAACACTACAAAACGTTTTATTTACCATTTTAAAAGAGAATCACACGCCGCGGAATATAAAAAACAATGGCACATCAACAAAACAACCTGCCTTACGATTTAGTTCAAACACTGGCCAACAGGCGCGCATTTTAATATTCGTCGCGTATTGGCCCCCCTGACTATTAACACAACATGGCGTCAGCCGAAACCGGTAGTGTTTTCATAATTGTATGACGTAAGGTAGACGTACTGTATTTTCGGTTTGAACCACCCTTGCATCCGCACAGTAAAATTGTTGCTCGTTTATCAAACTGACATCAGTAGGGCTACCATCACCATTTAATGTTTAAGTTCACAATGAAAATTTTGCTGACTATACACCTCTAGGATCTTACATCTTATGGAATAATGGAACTGAACATCTGATTGGTTGGCCGCTAACATTTCCTTCTGAGAAGGCTACGCGCGAACTAAATTCTCCTACAACAACATTCTTTATCTGATACTCGTATGTTATTCGACTAATGTAGGCACGCACAATTAATTTACATTAAGCTGTAACGCTCTGTGAATAGGCTATAAATCAACATTCTTGTCCATTCTTGGCACAGGAACAAGAAGATGTAAGGTGCCAACGAAAACTCGTCCAAAATTAAGATTAAACATTTGAAGTGGACATCTTAGAATCATGTTCATCGGTTGTACAAGGTACAGGTACTATAAGCCTACCTGTAAACCCAGGTTATCTGCATTCCATTATGTCGTATAGACCAACAAAATTATTCTAGTGGCGCCAGGAAATATACAGGCTCAACCGAATGCTTCTGTATCGAATTGGAAGCTAGCAACAGTTTTTTATAGCTTGCCAATGAAGCTGAAATTATTAGTAAAAGAAGATGATGCTGAAGAAGTACGCTTGTCTTATCCAGTGCTGATGGGTTTGGTCTTGTGAGGGCCCATGGGCCGGGATTGGGGGGGGGGGGGGCGTGGCCCGTGGGGGCCCTTTCTGGGGCAGAAAAGTGACCCTTAGACGAATATTCCACTATCAATTACAAAATGGAGACACAGGTACAAAATAGAATAGAATAGAGTAAGGCGATCAATCATTAATGGCACGTTTGAATTTCCCGCCAAATATTGCGACAAGTTTATTTGCTTTAGTTTTTTGTTTTTGTTTTTTAATTTTTTGTAAATTTGCATTCTGTGGCTTTTTGTGGGGGCCCTGGGACCATGGCATTCCTGGCTCTATAGCCAAACCCGGCACTGGTCTTTTTCATCAAAATTTATTATGTAAAAATAACGTTTGAAAAACGTTCCATGCCTCTTTTTGAGCCTGTACAGGTACACTCCATTTCCCAAAATGAAAAAATGTAACAGCATTTGGCCAAGCACAAAATAAAAAAATATTTCAGAAAAATCCACCGTTGACCACTTCCGACCATGGATTGATTGGGCTAATCATCTCAATGTATCTTCAAGACCCCCCCCCCCCGCCCTTTATCTGTTACTCGCGGGACACCCTGTACAGAGGTATATCGGTATACCTACTGATATCTGCTGTATGTAAGTACAATAATAAAAGAAATCGTCGTAAGCTACTTAATCCTATAGCATACTTTACTATATCATTATATTCACAGGATTATAGGCCAGGTCAAACGGAAGTAACAACATGCAATAAAACAGTTTTCATGGAAATGTAGGTAAGCTGAAATCACTGATGTAGATAAGTCATGTGTATGAACTAAGATTATTAAGTTAGTGCCGATATTAGAGAAGCATATAGCATATGCATTCATCGCTTAATTGGGACAGTAACCATTGTGAAAAGACATACAGTCTACAGATTATGTACTGTAAGTAAGTATGCAGTTAAAAATGTTTTATCGTGCGCGCTGCAAAGTACTGTCTTTAGCCATCGGCATAACTCGTCGAAAATCAGACTTCTAGCAGCAGCCTGATCGAGGCGATTATAATACCGGGGTTAGATAAATACCCTAGGATTATAACTGTAAACAAACAAATTTTGAATAGCATTTTCCATTATAAAATTATCTTGTTTACATTTTTAATACCAGGGGATTAAATAAATACCGGTATTATAATCGCCTCGATCAGGCTGCAGCTGGTCAAAGTGAACAAACACTGTCTTGCTGCTGCTATCGTGAGCATGACAGAGTCTGTCGAAAAAGTAAGACGAATGATACTCGGACTATAGCGAAACTGAAATAGTACTTCAAGCATGTAGCCAGGATTTCATTTCGGGTGGGGGGGGGGGCTAACTACCAGGGGGTCGGGGGGGGGGTATGGAGAGGGAGAAAAAAATTACAGATGAAACATCAAACTGAACAATGTAAGGATAAAAAAGTGTGATCCCTTCCAAACACAGAATATTGAATGTAAAAATTACTTTTATTAATAAATCAGATACAAAATAATACCTATATACAAAAAACTCATTTCACCCATTTACAATAATAATCTCCTTTTTTATTTTCATTTCAGGGGGGGGGGCCCTGCCTGGCTACATGTCTGCAGGAGCTCCCACAGCAGCTATACCCGACAATGGAAGGTTTAACCAGAAAGACACATTGCTGTGAAACTTCAGTTGTCAATCTCACGTCATTGCTTTAAAGTGACTTTGGTGGCATGGTGGTAGCGTGCTTGCACTTGTGCAAGTCTATACACACCTTGCGATCGGGGACGTATCGTAACTCGACACAAGTACCTATTAGGTTACTTAGTGAAGATGCATTCATTAAATTGTTTTTAATTTTTAACGATTAACCTTTTAAATTAAAAAAAAAAATCATACTAGCCCCAAGTCCCAAGCCCCGTAAATGTACATATTATATTGTATTATATTGCATATTTTAAGACCTCAGCTGTGGGATACATTCTAGCAAAATGGGGACACTCACATCTATAATATGGGGGCCCGGGGAGAACTTGCGTAAAGCCAGTGCCGCATACATCAAAATGTAAAAGGACATTTCTTCAAATTCATGGCATCTCATTTATGGCTCATCGACATTTCTTGTGATTAAAAAAAAAAAAAAAAAAAAAAACGGAGGATGAGGTTGTCCCATTGTCTTTTCATGAACTGAGGCATCTCCTATCCGACCATGATAGGATGACATTTGGAAGCTTGACATTTCAAGCTTGGAACACATTGTTTATTCGAAAACTTGCATGTGAACACCGAGTTTATTCGATTTATATAAGTGTTCCAAATGTCATCCTATTGTGGTCGGGTAGTAGTGAACTCTGAAGCTTATAAAAATGAGCAAGGTACCTGAATGTCCACGCACCGACAGGAAAAAGTTATCTCAACAGTTCACTTGACTGCACCAAAGTGTTCGCACAACTAACTGCCACCTGTGTTCTGTACCTACCATGCCTGGCCAGCCAGGTTGCAGTGCTAAAACGGAATAACTTAACTGGCTATTAGATTTTAATCAGGCTATTTTCTGAGTAGGTACTTTTCAGGTCCCTTAGTGCATGTACCATATGAACCTTGACTCTGAGATTATTCAGTAACCTGATTACATTATTGTTATTAAAACAAGTGTCAATAACAGTAATACCAAATATACAATATATTTTGAGTCATAACAGGTATTTTTACTTTTATTTTTACATTAGTACCCACAAGGAAGGTTTTAAATAAATAAATAAATAAATACTGCATTTCTGTTAAATTATACAATCGAGTAATCAACAATACAACAAGTAATTATCGACTTCGATGGTATGTTTGTACTTGGGCGAGTCTCTACACGCCATGCGATCGGAGACGTGTCGTAACTCAACGGGTAATAACCTACAGAGGCGACTGCAGCCTGATCGAGGCGATTATAATACCGGTATTTATTTAATCCCCTGGTATTAAAAAAAATGTAAGCAAGATAATTTTATAATGGAAAGTGCTATTCAAAATTTGTTTGTTTACACTTATAATCCTAGGGTATTTATTTAACCCCGGTATTATAATCGCCTTGATCAGACTGCTGATGAGGCCAATCGGATACATTCATTAAATTGTTTGTATGCGATTAACTATAAAAAAACAAATTAACAAGAACATATATAACGTAAAATCGTCAAAATATCGTAAAATTCAGGAAGTTCTGTCATTGTCACTGTACCTCAGTGGCCTGTCTGACAGTTTAGTGATGTTCGAAATGTTTAAAGATCACAATTTTAATTATATACTTTTTTGACGTCTCAGAACACCAAAAAGGCATACTTACTTTACTTTATCCAAGACCCGACATTTCAGCCATTTGGTACCTGTTTTTCAGGGTTGTTTGCCGCTATCTCAACGTGTGTTAAGGATTGGAAGTGGTAGAGATGATCTGTATGTCCATGTGTCCGGATGTACAAATTGGGCATAACCAAAAAAAGTGGTTTTTAACGAAATGTCAGTCTGTTCAAGTATTTTCTGGCAAACTACTAGATGGATTATGAAGTAGTAGATTCCGGGCTCATCGACCTTGGTCGATGTGAAAGTGAACTTCCATACGTTTTGTCAACGTCTGCGGTCGACATCTTCAGTGGTGTTACTTAGACTTCTCATATTGTATCTTGGAGGCTCATTAGCAACCGAAACCGCATTATTAACAGCCTTATATGCGTAATAACTCAAAATACTCGATTTGATAGGGACATCGTCTGGGAAACAAATTTTTATCAGCGAGTTAAATACGGTAATGTTCTTTACTATAAAGTAGGTAGAGGGACCTCAAATGTAACTTAATACTTACTTACTGTATATACCATTTAATTTATAACTTTTTATATTGTTTTCTGCACCTTGCCTCCACGTGAAAATTGGCTGCACAATGGCAGGGGGCCCAAAGAAACATTTTTTCTATGTATATATACCTATACTTGTAACTGAATTTATTTAGGGAATTAAACTATTATTATCATAATATATGTAGGGGGTCAGGGAAAATTGTGCCTGCTGATGAAATATAGAAGAAATCCATCAAAAATCATATGGAAATTAAAATATTGAATACTAACTACAGTACGGTGCTTTATAATATAGAGTGATATTTGAAGCCAGATAATAAAGCAGGCCATGGAAGTGGTGGAATGACACAGGGAAATCTTTTGAAGAAGTTGTAAATAAATAAATAAATGAGGAGGCTGTTTACAAACATGGCCAACTCCAAATTGTAGAATTTTTCAGGAGAGTGGATTTTCTGTTGAAAATTGCATTAAGTTTATAGCTAACCCTAGACTTCTCAGCGCTTCTGTGCGCAATCTGGCTGCATTTGTCACTTTATTTTACAACGTGCAGGTGGGCATTAAAATTTTCTGCAAGGTCGGATCAAAACCCCATTTTGTAAGAAAATAAATGGAGTTGGCCACGTTTGTAACCAAGCTCCTCAAATAATGACTTTTTTTTTTGCTGATGCCACCCTAGCGGAGTTAGGACTATGAGGCCCTCTTATACACTCAGCTAGGGGTCAGCAACAAAAACAGTATAAAATTTACAATACAATATAAAGTCGATAGAAAATTCCCTAAGACTAAAGCACATTCACACACACAAGCACGGGGCGGTTCGAATAAATTCCAGCCTACTTAAAATATTTGAAATTAGATGCTCCTTGAGTCGAATCCTGAAGTTAGTGACTGTAAGAAAAAGTAAAATGTTAGGCGTAGATCGTGGGTTCGAATCCCGCCAAGCCCGGTTTTTTTCCATATCCTCTAATTTCGGTTATAACGAGGAGGTTTCCTCTTCAACCAAAGTTAATTTAATGTCAGTGTTATATGTACCATATAATACTACAATGTAATGTATATAGGTGTGTGTGCCCACAGAAAGGATTAGATAACTCGTGACTTGAAAAATAAAATAATAGTGTTTTGATAAAAATTGTTAAATACAATAACTAGAGTTGGTAAAACCTTAATAATTAATTGTTAAGAAATTAACTTTTCCAAAGAAACCCACTGGAATGTTTGTATAGAGGTGTAGCCTACCTAACTGAGCTAGGGGGTTTCCCCAGCTGTAGATAACAAGTGGTATTAAAACAAGAATGTGGTGCTGGTTCATTAAAATGAAATAGCACGAAGTCTCGAGTAATCTCATCTCATCATTAAAACAGCTAGGAAACTTTAGAAGAATTCGCCTTTGCCTTACTTGACCACAAATCTAACCAATATTTCAAAAAATTCAAAATCATCCCTAAACACCGTACGTCATTTTCATTAAAATGTAACACAGTAACCAGTGCAACATCCTCAGAGATGCAATTTAATTATTTACTAAGGAAATAACATACCCTAATAAGTCTAATTATTTAATGTATTATTTTTGTCCTTTAATTTCTTTTCTTTTGATTTTTATTATTTGAAGTGTGACGCCATTTATATACGTTATAATAAATTTTAACTCGCTCAAAAAGTCTGGCTAGCAGAAGAAATTAAAAAATGTTCAAAATCAGCGGGGACAAGTACGGCCATTACCTCAAATTTTTACACTCAGAATTATCATTCAAACCATTTCGTACAGTGCGCCACCTTCCAAGATCAAATATACAAAAAAATCAGAAAAATCCATAGAATAAATAAATAAATTCACTATCAAAAAACGCACAGCACTTAAGGCGGCTATTCCACTTGTCAATTTTTCTTCAATAATTGATGAGATTTTTTCTTTACTCTATGTCATCTCATCGATTATTGATGCACAAATGACCGAATATTGACAAGTGGAATAGTCAGCTTAGCGACTTATACAGTACATGCATGTACATATCATACACGCAGAAATTAGGCCAAAGTATACCTTATTAGACGCTATATGATAGGATATTGAGGATATTCTGATTTGCGCTTAAGAAGAAGAATAACTTTGTAAAGTGAATTGTAGGCCTAAATCAGCATTAGTCAACAATCAATGTACAATGCAAAAAAAGCTCTTTAAACTATTATAAATTATTACTACGCACGCCTACTGTCATTTTCCTCCTTTCCAATCACTTAAGTGACTTAATTGGGTCATACACTCATAAATTAGGCATAAGTATACCTTACTGTATCAAGACATGTAGCGTAGTGGTACGGACTCTGACTTTCACCCGAAAGGTTGTTGGTTCGAGTCCCACACTGGCTACATTTTCTGGCCATGCTTCGGAGGGCATGTAAAGCAGGTGGTCCCGGGCCCTCCTAGTTGAGTGTAAGAGAGGGCTTTATAGCCCTAACCCCGCTAGGTTGGCTTAGTAATAGAAAAAATAAAAGTCCTTATTTATTTATTATTTATTTATTTATTTACATTTAGATACTAAAAAATTGAATATTGGGGATATTTGATTTGCGCTTAAGAAAAAGAATAACTATAACAATTTGTACAGTGAGTAGTAGGCCTAAGTCAATGTTAGGCTACGATAGTTAAGAAGTTTTTACGGTATTAGTCACCAATAAATGTACAATACAAAAAAAAACTCTTGAAACTATTATAAATTATTACTACGCACGCCTACTGTCATTTTCCTCCTTTCCAATCACTTAAGTGACTTAATTGGGTCATATACTCATAAAGTAGGCCTAAGCATACCTTACTAGACGATAGGCCTGTAAAGTCTACTTACAGTACTAACAGTACAACTTTAAATGTTTGGTTTGAAGTGGAAAATACTAATAGGCAAAAGTACATAGTGATTTCTCTCGCTAAGCATCTAAATTTTCTTTTCACTGTACATACTGTAGCTACCTCCCTAGTTAGTTTTTTATAAAATTTGGACAGTGTTTTCTTTTTGGACGGCAAGTTCTCAATGTAGTATCAGGGAGTATGATTCAACATGTTGAGCTGTAATTTTCTATAGTTGATTATACTAAATAACTTACTGTATAATGATCGAAGACAACTACAGCAAAATTACCCATTGGGCGCTTGGCAGAAACCCAACTGCGTCAAGGCAGAAAGGTGCAGCAGATTTTTATTCGTATGCAAACTTAAATACAATAAATGTAGAGGAAAATAAATTGAACTCATTACAAGCCCAAACATCCTATAGAACATATCGAATACCTATAAGGTAGAAAAAAAAAACAATTTGTTTGAAACGCTGGTTTAACGACTTGTATTGTACGATTACTTGTATAAAAGTTTCTTACAGGTGCGGCGCTATTTAGGTAGCAGCCTCCTCCATGATTCTCTAACGACCAACAAAGCTAAAATATAAATCAGGCCATTTAAACTAGACTATAATTTCGCAAACAAACCAAATAACGTACCCACCTGGAAGATTTTCATGTTTTTTTTTGCGCAAAATAATTGAGAAATAATTGAAGCTTGGTGGTGTAGAGAAATTATCAAATTAACGAGGTTGACCTGCCGCCTCTTCGCCCATAATTAGGTATTCGCAGGTTTGCTGGCCTGTACCTACGGGGATTTAGAGCTGATTGCCTTGTAGTTTACACTAGGTAGCCTACTATAATTAACATTTGCATGCATTTTACATAAGCTCTACAATAATTTAGATTACCTACCTACTCCTGCAGTTAACTGTTTACTCCATCAGTCTTAGTGGCTAAAACTCGAGTAACAAACTTAGAAAAGTGGTTTTTACGAATGTCTGTGTGTCTGCTGGTCAGTGTGTCCATCGACTTGTGAGTGAACAACTCCATGAATTTTGATGGAATTTGGAACAAAAATCATGTCTCGAGTTTTTTTTGGGGGGGGGGGGGCTAACTCAATTTTGGGGGCAATAACACACAAAAACTAAAAAAAATTCTCGCAAGAAGATATCCGTGCAAAAATTGCAACGTGTATAAACAAACTTTAAAAGGCTTCGGTGCGTGCATGATCCTTGCAGCAATATAAGGTGCGATTGGGCTAACGCTACCACAATAACCTACAATCCAAACTTAAATATAAGTTAGGTTGTTTATTGCTATACAGCTTTATGAATCAGCCTGACGCTATTTCCCCGTCCGCCATTCGTGTTTCATGACAGCCTTTTTCGTGTCTAGCGGGCGTTGAAGTTCCCATAAGAAATTTCTTTCTTTCACCATTTCGTGTTTTTTATGCACCTTCTAGAATTTTATACCACAATTTTCACAGTTCGCTCATATTTTTTTATTATATTTTTATCTAGTTTTCATTTTCCTACCGCGGCATTAAAACTATCAAAAAAAAAAAAAAAAGGTTGACATCCTCGTACCGACGTCGACAGTAGCTGTAGCGACGCTTTCAATTCAGCCGCGGCCTATTAGCCCAGATTGTCGCGTTCATCACAAAAATATTGATGCGGTTTCAACTGCGCTTTGGGGTAACTTATGGTTTTTTCTCTTTGTTTCAGGCAAATGTTCCCGCAGATGAAATTTCGAGTGTCAGGTCTAGACGCTAAAGCGAAATACATCCTCCTCCTAGATATTGTAGCTGCCGATGATTATAGATATAAGTTCCACAATAGGTAAGTGATTACTTTTCTTTACTTTAGCTGGCTCTACAGGCCATTAAGAACCTTCACCACTGCAACCACATTTTCCGCTACTCGTCTCTTTTTACTTAAAATCATGCATGACTATCAAGATCGATTTACCCTCCTGACGTCAACTTTAAAATAATTTATCAAGCATCTGTTTTATGTTTTGGCCTCTTTTGGCATCTTCGATTTTAGTTGTTCTCGCAGATGTATGAATTTGTTGAAATTGCTTCATTACTGCCTCATATTCTTCTTCTCCCTCCTCTTTTCTATTCTTCTATATCTTCCAACATCTCAACTTTAACGACCTCACTCGTGAATTCTTGTGAATGACTTGCTGTGCTCGAAGTCTCCCATGAATCTTCCTTTTTATACTTAATTCGGGCTCCAACTACTAACCAAGGATACTGCATAAACTTAGGTCAACTAAACCGCTTCTTCGTTGTCAGCGTTTGCATCAACTACCCCTACCTTTACGACTTTTACTTCTTCATTTATTCTTCCAACCATTTCATGACTTGCCTTGCTCAACCTCAACCATGGTTCTTCCTTTGGTGTCCGAATTCCAACGAAAGTTGCTACACCATCCCAAGCCAACGAAACCGTTTCTTCGCTGTCAACGCTTGCATCTACGGGTCCATGACTCACCACCACGACTACGTCTTTTAATTCTTCTTTATCTCCATTTTATTCAGTTTTTCCAGTTGGCGGAGGTGGCTAATAATGGGCAGAGCAGATCCTGATTCGGTAATACCCAACCGAATATATCGTCCAAGCCTCCAGCCAGGTCCGGAGAGCATTGCTAATCGAATTTTCTTTTTTCCAGCCGGTGGATGGTCGCGGGAAAGGCGGATCCAGAAATGCCCAAGCTAAAACTAAAAAAAACTGCTAAAAGTGATTTTTCTCAAAAATAGTTCAAACAATTTTTTTTTTAATTCACATACATACTATATACAGTCCTTATTATTGAAAACAAACCCCAGAAGAAGAATAAGAAGAAGAAGAAGAAGGAGAAGATGATGATGATGATGATGATGATGATGATGATGATGATGATGATGGTGATGATGATGATGATGATGATGATGATGAAGAATATAACTGATAAAATGAAAACATTGGTACTGTATTTTATGCAATCAATTTTGACAGTTTGGCAGTAAGCTATAGGTGGTCGAATAGTTCTACCACTACCAGCCAGCATATCATTGTACAATATTACCCGCACTACGATACTTGACCTAGCAACACTATAAACGAACCTAGGAACTGCATATCGTATTAGTAGCATGTACAAAGTTGTAAGTACTGTATGTAAATTACCAATTAATTAGGAAGTTCGTACATGGATCTTTAACCTTGGCTGGGTGTACTAGGGAAGATGAGTGTGGTGTAGAAGACGGGGAGGCATTGGCATAAGCGGCAGCAGGCAATAAAGAAGTTGCACATGAGCAACCACGCGTTGCATAAGAAGTATCGACAAATTAAAGTACACGATAAGGTAGAATTGGCAGGAATAAAACTGGCGAACAACACGTGTGAAAAATAGTCCCTAGAGACAGCGAGAATATCTAGCCTACTTGAAAAATGTTGTTTCTAACGCCTGCTTTCGGCATTTCTGCTTTAAGCAACCCTGTCAGCCTGGCGGGGGGAGTGAGTCTGTTTGTTAACTTGAGGCACCTTAAGGGCAGACTCTTTCACCTCGGGGAAAGGGGAGTTGACTAACAGGGTGGACTTCCTGATTATAGTGGATTCCGAACCACTTGGGGAACATGGTAAAGTCACACGATTACATCGGAGGTGACCAGGACTCGACTTATACTGCCTAAGCGCTTTATCATGTCCCGCCAGTTTCCCCTGCCAACGCTGTGCACACTACCAAGTTGCCGCAGTTTGAAACATGCTCTGCTCTAATAGAATCAACATGGTAAGGCCGTTGGCCGCCTACTTTTGAAAAATATATTATTGTGTTCTTATCAAGGGCGGATCCATCGGAAAATTTAGGAGGGGGGGCACAAGTTTTATGTTTAAAAGGTAATTTGTTTGTTGATAAGTTGAGTTTTATTCAAGTTTCGTTTATTATCTTATGAATTTACTCATTTGGGGGGGGGGGGGGATTGGTTCTTATCCGCTATTATCACATTTTTGATGAAGACGTCTCTGAAATATGCGAGTTACAAAATGTTTTTAGACTAATTCGACCTATAATTTATTAATAATTAATAAAATGTATTTCCGTATAATATTAAAGTGCGAGAAATTAAAGGAAAGAAAGAAAGACAATTGTCTTAATTTTCCATATGGGCCTGCTAGTTTTTTGGTACCAGCACTTCAAATTAATTACAGAAACATTACCTAAAGTTATGGAAAACATTTCTCACCGTTGCGTTGGCCAACGTAATTTAATCCTTTATGTATGCCCCATGCATATGGTACCTAACGGCGGATATTGAATATTATCATAGGCGGCTATTGGACCGGCCAATTTGCTTCACTTGTGAAGCTGTGAATTTTGTCATTGACGTTTGTTTTGTTTTAAGGAGACTATTATGTAGATACTTAACTTACATATTATAAATTAAGTTATAAAATGGTAGCAGACATCATTAATAATATTATAACTTAGATAAGTTAAGTATCTACATAATAGTCTCCTTAAAACAAAACGAACGTCAATTTCAAAATTCGCAGCTTCACAAGTGAAGCAAATTGGCCGGTGGAATAGTCGCCATACTGTCGGTAGTATGCTTGTAGTTTATGGTTTGTAAGATGCATAGTTGCATAACTTGAATACTGCAGGATTAACTTCACTTTCTTATAAATATACCTACGTCACGCGGTTTTTGCAATAGTACCAACAATACAGTAGCAACAATAAAAAAAAATTATTTTAGTCGTTTAATATCAGTTTGGCAACTTTCAGATTCAGTTTTCACTATTTCTAAATATGTGTTTTAAACGTTTCGGAGAAGTTTGAATATGACTGTCAGTATTTAGGCAAATAACATAAGGCCCATTTCCAACAGATTTTTGTCCAATACATGCCACACGACCTAACAAAACATCACGCGGCCTCTTACTAACTATATTTTTTATTTTTTTATAAAATGTTATTCGCATTCAAACCACACAATGAATGTATTCCAATAACCTCTTCAGCCGCTTCTGTAGGTAATACATGTGTTGAGTTACGACAGGTCACCGATCGCATGATGTGTAGAGGCTCGGACAGTTACGAACAGGCTACCACTATGCCATCGAAGGCCGTAAGTTGGGTTCACACTACCGAGTCAGCATTCCATTCGTCCTTTTGCATTGGGGACACATGTTTTGTTTTAATCCGACTGTCAATTCATCAGCCAGCGTTCACCATTTTTAGACAATTTTTATTCCCCATGGACCACATTTTGTTTTCAAGGACTTTTTATGGACCCAGATTTACTTATAGTGGCCCATAGGTCTCTTGTTAAATGCCAACGACCCCATGGAATTTCGGACAATATTTTTGTAGTCTCCTTATGCATTTTTGGCCATTGGCAAACTGGTATACGTTCTCAGTGTCAACCTACACCGGCTACAAGCGATAATGGACAAGCTTACCATTGGCTTAACCAAGTACAGAAACAGCAAATCTTAGTAGCCTTATTCTTTAAGCTCATGTCGAAATTATGATAAGCTGGTGACATACAACAATATGTATTGTACTTCAAGTCCCGCATTCACTAAAAAATCAAAGCTACGCCCACCAGGCTGCTATAGGCTACATTGTGATTGCCACGTAATTTTCAATTCATCAACTTACGTTATTTAATAATTTATCATATGATTAGGTACAATAGTTCATGCTGCGTCTCACGGCATGTCAGAATAAAAGTAAAGATAAACATCCATAAAAGGCTTCAGCAATCGTGAAATCATGCTCTTTGGCCATACAATTAATTTCTTGGTATACTGTACCATAATAATTATTATATTTTATTTTATTAAAAATAGTACGAGTACACTATTAAATTATAAACCGATTAGGCCGTAGAGCTTTTTACCACTTTAATTTATTATGCAAATATTAAATTAATTAAATTTTAAGGATTTTCATCGAAATTCACCGAGTAGTTTGCCCACAAATCGATGAACAGACAGACATTACGTAAAAAACACTTTTTTGGTTCCTGATGGGACCTCAAAACGTGTAAATCCGTTGAAATCTCGGAATCGAAAATTTGGACCATCACAAAGCTTTCTTTATCGTATACAGTAGATAGGAAAACAAAAATATTCTGAGATATAATTTTTGTGTACCTACATGCCAAAATTCATCAAAATCCACTGGGTAGTTTGCCCACTAAGGCAAGTAAGTTGAGACCAACCGACACACAGGCAGACAGACATTTGAAGACCACAGGGGAAGAATGATGAATGTATATAAGTAAGTTTCGAGAAAAATGGCTTTTAAGATTTCACCCTCAACATTTTTTCCCAGACCACAGTTTCTTCAAACCGCTGTATCTTTGTAGTGTTATTGTTTGTGCCAATTCTAAATGCACCATCGGATTCTCCAGGAAAAACTACGCTAGAAAAGTGTTAAGTTGGCGAAAGGGCTTTTTTGGACATTCGTCATTCTTCCCCAGTGGCCTTCATTTTGTATTAACTAATGTTTTGGGTTCCTGTGACCTCAAAATTTGTACATCCACTGAAATCCCGAAATCGAAAATTCGACCTTCTCATAGCTTTCCGTTTACCACGTAGTAGTAGACTGGTTGGACACAGTCCCAGGCCACGGTGTGGGCCCATAGGACAGTGTTTACCACGTATAAATAGGAAATAAAAATACTTACACCACATATAGCCTAGATGTAATATGTAGTAGGTACTAGTTACTAGTATGATACCACAGTCGTCTATAACTGGGGTAGAATAGAATAGAATAGAATAGAATAGAATAGAAAGTCTATATTGCACCGATTTTCAATACAATAGCGTAAATAATAAATGTTAAATTGTACAATGCAGCCAAGAACTTAACAGAATCCAAAGAAAAGTTCAAAGTGTTTCCCTATTCAAAAAACTCTTGAATGTTGTACAATGTCCTTTGAATAAGGTAACACTTCAAACTCCTTCTGAACTCTGCCAAGTTCTTGGCTGTCTTTATTAAATTGGGCAGTTTGTTATATATGCGCACACCGATAAAAGACGGCTTACATTCGTACCGCCGGGTTTTGTGTTGCATGGCAACCAAGTTTGACCTTGACCTCGTTCCATGATTGTGGACATATTCTACCCGCTGGAAACTGCTTAAATTTTTGTGAATATACACAGCCACATGCAAAATATACAGGCTAGGTACCGTTAGTATGCTCAGGTCAATGAAGTGCTGTCTACAGCTCTCTCTTTGATTGATTCCCACAATGTACCTAATAGCTCTTAGCTATTATTATTATAGCTCTAGACTTAATCTTTAATAACTTAAGTCGTGAATTAAAGAAACAATGAAAAGTGAAAGGTTTCAGGGTGATTTAGAGGATTGTTCAAAATTTACAGGCTGCATTCTGTTGGACTTACTCGAACTTTCAACTTATACTATCGCCCCTGTACGCCAGAGCCCAACCGAATAGACCAGTGTTTCCCAAACTTTTAGGGCCGTAGCCCACCTCTCAAGAAGCCAATTGGCC
The DNA here is from genome assembly GCA_963971405.1 of Psococerastis gibbosa. NCBI lineage: Eukaryota > Metazoa > Arthropoda > Insecta > Psocodea > Psocidae > Psococerastis > Psococerastis gibbosa. The sequence goes on from OZ020490.1 coordinate 11,842,065, forward strand.
CATCATGGCCCCCCTACCCAGTTTACAAGGAAAAATAAATCCATATCAAAAAGCATGTTGCTTTTTTTAATGCGACAATATTTTTGATGTTGGAACGTATATTTTGTGAAATAACCACTCTCAGCTCCTCGTCGAAGCCTTTTAGTTTGTGAATTGTGAATTGAATTCAACATAAGGAGCGTTGAGAAGGACCATTGATGTCGGAAATGGAATCAATATTTTCCGAGCCTACGCTCCCAATGTTGAAGTGTCATAAGCCACAAATTTCCCGAAATTCATAAACGAGTTCTTCCCGAGGTTCTATGGCCTCCCGGGCGGGGTGCTGTGGCCCACAGTTTGAGAAACGCTGGAATAGACGATCGGCACGCACGTTTGCACTCTTCTGGCCTACAAATGGAACCTTGACCATCAGTTTCAGATGTCCCTCTGACGGTCAAGGTGCCGGAGCAAGCTGCGAGTAATAGAGGAAGGTGACATCACGTAATCAATGTTTTAGGACAGACAATAGGTACAGCCTGTGATCCTAGCAATTCTTTTATTTTATTCAGTTTATCTTCCGCATGGTCAGGATTGGTCCAATTCATAGAAAACTAGACTTTGTAATAACCTAAGGAGGAGATAGAAGGGCTCCCGAGTTCCGGCAGAAGAAAAACATCCTAATTGAAAAACCTAAGGCAGTGATTTGGCAAGAGCACGACGTTCCTTTTCAGAGCAACAGTCTTTAAGGTACAAATTTCCATGATGATCACCAATCTTCGATAAAAGAGGCATTTAAGATAGAAGAAGTTTACATAAAAGGAAGATTATTTTCCCTGGGCTGGGGGTCTAACCAACCCTCATGGGAAAGCGCAGTTGCTGGCCACAACTTCCCAAATAGAAGAGTGGTCAAGAGAGGTTTCTCCATCATTTAGTTTGTCGTTTATGTTGTTATGTACTTGGCCTGAGCTCTCCTTCGAGCTTATCCAAACCAGAATGTATTCTGGGAAATCGCCCGAACCGCAAAATAGGCCAATTCTCATCTGAAGAACTTGAAAACATTTGTACGTGCCTTTTTTGACGAGGGCCATAACCAAGGCCAAATTGATGCGGTGACGGCATCGTCAAACATCATTTTATCATTTTTAAAAGAGTGTTCTGGTTCACTAAGATCATTTTACACTTTGATTGGCAGGATCTTCAAGGCCCACTATAAGCCGGACGATATTGAATCGGTCCATGGTTTTGTGCAACAAATGAAAAGAACCGGTTCGAGCTTACTCGAACATGCTTTCCCATTTATCAATTAGTAGATATGGACATGTGTAATTTCATAGGAAATAATTTCCCACTGGTTAAATTTCAGATCCCTCGAGGGGGGGGGGGGTCCACCTCAATATATTAACAACCCCTTAAAACTTAATTGCATACTCTGGAACGAACAGACCAATACATTGTAACAACTGTAACACATGGTACGTAACGTATTGGAGCGTGAATTTTCCATAATTTCTCAAAAAATAATTTTTTGCACAGAAGCAAATATTTTTTTGGGAATGCAACCTGTCCGTTTTTGTTGCCCTATTGAACACCTAAAACATACCTGAAGGTATAGAAATCATCGATAGAAAGGTTCCGCAGAAAAATTATTTTTTATTCATTTTTCATGAAAATTGAGTTATTTTTATTTTTTTACCCCCAGAAGCAAACTATCAAGCGACTCCCCGCATTTTGTTAACATTAATAACGACTACAATATATTTGAATTTAAAAGTAACCGTTGGAGCCGTTTTTGAGAAATAATTTTTTTAGACGTTTTCTTTGGAGTTTTTTGAGAATAAAACCCCCCCAAATTGAGGTAGCCCAAATTGAAAAAAATAAAATTATCTCGAGGCATGATTTTTGTGAACCTATATGCAAAATTTCATCAAAATCGGTCGAGCAGTTTGCCCGAAAATCGATGAACAGACAGACAGACAGACAGACAGACAGACAGACAGACAGAGCGACAGACAGACATTTAGTAAAAACCACTTTTTTGGGTTCCTGGGACCTCAAAACGTGTAAATCCGTTGAAATCTCGGAATCGAAAATTTCGAACATCACAAAGCTTTCCTTATACTACGTATAAATTGGAAAGCAATAATATACATCATAAATGCATAACATCGACTTCGATGGCAAGGTGTTGAACTTGTCTTGTGCAAGTCTCTACACGCCATGCGATCGGAGGCGTGTCATAACTCAATACGGGTACTATCCAACAGAGGCGACTGAAGAGACCAATCGGATACATTCATTAAATTGTTTGAGAGAGATTAATATTTTCTTTAAAAAAATGTTGTACTGTACTTACGATGTACATTAGTTACTCAATGGCATTCAGCCGTACAGAACATACAAATTCAATTATTTTTTTTGAGCCTCTTCTGTAATTTTGTTCATTTAGGACCAAATTCTCAGTCCACAAACCAAACTCGCTCTGTAACCTGGATTATAGTAGATAAGAAACTGAAGAGGCTTGAAGCGTTTGAAATGTGGTGTTACAGAAGGTTGCTACAGATCAGCTGGAGGAGCCACGTCACAAAGTGTGCTAGAGGCTATTAAAAAAGAGAGACACCTGCTAGCTCTTTTAAGAAATTGAAGAGCGAAATGGGTATGGCGTTCATTAAGACACAAATACTGGTACACGCCATCATTACTATCATTATTACTACTATTACGATTTTCACGATTACGATTATTACGATTATTTTTTTTATACCAACAATAACAAAATTAATTACATAGTTGACATACCGCAAGGCACTAGCCCGTGTGCGGTTTACCTACATTAGTACATTCATATCATTTACATAATGCTTAACTTATAATAAAAGAACATTTAATAAAACGAAGCGTTCATTATGGAGTCGTCATCAATTAGAACTAAAACTTAAAACTAAAAATGGGGGGGGGTGTAGGGGAGAGGGAAATGTTTATTAAAATACTATTTGATGTCATGTAGCTGGTAGAAACTGGTTAAGAATGATTTATTGCTTTCCAATTTATACGTAGTATAAGGAAAGCTTTGTGATGGTAGAAATGTTCGATTCTGAGATTTCAACGGATTTACACGTTTTGAGATCCCAGGAACCCAAAAAAGTTTTTTTTACGAAATGTCTGTCTGTCGCTCTGTGTGTCTGTCTGTCTGTGCGTCGATTTCCGGGCAAACTACTCAGTCGATTTTGATGAAATTCGGCATGTAGGTTTATAAAAATCATACCTCGGGACTATTTTTTTTATTTTGGGCTATCTCAATTTGGGGGGTTTTATTTTCAAAAAAACTCCAAAAAAACGTCTAAAAAAATTATTCATCCAAAACGGCTACAACGATTTCTTTTAAATTCACATATTTTGTAGTCGTTATTAAAGTTGACAAAATGCGGGGGGTCCCTTGCCCCTTGATAGTTTGCTTCTGGGGGTAAAAAAATAAAAATAACTAAATTTGAACTAAAAAATAATTTTTCTGTGAAACCTTTCCATCGATGATTTCTACCTTCAGGCATGTTCTAGGTGTTAAATTGAGTAACGCAACCGGACAGATTGCTTTCCCAAAAAACTATTTTGTTTTGTGCAAAAAAAAATGTTTTTGAAAAAATGATAGAAAATTCACGGTCAAATGCATTGCGTGCCCTGCCATTATGGCTATGTGGTAATTTGTTGGTCTGGCCTATCTAGAATTTACCTCATCTCCAGTGACGTCAGGTGGAACCATGCACCAACAACAAAACAGTTACAATTTATGACTTATTTGACATACCGCAAGGCACTAGCCCGTGTGCAGTTTAACGTTGGTTACCTATCTACGCCTATAAAAGCATCCAATATCAAAATCAAAATATTAATGCTAAAATAATTACAGTGAGGAGCCCACTGTCCTCCTGTCTTCCATATTGCATTATTACATGCAGAATTAAGGCGATATTTTTCCTCATCACACGGCCGAAGTATGTTAGTTACCGTTTTTTAACCGCCAGCAGCAATTCAGCTTCTGTACCCATTCGTTATGAATACAAACGTCAACTCTTCTATGGTCTATGTATACTTATGGCGTCAAATTTTAACACATGGTAAACATTGCAACTATTTTTTAGGCATACCACTTCAATGAACCATTGATTTGACAAATTCAATTTTTTTGAGAAACTCACAAGGCTGGACTGGACTGGTTTACGTACATAGTGACTAGTGATTGTCTCCAAGTGACTTCGTGGAACTTAAATATACTTCTAAATATATAAAATATAAAACTGAACCATAAATAAAATATTAAAATTAAAAATTAATAAATAAAATAAAATTTATGGTGATCTTTTCAATTTTCAATTTAAAAGCTGGTTTACCACTATTCTATAAAATCAGTTTAATGCACTTTATCATGATTTTATATACTGTATAATTTGTAGATTAATAATAACTCAAGTATTTCAGGTGCGAAAATGCAAAATAACTATGCATTTTTCACAAAACGATTTTCATATATTTGAGACTTTACCTCGACATATGAATTAATTTAAATTTAATTTGGCACTCGCTTGTTTATAACAATATTTCGATGTCTCAATGGGCGCCGAGTTGTGAAAATTATTGCGCTATGGCCCAACATTGCCCGATCAGCCTGTCTTCCTGCTGTAACCATACCATTGGTCATGGCTTCATGGACACGGCAAAATCAAACCACATGAGAAGTTTTCTCTGAATAATCCAAATTATGGCTACATTCAGAAGCCCGTATTCTCTAAAATGATGCTTTACAGGGGCCATGTAATCCTGTCCCACTGCAGCAATGGAGATAGTACTGGATTTCCCACCCCTCCATGTTGCAGTGGAAACTTCAGCAGAAATGGCATTATTAGGAGTGGCAGGGCAATTAAGAGAGACTCAGCCTCTCTGACTACGTCTGACCACTGCCTGGAAATCCATCCAAAATACTGTTTTAGGAGGGAATTCGAAACTATATTAGGGACAATGAAAGAATGCTGCGAATCAGCAGGAATTCTCAATAGTCACACAATCAAGTGGTTTACTGATGGCTCTAGGCTAGGAAGTACCAAACCAAGAACAGGCCTTGGCGTCTTTGGTCCTGGGGTTAAATATCTGGAGTCTCTTAGGGAGACAACTATAGTCTTGCAGATTTTGCAATGAAGGTGCGGAGGACGATGCGATGCAATCGCAGGAAGAAGAGCAGCATGCTCGGAAAGCTTGCAGTTACATGTAAAAGACCTGCCACTTCTGAATCCCCTCAAGATCCTGGCTCGCGTGAGAGAGATAGGACTCGAGAAAGTGATGTAGAAGTGATGTAGATACCTTGTTGTAGGGGGCACAATAGGCTTAAGTGCACACAGGTAACACCTGTACCCCAATTTATATAAAAAAAAAAAAAAAAAAAACATTGCCCGAGAATTTTTTTTTTTCGGGGGGAAGGAGTCAATTTGCCCCCCCCCCTCCCCAATAAATATATGGCTTCACTCTGTAGCTATCATTTCAATAAATATGTTGGCTCCCGCCAATTTCGATTTAAATAATCAATTTGACGATTTCATTTCCTATAATTTTTAATTTTCATAATAAATTATAAGATTTGTTCTAAATAAGTGCAATGTAAAATAGTGAATTTATTTATCAAATACACTAAAATATGAGGTGGTTATTCCTAAAATTATTATTGGTACCAATCTGAATATTGGTATGGCCCGGGCCATACCAAGCCTTATGGAACCGGCGCCCCTCTATCATAACTCCGGGTTCGTTATACCCTTCGGGAATAATTTATCCTCATGCGTTGGTGCTACGTCTGCAGAGGCCTAATAGTTTCTACTAGTAGAAACCTGGTCAACGTGACCTTTATAAACTAGCATTATTTCAGTTTCCTTTTCAAACCTAAAGCTCGTCAGCTCACTAGGCCCATTAGAATACTGTACATATCATACGATAAAAACGTGACTTTAGCGTTTTTACAAAAGCCTTGAGCCGTCTATACCTTTCCTCGGGTGGGATAGTCCATATCAGGGACTAGGAAGGTGGAACAATACGCTATAATGTCAGGTAGACATTAAAAAATTAGTTGATTGCCAGGGACACTTCTGGATCTATGACCTACACGCCCTCCAGTCAATGGCGTGGCAACTAGACTAGTCTACTCGTGACATTTTATGTGGTAGTTCCATAATAGGTGTATTATACAGTGAATTATGAAGTTTGCTGTACTATTTAAACAGGAATTAAAAGCCATGAATCCCATTCCCCCCCCCCCATTAAACAAAAGTAGAAATGACAGCACTTAGCAGCCAAATAAAATGTAGCAATTTATCATATAAGCCTATCGTATATTACTGCAGAACGCCTAGTCCTAGACCCAGCAGGAAGCCTATAACCTTCTACTATATGAAAGTGTAAATTATCTATTATGTAGTCTACAGTACAATAAACGCAGCCATGCAGTGGCTCATTAAGCATGGTTATAGTAAAAATTATTACTACCTTAAACGCAATCAGGTAATTAAAAGGGCTGCTCAACCATATAATATAATGGTTCAGGTTCAGAGGTTTAGTCGAGGTACAAGCAATCTATGAGATCAAAAAGCAAACCCAACATTAAAGAAATCCACATCCTCAATCCACAAAGTTCCGGAACTTATCCAAATCAAAATCGAAAGTTGAATGAAATATTAGTACCTACTCAGAACTAAACAGGGTTATACATGTACATTTAAAATTTGGCGGGTTATGTTGTTTTTTGGCTGTATCACAAAGTTTCGGTCATGTTTTAGCCCATTAGTACCTACATTTCATTTGTGTGTCAATCTGTATATCAGGTCATCTTTGTGATTTTAATGTTAAAATGTTACACTTGGGTGGGAAGGGAAAATTGCTGGAAGCCATTGAGGTGATAGATATTTAAAAAAAAAACTATGGCTTGAGGGAAGAAGTATCATAACGATGTAACGTCTTATACATGAACTGATCACCGCTAGTGGAGTTTGTAACCAATTTTCAAACAATTTTCAAACATAACAATTGTTTTTACTTGTCAATTTATGTAGTGTTGTAGTCTGTAGCCCGCCACCGCCCGCCAGCCCCCCCCCCCCCCGGGCGGCCCCGGTAGGGAAGGGCGATACGATACGATATTCGATACATCGATAATATCGCACAAGAAATATCGACATTTGCATCGATACACAAGTGTCGATACAATATCGATGTATCGAAATTTTGGCCCGTATCGTATGTGCCATCAGAGAGGCTTTTCTCGATGGCAAATTTGGTTATGAATGATTTGAGGAACAGAATGAAACCGGAAACTCATATTCATGAAGTCTCTTTGCGATGAATTTAGGTCTACATTGTAATGATTTTTTTAGCCTATCAGCTGAAACTTAACTTAACTTAGAATCAGGCTGTAAAATAACAAAGTATCGAATTCCGATACATCGGATATCGATACTTGTAGGACCGATTCGTATCGATATCGATATAATGTCTTAAATATTTCGATACAGCTGTATCGATATATTCGTCTGTATCGCCCTTCCCCTAGCCTGCTGACTATGTCCGGTCGCTTTTAATATATTTGAGTACCGGTAATGCTTGACAAAGTTATTTTATTTTATTTACTATGTCTTCCTCTGTAAAATCTGAAGTTTTTTGTCTTTAAAATGTGTACACCCCCACTATTTTACACTTGTATTAAGAAAAACGCCAGGGGGGGGGGTGCCCCTCGGCCTTCTGTATAGAGTTATTTGAATAAATTGTAGTGTGTTAAATGTCAACTTTACTGGTGTCAAAATTCGTAAACGGCCACCGTGTCGGGCCTATTATTTCCAAAATCTTCACCCAGGGGACAGACCCCCAACCCTTATATTTCCAGCTAAATGAATAAGTCTTCGTCTGTAAAATCTAACGTTCTTAGGCGTGTTAATGCTCGGGTTGGTTCACTCAAAAAATTTTATTGTAAATATAACCCGACAGGGCTTACTGCAACACGAAATTTCGTGTAACTTTTGGACGGCACGAATAGGGTGTAAATCCTACTAAATGAGTTGTGTTAAATACGTAGAGTAATTGTTACAATAATTGGGATAGATATTACCCATACAAGTTTGGTAAAAATTACACTAGTTGTGTAAATGTGATTGAGTAATGCTTACTAAATTATCTGTGTTTATTTTACACAACTCTTATGTAGATTGAAACATACGACATGTGTATCTTCTACCCAACTATTTGAGTACTATCTAGTTTAGGCTACCTGTTTGGGTTCATGCTACTCAACTACTTGGGTAAAATCTAGCCGACCTTATTGTGTGGTTGTAACACAGCAATATATATGCATTGGGTTGGATTTGAACACACGTTGTGTAGAATTTACAGAAGGCGTTGGGTGTTACTTGTACCCTCGGTTAGGGTTGCACCTAGCTTACTCAAGAGATGTACCGTAGGGCCGTTACCATGGTGACGTTCAGTTGTTAGCTTTTTATAAATTATTCAGCATTTGTAATTAACGTTAGAGCCTCAAATAAATTTAGCGGGTCTAACGTTAATTACATATTCTGAATAATTTATAAAAAGCTAACAACTGAACGCCACCAAGGCAAAGGTCCTACGGTCCATCTTCTCATTAAAAAACTGATTATTCGCGATTTTTTTTCAAAGTTATTTCCATTTCATTTGGCAGTCACGAATAGGGAGTTTTTTTTTAAGGCAAGTAACACCCAAACCGCAGGTTTCTTTCACTATCCCCCTCAGTTTCATCGATAAATTCTTCACACTGTGAACAAACACAACAAAATACATACATAACAACAACAACAGCCTAATTTAGTGACATTCGCATGTCTCGAACATATCATGTAGGTAAAAGTTCTACACTCACAAACATTAGCTGCACGTCCGGAAAATACGAATGTGACGTCAACCATTCGATGTATCAGGAATAATATTCGACAGTTGATACAAAACAAAAGAAGGATTGAGACAAACCAAATAAGAATACAAGTTTATATATTGGCATATAACATATAATGAACAAAACTAAGCATTACATTTTACAGTAATTATGAAAAGGGATTTCTTGTTGTCGTTCAACTCTTAGCATTTCTTCTGTCATGTCTTCGCCATCAGAGAACAATGCTGACACGAAATTTGGAGAACTAAATATATCCATTTTGAACTTTAAACTTAACAAACTTTCACTTTACATTAAATTTGAATAGGCCACACTAAAAACACTTCTCCTTCTTCTCCCCCCCCCCCTAGTGCCATTTCCTGAATTCGCCCCTGTCGAACGGTAACGCCTTGAGCTCGGCAATTGTTTTCCATCTTGCTCCGGCGAGTTGTTCAATCCTTTCCTCGAGAGTTGTCCTCGGTCTGCCGATGGTTCTTCTTCCTTGTGGCCTTGCTTCCGCCAATCTCCAGGTGGTCCTGTTCTCGTCCATCCTTTAAACGTGGCCGAACCATTGCAACTGCTTGTTCTCCTTTCTTCTCTCTATGGAATCCACTTGCAGGTCTTGCCTGATGCGGTCATTTCGGATTTGTTCCCATCTTGTTCGACCAGCAATCCGTCTTAGACACTTCATCTGAGTCCCGTTTATTTTACTTAGGTCACTTGTTGTAGGTGTCCAGCTTTCGCTCCCATAGAGGAGAATCGGCTCCAAGATGATTTGTTGGACTCTGGTCTTTGTCTTCCGTTCGAGTTCTCCTTACTGTTGTCTTTTGGACTCGGTTTCGGTCTGGTGTTTGCCTGTCTGGTTCACTGCTGTACCCAGATAATTGTAGTTTTGCTGGAGAGTCTGCTATTAGGACTACGTCATAGGCAAGGGCTTACACGTACGCGTGCCTAAGTCGCCACAAACCGACCAACGATCGATCAGTTCTTGCCTTGCACGTCTTCATTACTTCATCCATAAAAATCAGGAATAATAGTGGGCTTAAACTGTCCCCTTGTTTTACCCCTCTTTTCATGGCAAACGAACCTGACTTCTCGCCATCTAATCGCACTACTCCCTCCATTTTTTCGAACATTGACTGAATTGCGCTGAAACTAAAAACACCTGAAGGAAAATAAAGTCCAAAAGTTTGACAACCGGCTACCGCACTTGCTAATAGACATCTGGGAAGTGGGAAGAGGGAAGCATCAGGGCTCAGGCATTGCGGGTATAACGGTATTTCAGGTTTGCAGGTGTCACCCCGCTGTAAATTTTACACGACCCTCGCGTGGATTCTATCCAAGTTGTGTTAGCATTACACAACTTGTATTCAGATTTCAACGGTTTTTCGCCAAATAACAGTAGTTTGTTGCGTTTCATCGTGCTATTATTAAATGTTATCATATACAATAATATGTATATATTTATATCCCTGATATTATGGGGCTAGTTGGGGGGGGGGGGGGGGTTCCTCAGTTATACGCCACATATTATTATAATTACATGGCAAAGCTACAAGACTGCGTTGCTAGGGGAATGAGGGGAGGGGGTCTAAAATATAAGATTGAAATAGGAGTAGGCCGTTGACATGGCCGCGTTTGGATGTTTTAGATATGTAGAATTTGAAAATTCTACATACAGTAGATCTATTACGAGCGAGACCGTCGTTCGACTTCATGGAAAATTTATGCATTTATGCACTAAATTGTCATAAAATTTAGTCTCAATTGTACACTCAGAAGTAGTGTAGAATTTACTCGATTTCGTGTGATTTCTGCAAATGATGGGCTTATGTTTAAACAAATGTGTGTAACTTCCAATCAATTTTATGTAATGTATACATTTTACACAACTCCGTGTAGAGCGTTCCCGCCAGAATTCAAATTTGTTAAGTGAACATTTAGGATTAACGTATAAATTCAAATTAAATTGTTATCAGTTGATAGTAGACATACCAATGTAAGCAATAGAAGTCATAGACAATGTTAAAAGAAAATTTCAATCACGATTTAGTAAGAAGTTCAATATTGAGAGGTGATTGTAACATATTGCATGCTTCATAGCCTAGGTCCTATGTCTTTCAAAAGAAAATCAAAGGACTAGTCTGTTGACTTTCAAAATGAGCTCCTATAACTCTACAAATGGTAAATTTACTGTTCATTATTAGCTACTTTGGCCACAGCGGTCAAGTGGCATGGGTATTAGGCTACTGATGAGGTTTAATACGGGACGGGCCATGAGTCTAAATTCCTACGTGTACACCTTTGCCTATCTCAGTTTTTGACAACACTTTAAAATACGTAATTATGAACCGATTTTGATAAACTTGGCAAGTAGAGACTTCTCAATACCTAGACTATGATCATTGGCATGATACCTACTAATATAATAGGGTAATAGGCATATGGCAATAATGTAGGAAAGTGTGGGACTCGAACTGACAATTCTTTGATTGGCAGTGAACAAATATCGCTGCATAAATAGTACAGATGCAAGGCCGTGCCCAGGTTTTGATTTCAGGAGGGGTCCAAATTTTTTTAAACGTAATTTATTAATGAATTAATGGATAAATTTTTCAAACCATACAGGTTTACATACAAGAATTTATTTCGGGGGGGGGGGGGGGTCCGGACCCCATGGACCACCCCTCTGGGGACGGCCATGTACAGATATACTGTATATCACAGGTTCGTGTAGATTTCACCTAAGGGTTGTGTAGACTAAAAAAAAATATGCATTCGCGTGTATGGAACACAAGTGGTGCGGCTATGACAACACAAGTAGTCATTGCAACTTTAACACAAACTGTAGACTAACATTTACACCATTCTCTAGTGCTCATATTAACCAAATAGTTTAGATTTTACCCAACTTCAGCCACCAACGCAATTTTTGTAAAAGGTACATAGCAGCGTTGTATTTTCAGCCCCTTTTATTCGTGTGATATTTACTCAATACCCACGGCTAGAAAGTACACTGAACACCGAGTAATACTGACCCAATTTTTGGCCTGCGTTAACACTAGTTTCGTGTAAATAGTCACCCTACACAAAATAGGTTGGTAGAACCCTATCATTGTGTAATGCTTACACTAATGACTTTACACACATCATTTTGTTGATGGAAACCAATTGCTACTCTTAGTTTAAAACAAATTTGGGTAATCTTTACTTTATTGGGTAATATCCAAACAAGTCCCGGCTTACACAGCGTGTGTAAGAAATATTTTTTTCAGTGTTGGGGGACCTTTCATCCTGGGTCTCACAAACCACGCGCCACCTCCGCATAAGGCACCATAAGTAAGTAAGTGTACATGACTATTATTTTATATATACAGTATGTTCTTAGAAATTATAAATTTCTTAATTAACTGGCTTCGCATTATCTTCGGCGGTAGATGGGAGAACGGCGTCTGGACGATCAGACACAATGCCGAAATTCATGCCCTATTCGCCTCCCGAACATAATATTAGAACCCAAAGGGCGTTGAATGCAATGGCTGGGTCATATGCACCAAATGCAGGCGGCAAGGACGCCAAAGCTGGTTTTCGAAGACACCTTCAACCACCCTAGGCTGCCCGGTAGGCCAAGGACAAGGCTCCGATGGATGGACCAAGTGCTCTAAGATGTGTACGCCACCGGGACCCGAGACTGGAAGCTAGCGGCGAAAGATCGTCCGAGATGGCATGGTGTAGTGGCAGCGGCCAAAAGTCCCCCGGGCTGGATGCGCCTACCTAAGTAACTCAAGTTAATTAACCCAGAATGGTTGTCTCCTTATGTGACGGATCAGAGATTTTGTCAGAAAGCTAACAGGCAAACATTATAATACCAGAGAATTGAGAGGAATCATTACTATACAGCCTGTTTTGAGCGGCTTGACCTCATGGCCCCTTATTTCCCCTTTAAAGGAAATCAGAACGACTGCTCCTGGGGGAAACCCTGAAGATGTAAGATGGCCATACCAAGTGTAGAGCCAGTGCTGGTGATCGGGGTCTGATTACGTCAAGTACTTGGTAGACGGTTATCACCAGCACGTTAGGCCGGTAGCAGTAGTGGTTCTGTCAGTTCGCGATCAGCAGCCGGTAGTACGATCGTACTCGACGAATTGCTGGACTCGTCAAATATTCGATTGTGTCAGGTGAGTGATTAGGAATACTCATGATGTATATTAAGCCGCAATGACAGAGTTATTTCGAGATGATTTTGAAAAAAATTGAGTGCAAAAACATAAAAGTATTCTTGTGTATAGGCTAAATATGATTTTATGGATGAGTTTTCGAAGTCACTTCGAAAATTCGACTTAAGCATAGGTTGCACTAATACTTAAGAGGACATGCTACGTAGAAAGTGAGCACCCCAAAATTGGTTGTTTTTATTGACTTTTTATTTTTTATTAAATTAAAAAAGCAAGGCATTAAAAATTTGGCTCATGGAAGTTGTAGAAGACTGCTTCATGCATCATGCAATAGGAAATATTATATTTTTGGTACCTTAGTTCTTTCATATATACCAGAACGGACTAAAATTATGGGTATTCTGGGATTTTTGGAAGAACTACAAAACCGAAAAGTAAAAGTACCCGATTGTATGATACACAAAGTAGTCTTCTACAACTTCCATGAGCCAAATCTTTAATGACTTGCTTTGTTAATTAAATAAAAAATAAAAATTCCATAAAAACAAAAAATTTTGGGGTGCTCATTTTCTAGGTGCCATGTCCTCTTAATAGACTTCATGTATACCCTTTTCGTATACATATATGATGGGATTACTAGGTACAATAACATCTGGATTTCTATCGTTGCCGGCACAGCAAGCTTTACATCAACGCTGAAAAATAACTTATAATAACTATATATGTAATTGAATAAACAAAATTATAAAAAGAGGTATTAAATTTAATCCGCACTTCAAAAAAAACGGAAAATTTTGAGAATTTCATTTGTTTTATCATGAGAAAGGCTAAAAAAATGTTCAGCCTACGTTGCTACAGTAGTACAATACTATATGGAACCATGAACACTAACCTCTATTGACAGAAAATTTGTACAAACATAATATTCTCCTTATTAACATTGTTAAACATACAGTCACTCAAGGTAAAAATTACAATTCTTGGCACAGTTTTACGTTATAAGTATAACATCCACGACCACGCGGTTTCAGCTCACGCCAAGAAAATACGAAGAACACCAAGAAAATAAACGAAACACAAAAGTATGCAAGTTAAAACATAAATGAAATAAAATTGGAAAAAATGGAGGAAATTCGCGGTTTACCAGCTAGACTTTGAGAATTGGGGGGGGGGGGGGTAGTTTGTATATCGGGCAAACAGGAAGGTATTTTAACGAAAGAATAGCGGAACAAATACGCAGAGTAGGAAAACCCGACACTCAGTCGTCCCTGGCCCAAAAAACGACGTAGCCTTTTTAAATTGTTCTCCCTTGTTGGCGTTACCTTTTTACGTGTTAAATACTAAGACTGGATCCTGCGTTTTTAGTGAATTGTTAAATTGTATACCTTGTGGGTACTGTATATTGACAACATTTTTATGTTTAAGCTTGCATACTTTTGGGCTTTGATTATTATTTTCATGTACTTGACGATGGTGTGAAACGAAACCGGCCATATATTTAATACCTTTTCCAACCTACTCGGTCCAACGAACATCCGTCCTACAAGCTCCCTCCTCCCTCTCCAAAGCGCTAGGAAAAAAAAAACAGCCAAAGAAAACATCATACGATTCGTAAGAGCCACCGACCTCTTCTTCAACATTTAATAACCCCCCCAACGACCTACACTATATAGAGCGGATAACCCTCTCTCACAAAATAATAGCCAAACATCCCCATCTTCCTAGCGCAAATTCTCATGAGGGACCCGCGCTTAAACAAAAAAAAAAACAATATAATTACCTAAACGTGAAACTGTCCCAAGAATTTTTTTTAATTTTTCATTTTAATTTTTAATTTTCATTCATTGGATTGAGGTAAGCGGTCGCATTCCCGAACCTTTTCGCAATCCCGGGATTTGCTAAATTCAAACCCGGGATTGGCCCTCGATTATAAGAGTGACTGCCAGCTTGGGCTTCCTTATAACCCCACCGAGTTGTTTGTGATGTTTTGGTGTATTGTGTGTTATGTGAGATGCATCAGTTAGGCGCAAAGTCCACCGACCTCGTTTGCGATAGTGATAGTGATATTGACGTGGTAGCAGACATTAAAGGCAGTCTAAAAATGTCTGCTACCACGTCAATAACTATCACTACCACAAACGAGGTCGGTGGAATTTGTGCCATAGCGTGTAGTGGCAAATCAGGAACGCACGAGATTCCTGGGACCCCGAATCCCGGTATTGTGGTCTCTAATTAGGGTTTACTTTACACGTATTCTCATATAAGCTATTCTTTTGCGATAGGCTCAGAGCCGGATTAACCCATGGGCACTTGGGGCACAGGCCCACGACCCCCACAAAAATGCCTAAAATTCCGGCCCCCAAAAATGAGTTTTTTTTTTTTAATATAAAAATATACAAAAAAATTAAAAGTTGGAAACAATTTACAAACAAAGTTTTGAAATTAAATTTTTTTGCTGAGTTTACACCCATGGCACCCACATATCTTGTGCCCACGGCCCCCACAAGGGTTAATCTGGCACTGGATAGGCTACTGATGCCTTGCTGAATTTAGTTAGAGAAAATTTAGTTAAGAAATAATAACTCCGACGGGAAAAATTATAAAACATGGGGGTTGCGATTGGAACGCTAATTTTTCGTTAATATTGTATATCAGGCCCACACATTGGGTATCATACAATGTTTAAAACTGGTCAGTTTGATGTGATAGACTAATGTATTTCAATGTCACGGTAGCCCTGATATGGCGAAATAAGAAAAAAAAATACTTACTCGGAAGTAGGCTATATCGATATCATTGTTTGCGAAGATTACAAAGATTTGTTTGAATGATGCTTGAAAAGACTAAAATTGGTATAAATTGGTATAAATTATTATAAACTAGGCTACGTAATCGCAAAATTTGCAGTAAAATATTCATATACAGTTAAAAACATCTAAGCTACATCAGTAGTATTAAGGCGGGGTTTCCACATACGTCAATGGTCAATGAGAAATGTGAAATTGACGTTTTAGCAGTCATTAAAGACATACTAAAAATTATGCTACCACGTCAAAACCATATTTCTCATTGACCATTGACGTATGTGGAAACCCCGCCTAAATAAAATAATAATTATGAATCAGAATCAAAATCCGAATAAATTACATTTTATCAATAACATGAACAATATATAATGAGGTTCATTTGTGACGTCATTTTGTAGATGGTAGCACCAATTGCAATGATATCAAAGCGTTGATTTTTCCATAAGCCACAATAATATTTTAAAATTATTTTATTTATGTATTATTTTAAATTGATATTTTCTATAAATCATGGAGAATATATGTCCAGGCATAGTAAAAATATTATAATAAATATAAAAAGAATTTATTAAATGCTAAGAGCTTAGTTTTCACATGCAAACGTCAGGGGGGCCAATGGGCTCCACACCAATTGTTTACGGTAACTGACGTGGACCAATGGTTAGAGAGATTGCATTTCAATCGGGAAAATGGTAGTTGCAATCCTCATGGGGATCAGATCCGGGCTGATTCGGTCGTCCTTACTTCCAAACGTTTCGTCAATATCTGCGGTTGACATCGACAGTGGAACTGCGTGGACTTCTAAGATTGTACCTCAACCCCTACAAACAGCGCCTAAATGGTCTACTTTTAAACATAGCTTTTATAACCAGATGGAGCTACCATAATATGAAGGTCTTAACAAATGAGGTTCATTTGTGACGTCATTTTGTAGATGGCAGCACCAGTTGCAATGATATCATAGCGTTGATTTTTCCATTAGCCTCAATGATAATTTAAAATTATTTTATTTATGAATTATTTTAAAGTGATATCTTTCTATAAATCATGGAGAATATATTGATTAAATTATATGCAGCGCAATAAGGTCCAGGCATAGTAAAAATATTATAAAAAATATAAAACGAATTTATTAAATGCTAAGAGCTTAGTTTTCACATGCAAACGGCGGCCATTTTGAATAATATGGATATCGGTTTGTCGTCAGCGAACCTAGTGACCAAAACTGTCCCTACAGAACCTCATTAGTGCAGGCTGGAGACGCCAGTAATTGAGGGATATTGGCTCTGCATTTGGGAAAAAAAAGAAAAGCAGCAGTTGATTTTCCTTAGTTTTCCCGGTTCTGAGGCTATGGAATTTCCATAGTTAGTCTATATACAGGTCCTACCTAACTAACAACTATGTAAGCAATGGGATCGGGAGCCAATTTATTGAGCAGCTGGGTGATTCGTTCCGGACCTTACTTAATTGTTGCGGAAAGCGAGAAGGTATCCCCAGGCTCCAATGGAAATTCCATGCATACGAGTGAAATTATTGTGGAATTGGTACGTATCTCAAAGAACTGCGAAGTGGTATAATCGTGCGCCTGCCTGTCCCTGGACAACTCTAACATTGAAAAAGAACCGGTCCGAGTTTACTCGAACATGCTTTCCAATTAATCAATTAGTAGATGGAGAAAATGAGTAATTTCTGGTGAATAATTTTCCTATGGCTAAATTTCTGATATCTCTGGGGGGGGGGGGGTAGTTCACCTGACGTCACTTGAAGGCGAAGTCTAGATAGGTCAGACAAACACATTACCACACAGTAATAATGGCAAGGCACGCAATGCATTTGAACGTGAATTTTCCTATCATTTAAAAAAAAAAAATTTTTTTGCTCAAAACCAAATACTTTTTTGGGAAAGCTACCTGTCCGGTTTTGTTACTCAATTTGACACCTAAAACATGGCTGAAGGTAGAAGTCATCGATAGAAAGGTTCCGCAGAAATATTATTTTTTAGTCATTTTTCATTAAAATTTAGTTATTTTTATTTTTTTACCCCCAGAAGCAAACTATCATGGAGCAAGCGCAAACGCAAACCCCCGCATTTTATTAACATTACCAACGACTACAATATATGTGAATTTAAAAGAAATCGTTGGAGCCGTTTTTGAGAAATAATTTTTTTAGACGTTTTTTTGGAGTTTTTTGAGAATAAAACCCCCCAAATTGAGTTAGCCCAAAATAATAAAAAAATTGTCCCGAGGTATGATTTTTAATAAGTTACATGACAAATTTCAGAAAAATCCACAGAGTGGTTTGCCCGGAAATCGATGAACAGACAGAGCGACGGACAGAGCGACAGACAGAGCGACAGACAGTCAGACAGACAGACATTTCGTAAAAACTTTTTTGGCTTCCTGGGACCTCAAAACGTGTAAAGCCGTTGAAATCTCGGAATCGAAAATTTTGACCATCACTAAGCTTTCCTTATACTACGTATAAATTGGAAAGCAATAATATACAGAAGCTGTCATATAGTCAATTAAGAGACAATCGTACAAACAATCCATAAACTGAGGAAATCTAGATCGTAATGCCACAAAAAATATCACATCGCTCAGAAGAAATGTGCCTCAGCATTTTGATATATACAGTATGTTATGCACCTGTTTCTAACACCAATTGGCCACTATAATTATTGAAATAAACTAAACTTGGTTAATGTTGGTTAATGTCGATGGTTGTTTTGTGCGAGTGTTACTATATTAAATTAGTAGATTTTTTTTAAATTTTTTATAATGATGTTAATGGATCTAAACAAACGGGAATGGGGAAAATTTAAATAACTTAACAAAAATATTCTTTCTAATGTGTTAATAAAATTCTAAATAATTAATCATAGCTAAGTTAACTTGACATTCATTGACTGTTAATCGGTATAAAGCTTTTAGCTGTCATAAATATCAAATACATAAAAAAAGCATAGGCCTATAATTCACATAATTGGAGCATATATGCTTGTGTATAACGTGTTTCTATTCATAAATATATAGAGTGAGAGCATTTCCTTCAGGTGAAAAAGGTTTCCTTATAAGTAAAAGGTCAAGCTGTATTCATAATTTCAAGCATTTAATGTCACAAGCGTCACTTGCGTTTCTCGAGCAAGGAAGCAAATGCTACTATGTAAAAGTATTTGCTATGATTTTGATAATGAGGATATACTCATACCTTTCCCTCTTATACAATATATTTTGCTATTGCTTATTTTTGTGAGTTATGATGATTGACTTCATTCTTCAGTTAGGCCTCAAGTTATAGAAAAAAAAATTTACATAATTAACCAGATATTTGCTCTTCTTTATGTGCCGCCGACAACTCATGACATAACACCTTGAATGGTACCTTTGAAAGATACGTATTTGGCAGTGTATTTGATTTTACCATTGACAAATAACTTGGCATAACTTTTACAATTTCCTATACCGGTATTGCATTATGAATAGTCACTGAGGCCAAATTAGTGTAGTCACGTTTTTTTTTTATTGAGGAAAGGGGTTGAATGCTCTACAGTCAGTGGCGGCTCGAGGTCTAATTGCCATAAGTGGTAGGTACCGTTTTGCGCCCCCGTGAAAATGTTTACTATCATCCACACAAATTCCAAATATGAAACCATAGACTATAAATGGCAGCAAATTGGCTTTTTATGTTAAACAAAATTACTTTCAATGAATTAGGGTTAAGGCCTAGTTTATTTATATTAAGAAATTTTAAGAATAAATAATTAAGTGACAGATGCGGCCGCACCTCATGCACCTGCCTCGGGTTGATTAGTAAATTGAAACAAATGAAACAAACACTCAATTTTATTATTGCTATTCCATTTATACGTTAGTATAATTGTAATTTTTTGGAGGGCCTTTTATGGACCCAGGCCTACTTATATAGTGGCCCATTGGATCCTTTTCCAATGGCAACGACTTCATAGATTTCGGACATTCTGCATCCTTATTTCGCAGATGCTTCATTGAGTTCCTCCGCCTTCGGGGTCAGTTCTCCAACGCCAGGACAAAAGCATGCCTTGCACAGAAAAGGCTGTGTTTTTCGTTATCCCGGCTCAAACTCGGTCCTGTATCTGTTCAGTCGCTTTTACGCGCTTCCATCTTCACCACGAGGAGACACAGTGATACAGATTAGGGATTTTCGCGTCTTCACCTCTGAGACCATAAGGCATTGCTCAGAAGCTCTGCTACGTTAAAGAGTGCAAGCGGCACTCAACTGTGGAGAAGCGGGAAATGTTTCCCTTTATAGATGTCGAGTCTCGAACCGTCGCCCCTCTGTTTATTTTATTTATTTTATTTATAGCCTGCAGCCTGATCGAGGCGATTATAATACCGGTATTTATTTAATCCCCTGGTAGTAAAAATGTAAACAAGATAATTTTGTAATGGAAAGTGCTATTCAAAATTTGTTTGTTTGCAGTTATAATGCTAGGGTATTTATTTAACCCCGGTATTTATTTAATCCCTTGGTAATAAAAATGCAAACAAGATAATTTTATAATGGAAAGTGCTATTGAAAATTTTTTTTTTTTTTGTCAGTTGTAATCCCAGGGTATTCATTTAACCCCGGTATTATAATCGCCTCGGTCAGGCTGCAGGCTGCTGCTGGACTATTCCTGACCTGACCAAATGCCAAAATTATATAAAGTCAGCGATAATTTGCCTGTTGTTGCTATACGTACCTGTTGTTAAGTGTCAACAGAAAACAATACATAGCCGGCATTCATCGGCGAGTTGCCTAGCCTAGTGGAACGGCAGACAGGTGATACAGAAATTAGGCCCAATACTGGCTCTGGCTAGTGTATACTCTGCAGTAAACCAAAAACATTTGCTGCAAATCAGTTTTAAATTACGTACGCTAAAGCTACTTCTAACACAAACGTCTATGTATTTTATAAACATAATAGTCTCCTTAGTAACTTTGTAAAACTTGCTGTTACTCATTGTTAAAATTAACTTTGTATAGTTTTACGAATAAAATTAAATTAAAAATTCACAACCGGTTTCGGCTCACGCCATCGTCAAGTGCGATTGAAAACAGATAAAACAAAAGGTATGCAAGCTACAACAAAATAAAACTCATTGTCAGGATAACACACAGCATCGCATAAAGTAAACAATTTAAATTGAACAATTAAACACTAACCAATGGAAGCGCCAACAAGGGGGAACTACTTAAAAAGGTTATGTCATTAAGTAACGATTTGTTTTTAACCATAGCTTCCCTAATCTCAATGGCTTCTAAATTATCAATAAGTTTCCCCTTGTTGGCTACATGTAAGATCTTAAAATTATCGAAATCACAGGCATGGTTGTGGGTGTTTATATGTTGGGCAAAGGTGGACTGAGTGTCGGGTGTTCCTTCCCGCCCCCCCCCCCCGTCTATGCTCCACTATTCTTTCTTTAAACCCTCTCCCAGTTTGTCCAATATATAAGCTACCACAATCATTACAGTCTAGTTGATATATGTATTTTATCTTTCAAGGCTAAGCCACGCTACGTTATTTTTAGTTCGAAACAAAACAGCGT
This sequence comes from Psococerastis gibbosa, assembly GCA_963971405.1. NCBI lineage: Eukaryota > Metazoa > Arthropoda > Insecta > Psocodea > Psocidae > Psococerastis > Psococerastis gibbosa. Next base: position 11,863,522 of record OZ020490.1, read on the forward strand.
TCATTTTTCTATAAGGTTGATTGGCCAATGGTAGGTGACCGGCGGGGGGGGGGGGGTGGAACACATTTGTGAGGGGAGGGGATTCATTTATGCTTGGGCTCATATATAATATAAGTGCTCTCGTATTAGTAACCTACAGTATATACTATATAGTATATGAAGTCAACCTAAAAGGGTCGAATTTATCAAGAAATGGTCAGACCATGTGGTGAGGAGTGTTGGGCGGGTAGGAAGCGACAGTGGCGGACACAGCTTTTTATTTTGGGGAGGGTTATCCCTCAAAATATCGCCTCAGGTATAAACTGAGAATAAAAACAATACGGTATTTGATTTAAGTAACTGATTTAGTTTTTCCTAACAATTCTAGTCGGTACATACATTAATGAAACGGAACCATTTAAAGAAGTATTACAATACCACTTTCTATATTTCATGTTTTTTTAAAGAATTAAGTTGTCATTTTGCCGGTTTTTTTTTAAATTTTGGAGGAGGTCACGACCCCCATAACCCCCCCCCCCCCCTGTGTCTGCGACTGAGAAGCGATAGGAAAACAAGATCCATACAGCTGAATGCTGCTAAAGTCGTGTTGGCTCACCCTGAAAGATTGCCGTCCAAATGAAAACATAAGGATGTAGACAAATAAATACATAAATGTTGACTTTTTGTTCTATTACTAAAGCCAACTTAGCCGAGTTAGGTCCTCTCTTCCATTCAACTAGGAAGAACCGGGACCGCCTGCTTTAATTGCCCTCAGAAGCAGAAAATGTAGCAAGTGTGAGACTCGAGCTCGAACCAACAGCCTTTCGGGTGAAAGTCGCAGTCTGTAACACTACTCTACATATCCTGACAGAGATAAAGACGACTGATGCCACTCTGATTATGGGAGAAACAAGACTCCGCAGGTGAGGGCACGCCCAGAGGAGAAACGAAACGTCCATGTTGAAGCTCAGGACATCGCCCCCGGGGAAGATACGAAGATGATATTTCCCAGAAAAATCGAACACGACCTGAGGACTCTTGCCCTAAAAAGGGGAAACGTGCCCAACAGAGTTGTCTGGCCGCTGACCCTCCCTTAGGGCAAAGGCGATGTAAAGGTGAATGTAAAAGTAACCTAAAAAGGCTCTGAAAGTTTTGAATTCCTTGGTAAAAAAATGTTTCGAATTTCTATTATGGATATCGATGTGAGATCTCTGTGGAACAGATGCTGGAACTGTACTATGCCTTATATTGTTCTGACCCATGCCGTGAAAAGTTCGGCATTCCAATCACTTATAGACACAGCTGTTGCTTTATCTCAAAACTGAAGGTTGCTTGTTATACAGTAGGCAGTAGACTATCGCGTAGCTCACTGAACATATTTCCAACGATGCTATAATTCGGAATAACGAGCAATAATTTACGCCAGTTTGCGTTATGAATGACTTTTTGTTTGTATTTTGTCAAGTTTGAATAGTGAAGTAATTGGTGAGGTGTACGATATGTGAGGGATAAGCAACAGGATGTAGCTGACAGCTGATTCTTGTGGGTAGGTTAAGAACAAATCTGAGTAGGGGCGTAAATGTTTAGAATGATGGCAGGGCAAAATTAAGTGACGTCATCATGCAGGATAAGGAAAACATGGAAATTTAAGTGCAAAATAGTAGGTTTTTTTTCGCATTTTAATAGTAGTAAAGTATAACTGTAGATTTAACAAAGCTAACAAAGGAATGCTTATATTGATATTGCTGCAAAAAGGCCCGGGGGTCTTCATGAACCACGTCTTACAATGCTCGAGGCTTTTGACTGTGCACCCGCCAACTTTACGCCCCTGAATCTAAGTACTCCTCATCATACGTGTTTTTTTTACTAAGTCGATTTTCACAGGAAATTTCGATCGCAGAGCAATAAAATATATACTTTAAATTAGAAGAAATTTTCCTGCACATTTTGATATATGAGACGACCATCATTTAGTAACAATTAAACCAATTCTTGAACTCCCGCCTTGAGACTACCACAGCAATAGTTTTTTGTATAAATCAAATTAAAAAATAAGCTACTTGGCAGTTGTTACAATAAAATATACCAGACAAGTTAGCTTATAGGTTAAATAATACATTTTAGGGAATAATAATACAATACGTTTTTGCATGAAAAAATTGATTTTTTTAATTTAAATGTTGATATTTTTAGCCGAGGATTATGAAAACTAAAAAAGACGGAAAGAGGTGGAAATTAGAAATAGTGGACTAAAATATTCGTTCAGTCAGATATGTCATTAATGTAGGCCTAGTATGTTTAACTTTTGCTTCGGTTGTATGTTGTAAGATCATCCATAAAGCTTTACACAAGCACAAAGTTTTGAACAACGTCCCCTGATTGGTCAACCCCTCCCCATATTGAACGGTTGAACCTTCTCACCTGAGGCCATATGAATGCTGCAATATCATGTTGAGTTTGATGCGTGATGCGTTTTGTATGAAGGGAGGCAGATGTATTTGTCCCAGCATTTGTGACCAATACTGTGCATCACCTATTAGTATTGTAATTTTATGTAGCCTAATTATAAGTGCTTCGTTTTAAGTAGATAGTTTGTAACTTAACATCGATAGTACACCTACTACTATGGCGATTACTTTTAACTTCTTCTCTGGGTGGGAATGTGAACGGGACATTATTCGAAGACAAAATGCTAATCTAAAATGGTTTTGTTTAGGTTTCAATCCCCAGCCCAGAGTAGGTGGGGCGTAGTGACCATACCGAAACCAGCGGACCAGAGCAGGTTCAAAGCTGCAGATAACTTGGTCGTGTGCACAGTGCCGGTAGGGAAACATGGTAGGACTTGTCCTGGTCACCTCCGAACTAATCGTGGGACTTCACTGTGTTTCCCAAGTGGTTTGGAATCCACTATAATCATAATGTCCTATGGGTTGGCATAGGACAGTCAAGTCGGGGTCGCTCTATGGGCCCAAATATGAGGCCTAAGTCGTTATTAACCCGACGAACACTACTACTACTACTACTACAACTATACCTAGGCCCACTGGTATACAATACAATCCAAAAATTAGAGTCCCTGGCCAGCCAGAGCCGGATCGACCGTGTCAAATTATATATATATATAATGTATATTGTATGTTTTACGTCTAAGAGACACTGTCCTGGTGTAATATTTTTCCAAATAAATAAATGAAGTGATTAATAATGTTAAAAGATCATTTTGTCTTGTCTTGTATACAATGGACACACAGATATATAGAGCTCCAATATTCTGACATGGCGGCTATTCCACTTGTCAATAATCGGTCATTTGTGCTTCAATATGATGATATGATTGTATGATGAGATTTTTTTACTCTATATAAAAACAAAAATCTCATCAATTATTGATGCACAAATGACGGAATATTGACAAGTGGAATAGCCGCCTATGCAATACACGTTTACTTATATAATATATACTAGTACTTACTTAATAGCCAGATTCCTACTCTCAGAATTGCACAGTAGTGTAGTGGTTAACACCTTCCCCATGTAGGTTTAAGTTTCACTGGTTTCAATTTTTTCTTTATACTCAATTTCGGATGAAATACCTATCTACGGTAGCTAACCATGAACTTATTTGGTTTCAGTTGAAGTCTGCATTAAAATAACGCGAAACTACGGAACCATCCGAAAAATTATGACGCCAAATAATTCAAATGGCGTCAACAATGGGGACGCACGAGTTGGTAAGTTAATCTAATGAAGACAGCTTGAGTAAATGAAGGGTAAGGTAACGTAACATTCGCAAACACGTGGGGTTAGCGCCCACACCTTTTGCGATATTAATAGAAAAACAGATGCTAAGCATTGCTTGGTAAATCTTATTAATCCTTTAATCAACTTCTATCTTCAACTGCATAGCTGCCCTAACTAAAGCTCTAAAAGCCAAAAATGTTAACTATTGCGCACTCCACCTGTTGCGCTGCTTGAGTGCGCAAGTCAGACAAAAAGGGAAAGGACATTTTCCCGTCAGACCACTCGTGCGCTAGTCGCTCCATAATAAATCAAAAGTTAGAAAGCTATACAGAAAATATTGTACAGATCCAAAACAGGAAATTTTTTGACTTTTCGTTAAAATGTTAAATTATTACTATGAAAAGGTAATTAATAAAAAATTGTAATAAACAGTGAAATATTGTAATTATTTGCCGTTTTTTCAAATTTCAATTTTCATTTCTAATTATTTTTTCAGCTTTACTATTAACAGTGTTAAGAGTACCTATACGTCCCGTAGGAAATTAACAGCCCGAAATTTAATACTTATCATTTTTTATTGAATTAACTAAGCAAGTGATTGAAATATTGGTTCATTTAAGTTGTTGAAGACTATTTCATGCATCATATAATAATAGTACAGGAAAATAAGGGTTTCACCTCGGAATGAGAGATAACAAGCTATAAACTTGCATAAACCTTTATTTGGGTGCCCTAAAACTTCTCTCAAACCCTACCGATCGTAGGGTGTCCTCTATCTCGAAAATGGTTCACGATATAAAAAAATGGTAGAAACAAAAAGTGTAGCAAATTTAACTGTCTTCAAGTTTAATAATAACTACAAATAGCATAAAGCCCATAGGAAACGAGATATTTGAAATAAATGCGAAAAAACGGAATCTTTGACCTTTGACCTCGGAAAATCTGTAGACGCGGACACCCTACGATCGGTAGGGTTTGCGAGAAGAATTAGGGCACCCAAATAAAGGTTTCTACAAGTTTATAGCTTGTTATCTCCCATTCCGAGGTTTTGCTTAAAATTCGTTTAACGTTCCTGGACTAAAAGGTATTTTTAGTTTCCAAAATTGTGGTTTTTGTATAAAATCGTGAAAAGTTATTGTTTATAAAATATTATTATTATTATGAAAAAACTACCATTTCGAAAATTAAAAATACCTTATTATATGATGCATAAAGTAGTCTTCTACAACTTATATGAGCCAAATCTTAAATAACATGCTTAGTTAATTAAATAAATAAAAAATTATTAAATTTCGGGCTGCAAACTTCCTACAGGTTGTACGCTCTTAACATAAATCTGTTTGTAAAATACTGTAAATGAATCAACAAACACTTCAAAAGCGTTTTGATAGCGCAAGGATGTCATTTACTATCACAAATAGGTCAATATTCTGATAGCAGCATTACTAGTTATGGTATTTGCTGTTACCTTGACACTGAGTTGGTTAATTCAACTTTTGAAAAGAACCGGTACGAGAGTACCCGTACATGCTTTCCTACATATCAATTAGTATATAGGTCGATAATATGAGTAGTTACTCTTCTTCTTCCCCCTTCGTACCACGTGCGCAGCGTGGGGGGGGGGCGTCCCCCGAACCCATTTCCTGTACTCGCCCCGGTTGGACGTTAACGCCTTGATGAGTAGTTTCATGGTAAATAATTGTCCTAGGGTTAAATTTCGGTCGCCTTGACTTTTCCTGTACGGTGCCAAAGCTCTCAAATCGATCGATGGGACATTGCATGGTCTAGAACGGGCAACCAACATAATAAAACACAGTAATAATGTCAGGGTGTGCGATGTTTTGGGGCTTGAATTATACATAATTTTTTATTCAAACCAAAACTCTGATTGGGAAAGCAACTTGTACGGTTTCGTTACTCTATTTAACACTTAAAACATAACTGAAGTTGGGAAGCATCGATAGAAAAAACGGAACTTCGCGAGTTGAAGGTCGGGTGGAGCGTTGTACAAAACTGAGATGCCTGCAGGAGTGCTGTCGAGCAGCCCAAGCCCATCAGGCGCTGTAGAGCCAGAAGAAGAAGAATCCACAGAAAGTCATTATCTGACGAATATTTTATCAAGCGTGTATACGGCACATTAGTGTTGGATGGTCTGGAAACGCGGTTCGTTGATTTTTTTTTGGTTCGATCCGGACCGGTCACCCACCGATTTCTATTATTTTCAAGGTATTCGATCCGGACCGAGTCCACCACTACTGTATACATCCGGAACTAGATTCTTTATGCCCTTGAGACATTTTTTTACTATGGGACAGACCACAGGATACGGAAGTAACCTTGAGGAAATGCCCCATTTTCCGAGAGATACGTGCTGCCCACCTTCTGTATCGGCATATCAGTTACTGAAGTGACAGGAGGTCGTGTGCCGCAATAATCGCAGGAACAGCTATTGGATAGTAATATAAGACAGTAGTTGATAGGCAGTTGACAGACCAGCAGGGTAACTATAATGAGAATCCGTAAGTAAATAAACTTCAAAAAAATACGTAATAATTTGTTAAGTGGCGAAGAATCTCTAAAAGGGTATGTTATTAATTTGAAAAATAATTTGTGAACTAAAATAGGTTGGCTGGTAGAGTTACCCCCTTCGGGGCTAAAGCTCGACTGATTTGAAGACGTTTTTCATTTTATTTTATTTCATTACACACTGGAATATTGGAACGAAATTCGATCCAATAAACGAGTTGGCTATTAGGAAAAAGCAATCCTATCCACCCAGGTCGATTTTTCAGAAACCGCAAAAAACTGCTGTGCCGCAACGCCATGAGGTATAACATTACAGTTTTTAAAGCTAATTTTAGCAGTATTAGAATGGCTTTAGCGTCTCAATATCTGATTCATCGGATAGAGTATTGAAAAAGAAAAAAAATGTCGCGAATATCTCAAAACTGAAAAAAATGGACAGGATTGCTTTTGCTAATAGGCAACTCAAATATGGGTCTATAAAATTGTGTGATACCAAAGTCTGATACATAAGTGTAATACCGTACTTAAATTCAGACTTAAATCCTATGCTTCAACATAAACAGGCGCGAATCTAGAATGAGAGTAATGAGACCAAGGAGGGGGGCTAAGATTAAATACGATTTTTTTTAGAATAGGGCTGAAATATTGGGGTTTTACGCATTTTCAGAGCAGTACGTGTTCTATATTATAGGTAATTACTATATGTTCCAATCGAGCCCGAGGGGGGGCCCGGGGGTCTCCCCGGGGAGAAAATTGGTTAAAAATAGGACTGAAATAGTGCGGTTTTACGCATTTTGAGGAACCCAAACATTCCAAATATTTCTTTGATCGAAAATCAGGGTACGAAAAGGGGAAATGTAAGTCTTTCTGTGTTAGCCCCAAAAACATTTTGAAGTGAAACCTTTTTATGGGAGGGATTTGAAATTCTGGACCACAAGAATCTTGTTTTTCGGGAGGCAACTTAGTGACGCGGTTGTCCTGTAGATGTCTCTAGCTGTCGGGAGACAACTTAGTGTGATTGATTAGTGTTGCGGTAGTCCGCAAGGTGACTCGCTTGCTATTGGGTATTTGAGAAGGGTTGCGCTCTTCTTCCTTTCTTTTTTCTTTCTCGTTGTCCATGGTTACTATTCAAAAGTGATTGATGAATAATAATTAAAATATTTCATATAACACAAATGTTTCAGGACACAAATTTTTTTAAACTTTTGATGTCACATGCAAGTCTGTAAAAAAACGTATTTTACTGACTTGCATGTGACATCAAAAGTTTAAAAAAATATATATAGCCTATTTCCTTTTACAATCAATACAATCAAAAAAGTATAAGTTAAAATCGTCAAATAGTCAGGGACAAATTTAAATCATTGTATTAAGGCTTCACGAACAATGTAGAAAACGTTTGCCATGAGAATATTTAGGGAGGTTATTAGCATTTCTCGCCACTTTCAGTTTATTTGGAAGCTCTCGTTAAATTATTCGTATCA